>OY728142.1:1432382158-1433608184 GCA_963277665.1 Viscum album | reverse complement strand
GTCATTCATAATTCATTCATATCATAAGTAACACAAGTTAATGAAATAGGTTTCATAAAAAATATTTAAGAAATTATCTATATCTATCCAAATAAAGAAGGTGGATGATATCACTAAAATATATACCAAACCAAGAATAAGAGACATTAATGTATGTTGACATATATGATAAATAATTTAATGAAAATATGGATTACATAACAATTATTAATGAAAAATAATAGGAATATATAAAAGATTTAATACATTTATTCCTTGATTTTTATGGTTCATAAAAAATTATGTGAGATATATAAATTGTATCTCCCATGAGTGTCAGTATATGTGTGCAGTTTGGATCACTAGTTATGTACTAGGTAATAATCAAGTTAAAACTGAACTAGAATTTTTTAGGGTTATAAGCCCTATGTAAATATATTTCAAATCATGTATCCAATTGTTTATATCCAGACATAGACCTAATTACTACAATTCCAAGAACATTTTACATTAAAAAACATTATGTTGTTAAAGTTTATTTAAATTTATCCCTTATGATTCCACTAATTTATTCTAGTCAGAATTCCCAATTAAAACCTTGAAAAAATTTAATGTTAAGAAATATGGAGTGGAAGATAAAAATATACATATGTGAAAGGAAATACCATTATTAATTCTTCTAAAATATTAAAATTAATTTATTAAATAATAAAATTACAAAAATTGTGAAAATAGTTCTCTTAGAAAAACCATAAGAACATGAAAGGAAATATTAATTAGGAATAATAGTCATGATCGTGGTAACATTTATTCACATGGAAGATGTTAAAAATATTGTTCTTTCAGCTTTTTAAAGAAATTAAAAATAAAATTGTACATAAATTGTTAGAATGATACATTTAAATATTTTGAATATAAAGTCAAATTTAACAAAAATTAACTTTAGTGAATCATTTTTGTTGATAGAAAATAATTTTTAGTAAAAATAAATAATGTGGATATCAAAGAAAAATAGTTATAAATAAAAAATAAGAAATATGGTAAAATTATTTTATGAAAATTATTTCACTTTATTTTATTGCAAAAGAGAGGGAAAAAAAGAAAAAATACATAATACAGAGGGAAAAAAGTAAAAGACATAGTTATGAAAAATGGGTAGGGTAGGTTAAGCCCATGTGGGTTTGAGCCCATAATTATTTTTCCAACAAAGCACTCATGCTAGTTGAGAAAAAAAATTCAAGTCCGACGATCCCCCATAATCCCACAGTTAGACCATGTTGTAAAAAGTAATATTTATAATAATTAAATTATTTTATTTTTTCTCATTACCAGAAGGATTTTTGGGGAGAAGTATGGGTCAGATAAAGATGGTATTTTAAGGAATGTGGTGGAGCATTATTCAGTGGGTTGATGGTGACCTACAACGGTGATGATGTGTTAGTGAACTATTATGTTGAAAAGTAGGCGGACGATTGGCGAGGTGTATCAAATGACGATGTTGGTGGTGTTGTGATGTCCCGATCCATGTGTCTATATACTAGTGCCTAACACGATTCATCACATGACCTCATGTATGACTCCCTATATGCCAAATCATGTTTACTAGTAGTGGGAGTTTAATATTTCACATAGGGAGACTATAACCTTCTTATCAGAGTAAGAAACCAATAGAAACAAATAACAATATCCAAATTAATATTAAAAAATAACAATAAAAATACCAAACATAACATGAAGAATTCCAACACAAGGGGAAAAGACCATACACCAATGCTGTAGATATGTCATTCCATATATGTGTCATGTGTCAAGTGAAAACCCAAAATAAAGACACAATGACATTTCCCAAGCATGTCCTGAAATCATGACGGATTTCATCGTCCATGGTCCAACCTGAATCCCAACTCTTCCATCTAACAGAAGGACATCGATCGTATTCTGACCTATAACCATGAAGTCTATTTGGGTACCAAACATCGGCCAAAGTAGGGTGTGAGTACAACTCAGTAGACTACCACCAATGGAATCAAAAGCAATATACATTCTATAACTCTGCATGAAGATGTATATGAAAATAACAAACATCCTAATAAATGTAAACAAGTTTTACCTTTATTATTATTTAATTTACTACATTGTCCCTCATGTTCATGGAGACAATTGATCCTATCATACCTGATTTTCCCCATGATGGAGTATAAATCATACTCCATATGGATTTTACCATTTTATCAATTAATTAAATTTTATTTTTATATTTAATTTGAATTTCATTTCGTTTCCTTGGAGTATCAATCCAGGCACCATTTCCATGGATACATGGAGAATTATTCTTGCATCATTATCTGAAGCACTTGGAGCATCAGTCCAATTCCAATACCTGGGGTACTTAGAGCATCAATCTAGAATAAAAATCATGGTTACATAGTTCATCAGTCAAACACCAAATTCACATATATGAATTGATGGACTAGAGTAGGAGTCTGACACCCCAAAGGAACTTGGACCATCAATATAGTTCCCTTACCAAAATATTCACATTTTCACACACACAAACACACAAACACACACATATATCATGTTTCTACATTAATAACTCATCTATTAACCATTCATAAATATTTCAAATTTCATTCACGACATTTCAATTTTAGCCAATTTCGATCAATCATCACTCATTTTGTTAACAAATCCATGTTAGGCCAAATAGTCATTTATAATATGTTATCATAACAAAATATCCACAATCAGATTAATTTCATAAACTCCAATGTTACATTTTTTTCATTCCATGAGTCATCATTTCATGTATACTGGCACACTCCATGGGTTTCCATAAAGCCCATTTTTATAATCTTTAATAGATCTAATGGGATCTGAGAAGGGACTCACAATTTTATGGGGATTCAATTAATTTTTATAATTAAAATGAAATATCTCAATATGTAAAAACAATGATTCCACTAAAACACAAGATCAATAAAAATACAATGGGATTTAGTCCACAGACCACCAACCATAGGATCATTGATGAATGATCACCCAACCATAGCCCTTAATTCGATGTAAAATAACTAGATTCATACAGGAAAAGAAGTTATAGGATCAAATACAATGATAAAGTTAAAATGAAATAAGATCCATTCAAATATATTTCAATACCATAAAAATGGTGGATTTTATCCTTCTCTAATGTGGTAGAAAGACAAGAGAAATAGTAACCAAATTGAAGAAGGAATTAGAAACTGGAGAGTAGTTGATTTTCTTACACCGGATCATTGATTCACACAGGTAGGAGTTATAAGGGCATATGAATCCTCTTTGAATCCTCCAAGATCAAGGAATAATATATTATGGATATTGGGGTAATTAGGGATATAAACCCGGGGTTTTGATATATTTTAATCTAATTTTTGGATCTTTTAATAATTGTGTGCATGGTTTCCTGGATGGGATGCATGGATAGAAAAATCGTGTTCCCTAACCATGCGACCATATTTTCATGGGGTGCATAGATTTCATTAGGGTCACATGGTTTGACAATCCATAAACCGACTATGAAAATACCTCTCTCCAAAGGGAGCATGGTTTAGGGGCTGACCACATAGTTTGGAAAAACAATGTGGCCCATTCTCATTGGTTCAAAATGTGTTTCATGAATTGCTAGTTCAAACCACACAATTTTCCCTAACCATCTATCAACCATGCACAAACCCATTGGATTTAAAAACTCTCCAAATTCAAAAGAAATTACCCCATGGAAAGACAAAACCATGTTATGATACAAAAGGGAAAATAATAACTAAAAATGAGTAAGATACATCTCAAGAATGGTCATGAACTCACAATCTTCAAACCATATAAAAGCTTTTCCCCGATTTTCACTCCAAAGCATTACTGAAATTATAAGGTGAAAAGGATGGTCTAATGAGCCTGTATATATGATTCTCTATTACATGTTTCATTATAAACACGACCATGCTTCCACCACACTTAGACTGATGGCGTGGTCTTTGCCCATAATAATTCCTCTCTGCGATCTAAAACACTAATCGGGTGCTCTTTAAAGGACGCATCAACCTCAAGCTTCACATCATCTATGTTGATATCATGGTAAGGGTTGTGGTGATACTGCCAAATTTGTGACACATGAAACAAATCATGCATCTAACTATACCTATATGGAATAACTAATCGATATGCCAGCAGTCTAATCCTCACCACAATCTCAAATTGTTTGATATACCAAGGCAATTATTTTACATGCTTTTGAATCCTTTGGTGACCCAATCTCAGTGAAAACCAAAAGAACACATGATCACCCACTGTAAAATCAAATGGTTAACAACATCAATCAACATAAGAATTATTTATACTATAAAGTATATCCATAAATTTCAAAATCAATTGAACCTGCTCTAATGTCTCCTACATGAGACTTGATCCCAAAAACTCTAACTCACCTACCTCCATCCAGTATAAAGGTTATTTGCATTGATTACCATAAATAACCTTATATAGTTCCATCAAAAGTGTCACATAGTAATTGTTTTCATAGGTGAACTCCCCTAACACAAATTTATTCTCCCAGGAACACCTAAATCTAGAATGATTTCTAGCAACATTTCCTCTAGCACCTCTATAGAAAGCTTCGATTTCCCATTTGTTAATGGGTGAAAAGATGTACTCAAAATAAACCTAAGTACACAATTCATTCTACAAACCATTCTAGAAGAATGAAGTAAAACACAAATCATGATTTAAATACTCCATGGAACACTATGAAAATGGACTATATCTCAAACACACATATCCCCCAACTGATCAACCATGAATGTTTATTAAATTGCTAGAAAATATGATGATTTTTTCAACATCTACACAATCACCCATATTATATCATTATTTCAAAGACTCCTTAGAAGAGACATAAAAATTTTATATTTAATGTCGTCCCACTTCCATTACATAATGGGAAATGACTATAGAAAACCACCCAATAAATGATTTTTACCCCTCAACTTATTATAGGTGTAACATAGTTTCATGAAACCAATGTTCTCTTTCTTCACTTTTAGTCACCAATATTTCCAATGATGGACACAATACATTAGTTAAACCATGATTCACTTCCCACTTCAAAGTCATGTAACTCACACATTATCTCTTATTATATGCAATTAGGCACAACAACATTACCACAAACATAGATTATCTCATCCTCATCTATAATATATTCTGAATGTAATTCCCCACTATCAAGAATATACATCATGTTCAAAAAATCCATACCCACATACCATATCTCCTTGATCATACTCAAAAGTGTAGAATTAACTAATAAGTACATAAGGGTCATATTCTCCTGGACCTCCTAAACCTCTATATGCTTCTCAACCAACAATACCATCAAATTAAATTTAGAACTATACTCCCAAATTGCCTGTGTCTGTGACTTTTAGCTCTATGTGTCAGCAAAAAAAATTTCATTCCATATCATATAAGATTGATCAAAATCAAATTAATGTATATACTCAACCCATATATGCTATTGTAGATTAAAATATCATAGTGAGAATATGTAATTTAATCTTTTTTGGTCGTTATATACAATAAACATTTCACCCAATAGAAAATTCCACCAACAAATTAAGACATAAACTACCACGACCAACTTTATATCAAGTGTAGGATAATTTCATTCGTGTGGCCTCAACATTCATTATTCAGATGCCAAAAACCAATCTACCTACATCAACACTACTCTATGATAGAATCCAGATGCATCAGAAATCAAAATTTACTCCTAACATGACTCAAGTAGGATCAAAATTGGTTTGACAGTCAAATGCTTATTTAACTCTTTAAAGGAATTAACACATGCTACAATGTACTCTAATCTGATACCCTTCATGGTCATTTCAAAAACCGGAACATCTAGGTGAGAAAATTCATGGATGAATCTCTAATATTATCCCACCAAACCCAAAAATCTCCAGATATTAAAAAAAATCTTGGACTACTTATAAGAAACAACTATCTAACATTTCTTTGTTTCCACTGAAACTCCATTATTAAAGATGATGTGACCCTTGAAATGTTACTTGTCTATAGAAAATTGATACTTATAAATCTTTTAGTATAGACTATGCACACATATTAGAATAATTATTATTTAAAGATGTTTCGAATGATCTTCCTAGCTCTGGGAGTACCCCAAGATGTTATCAATGAAAAAAAACTGATCCAAATATTGGTGAAATATTTAGTTAATTATGGCCATAAACATAGAAGGTCCATTTTTGAATACAAAGGTCATTATAAAAAACTCATAAAAGACATAACTTCTCCTAAATAAAGTATGTGGTCTATCAGAATGTCTCACTCTCAATCGATGATACCCTAACCAAAATTCAATATTGGATAATACAAAAGAACCACTCAGCTGGTCAATTATATCATCGATAGACAAAATATGATACTCATTCTCAACATTCATCCAATTTAACTTATTTTAATTGACACAAATGTGCAATGTACTGTCTTCCATTTGGTAGAAATTACTAGATAACCCCAATGAGACTTACATTTATAGATAAATTCCTTATACATAAATTCATATAGAAGATTCTTAATATCTTGAAGCTTTTCTAGCATCATTCTGTATGGTGGAAAGGAAAACAAGTTCATCTCTAAGAATTATCTCAATCTTCAAATTGAAATCTATTTTAGGGGTATCGCTGAGAAGTATTTAGAAAAAATATCCTAGAACCGACCTACTATGGGTGAACTGATACCATGATTCACACCCCCATTATCTAGTAGAAGGCTCGAAAACTAGGAATAGAGATCCCTAGATTGTTAATGACTTGTCCCTACACAACATGCCCAGATATCCCATTCTCTATGATGAACATATAAATTTCCCTTGGATGATGTGAAAGTTAATCTCATGTAGTAATAATTAATTTCATCTTGATATGAAGTCAAAAAATCCTACCCATAATCAAGTAAAAAACTAACATACAAAGTACATACATATCTCAATGAAACCAATTCTCACCAACCTCGAGGTAACACCCCTTTTATAGAAATATTTCATTTGACAATACACCCAATATGGTGTAGATTATAAAAACCCCACATACAATCTTCATTGATAGACTCAAACCGTTCAGAAGATGTGAATTTATAAACGAGAGTGAGGCTTCAGTATCAAATAAAGTGTTAAAATTTATAGAAGCTACGAGAATAGTACCTATGACTCTTGATGACCCAGCCTCACTATCGAACATTGTAGGCTGAATTGAATGTAGCTGAACTATCCCTCTTCCTTATGCTCCCATCTAAGTTCCCTATACTACATTACTCTACTGATATTGGAACTCTTTTCCTAAATAATCATATGTTCCACCCCAAATGGCATGACCAATATAATTCCAACAACCTGACTGGTATGGGATAGAAAACCCCCTTCTAGTACTCTGGTTCGGCCTAGCTCCTCCATCACAACACATCGGTCGACAGTACATGCAGAACATATGTAATTGTACCATATCACTACATGATCAACACTCCACCAGTGTTCAAGGTCACTATCTATGAGTGTGACACGACCTATAACACTGATGGTAGAATACTCGATTACTTCACTGAGTAACTAATCAATCCCCCTAGCTACACTATTTTTCCACTACTCTAGTGAACTTTATCATAAGGAAACTTCCCACACCTAGAATGCATGCCATTGTTCACCAAATAAAATCCACCTATCCTCCAATATAATTCTTCTTCAGGTTCCCCTTATAAATTATATCATGATTCACTACATCAACAAACATCTTCAATCGGAAGATATTAGCATTGGACTTAATCTCTAATTTAAGTCCATATTAAAAATGTCTCTCCAAATTGGCCTCATATCGTACGATTTATAGGAAAATGAAACACAATTTATTGAATAAACCATCATCTCCTAGGTCAAACACATAAACTCCACTTCCCTCTAATGTTATAGTGTCTCTGGGTAAAAGTGCTCTAGGAAATTCTCATGGAAGTCTTTCCATACCAATATATCCAAATGATCACCCCAATATTGAATACACTACCGGTGATTTGTTTATCCTCATATCATATAATTATCCAACTTGACTATTTTTATAGGTGGAGTCTCAAAATGGTCAAGAATTTTCTTGATGGACTCATTTGAGAACTCAGCTGGTTCAGCTACATCCTCTACTGTGAAAGTTAGAGGGTGGTGTAAATGGAACTCTTAGGTCATATTAGTTATATTCCTCACAAACAAACATAGGTCTCTTTCCATGAACTATATAATATAAGAAAAATTCAAATGAAACTTCTCTCCCAACCCTTCACCTGAAACTATTAGTTCCTCTTGTCCCACTGCTAGAGGATCATTTCCAGCAACTTCCTCCTGTCATCCTACCAAAAAACATCATCATGGATTCATCTATATACAATGAAAAAAACAAGTATTAGGAAACATAGAACATTATTATCCCATTTAAACCAGAGATATTAACATAAGTACACAATAATTTATCCTACATACACTACCCCGTGGTTAAAACCAGGGCACTATCACTACGCATCCATCCCTAACACAGGTCATGGATAAAACTGGGTATATAGCCATTTATAATTATAGATTCTATGATATATACCCATTTTAACCATTTCACACTAAATTATTTAACATATTTTCTCCATTTTAATTTTTTTATTAGGAACTATTTTCTTTTGAATTATCCAAATAATGGAAAATTTTTCAATTTTGGATAACCCATTAGTTATTTTCTTATGCATGATTTTCTAAATTAATGGGGTCACATAAAATTCATGACTGATTAGAATGATGCATACATACTCAAATATTATTCTATACTGATCCTTGAGTAAAATCTCACAAAACAATAACATCACACAACAAGTGTATCACCAAATGTGAAATAACATCCAAATATAAAAGAAAACATCATGAACATAAATCCCACCCTAGGAACATGGGTTTTCCACCACACATGGTTTATATAATCCTATGAATGTCATCATTACCAGGTCCTAACTCATCCAAGTCTCATATCTACCTTTCCATTATAATAATTCAACTAAAAGGAAAAGAAAAAGTCTTTTGACACCACTTTGGGAAATCTCAGTAATCGTATTTTTGAACTGTTAAAATCACCATTATAAGTTAATATTAATATCATTTATAATATTCCCAATATATATTTTTTGAATTTTAATAATGTAATTACTATTTTATTTATTCATAAAATCTATTTATAAAACTGACGATGTCAGGTGGTGATAAAAATATGGTGCGTCATAAACGGAGGTAGTAGTGCGCATGTGACACGGTCAACGTTTCCCTTATTTTAGAAAAGGTAAGAGGAAGGTAGATAAATGTTTTACTCATTAACATAATAAAATTTAATTATATTAATTGAAATGATGTTATTATTTCACATGGGTGGGGAATATTTGGCGGAGGTTGAAGAATAACATATAAATGAAAAAATAATTATAATTTTACACCTTACTTATTGGGAGTATCATTTACTATGTAGGTTATAACTTAAAGGAGTGGACCTTTGATGAAACCATGATTTATAGGATGCATTTAAGGGTATTTTGGAGGGGTTTTGTTAGATTTTGGATAATCTATGGTGCTTAAGGTGAGTGGATAAGTAAGGGTGTGGGGGAACCAGTAGTAACATCATAAAATGTTAATATATATATATATATATCGTTTAAATAAATGAAATAAGTAATATATTATTGCTGAATTAAATCAATACCGAATACATTTTATAAGAATAAGAAAACCCATATATATGTTAAAAATATCTCAATTTTTCATTACAAATTAAATGAAATGAAAATGTTGAGAATAATAACTACAAATCCAATAGGAAAATAAATAAAGATAAAAACAAAAACAACATGGTTGTAGAATGATTTTTCATGATCAGCCATAAATATAAATCCTCCAAAGATAATTAAAGAGATAATAAATAAAATATAAAACATTGAAATCATTTTTGGGTGACCAATAGGATAAGATAGCTGGGTATTTAAAGGAAGAATATATGATCTTTTTGTGTATATATTATTATCAATAATATATCATTATTGGGTGAGATCAACATAGAATCTTTTAAGTTAAATTTTTTAATATAGGGTAAATCAATTTAAAATGTTGATACTATTTTTAATATTACTGTAATTTTATTTTTTTCAAATACCTATGAACCAATAATTAGATAAATGTTTATTATACTCGAAGTGATATTTTATATGTTCACATCACAAAATTTATACTTTATCCATATTTTCTTTTATAAATGAAAGTAAATACATTTATTATTGGATTATAGGTTAATAAATTATATATTTATGGTTTGTAATTATTTTATATATGATAGTGAATTATAAATATAAATGTTAATATAATGTAATATTAATAAATAATTAGAAGTCATAATAAAAAAGATAATTATTTTCATGTTTATAACACACCATGAATTTAAAAATAGATTTATTATATAATGC
Organism: Viscum album; assembly: GCA_963277665.1. Taxonomy (NCBI): domain Eukaryota; kingdom Viridiplantae; phylum Streptophyta; class Magnoliopsida; order Santalales; family Viscaceae; genus Viscum; species Viscum album. Next base: position 1,433,597,630 of record OY728142.1, on the reverse strand, counting down.
ATGGATCAATAAGTCTTTACATACATATATTTGTAATAACCTATCCAGGTAAATATAATTTTTTAACTTCTAGGATGTGAATTTCTAAAATCTGACAAACATAGTTGCAATGAATATGTTATTTGGAGTCTGATAAGAAAAACATGATGTTTATTGAATAGTAACCTACCCTTATGAATAGTAACATAACCTTATGAATATTGATATACCCTAATCAATAGTATCATCACCTATGATAGTATATAAATAGTATTCAAGTTGGAGTATGATATACCTATGTTTTGGAATAAAAAAATAAATGTTTCAGAACTGTTTTTTAGAATAAATTATGATTTTAATTAAATATTAAATTAATAATATTTAAATGAATAATTTCAAAAAATATACTTCATTTTTTTATTCTACATGTTAATAAATGGTTGGGGTAAACATTGTGGATTTTTTTGAACTACTTAAATTTTTTATGAATAGTGAGATACCATATTTTAAAAAATATGCTAACTACACAAATTATAGAATCATGTATGATGTTCTACCGATGTAAGACCAATTTATTCGGATTCACATGTTAAAATACATATTATTGTTCAAGGAAGACTCATTATTCCTTGTATTGTGGATAAATAATAAATTAATGGATATAAAATTGAGAAATCCCTTCCCCCCCTCAGCTATAAAACCCCCCACCACTCCCTCTTTTATTTAATCCTCTAAAACTTTTTTCCGTATCTAAATTCTGTTCAAATATCCTCCCACCCTCTTTTACCACTTCCAAAAAACCTAGGTCCCATAAAAAGTCCAAAACCTCTCCCTTAAAGAGGCCCTGAAGGAAGTTTGGTTCATGAGATAAATTCCCCTTTTTAATTCTTTGCCTTTACTTTCAAGTTCATTTGTTTTATTTTTCTATGATTACCTATCCTCATCCAAATGTTTTGATTAATATATTAACATAAATTTATTTGAATGTTTTCATGATAGTTTAATAATTTATCATCATTTATTCCTTTTACTTTCTTTTATACCTGTAGCAAGAACACCATCTGAGATGTGTCAACATACCACATTCAGGGACGATAGAATTTTGAATTCTAATATCGTTATCAATTATGGTCATGAAAAAATTATTGTTATGGTTGAATCAGATTAGTTTATATTTAATATACCATATTTATGTTTTTTTAATCTCTTTGTGAAAATGGAATTATATTATTAAGAAAAATGTGTTTGTTGTAATCAAAACCCACAAATTAACTGAAACAGTTTTTTTCAAAGTTCTGTATAATAATTTACCATTGTGCCATGTAACCAAATTATATAAATTACCAATAACACTTATATATTATAATAAATAATATTATAATACAATTATTGAGATTTACATACATTCCACATGATCTACAGCAAATAAGAACATGTGAACTGATTATGAGAACAAAGAAAACAAACACCGTGGAATGATAAAATTGAATATAATAACTTATAACGAAGGGCATAAATGAACTAAAATTAAAAATAATAAACTAAATAAATGAATAATAGGTTATTAAATAAGTTATTAATAAGTCTAATTTTATATTCGAGGACCATAGGGTTAAGAGAAGATCACATTCAAACTTAAGTTAAGGGGTTTCTTTATCTCACCTCCATTTTTTGAGGTTTCCCGTATTCATAACTAATACATGTTTATGGTGTATGTATAATTCACATTGATTTAACATATAATTAATAAATTTATTTTCATGGTATTCAATGTATCATTTTTATATTAACAATATTTGGGCATATGAATCGATTGATTACAAAGTGGTAAGGGGTTTTCCACCCGAACCTCCATTTTCATTCAGGTTACATTTAATTTCTAATTACCAAAATGAAACTCTTGTATATTATTATGTACTCCTAATATATTATTTATTAGTTATATATATATATATATGTTTACCAACCATAATCATTATTTATTTTTTGTATATTTACATGTTTGAAAAGGATGATTCAGAATTGTTTCCGAAATAAAAACCCAATTGAAGGGATTTTTTTAAATTCTTGCTCATTTTCAATTGAACTCAAAAATCAGTTTTAATCCACCATTACTTTTATAAAAACACTCATTTAATCATGAAAAATAATATTTGATCATTTCATAATTTAAGACAACAAATGATCTTTTCCACTTTAAAATTTGATTTAATAATTTCCTTAAAATTCTTTAATATGTTTTATTTATAATGAATCTTAAAAACTATTTTTACATGATTTCACTTCATTGGGAAATCATTTATGCCTAAGATATAATTTCAATATAATATTATTTTATTTTATTGGATATAAATTTTTATATTCTGATTTCATGAAAAATATAAGTGAATTTCCAAAATAATCTCACATTAACTTTTATGAGATATATTCATTGTTCACCACTTATTTCATACATGTGGTGAAGGTAATTCAATTTGGTATATCATATCAATAGTTTTTTTATACTAATGAAATTTTATGGGATTATGATTTGAATGTTTCATGGTTATATGGGACACTTTGGAGTGTTTAAATATTATTTCTTAAAAGATTTTTCAATGGTCTCATTTAAAGGAATATTCATCTATATCAATTTCCTTTGCTAAATCATGGTCCTCATTGAGGTTTATATCCTATGATATCTCCCACCATGTTTTATTGAATTTTTATTATTAGTTTGATTTCCTTTGGAATAATAATTTAATTACTCAATGTGGTATGGGACACTTTGAATAAGTGACATTTAATAATTCAAAGTGGTATGAGACAATTTGAATAAAAGAAACAATTTTATTATTCAATGTTGTATGAGACACTTTGAATTAAATAATTACTAGACATATGAGGAATGAATTGGACATAGTATGTGTCGGGTGGAGCCGTTTATCACCCCTCGGTGCATCAATAGGTCTCATGAGACAAATAAACGTCAAACTAGACTAGGCCTTTCCCAATTTGATGTATATGGTTTTGGACAAGGCCTTAATCAATCTAGACATTTGGGTCATGGCCTTGAAAAAATGATTCAGAGTGTACAGCAATTGAACTTCCTCATTATGAAGCTATTAATTTAAATTTCATGGGGTTATTTAACCAATAAAATAACCATGATTATGTTATATTAGAGGAATATTTACTCAACTCATATTCCTAACATATTGTGTTCAAATTTTTTTTTAAAGCCATGTTTTTTCAATTATTCACCATGTATAATGTTTATGTCATCTTCTGCGGTATTTCTTACTCTTAATGAGCAATTGATCTCACCCCTTTCATTTGATTTTCCTTCCCCAGGTTAAGAAGAAGAGATCATTTGTTGAATTTTCATGGATCCATTTCATTAGCATCTTTTGTGTATCATATTTTGTTTCATTTCCTAATGTAAAATGGGTTCATTTATGTATCTAGTTTATTCAAGACAACTAATCCCATTAGTACATCAGGATGTGATTAATTTTCTATATACCAATGAAATCAAATAAGGCACTGGATCTGGGAAACTGGGGTTCGGTCCTTACAGGTGGTATCAAAGGACATGCAGTAGAAACCATGGGAACTAGATTTAGAAAATATAGGTTAGGTAATAAAAACCAAGGATAGTATTTGAGGATAAACAAAAAAGAACATCCTAGGACATTGTTATATAATATATTATGTGTATGTTTATAGTAAATACATCCTTGTGTGGATACAAACAAGTAGAGGTGGCTCTGGAACATATGTACCTAAGAGTGAAAACTCTAACAAGGAGTTCGATGATTAACCCAGGGTATCATAGTACATGACCATTGGTCTTGCAAAAATCTTGGTTTGACACTCCTGGAATATATTTTTAGGATAATTGACATTTTGTTTACCCATATTTGTAAGGGATTTATGTCCTCAAAGTAACCCATGTATATGGTTCTAGGAGTTACGATGCTTAAATTTATGATAAGTGTTATATCATGATTAGAGTTATAGAGAGTTCATAATTTTATGAGCTAATATATAATATGGAATTGATTAGATATGGAACCTATTAGAAGCAATGATAACATCACCAATGGGCAGGATACAAAGAGTAAGAAGGATTATATCTATAATGGTTTTAAGCCGTCTTTTCCAAATAGGATTGTCTCCCATGTATCATCATCATCTGATGAAATCACATCTTGTGTTGTCAAGGTATGTAATGAAATCTCTGATCCCTATGGATTTGAAGGGAAGAAAAGGAATAAGAGGATGGTAGAGAGATAAGTGGATAAAGGGAAGAAGGGAAAGAAGTGTTTTCCTACATGTGATAAATGTGGAAAGAATCACCCAAATCAATCCATGAAGGGAATGGGTGTTTTCTATAATTGGGGAGAAAAAGGACACCATGTTCATGATTGAAAGGGTAAGAAAATGTTTTCTAATGTACAATGCTTCAATTTCAAGGAGATGAGATGTAAGAACCCAGATCTTCGTTTCAGGAATGTTTTTCCTTTTATGGTCATTTTTTAGAAAAAGGGGAAAATCTGTAAATTTCGTAAGTACATGCCATGTACATTATAAGTGGATGCCGTGTACTTTGATACAGCGCCAGGCCGTGTGCTGGCCGTGTTCGGGCAACACACCTGATGTGTAGGGGCGATGTGGAGGCCTCTTAAAGAGGAGTACAGAAAGGCCATGTACATGTCGTGTACCCATGAAGTACACGCTGTGTAATTTCATTTTTTCCATTAAATAGAACAGCATCACACATGATGGAAAAAACTTGATTCTTCTTCAGGTTCTTCATACGAGAGAACCCATACGGCTGCAGAACTTCTCTGAGCCCCCGATACTCCATCCGTCCTCTGAATCAACCTCCTTTGATTGCATTGGAACCACAGCGGTAGGCCCTTCCTTCTCCCAGAGATGTGTTTTCCAATTACTCCTCTTGATCGAAATATCTTAGGTTGAGAGTTTTGGGCGTTTTCTCAGATCTTTGATGTTCTAAGGAGAATCAATCATCGTGGTTATTGTATATCGATCTCCTTTGGACGAGGTAGGTGGTTTATTCCTTTTTGTAGAAATTATTTGAATATTTTGTACAATTCCACCAATTCCCTTGAATGGGGTATTGTGTGTTTCCTTCCCCCCCCCCCCCAATTGTTTGCCTACATTGATTGATTTCTTGAGTAGAGGTCGATTCATGTGAATAGGGTAATTTTTTACTATGCTCTTGATGTTTTCTCATGAATGTTTTTCCTGTTAGGCATTTTTCCAGTAGCCATGCCTTGTTATAGGAATGTGGAACTATGGTACTACTATACTGTTGTGCCTTAGAATGATATCCAAGTATTTTTTTTGAGGATTACTTGGGGAGATACGTGTGCTATGCATGTTTATTTTACACAGGGATGTGAGAACCTTGTGTAGTGGAAGATTGAGAGAATGGACGTAAGGGCTTCTCTAGAGTGTCTTATTAATTAGATTCGAGACCAATGTTGGAATTGATGATGAGTTCGTCCTTGGTGAATCTATAGTTCTTCGACGCAGGCCACATGGGTAATGAGACGTTGAGTGCTTTCCCAGAGAGCCTTTAGTACAATACGAGACCACATGGGGAATTGACGGTGAGTGCTTCCTCAGAGAGTCTTTTCATCAGCTGAACCAGAGGGGTGAGACTGTGTGTGCCTTCCAGAGGATTTCTAGTACTTGTAGGTTGAACCATAAGGGTTAGAATGTGAGAACAACCCAAGGGGTTATCTGTTATTCTACATGTTGTTTGGATGTTACTTGTGTGCTTTATATGATAGACACGGTGGATTGAAGCTGTTGTGTGCTTTCATGTTTACTGCTTCCTGTACTTTTAATTTCCATGCATTCACTAACTGTTAGGCACAAGTCATTGGGTGGTTGCCTATTGAGACCCTGTCTCACACCCTATTTGTTCCATGCTTTTGGGCCCAAGAAGATTATATTGTTGCAGGTATAGATAAGGGCAATCACCCTTCTACTTCAGGTACTTGACTTGCTGTGGAGCTGTAGAGCATGAGACCAAGATATGGCTTGCGATGCTGAGGAGTTTACCTATTTTCTTTTGCACTTTGGTTTATTATTTTATTCAAAGCTGTGACTTGTTTGGATTCTTTCTTATACATATGTAACATGCATCATTATTATATATGAGTGTTCTAGTTTTCTTCTTTTAGTCTTCTACTGTTTATTTCTGTATGGATTATTATTACTTCTGTTGTTGTAAGTTGTTCACTTATGTGGTGTACTCTAACAATGAGTTCATAGTTTCCCCACTATCACACCCAAGGCCCTCGCTGCTATTCGGCAGCCTCTGGCGTTCGTGGAAATATGCTTGACGCCATGTGACCAATCGGGTACGGGGCACCTATGGGTGGCTTCCGGAACCGGGACATTACAATTTGGGATTAGAGGAGTTTCTTTTTTATTGTTTTAATATTTGGAGACTTTATCCATGGATAGAACAGATTCGGTACATGGAATTATGTGGTGCTCGGGAGTAGCTAACCCATGTATAGGGAAAATCCAATCTACCTCAATTATTACAGTTTTCTAGTATTGCTATGATACAGTTGATCTGATTTCACCTATAGTGATTCACAAGCTTTGTGTTGTTATTGTTGTTTATATTGTGGTTCTATTTCTATCGCAACTTGATGAGATAAGGGTATGCCATCTCATTCATCATATAGGCACTTGGTAGAAATCACATTACATGCATTCTTACCATTCAATATTGGGTGCAATAACAATTGCATGTTGTTGTGATAGACGTTGTGTAGATTATGCATGCTGTTGTGATAGGTGCATTGATTGAATCCCTGTAGTTTGATAGAGAGGTTTCTTGTTTTGTACCTTGCTTAAATGAATTCCAAATTTTTGTTCTTGAGGTGTTATGGGCCCTCATGAATCAAAACATGGTGGATCATTGACTTGTTTCCTTATATATATGATATGTAAGAGATGCAAAGCTTTGATTCATGAGGAGTAGGGGCCCACACGGGTCATAATTTTTCACCTTCATGCTTGTTTTTCAGTTTTTTCTAGGCTTCAGTGCAGTTTCAGAGCTACTGCCCAGAAAAACCCAGAATACACGGTGTGTACTTTATATATACACACCATGTAGTTTTTAAACCGTGTCACAGACTGCGTGAGCGGAAACAAGGGTTGTGAAAAATCTCAAGTAACACGCTGTGTACGGTAGATACATGCCATGTAGTAGTGATCCATGTACCAAGTCGTTTCACTAACAACACGGGTCGGGGAAGCTTGTGTAATACACGCCGTGTTATGTATGAACACGACATGTAGCCTTGTTCTAGGTACCCGGCCGTGTCAGTAAAAAACGGGTCGGGGAAGATCGTGTAATACACACCATGATTGGTATGAACACACCGTGTAACCTTGTTCTAGGTAGTCGGTCGTGTCACGAACAACACGGGACAATGTTATCTGCACTTATAAAAACTGTGTTTGTTCGGAACACGTTGTGTAAGGGTCATCCGTGTACCCAGATGTGTCTCTAGCAACACGGGTCGGGAAAAATCATCTAGTACACGTCGTGTTTGTTCGAAATATGCCGTGTATTCTCAACCGTGTAACCTGTCATGTAACTAACAACACAAATCATTGAAACCTTGTCTACTACACGTTGTGTCCAAAGGGAACACGCTGTGTAGTGTCAATTTAGGAATATCATGTGGGTTAGTCGTGCATGGATACTCAGGTTGGGGAATAGAGTTAAGTACATGCCGTGTAGAGTTTATACACGCGGTGTAGTCATGTTTTGGAAAAAATGAGTGTTTCCTTATCATGTTTCCATTTTTTAATCCCTTGTTCTTTTTTCTTGATATTACTAATCAAAGGTATACTTTTGATCTTTCATAACTATGCCTCCAATACATCTCCTGGTTGTGTGATAGTTGTAGGATAGTGATCAGATGCCAAATATGGCTGATCAAGGACTTCCTGCCGATCCTCCAGTCATTCCAGCCTTAGTACCGGCTGTCGTACTAGTTGTAAGCACTGAAGCGTAGTTTAGGGAAGGATTTATGAGAAATAAGTAGACCTTTCAGGGAGCGCTGCCTCCTACCATGAATATGGAAGAATTGAAATGGGGTTTCCAGCAGTAGCATCCTCCTACTTTCTCGAGGGAAGGAGGACCACAAGCTACAGTGTCATGTCTGTAATCCATGATGACTGTATTTGAGCATCTGGAAATGCCTCCAATGATGCGGGTCAATCTCGCTACCTATATTCTATGAGACTTTGCCAAGAGGTGGTGGGACACGATCTCACATGCGGGTCCTCAGCAGGTTATTTCTTGGGAGGAGTTCCAGCACATGTTTTATGACTACTTCTACCTGGAGACCCTGAGGGCCGACCATGCCTGGGAGGTCATGAGTCTAGATCAGGGGACTCTTTCTGTTATGGAGTATTTCTCTCACTTCACTGAGCTGCATCGTTTCACACCCCTCCGGGGTGGAGATGGGATTTTCCTAGAAAGGATGTTTGAGGATGGTCTCAGGCGGGAGATCCCTTCGCAAGTGAATATCTTTCAGTTGAAATCCATCACTTCCATCGCCATTCAGGCACAGATTGCAAAGTGCAATTGGAGAGTCTTCGGAGCTGTGAGCCAGGGCTGTTTATCTTCCAATGTTAGTATTACTCCATATGGTAGCAAGAAGCGCCGTAGTGAGTCTATGCACAGTGATCTGAGGAGTCGAGATACATCTCCAGGTAGCTAGGTAGTATGCTACCATTGTGGAAGGGTAGGTAACACGAGGCCGCAGTGCCAGAGAGACCCAGTGAATTGACGCTTTTCCGACAAGATGGGTCAACTTCAGTGTTTCTACTAGGTTTTATCACCACTAGCTCGTGACAGGTGTTCTTCCATTACTCTTCATTTGAGAGCAGCACCAGCAGTTTCTCACCAGTCGGGGAACTGGATTTCATCTGGCCATTCGGGCTGAGGTGGAGGTCGAGGTCGTGACAGTAAGTCACCAGTCTTTCAGCGTCAGCAGGGAGGATCATCTCAGAGTGGTCAGGCAGGGTCATAGGGCCACAGGGCTGGCCAGAATTTTGCGGTGGATCAAACCTATCAAAAGCAGGATCTCGAACCCTCTACAATTCAGGGTACGGTCTTAGTAGCCTCAGTATTATCTTCAGTTCTTTTCAAAACTGATGCTATGCATAGCTTTATCTCTGTTTCTATTGTAGAGAGCCTTAGGAACTGTATATTTTCTTTTGTCGACTTGTTGACACTAGACACACCTTTGGGGATGAGGACATCTAGTTTACATCATTGCAGAGAATGTCCTCTTGAGGTCCCAGGGTGCCATTTCTTATAGGACCTCTATGTTTAGAGATGAAAGGTTGTGACGTCATTCTCAGGATGGAATGGTTAGTTCCCATCCCGGAATTCATCGATTGTTATCGCTACAGGGTGATTTTGGTTTCACTAGAGGGTGAATATTTTATTCATAGTGGAGAGTGGGATGTACAGGTGGGTAGAGCTGGACCAGAGCATCTTGGGCTAGGCAGAGTTACATCACAGATTTCCAGTCTTTAATTATATGATTAGGGGACTTCACAACAAGACTTTCCTCCAGTGGTGTATCGTTTAATATATGTCTTTCTAGAGGATTTCTCAGTTTGGCCTCTGGAACGTGAGGTATAATTCTCTATTTATCTCATGCCAGGAGAGGCACCGGTGTCCATTCCTCCCTATAGGATGGCTACACCTGAGTTTCAGGAGCTCAGGAAGCAGTTGGAGGAGTTGCAGGAAAAGGGTTTCATCTGACCTAGTACTTCTCCTTGGGGTTCGCCTGTCCTGTTTTCAAAAAAGGCAGACAATATCATAAGGCTCTGTGTGGATTAACGAATTTTGAACTAGTTGAAGGTTAAGAACCGATATCCCTTGTTGCAGATTTATGATCTTTTCGATCATCTTCGAGGAGACCGGCTGTTCTCAAAGACCGATTTGATGCCCGGTTATCATCATTTGCACGTTATACCAATAGAAATATCTCTTACAACCTTCAAGAGTTGGTATGGTCTCTATGAGTATACGGTTATGTCGTTCACTCTCCCAAATGCACAAGTAGTTTTCATGGAACTGATGAATCGAGTGTTCCATACTTACTTGGATTCCTTCATCGTGGTCTTCATGGACGATATCTTGGTGTACTCTCACACTCGACACGACCATGATACTCATCTTGAGATCGTTCTGAGTACACTAAGATAGCATCAGATTTATGCTAAACATTTGATGTGCCAATTTTGGATGGATCAGATTCACCTCTTGAGTACACCATTACATCCCCAGATAGATGGAATGTCCGAGTGTACGATCCAGGTGCTTGAGGATATGTTTCGAGCTTGCATTCTATTCATTGGTTGGTCTTGGTAGAAGCATATCCCTCTTGTGGACTTATCATACAAAAATAGTTTTCTGGAGACTATTCAAATGGAACCTTACAAGGCTTTGTAAAGTAGGCCATGCCGTTCACATTTATGATGGCTGAAGGCAGGAGACGTAGCTTTGCTGGGACCTCATATTGTTTAGGTGACCTCAGAGCTAATAGAGTTTACTCAGAAAAGGATGGCTACAACACAGTCTCAATAGAAGTCTTATGCTGATCAGCGGAGATGACCTTTGGAGTTCGAGGTCAGGGATCAGCATTTATTGTGTGTCACACCGAGGATGGGACAAAAGAGAATTTGGAGATAGGGTAAGCTTTCACCATGGTACGTTGGGCCATTTGAGGTATTGGAGAGAGTTGGTCCGGTTGCCTATCGGTTGCAGGTACGTCAGAGGTACCCAGATATGCACGACTTTTTCCACATCTCTCAACTCTGACATTGCTTTTCAGACCCGTCTCATGTATTTCAACCAGAGGAGTTTGTGCTTCAAGCAGATGCATCATTTGAGGAACATCCTATCCATATTGTTGATTGTAGTACGAAGGTTCCCAGTAGGTGGTATTTTCCTCTAGAATGTGTGTTATGGTAGCATGGGCGAGTACAGAACGGGACCTGGGAGAGGGAGGCTGATGTACGATGGCGGTGGTCAGATCTGTTCAGCGTTTGTTCTTCAACACCTCATTAGGAAAATTCGGGGGTAAATTTCTTTACGGGGGAAGTTTTTATGAACCCGAATCTTCATTTCAGGTATGTTTCTCCTTTTTTGGTCAATTTTGAGAAAAAAATGAAAATCTAAAAATTTCTTAAGTACACGCTATGTACTTTATAAGTACATGCCATGTACTTTGATGTACCTCCTAGCCGTATGATGGACATGTCTAGGCCACACACACAGTGTGTATGGTAGATGTGGGGGCCACTTAAAGCAGTGTGTGGAAAGGCCATGTACACGCCGTGTACCCCAGAAGTACACACCGTGTACTTTCTTTTTTTCGTTAAACGGACCAGGGTCGCGCCTGACAGGCAGAATTTGCTTCTTCTTCAGGTTCTTCGTCCGAGAGAACCCATACAGTTCCAAAACTTCTATGATCCCACGAGCCTCCATCCATTCTCCGAATCAACTGTCGTCGATTGCATTGGAACTGCAGCGGTAAGCCCTTCCTTATCCTAGAGAATTGTTTCCCATTTCCTACACTTTCTCACGATATCAAAGGATGATCGTTTTAGATGTTTTCTCAGATAGTCAACGTTATAAGGAGAATCAATCATCATGGTTCAATTATATCGATCTCCTAGGCTCGAGGTAGAAGGTTTGTGTCTTTCTGTAGGAAGTCATTGAATATTTTTTGCAATTCCACCAATTCCCTTGAACTTGGTGTTGTGTGTTTTTTGTTTTTTCCGTGTTGTTTGACTGCTTTTCTTTATTTCTTAAGTAGAGGTCAATTCTTATGAATAGGGTAAATTTTTACTGTGCTCTAGATGTTTTTCCATGCATGTTTTTTCTGATTGGAATTCTTCCAGTTTCAATGCCTAGTTGTATGATAGTGGAACTATGCTAATGTTTCTTTGTTGTGCCTTAGAATGATATCCTAGTAGTTCTTGAGGTTTACGTGGGGAGATACCCACGATATGCATGTTTGTTTTACACAGGGCTGTGAGAACGTAGTGTAGTAGACCATAGGGAGAATGGACATAAGGGCTTCTCTAGAGTGTCTTTTTAATTACATGTGAGACCAAAGGGGGAATTTACGATAGGTTCTTCCTCAGAAAGTCTATAGTTCCTTGACGTGGGACACAGGGGGAATGGGACGTTGAGTGCTTCCCCATAGAGCCTTTAGTACGATACGAGACCATAAGGGGAATTGACGGTGAGTGATTATTCAGAGAGTCTTTTCTTCATCTGAATCAGAGGGGTGTGATCGTGTGTTCCTTTTAGAGGGTTTCTAGTACTTGTAGGTTGAACCATAATGGTTAGGCTGTGAGAACTACCCCTGGGGTTACCTATTGTTCTACTTGCTGTTTGGTTATTACTTGTGTGCTTTATATGCTAGAAATTTTGCATTGTAGCTGCTATGTGATTTTCTATTTACTACTTCCTATACTTTTACTTTCCATGTATTCACTTATTATTAGGCATAGATCATTGGGCGGTTTCCTACTAAAACCGTGTCTCACACCATGTTCGGCCCATGCTTTTGGGCCTAAGTAGATTATATTGTTGTAGGTATAGATAAGGGAAAGCGCCCTTCTACATTAGGTACTTGACTTGCCGTGGAGATGGAGAGCGTGGGACTAAGCTATGGCTTGAGATGCTGAGGAGTTTACCTGTTTTCTTTTGCACTTTGGTTTAGTATTGTATTCAGAATTGTGACTTGTTTTGCTGCTTTCTAAGACATATGTAACATGCATTATTATTATATATGTGTGCTCCAGTTTTCTTCTATAAATCTTCTGCTATTAATTTTTGTAAGGATTAATATTACTTATACTGTTTTATGTTGTTTACTTCCGCTATGTACTCTGCCAATGAGGGAATAGCTTCCATTCTATCACACCCAAGGTCATCACTGGTAGTCGGTAGCCTCTAGCGTTCGGGGAATTGTTCTTGTAGCCATGTGACTAACCGGGTACGGTGCGCCTCTGGGTGGCTTCCGGAACCAGGACGTTACATGAGACATTATGAGAATCAATGTCTCAATATTCATTGCAATATAACCCGAAATTATGATTTTCGATAATTTTCATGTTATGATGATACCGTAGATGACCTAGCATTATTAATATGACTAGTCAAGAATCATGCCATTTTCATTTTTTTCAGTAATGTACTAGTTATATGAATTATAAATTATATTGAAATACTATTTTATTAAGGATTTGAGGTCTTGTGATGAAGGGTACAATATAAAAGTGATTTAGTAGAAAGTTAATTTTTTTTATATAAAAATGATTGAGGGAAAGACAACACTTAATATATATCTGATGTTAAGATAATGGGTAAGAAATGATTGATTCATATAAGTATTGACTACCTTGGAACTGATTATTGAATTGTCGAGAAGTGGTCTTCACTATCAACAATGAAGTTTACAACACTTATAGATTTAAGGAATATATCCAATAACATGTATCTTACTTAAGTAATGTGGAAGAATGCATGATTCCAAAATGTTTTTTTCGGTAATTCATGTTATTACGATATTTTAATAGTATACATGATGAAGTAATTCATAGGATTGGAATTTGAATTTTAGAGATACTTCTTGTTGATTAAGGGTTAATGATTTGTTCATCTTGGAAATTTAGAGGAATTCATTATAATGTGTGGAATCATTATATATTGGGATTTTTTAACCATTTATGAAATGGTTTATGTTCACCACTGTATGAGATTTTAGAGGTTAATGTATTGCTTCACCAAATGGCATAATCCAAGCTCTGTGATAAGGTATATATAGTTAAACTATAACAAAAGGATGAGTTTATAAGTTGAAAAGTATAGTTATAATCTTATAGAGTGGAATAATTCTTTAACTCACAGAAAATATTCTAAAATAAAATGTTTTTATATTATCATTATCATTGATAATATCAATGTTTTTTAAATATTACAGTTTTTTAGTAATAAACAATCATCTGAACACGTCCTCTATCATGTTCCACCATATCTTCATAGTTTGATTTCTCTTCTATGTCCAGTTTTTTTCATCTAACCAATGTCATGTCATTCAATAGAATTATCTTTTGGGTGACCACCTCATCTCCATTAACCATTTTTAGGAGGATATTTTATTAACCCTAATTTTGATGTGGGTATCTATAATGAAATTTTCAAGTATCAACCATTATCTTTTGAAGACCAATTTCAAATTTTGATGAGGAAACTTTTGTAAGCAGGGCATAATGTTAAAACCTACAAAATTAGAAATATATTTATTATTGAGTGGATAGGCCACTGAGACTATACAAAAACTAATTTATTATAACCTTTCAAGGTAATCATATGTTTTCCACTTCTATGATGTGAATTTGGAAAATCTGACATACACGGTTGAGATGTGTAAGTTATTTGGAGTCCGATAAGAAAAACATAATTTTTGGTGAATATTAACTTACCATAAAGAATAGTAACATAAACTTATGACTAGTGATATACCCTAGTGAATAGTAACCTTACCTTTGATAGTATATAAATAATATTAATGTTAGAGTATGATATACCTATGTTTTGGAATAATTAAATAAATGTTTTAAAATAGTTTTTTATAATAAATTATGATTTTAGAAAAATATGAAATTTATCATTTTTAGATAATTATTTTTTAAAAATGGACTTTATTTTAGGATTCTAGACGTTGAGAAATGGTTGGGGTGATGTTTGGGATTTTTATGAAATAATTGATTTTTTTATTTATAGTGAGATACCATAATTTACAAAATAAGATAAATACACTAATTATTGAGTCAGGTAAGATGTTATTCTGACCCATTCCCCATTAATTCGGATTCACATGATAAAATTACTATTCATGGTAATTGAATACTCACTATCGTTGTCTTGTGGATAAATAATAAATTAATGAATATAAAATTGAGAAACCTCCTCCCCCCTCCACTTTAAAACCCCCCATCATTCCCTCTTTTCATCACTCCTCTCAAGCCTTGTTTCATATCCAAATTCTATAAAAATATCCTCCTAACCTCCTCTCCCATGTCTAGTAAGCCTTAGTATCATAAAAATATCAAAACCTCTCCTTAAAGGAGGCTCTCAAGGACGTTTGGTTCACGAGGTAAATTCATCTTTTTAATTCTTTGTCTTTCCATTTGAGTTCATTTGTTTTTTTTCTATTATAACCTATCTTTATCCAAATATTGTGATGAATATAGTACCTTACATGTACTGTAATGTTTTAATATTAGTGGAATAAGTTATCATCGTCTCTTCCTTTTACTTTTTTGTATACTACTAGAAATAACACCATCTGAGATGTGTCAATTTACAACATTCACTAACGATGGGGTTTCCATTTCTATTATCATTCACAATTTTCATCATTAAACCATTCATGTTATGGGTGAACCAGATTATTATATATTTTATATATTTTATTTATGTTTATGTAATCCATTTTTACAAATGTTATTATGTTATAATGAAAAATGAGTTCGTTGTAATCAAAACCCACAAATTAACTGAAACACTTACCATTAAAGTTATATATAATAATTCATCCTCATGAAATGTGACCAATTATATAAAATACTAGTAAAATTTATATATTATGATAAATAATATGTGATTTCAATTTTTAGATTTACATCCATTCCACATGAACTCTATTACTTATGAACAAGTGAACCGATTATGAGAATAAAGAAAACGATCACTGTGGAATGAAGAAATTCTATATAATAGCTTATAATGAATGAAATAAATTAACTAAATAGATTTATGACAAAAAACTACATTTCTAATAGGTTCTGAAATAATTTATTAATATGTATAATTTCATATCCCAGAACATTATGTTCAAGAGAGAAACACATTAAGACTTAAGGTAAGGGGTTTCATTATCAAACTTACATTTTATGAGGTTTCTCATATTCACTAATAATACTTTTGTATGGTGTAGTATAATATGAATTGATGTAAAATATCATTAATATCTTTATTTTCATTTTATTCAATGTATCATTTTAATATTATTAGTTTTGGGGCATATGAATCAATTGATTTCAAAGTTGTAAGGGTTTTCCACCCGAACCTCTTTTTCATTTGGTTTACTTTTAATGTGTAATTATCTCAATGAAACTCTTTTTTATTATTATGTACTCCAAATTAATTATTTTTCATTTCTCTATTTATGATCACGAAATTTAATCAGTACTTATTTTATGAATAGTTACATGTTTTTAAAGGAACATTAATAATTGTTTCTGAAATACAAACCCGGTTCAGGAGATATTTTAAAATTCGTACCTGTTCTCAAGTGTACTCAAAAATATTTTTTAACCCACCATTAGTTTTATAAAAACACTCATTTTATCATGAAAAATTATCTTGGATCATTTCTAGATTTAATAGAAAAAATTTTCATTTCATCTTTAAAATTCTCATTAATATTATCCATAAAATTCTCTAAAATGTTTTATTTATAAAGAATCGTAAGAACTATTTTTACATGATTTCACTTTAGTGGGACATAATTTATGCCTATGATATAATTTAAATATAATAGTATTTTATTTTATGTGATATTAATGTTTACAAACATATTTCATGAAAAAAATAAATGACTTTGAAAAAGAACTCTCCTTTCAAAAGTAGAAAGGATTTTTCGCATCTCACATTAACTTTTTTGATATGTATGCCTTGTTCACAACATATTTATTACTTGTAGTGTATGTAGTACCCTTTGGTATATCATATAAAGAGTCTCATTATTCTGAAGATATTATAAGGGATAATTATTTGAATGTTTCAAGGTTCTATGGGACACTTTGGAATGTTTACATATTAATTCTTCAATGATTTTTCAATGATCTCATTTAAAGTTATCAATATCTATGTAAATGTACTTTGTTGAATCTTGTTCCCCATTGAGTTTTATCTCCTTTGATATCATCCACCATGTTTTATTTAATTGTTTATTATTAGTTTGCTAACTTGTGGATTAATAATTTAATTATTCAACATGGTATGGGACACCTTGAATAAGTGACATTTAATTATTCAATGTGGTATGGGACACTTTGAATAAAAGGAACAATTTAATTATTCAAAGTGGTATGGAACACTATGAATAAAATAAATAATATAAATACGAGGAATTCATTGGTATTTTTATGTGTCGGGTGTGTCCCACTATATCCCCTCGGGGCATCAGTAGGTCATATGAGACAAATAGATGTGGAACTGACCAAGGCCTTTCCCAATTTGATATATATGGTTTCGACCTATTCCTTAATCATTTTAGGCGTCTTTGTTGAGGCGTTGACAAAAAATTTTAGAATGTACAGCATATGCACATTTTTCATTATGAAGATAGTTATTGAATATTCATGTGGTTATTTGACTAGTATAATACACATAATTATGTTTTATTATGGAAATATTTACCTAACTCATATTCTTTCCACAATATGTTCAAATTTATTTTTAAAGGCATGTTTTTTCAATTATTCACCAAGTCTAATGTTTTTTTATCTTACAATATACATCTTTCACTTAATGAGCATTTGATCTCACCCCTTTCCTTTGTACTTTTTTCCCTAGGTTAAGAAGAAGAGGTCATTTGTTGAGTCTTCAAGGATGCAATTTATTATCATTTATCATGTATCATATTTTATTTCATTTGAAAAAGTAAAATGGGTTTTATGTATGTATCTATTTTCTTCATGGATACTAAACTAATATGTCCTTTGGGATGTGATTCCTTGCTTATATACCAATGAAATCAAATAAGGCACCGGCTCCCGGGCAACTGGGGTTTGGTCTTTACAATGATAATTATAGTAGTAAATAAAATTATATATAAATTTTTAATAGTAAAATAAAAAATTGGTAAGTATAATGTTCATGAAATATATTCATATTTAAAAATATTAAAAAAATATAGATTATATCATAGAAAATAATTATTGATAATATAAAATAAAAAATTAATGGAATATAAGAATTTTAATATTTTATAGTATTAGAATTATAATATGTGTTTAAATTTATAAAAGATAGAAATTGGATTGGAATATATATTTAAATGATAAATCTCAATTAACTCTATTTTTTAATAAAATAATAATTATATATACTATTAAAAATATGGTTAGCCAACCCAGTCCCATAAGAGATTAGGCCAGCCACCTAGTTAGCTAGCCAATCGTCAAACATAGGTGCTAAGGCAGTGTTGTAAGTTGCTTAGAATGTAGATTGGTGTTGGTTGAGGCATAATAGTGGTGTTGTGTAACAATATGTTCCTTATTAGAAAAGTAAATCAATGGTTTTGTAGATGGATGTGTTTAGAAGAAGTTTGTGGTGGGTTCAATGGATCCTGGGTGGCAACATTTCTACAGTAGGAAGTTAATAATGTGAATACGTCATGCCCATCGTTTTTAAATTATTTATTTTATTAGTTTTACTAGGCATTGTGTAGTTTGAGTTAAATGAGTCATAAATAATTTTGAGTTCTTATTTAAAAATTAATGTTTTGGCCTTTACTACGTCTAACGCACTGCGCGACCTCACCTGGTTCGCTGCACGCCATGACCAGTGTTCAAGGAAATCAAAAAAAATGTAATAAATAATGAAATAAAAGTAAAATCAAAATAATAATTATAATAGAATAAATGAAAATTATTTTAATGATGATAATAATAATATTATTCGAGATTAATATTATTATTATTATAAATAATGTTTAGAATATAAAATTTATTAATTTTTTTTGATATTGTGAGAATAATAATAATTATTACTATTATGTTAGGTTATTAAATTTTTTATTATTATAAAATTATTAATATCATTACGGTTGTTATTATTAATACCAAAAATAATAAATAATTAATTAGGTAATGATTGATCACAAAATTGAAAAAAATTAAGTAAAATATAATTGTTTTAATAATAATAATAATGTAATTATTATTTGAGAATATTATTCTTATTATTAGTATGATTAATTTTATTAAGATGTTATTATTATTATTATTATTGATTTTAATTATGTTACATTATTTATTATTATTATTGTTTTAGTTTATTATTATTATTAACATTATTATAAAGAAATATTGTGTTTCTTGTTAATTAATTAAGCATTTAATTTTTATTATATTTAACATTTAATTTAGTTAGTATTAGTTTTGTTATTATTATTTTTCTATTTAATTGGTTTGTTTTTTTTCTATTCCTTAGGGCTGGCCAGTGCCCCCCTCCCCCCGTTCATCCATTTACCAGCACGCTGCGGGGCGGACCTCCCCCCTACTCACTCATTACTAATATTCCCCCCTCCTGCTCACCAACCAGCTCTACCTCACCGACCTCCTCACCAGCCAGATCCGTGTTTTGCCGTCCTCCCCACTCCCATGACGACCGCCGTAGTCGCGACCTTTCTCCTCCCTACTGGCCTCGACCGACTGTGCTCCTGTTCAGCTACCTCCCTTCCAGCTACGCTCCTATCTGGTAGTGCGAACCAGCCAGTCCCCCCGACAGCCACAACCACCCTCGGGCATCATCTCTCTCCCATTTCTTGTGTGGCTCTACTTCGGTTAGACCCTTCTTCTTCCTTGAAAGTGTTTATTTGTTTGTTATTAGGGGTTTCGTCTTGATTAAGGTCCTAATCTTGAGTGTTTTTGTATATTCTTATTGATTTCGGTGCCTTGATGATTATTTGAGGTTTTGAGGGATTTCATAATGTCTTTCCATGAGAGTTTTGGTTTGAGGTAGGTGATTCATCATTTATTCTTTATTTAAATTATTAGCTTGTTTATTTGATTAATTATTCATGTTCTTAAATTTCTTTGTTTAGTAAAAAAAATTTGAAGTTTAGCATGCATTTTATTTGGTTGGTAACTTTATAATATGGTATGGGTGAGTTTTTATGGAAATTTATATTTAGTCATTTTTTTGCATTGAAATAAATTATAGAGTTGGTTGTTAATCTTTGCAGGTACTGATAATTCCATTTTAGACATGGTGTTGTGTGTGTTTGGTCATAAGTGAAGGTGTTGTGTGGGTTGAGTAGGTAATGCAAACTATTTTATTTAAACTATCTTAAAATTTTTATTTATGATTAATTTAGTTTCTTGAACAGTACAAAGGTTTCTATAAATGGGGTTGAATTTTTTCAAAATGTTTATATGGATCATGTCACACTTTTGAAATTATTTTTGAGTGTGTGTGTTGTAGAAATACGTTTTCTGTTTCTAAATGGTGATTTTGACATGTGTAGTGTTGGGTTGGATTACTTGTGTTCTTAATCATGTATTATAATTTGACTGTGTGGAGAAAAAATGTATTTTGGAAGTGTTTGACATACATATATAAGATAAGGTTAATTTTTTAAAGGAAAAATTGTAATTTTTTGTTTATTCCTTACGTGGAAAGTTCCAGATGATTTTTCAAAGGGATTTAAAAATGAAAATGAGTAGTTTGATAAATTTTCTAATAGTTATATTAATATTGAATTGGTTTATTTTAATTATGTATTTGGTTTATTTTATTTTGTAAATGTTTTAGACTGTGTTTTAAAATGTTTATGGTATGCATATTATTTCAAAGTGGAATCGGTGTGTGTGCATGTTTGCTATTGGTTTTGGAAATCACCTCATTTTTTTTGTTTATCTGAATGTGATATGTGACATTTCATGTGATCTTGGAATTAAAATGAGCACAAAGATGGAATCCTGGGATATTATGTGGGAGAAACTAGGAGTAGTGGTCTATTGTTCCGAAGGTGATTCGACCCGGTTTCACTGGCAAGACTGATGATTGCAACACTATATAAACATATTGATGAATGAGGTTTGTTCTTTCTAAGCCACATTTTCTGGGGGTCGTGGTTATTAAGCCATGTTTTTTTAGGTTGTGGATTCAAAGCCACGTTTCTCCTAGAAATGACACTCAAGGGTCCCAGTAGTTGCTAATACCTATAGGGCCTCTCACACTTTTTGTGCTCCTGGACTGTATTACACTCTCTATGGGAATACATTGTAACTTTTGGTTTCTTTTACTGGATTGGTTTTTTATTAATGGTTCGGTTTTTTCGTAATGGTAAGGGTGTACTCTTAAATTATGTTGTTTTCTTTAAAGTTGCTTTTATTGATATTTTTTCTTTAGAGTGTTTAAGATTGTGTGTCCCTTTATTTATTAAACCAGAAATTGTATTTGTCTTTTAATATTTATGCATGAAATATTTTAATTTTAGTGGAATCCAACTGGGTCTTTGGCTCACACCCTGCATACACCTTTGGGTGTATGTAGATCTTTCTCTTTGTGTATTATTGGATGAGGCATCATGCATATCATTTACGGTATGGATAGTGTCTTGGGGATGTGACTCCTTATATCGCATGGAGGTATGAGTAGGATTTTAGGATTTTCTTGTAGTTTCTTTTGGGTTTTTAGTTAAATATGAAAACTTAAATGCTAAAGATTGTTTAAGGGCCTGTTTGGCTATCTGATTTTAGTTCCAATTTATTCATCATGCTTCTTGTTTTATATTTACATATTGAGTAAAATAGTTATAATGTATTATTTTTTTTGATACACGGGATCTTGTGCTAGATCATGGGGATTGGGACCACCCTTTGGGCCATGTTGCGGACTAGGTCATGCACCGGTTTGGATAGAGACCCAGCATTGTATTTAATAGAATATGTATTCATGTGTTGTCCTTGTATAGGGAAGCATGTTGTTCATGCCTCGCCACCATCCATGTGGATACATCTAGGCTCTCAGACTCTCCTATAAATGAATATGGCATTCCATCCTCTATCAATAATCAATACATAATATTTCTCTCAATAGAATGACCTAAGTGTTATGCGAGTGTTATTTTCTCCTAAGTTGATTTCCATAGTACACACTCAATCTTTATATGATCATCATTATCTAGTAATGAGTCAGAGGAACCTGGTTCTTCCTTAGATTTATCCTCTACCTCGACTTTTGTAGTTTATATATTACCTTTATTCATTTCATTGTTAATTTTAACTCACAAAATTTATTATATAAAAATTACATCTCTACTTATGATAAGTTTTCGGGTAGTGGTGTTATACAAATGATACACCTTCACAACATCATCATATCACAAAAAGATACGTTTCTTAGATCTTTAATCTTACTTTTAAATTTCATAGTCATTAAAATATTGCATATACAGGACTTTAAAAAGTATGTAACTGAGAATTTACAATGTGTTTACTGGTACAAATCCTCACTGTTGTCTTTAGATCAATCTCCATCGAAGGATATCAGTTGATCACCTAACTGTTGGTATTCACTGATTTTTTCTAAAAATTATTGGATATACCTACAATCTTCAACACCTCCATTATTCTATCCAATAGTGTTTTTTTCATTTGATCTGACACTCCATTCTAGTAAAGAGTGTATTCCACCATGAACTATCTCTTGATGTATTATTATTTATAAAAAGTATAAAACTTTTCAATTGAATATTATCTTCCTTTTTCAATTCCCAGAAACATTATCTTCGTTCCAAATTCATGCTCCTTTCCCTCTTTGAATGCTTTGAAGGATTAAAAAACATTCAATTTTTTCTTTATTGGGTACACCAAGTATCTCATTGAATAATCATTAATGAATTAAAAAAGGTACCTTACTCTTACCAAGTATATAACTTGTTATTTTGAATCATTGAAATAGATCAATTCTAATATCTCCTTACATATTGTTGTTGACGTCTTGAAATTTAACATGTATTTTTTTATCGGAACCAAATGCTCACAAATATGGTAAGGATAAATTTTTAATCCTAGAAAAAAAACTTTTGATACACAGGAATCGTCATCCCTCATATTAACATATGGACAAGCTTCTCATGCCATAACATCATCAATGATTTAATTGAGGTAGTTGATGCAACAACTTTCTGCACCTCCTTATATATTTCACCCATACACATATAGGTTATTTGATATATTTCCCACCTTTATTACCAAAATATTTCCTTTCAAAATTATCATCACTCCATTCATGTTGTGATTCTTGCATGTAATGTCATCAAATTTACCCAACAAAAATATGTTCTTCTTTAAGCCCTTATCATGTCGTACTTCATGGATGGTTCGAATAATAACATCTTAAATATTTAGTTTGATGGTACTAACTCCAAAAATATTTTGGGTTTGATCATTGATCATATAAAAAATTCATTTACTGATAGTCTCATACTGATCAAATCATTCACGTCGAGACGTTTTGTGCCATGTTGCTCTTGAGTCAGTTATCCATGCACCATTGAGATGTTGTCTGCCTCTAGTAGTAATTGTGTCTTCACTGACTAGTATATATATTTTCCCAAAATTAATTTCCACATTTCCATTTATGTCACAATTCTGGATCCTAATAGAACCACTATCCTTAGTTACAACCACTGGTCGTTTGCTGATTCCTAGTACGAAATTATCCTTCTGTATCATTGCATGAATCATTATTTTCTAAGATGGAAAATTATTCTCATTGAATTTTTCAATATTTAATTCACCACCATATGGACTCACAGTCAGTCTAGATCCACATCAATTTAAAAATGATGTATTTAATAATTTCAATAAATATTTTATGACGTGAAAGATCAACCAGAATTGAAATCACAAAGCATTCTCAAATTTATGAGAACTATTTTATACCCAAAAAGTCAACAACACCAGGCCAGAACATTCCGCTGATTCCACTTTTTATGAATTAATCTGATAATCTCATTAGTCAAGTGATAATAGTGAGATAAAAAATATAAAATATAGAAATAAATGGAACTAGAAGTAATGTGGACAAACCCCCAAATTCATTAAGGATAATAGACAAAAAGTAAATAAAAGTATTACTATAGAAAAATGTGGGTTCACACTGCCTCACTATTATACAAAAAATACCCTCACAAATCACTCTCTTTAATATGTGGGGAATCATAATCAAAAATACCAAAAATATACATGATGGAACATTAATTATTTAGATTCTCGGTGAAAATGATTGTTGTTCAAATGATGAAACCAGGGGAAGCCACTTTCTTTTATAGGCAGGATTCACCCCATGCTTCTCCTTTGATATAGCCTAGTAGGTGGGGTTGTCTACCCACCTCATATATAAATCCCACCCCCTTTAAAAAAATAAATGGAGTGGCCACATCCTTCACATTAAAAACCCACTGACATTTTCATCTTCTTCAACCCATCTTAGAATCAAAAATCTGAAAAACAGATCCCCCTTTTAGATGACAAAATTAGTGACCCTATATTTGTCCCCCTTTCAGAATCACAAAATTAGTCTTCATAAATTTTTAGATGACATCATGTATTATTAGTGACCCTATATTATTTTATATCATGAAACATTGGATTTCAATATTTATTTGTCCATCTTTGAGTTGACTTCCAACATGAAAATTAAAAATTTTAACAAACCAAAATCATATTTTATTCATCAAAAAATAATTTACCATAAAAACAAAGAAAAAAATCCCTCAACTCTATAACCCCATATGTGATTTAAAATCATTTTAAAAATTTTAATTTCAATTAAACACATAATGAAAAAAGGCTAAATTAGTTCCAATAAGATATTTTCAAAATAAAATAATATTGGAACTCTAAAAGATGTATTCCTTCAAAATAATTTATGAACCAATTTTCAATAAAAAATAATTAAAATTTAGTTCTATAATTGTATTAAAATTACATGAATAAACCTAATATCAATTAATCCCATAAATTATTATTTTCATAAAAATATATAATAAATTAAATTTTAAAAATAATTTAATCATTATTCCATAATTCTCCACTAAAAGAAAAATTTAGTATTTAAAACTCAATTATTTTTTAGAAAATATGTGGTAAATTGTATTAAAAATACATCCACATAAAATTATCCCGCACATAGAATATTTTTTGCCATTAATAAATCAATTATACATATTAAGTAAAAGAAAATTAATCATAATAATGAAAAATTGATGTATAACAATGACATTATTTTTATAGCTGTTTTCCTCCATAGACATTGCAAAGTATAATGGATGATTTCACTTCACAAAAATAATTATCAGGCCAAAATTTTGTCTATGTTTAAAAAAATGATTGAGATTGAATTTTTAAAAAACATTTAATCCAAATTTAATTTTCATTTAATTGAACATAAAAAAAATTATGAGTTAAGAAACTTATATAATTAATATAGAATAAATAGGCACAATCTTTAAAAGGGTGAGCTTAATAGTAAAAAATAATGAATAATTCGATGAACCAATAATTTTTTCTTAAATAATTAAGAGTTTACAAGTATTATATGTTCATTTCATTTATCATTTAAATACATGTCTACAGAGTTCAAAAATAAGTGAAAAAGTTTCAAAAAAAAAATTTCATGTAAATATGAATAAAAAATATTAACCAAAAGAAATTAAGATATTAATGTAAACGATGTTTTACAATTAAATCAATCTGGATATTGAAAATATTAACCACTAAAATGGAAATTAAAACATTAAACATAGAAAAAAATTCAACCATTGAATAAGAAAATTGGAGCTTGATAAACAATCGGTTTTGTAATTTTTTTGTCATTCTTATATGTACAACATTTTTATTCAGTTTATAAAATTTTTAGATCCATACCCCACACTTAAAACCCAAAATTTCATTCAATGTTAATCTATAAAATTAGAAAATTAAATAAATTATTTTATATCAAAATTATTTTCAAAAAAAACCAAATTTATGTTTAAGGGTCACAATAATATTAAACCAAATTTTTCCATAGTTTCAACACTTCCAAAAAAATGAAACATACTTCTTCTAAAAATGAGTAAAAAAAAATTCTCAATTAATATCATGTATCAAAAACTTTTTGATATGTTATTATAGTTTTAGAAACAAATAAAAGTGAGTTGAAACACACTCAAAATATTCCTATGAAAAAAATTAAACGTGCTATAGAAGGTTTACACATTTTTTTCAGACTGTTTTCCAATAGACATGATTTTAGAAATCATATCACTCAATAGTTTAAATAAAATATCTTCAATTTAATACTATAGAAAATTAATTTATCCTTACACATATAATTAATTTCTTGTTGTAATGAATATAAAATAGGATTCACAAAAAATGTAAGTTAACTCATCATGGGAGTATGGAACAATTAAATCTAGTAAAAGAATTTAATATAAATAGTAAGTATTGAAAATTTAATCCACTAACAGTTAAATATTTACTTCTATAGCAAAGTACAAAACCATCTATCCTTTACACTTCTAGTTTCAATTGTTCTATCCATTAAGGTAGATTAAAAATTTAACCAAATGAAAATTAGATAGATTTATTTAAATTCCGTTAAATGTGACCAAGTGATGGTGAGTGGATGTGTAAGAGAAGCCTAGACCAAAGATGATTTGATTAAAACTAAGGTAATTAATGGAAAAGTAAAGAAAGGGGAATAAATATTATAGTTATTGGGATGTATTGAAAAACTAGAAAAGAAATTTTTTTAATGATCATGGGTTGGCTCCGATAGAGAGCTAGGTTTAATGTCTATATAAAGACATTCCCCCTAAAAATTATATCCATTATCTCTCAAACGTTTTGTTTTGTAAATTATTATTACAAAACTAATTTTATGGAGTTTTTATCTTGTTTTATAAATATCTATAGTACACAATAATATTTTAAAATATTTTTCATAACCTCAAGGGCCTCAGGGATATGGTTGTAGTTTAGATTAGTTTCATTTCCTAAAATCTCGAAAACATTATTAAACATAATGGAAATAAATTCCAAATAAAACATCAAGTTGGATTAAATAAATCCCATATTTTTCTAAAAAATTTGAGGCATCCAAAAAATCTAAAATAGTTGCATAAAATATTGAAACCTACTCACTTTCTCTCAAAGAAAAATCTACACATTTATAATTTTTCTTCATATCATAAGTAGCAGGGGAAAAAAATATCTCCCACAAGAATTAGTTAAACATAAAAACAAAATATTCATCTTCAAAATAAATCATTCTATTATAAATATTCATTATATATTTATCTATAAAATTATGAAGTTAACACATTAAGATTTTATGATATTTTTATTTTTATATAAATTTAATCTTTTTGATAGCTTTTGGTATATACTACCCCTAGACTAAATGAATTGTAATATAGTATACCATTATATTATGACTGTTAAATTGTTGGGTATGAATATTTGTAACTAAATTATGAAAATTATATGATTTAAAACTTTGTTAAATTAATCCATTGGTTATAAATTTATTATAAATGAAAATGAATATCATTTTAAAGTAAAATAAATGTTTTTCAGAAAAAACTGTTTTTATAAGCACGATGTGTTTTTATCTTTATAAACTAAATTATCACTATTGGTGAATTATATAATTATAATTTATATATTATGTATTATATGAAATATTTTATCATACATATAATATTTTTTTTGAATCATGGGATAAGAATAAATCTTGTTTAATGCTTAAAACTATATTTTTCTAAAAACTAGTTTTGTCACATTCGGTGTACTTATTTTAAAATAATTTCTTCCACTTTTAGAAAATGTATTTTAAAAAAATATTTAATTATTGAAATCACCATTATAAAATTATATTAGATTGAAATTTTGAAAATTTTCAAAAATGAATAATTTTTGATAAAAATTGGAAAATATTATTTTTTATTGAAAACTGTCTTTTTATTTAAAGAATTTAAAAAGTTACTTTATATTTTAAAATTACTTTGAGAATAAAATGTGATAAATTGTTTTATAGTTAATTAAATTTAGGTCATTATAATTAATGTTTTTTTATATTTTATATAAAAACATTTTATACATAAGAACACTTTTATTTGGAAAACCGATATTCATCGCAATTACTGGTTTAATTTTAAACAAAATTGTCTTAATTATATGATTTGAATTTGAAAAAAAAATTCCATATTCATAATTATAACAATTAATATAATTTTATAATTTTCACTAATTTTTTGGTCATAATTATTTCTAAAAAGATTAGAAGTTAATTACTTTGACTAATGTTAAAACATGTTTACCAGGGGACTAATAGAAAAAGATATGGGTAAAAATGACCTAAAAATCATCTAATTTTATTAAACATATTTCAAACTAATATAATCTAAGGTTTTTTAATGGTGTATTTTTTATCCATTTTGTTAATGTAAAATGTGGGTATATTGTTTCATTAAAAAAATTCTAATTGTGTCATATCCCCCACTTATAAATGGACAACCACTCTGTTCACCTCTACAATCTTCAAGAGCCATTTGGTTTCAAAAATACACACTAAAATACCTTCATTAGTTTTATACACATGAAATAGATTCCATTTTATATCGAAAAACCATCCTATTATGGCGTTATCTATAAATCTAAAGAGGTTCTCCGAAGAAGAGGTATAGTTCTTAACCACATGTCTTTGTTTTATTTATTCCTCTACCCATTTAAAATATTTTAACACTTTTATAAAAAAATTAAAATATTATATTACATATAAATAGATTTAATTATGTTAATTACATAGCCTATATCTTCCACCTCTTCCATTAAATGTGAAATGCAACTGTCGATCATGTGTATAGAGGACTACCACATCATGAACTGAAGTAATTCATTTTCCATCAATGCCTCTCACGGATGACAATAATGATGGATTTATTATAAATATAAATATATATATATATTATATATTTTAATAATAATTCTTATAGTTTAATTATGATACAATATCTACTTTCTCAACTTCAATTATATTGGAAAATGTTAATGTTGTTCGTACATATGTGTAGACTACCGTCTCCACAAAGTGATGTTATTTTTATTTGTTTTATTTTGAAATGGATGGTAATAAGGATAGATTTGATGAATATATATGATATATATAATTTAATAATTATTCTATTAATGTGAAATAATATTTAACTTTATTTTATTTTATATTTTAAAAAATGGAAACAACATGAATGCATTCAAATGACCTACCGCCATAATGGACAGTTTAATTCATTTTTTATGTATAAATTTAATGGATGAATATAAATATGTATATAATGAATATATGTGATATATAAATCATTAATAACATTATATTGATGATGTAACCATGATCAAATTACAAGGACTGAAACTATCGAACCAAATCATATATGAATAACGAAGCAATTATGACATAAAATAGTGATTTAATAAAGAATTGATAATAAATATGTGATAAAAAGTTAAAAATATATCATATATTGTATAATATATATTATTATTGTTCTATAATATAACTATAATAAACCTAAATTTATTATGTATGAAGGAATCCAAACATGAGGTAAGGTTTTATTTCACAATATCATTGTTATCTAGGATTGTTTACATTTAAGTCCCCGCTTTGTGAATTTTTTTATCATTATATATTAAAAAATATATATTTTCTTAAAATTTTGTAATTTTTATAAATTAAATTCTTTCATTTTAATTTCATCTCTTTAATAAATCAAGAGATAAAAATAATGTTTTTATGGTGATGCACTCGCACGATTTGTTTAATTCATGCAGGCTGTGGTCATATTTGAATTTCTATTTTTCCCAAACTACACTTTAAAAATTGATATAGTATAGTGATAGTGTGGGGTCTATCCCATGAGGAAGTTTTTTGTAGAAAAGGAACCCAAACATCAAACCCTTTGGGTAGCAGTCCTCGTAAATTGGTTTGCGATTTGGATTTGATTAAACCTATTGAGTATGGTTTAGGATTCATTTAGATGGTAGAGATCTTGATAAATTTTAGGGTTTATGAAAAAAGGATAATATTGATCCTAACTATGAATAGTTCTAAGGCTTAGTCTATGAAGTATTTCCTAGAGCACTAGTTGAATATGATCAAATTAGTTGGATATATCTAAGATGTAACTATTCCTTGGTCCAGATATAGCTAGAAACCAAGATGCATTAATACCAGCTTCTATGATAGAATTTATCGCTGGCGAATTATGATAGCCTACTCAACTCCAATCAGGATAGGATTATTCATTCAAATATATTATGGTTAGTTTTTTCAAAAATAATTGAATAAATGGTTGTTATGTAACCTAAGTACCGGCCTTAGGGTTAACAAATAACAATTTAGAGGTTCATTAATATCATAAAACCCCTACTCTCAAATGTTACCCTAAGTGGTTTTTTCCATTCATGATAGTAATAATAGAGATCGAATAAAGAGATGAAAACATGCTTGACAGATTAATAAAATATTTGAAATTTTATAGTTTGCAATTTGGGGTTCAAGAATCGACCAGTTTATAGTAAAAAAAAGTAATAAATCCATAAAACACTTACTCGAAATAGAAATAAAGAAAGAACATATGGCATAACCACTATCTAATGGAAATGAAAAATTTAAACAAATGATAAATGGTAAATGGTGATGAATGGAATGTAGAACAAATGTATAAAAATCAATGACACTTCAATTAAGTCAAAATAGTAAAAGTAATTGTTTAGAGTTGAGTTTGGAGATTAGATAAGGGAGAAAAATAGGGGATAATGAGAGAAAAATGGGAGAATATAATTTTATTCCATGTTGTATCTATGATTGAAATTATATATTTGGTATATTAGATGATGTGAAAACAGCTCACATCATTTAATATCAATCTATGATTTTCTCTAAGTATTTTGGAACTGTTGTGAATCTCACCCTGAATCTTTGAAATTTGGATATTTCACTCATCTTATGACATGTAAATATTCTTCAAAACATGATTATTCTCATGAATTTAACATTAATAGGGAAGTGGAATTTGAATGTTATATGATGTGTATTCGAGATTCATGTCATGTAATATTTTTATGGCTTGCAATCTCGTCATAACACTCTTCACCACTTGTCACATGCTAGGAATGATTCCTAAACATCGTGTAAGTGATTTTAATGATGTTTTTTATCATTTTGTCCAGTTTCAATATCTTTTACATTGGAGTCTTGGAAACATATTCTCTATAATAATTTACACAAACCAAGTACATTATCAAGTAAAACATGAATTTTATTTATTCAAATTTCTTCAAAATTCATAAGTAATTTTATCTTATCAAATTCCCCCACACTTGAACAATATTTTTGTGCTTAAGAAAAATATAATATCAATAGGGATTCTAAAAGAAAAAATTTCTAAAATAAGAAAAATTTATTACCACTAGGAAAATTAATCCAAGGGTAATCAGATTATGTTATTTTTCTAGAATATATCCTATATAGAAAATATATTATTCTTCATAGTTTAATTCTTTATTCATATTCTCAATATTTTAATTACAATTTCAAAATTGTTTCATAAATTCCATACCAATTTTTCAATTTACCTCACAATGAATTTTCACTCATCACTCATGGTAAAAATGTAATTGGAGTTTTGTTTATACCTTGTAAACATGTTCTTTACCATAGACATTCATTGGTTCTATCATTTCCACTTCAAAAATAAAAATAAAAAATTAATCATAGGGATTCAGCAAAAAGTTTCAAATCACCCTAATGATTAGAGAAGATGGGTAGAATGTAAAAATTAGGCATGAAAGGAATTTAATCTCTAAATTTTAAATAATTATAAGTGATAATAGTGCAATTATGTGGTTACTTCAAGATAAAATAGTACCACTGCTCCAAAACACATGAACTGAATCCATAAGTGCATCATGTATGTATAAAAATTGAACCATGTTCCCTTATTTTACTTTAATTATTAATTTTTTTAAACAATTTGAGATAACATCTATCTTTTTTATTTATTTTTCTAAAATAATATTTATTATAGATCTCACATTCATCTCTTAACCACGTATGATTCATCAAGAGATTCAGTAATTTGAAAATGGTTATTTTTTACCTTCCTTATACATAATCCACAATACATTTTTTTATTTTCTAATTGAACAATATCAGGGAATAATTCCAAAAATAATAATGGAATGTAACAAAGCAATATGTTAAGAACCTCAATTTATCTTATCAATCAAAAAATCCAATGTATATAGGTTGAAAATTCCCCCACACTTCATCAAAGTATAATCATGTAAAAAACCGATAGCAAGGTAGGAATGGATAATTTGATTGGAATATATTTATCCTAAAGTGTTCATTCATTGAAACTATATGATAAATGAAGGAAAAAATTTACGGTGGGTCTCATAAAAAATATATCAATAAAGATTTACTCAATAATATTAAAATTGTATTTGTTCAGTCAAAGCCTCAATAAGATCTCAATGCATGATCAGATAGGTTTACATGTCTCAAGTATCTCTTAAGAAATATGCTTATACGAGAAGATGAAATCATTTGTATCAAAATTCTCTTGATAATGGGAGTAAATAAGAAAAACTGGCAATCAATCATTGTATAAAATCAAGTAAAAATTCAATCAAAAGTAATTTTATAAATTTTGAATTTGAGTTAAATACTAATATTAGTAATCATTCTAAAAATATAAACAACAGTAAACCAAGCATATAAACAATTTCCAAATTAAATATATCTTTTATTTAAATTAGTGTAATGAATTTTTAGGTTTAAATCATGCTTTCAATCTAATATTTATCCAACATATATCAAAGAAAGAAAAAATCTAAGTGTATCGACATTGAAGATCATGAAAGACCCCCCCCCCCCATATATAAAATTAGACAATGTCCACACTATCCTAGAATGTATTGTGGGAGTAATATGATTGATAGAGTAAACACAAGTGAAATGGAAATTTTGAGAAGGATATCTAGGGAATCAAGAGCCCCCTATAATGATTGTCATTCCATGGGAAAATATGGTAAATATTGATTTTGAATTGTGATAACTGCATAATGTGTTAGAAATAAAAAACCTGGACTAGATAAAACATTAGTCTATATGGTTTAAATATTTTGGATGTATTAATATGGGAAGGTGAACAATTGGATAACAATGAAATATATCTAAGATACATGAAAATAGATGGATATAGTTATGTTCAATGAAACATGGGATAATAAATTCTACTAAGGTAAAAACATAATCTTCTATGTACCGGAAAAAAGAATTTAAGAAACAAAGGAAATAAGGGTTGCCTCCCATAAAGTGCTAACAAATACATCATCAGCTTGGTGGATGGAAAAAATTACCAATCAAGTGTGGTCCAGGTGGTCAAAATTCTTCTATCACCAACAAGAACAACTGGTTGTGTCACTGAGCACACATGGACATTTGGATGGATTAACCACATTAAATCATATTGTACATTAATTTGGTGCAGAAGGAATAATATTCATGCTCATCGTGGTGGTGATGGTTACTAAGCATGATTCTCTGTTATTATCTCCTCAATATGGTTTCTAACATCATCCATTAGTTCATTCATCCATAGTACGAATTTATATGGTGAAGGAACATTTTCATCTATGACCATAAAAGATATAGAAGATCTATACACGACTATTATAATAGTCTAATGAAATGAGAAATAATCCAAAAAATAGTGAAAAAATGATTATCCCATGTATATAATAAATTTCATGATACATAAGGAATATAGAATATAGACATTACAATTATATAGCACCCAAAGATCTATAAGATGTCTCTGTGGATGGAAGTGGTGATGTACAAATCATGAGTGTGTCTGAGGATCTAGAATCTGGATCAATGAATGGATGCATAGTGGATAGGAGTTGGTAAAGGCCTTTTCCTTGATGGGACTACACTTTAATGATCTCTTACTAGGTAGTAGGGTCATTCAGCATAGAGGGATGGTCTTCTAGGGTGGTGGTTGGGGAAATAATGGAGGATAATTAATTAATTTCTCTAGGTGGAGGTTGATAGGTTGTGGTGGATAGTGGAAATGTTGGGGTAGTAAAAAGACATAACTATTCAAAGGGGATACCTAGGTGCTGGTTAATCCAATGATGATTTTTTAAGATGAAAAAGTGTAAATCCCAATGATCTGTTAGAGAATATGGGGTGGGTGGTCTAGTGGGAAATGTTGTAGTGGTAAGGTAAGTAATATGAGTTTTTTTAGGGGTGGAAATAGAAGTGGTTGTAGTATGGGCTTGGCTGGTGGAGGATGTTGTATGGGTGGTGGTTGAAGCTGAAGCGGAAGGAGAAGGTGTTGGGTCAGTGGAATGATCTCTATGTCCCTCATCCACAGCGTCAAAGTAACCTGGTTCCCAATGGTAAATTTCTCTATCCTTAGTTATTAGCTATATCTTATATAGCTGGAAGAAGTCGATAGACTCCATGGGACTAAGAGAGGTGATGGGAAGGGAGGTGTCGAAAAAACGTATATAAAGAAAAAAACGAATAAAGAAATACCCATTTATTAGTATACATCATGTCAAATATAAATGATATCTAATTTATAACTAGAACAATGATTCTATGTTTATGACATGGCCACCCATTGTAGCAATAAGGATGAGGATGTATAGCACGCTGATGCTATAGTGAGACTCAGTGGGAGAAAACAAGGAATGTGTCAATGATCAATGTAGATTAAAGAGCGCTACACCTTTGAGCTGTGTATATTTGGTAATCTGAGAATTTTTCTCACTCTGTCTATCATGGGAAATCCTCCTCTATAGTTCTTTTTCATCTGAATTACATGGCACAAGATGCATGTTTTGGAACTCCTCGGAAGTGGCAATGTTGACAGAATAAATTCCAATCTAGATACCAAAATATGCAAAGTATAGATCATGCAGTATTCCACATAATTAGATGTGGAGGATTTTGAAAAAAACCTCTAAATTTGAATGTAACTCTATGAACAATTCTTTATAGGTCTTGTTGTTCACATCAACAATGGAAGTGATGTTCATGTCGTTAATGTGCTGGAGGACCTCCCGATTGATTTGAATTCATGAGAGGGTAGCTAAATCTTGTGTTTATTTGTCTGCATTGGTTATCCTATTGACATTTTAGTTTGAGATGGTGTTGTAGGTTGGAAAAATGAAGTATGCAATATAGGTTGGGTGAGAAACATCTTGTGAAGCACTGGACGTGATGTGGGATACCACGATAGTCGATGTTTCTATAGAGGCTGAAGAGGAGGTGGAGGAGGATGACACATGGGGTGTTGGAGATGAGTCACCACTTCAGTTATTAAACAAAGGTGGATATTTATGCTCAAGTGTGGGATCAGTTGGAGGAGGGTGTACTATCATTGTGTAGGACAGTGCAGGAGCAACAGACTCACGAGATATGAATGGAAGAATATGAGCTACGGTAGAGGAGGAGGAGCAATGGGGAGGTACAAGGTGGAGGTGAGGATAAAGGGGGGATGGTATTAGGTGCAAGTATTGGTAGAGGGGGGTGGGGTGTCGTGAAACCTAGTTCCACAACATAATTATTTTGTAAAATTAAAAAAAGTGTATTTGGGTACACGACAAGTAATTCCAGAATTAAATTACTTTGGGTGATGAACCGTACATATTATTTATATGATTACAAGATGCGTAATTTGGGTTTTTCCATATTGTGGAACCAAATACTGATACTTTTCTCTTAGTATGCCCCAATCTGCCCTAAATAATATTCTATCCAATTCTAGCCTATTGTGACATATCTTGCGTTTCCTCACAGTCAGCTCTTCATATAACATCAAAATATTGACTCAGTGGTTCTCAGATGAATTTCAATGTGATGAAACATCCCTTGTAGAATTATTCATGATAAATCATCAATCATTGAACATTAAAATTGATTTTTTTCTTCTACTTTATGAATTTTGATAGTCTCATAGTGGAATATTTTTATGACTATAGATTTTCTTGACCATATTGATTTCAGATCCCCAAGGAGTAGTTTTATTTATGATTTAATTAATAATACCCTATTCTCTAGTAAAAAACTCTTCATGTTATGATATGATCATTCCATTTATTGGGTTTTTTATAAATATTGTCATTTTCATATACATCCTTTCATAACTCATCTAGTTCATCCAATGGCATCATCCCAAATTCATTATGTTTTTTAGAATCAAGATTCATCTTTTTAATTTACTAGTATGAGCAATCCTCTAATTATACAGGCTAATGTAATGGTTTTATATACCCTAATGTGAATAGGGTGGTCCCGATAAATGTCTTCTACATAGTGTGGTTTGCGCATAGTGAATCATTTTACATTTTACTTCAGCCTTTTTTATTTTTATATACAACATTTTCAAGGATTTATTTTATTTCCCTTTTTGACAATTAAACTCACCTCCATGTTTGTGGGTGGTACGATGTGCCTTTGTTATATCAGATTTCATACTTCCCCAGTAGTCTTTATACAATATGATTGGTAAAATGTGTTCTCCGATCATTAATGAGTAGTTTGGTAAATCTGAATCATAAAGAAACATTTTTCTTTAAGATATTCATGACATCTTTTGTGGTGTAATGAGTGGTAGCTTTAGCCTCTATCCATTTCTAGATGTATTCAACACCAATAAGGATATAAGGATTTCTATCTGAATTAAGGAATAGAACTATGTAATCTATTCCCCAAACATTGAAGAGTTTGACTTCCAATATTGGGGTATAGGTAATTCCATTTCTTTTCTCAATGGTGCTAATACATTTGAACTAATCACCTCATTGAAAATAATTTATTGCTTCTTGGTGATGTGTGGGATAAAAAGTCCACATTTCAAGATATTTTCTATTGTGCATTATATTCAATGATGGACTTTAGTTTGTGTTATGTGTTACAAGACTAACGCACTATTGATCTTATCATCTGGTATGTAGTGTCGTATTAATCCATCAATATAATTATTAAAAATTAGTAGCTCATCCAAGTATTAATGTGAAGTCTCGACTAAAAATA
This sequence comes from Viscum album, assembly GCA_963277665.1. Taxonomy (NCBI): domain Eukaryota; kingdom Viridiplantae; phylum Streptophyta; class Magnoliopsida; order Santalales; family Viscaceae; genus Viscum; species Viscum album. Next base: position 1,433,560,594 of record OY728142.1, on the reverse strand, counting down.
TCATCCTTTTCTAGTAGGAGTGGTCTACGTAAAGGTATCCAATGTTGAACTAGTTTTTAATGTTGTAAAACCATAGTTGTTCTTTTATTTTTAGGCAGAAAAGAGTTGCTTCATAGAAGTCATACTCAATGTCCAAAATAACATCTTTTTAATGAAGTTAAATGGGGGTTTGGATATATGATCGAAAACACCATTCACTATTCATTCGGTGTCTTTGATGATGATGTGAAACTATTATTGAAATAGGAAACATCGTATCAAACGTGGGTTTCCATCTGTTTATATCATTAAATATATTAGGGCAGTGTGATCAATATACAAAATGACCTTTAACAAAACTATGTTATAGAGAATATTTTCATACAAAAATATTACTTCCATGAGTTCCTTTTTTGGGGTTTTGTAGTTAACCTGAGCATCATTCTATGTATTATTGGTGCAATAAATTGGATAGAATGTGTGGTCGGACCACTTTGCTAATACAACTCCAATATAAAAGTCACTTATGTCTCACATCAACTCAATGTATTTGTCCCAATCTGGTGAAATGATAACATGAGCAAGCACTACGATTTTCATTAAAATGATGAATTCCCACCAAAACCCTTTAGTGAACTCAAAAGATGTATTCTTTACTAATAGTTGTGTCATAGGGTGGGAAACATTTGAAAAATATTTCATGAATCAAAGGTAGAATCCTACATGGCCAAGAAATATCATTATACCTTTAACTGTTGAGCATTCAGGTAAATATTTGATCACATTGATTTTTATGGGATCAAATTCCATGCCATCATTGGAGGTTTTTTTCCTAGTACTGCTCCTTCTTAAACCATAAGGTGGAATTTTCCATGTTTAATACTAAACACTTATCTTTACAATGTTGCAAGATATGTTCAATATTTCTTAAGAAAACATCGAAGGATCATCCACAAACTGAAAATTCATCAATAAAATATTCCATTAATTCCTCTTCTATATCCATTGAAAGGAAACCGATGCATTACCAATACCAAATTACATGTGTCTATAGGTGAAGGAACCAAATGGAAATGTACGTTTTGTTTTGGAGTAATCATCTGGGTTAATTTAAATCTAATTTAATTCTGAATATACATCAAGGAAACAATAGAATTCATGTATACATGTCTGTCCAACATTTGATCGATTAATGGAAAGGGTAAGTGATATTTTCAAGTATATTTATTTATGTTATTTTAGTCTACACATACTTTCCATCCAGTGATGGTGTGAGACAAAATCAATTAATTATCATCATTCTTGACAAATGTGAGACCACTTTTCTTGGGAACTACTTGTAGAAACTCACCCACTCACTATAAGAGATTTAATCATTGTTCCAATTTAAAAAAGTTGAAATACTTATTTCATAACTACCTCATTCATTGGTGTAGTGATTTGCCTCTGGGTTTTCTTTTGGGTCTTTTAATTTATTCTAATAAAATTTTATTAGTGCATAATGTTGGGATAATCCCTTTGATGTCAACCACCCATAAAAAATTTACTTTTTATGTCTTTTTAGAATGATGATATACTTTTCCAATTGTGGCCATGTCAAATATGACATAATGATTATTGGATGTGCAAATGTTTTCTCTAGAAAGGAACACTTGAGTGTGATTAGGAGATATTTTAGATCGATATTTGTGGTTGAATGGACAATGGTATAAAAGGTGAACACATTCCCCTTGTGAGAGGTTTTGTATAGTTGTTTTCCTCAATATCATACATATCTCCTTCAATAAGAGATTTTTCATCACCATCGGCATCAGTGCCTATGTAGTCATTATTTTATTTAGTGAAAAAAATAACTTGGAATTCATCAAAATTATCAGGTTGTTTTGCACCTTCCTCTAGGTCGAACGCTACTTTTTCATCACGTACTCGGAATATCAGTCTCTCTTGATTCACATCAATAAGTTCTTTCTTGATGGCTAGAAATGGACAGCCTAAGATAATGGGAATTTCTTCTTCTTGTTCCATGTTAAAAATTGGAAAGTATCCCAAGAAAATAAATTTATCAATTTTGACTAGAACATCCTTGATATGTCCTCAATAATATATAAATGATCTATCATATAATTGTTGTGGCACTCCAGTTGTCTGAATTTTCTCATGTCCCAATTTACAAATACACCCACTTGAATAAGTTTAATTCTAGCTCCAATGTTTCACAAGTATTTTTTGGAGTTGCATTATCCTATGGTACATAGAAGTGAGAAACTCCTTGGATCTCCCATCTTTAGTGGAATTTTCTGCAAAATAACAACAAAATGTTCTTCATTTAGGTAAATGATTTTATGGTCTTCCATTTTTCTCTTGTTGGAGGGAATTTATATGATAAATATTTCATAAGACTGCATTTGGGCATAAACATTTGAAAATAGGATATTGATGTGAAATTTCTTAATCACATCCAAAAATTTCTTATATTAAACTTTTATCCTTCCTGGTCTCATTTTATCTAGGAAGGCGATAGGTGGGTAATAGGTTGGTGGTATTATGTAGATATCCTCCTTGGGTTTCTCTTGTATTAGTGTTCTTGTCAGAGTTGGTTATTTAATAGGTTTCTATTGATAATATTAATTTATTCTTTTCTTTGCATCCTCTTCAATAGCCATTTCATCTTTCGTAAGTTCCTCAAACATTTTCTCTTCTCATCCACATGGATGATGAAAATCTAACACTTTTCCACTCCTAAGTACCACTGCCTTTATCACTTCCTTTGGGTATATCTCAATATTACCAGACATCATACTTGTCAATTTATCAGATAAGATATTGTAGATTTTGAACGATTTGATGTTCGATATTTTAGAGGGAAGCACTTTGATTTTTAAATTATTTTTCATGGGTTTTCATCATCCAATATACCTTTTGAATGAAGGTTTTAAGAAAATTTTCCAAATTTGATTGAAGACGTGAAGTTGGATGTGGTGGTCTTTACGTATAAGGTTGAAATTGTTTCTAGACTCTAGGAGGGAAAGGATGTCGGGGAACTTTTTATGGTGGCCTTAAATTGGATTCATTGGTGGATAGACTGATTGTCCCTGATTCCTGAGTAGTTCTTGACCACTTCTATGTTGGAAGTACCCTTAATTGTTTTATTGCACCTATTGATCCATCCTCTATTGACAATTTTGTTGAGGATTTTAGTATGGTTGTTTTTTATGATTGTAATTAAAGTATCTACAATCATGGATTTTTTGTTCATCAACTCCTACCGTACTATCATGATATGAGTACAGACTAACCTAGATTTTTTAGAATGGAATCTTTATTAGAAAATCATGTGGGTGAGGTGGTGTAGCAGGTAGCTGAAAGGATTACACCTTTTTAGTGAAGGTCTCTACTTGTGCATCTAGATGACTATTTTCTACAATTTTGTGGATTTAATGCTGATGCGGTCCATGATTGCTCTTCTATGGACTGGTATTGTGAGATACCTCATGCAGCGGTGCTCAACCAACTTAAATTGTTTTAATCATTAGTCTTTCATTGACCGAATCATCTACTATAATATGATTGGCGAGTTGGAGACCTTGGTATAAGGTTTATTTCTAGATCCACATCTGTAGTTCATGATGTGGGAATTTATTTGTAAGTTATTTAAAGTGATCTTAGACCTCTCATCCTAATCCTCCATCTGTTTGAGAAAATTTATTGATGTCATTCAAAAGTTTCCAAGTCTGTATAGTTGGAAAATATTTATCCAAAAGCTTATTGGATAGTTCATCCCATGCTGTGATTGAATCAAGAGATTGACATTTAAGACAATACATGGCTCTATCATTCAAGTAAAATAGTGCAATCTAGTTTCATGTCAGGTTGTTCTCCTTGATTATTTCGGGGCACATACTAGATGATGGTTGGGTAGGGACCTGTTGGATTGTTACGGTCTTCCATGCTTGAATGGCGGCATATAGAAATGTACCATTATATTTCATGTAAAAACCTAAGAGGCTCTTGGGAATCAGGGATCCTTGAATAATCTATGGATCCCTAATGCATGAACTAAGATAGAAAAGGGAGAATGTTATGGAAACTAAAAGATAGAAGAAGGAATGAAATGAGAAGGGGGGATGAGTGAGGTAGCCCAATGCTCATGTTAAAGGTTCATGTGCCTAAACATAGTTTGACTCCCATCAATTGAGTAAAAATTTGATGTTCCCAAAGAAATCATTTAATTCAAGTGGGTAGCAATGAAATTATAATATCTATTTATCCCAAACTACACATTATACAATTACATGGTATAGTGATTGTACATGGTCAATCCCACATGGAACGTTTTGGCAAATAAGGAACCATAGATTCAAACCCTTTATGTAGGATTCCTCACAAATTGGTTTGGGATTGGCATTTTATTAAAGCTATTGAGTATGGTTTAGGATTCATGATGATGGAAGGGATCATGATCAATTTTTTTGTTTCGGTAAAAGGATAATGTCGATCTTATCATGGAATAGTAATAAGGATTGGACTATGAAGTTGTTCATAATGAACAAGTTGATTATGACCAAACAAACTATATTTATCTAAGATGGAACTATTAATTGTTCCAAATATATATAACAATCTTGATTTATTAATGTAACATACATGGAATAATGTCTCATAGGCTAATGATCATAGTCTACTCAACTCTAATCAGGATAGGTTGGTTTATTTAAATATCTTGTGGCTAGGGATTTCTAAATGAATTGAATAAATAGTTTTTGTGTAACCTGATTAATAGCCTTAGGGTTACCAATTTATGATATATAGGTTCATTAAGTTCAGAAAAAACCTACTCCTGACCCTAACTGAAAGTGGTTTAGCCGCTTCTGATGGAAATAATCAAGATTGTATAAATATATTTCGACATGCTTGGAAGATTGAGAAAAAAAATATACATATGATAGTTTCCCATCAAGGGTTCAATAATAAAGTATTTTGAAATCAAAACAATTAATAAAGAAATCAAACACTTGAAATAATAAACAAGCACAAACATATGGCACAACCATTATAGAATAGAATCAGAAATGTTAAAAAAATGTCAAATGGTAAATGGTGATGAACATAATATATATATAATGTATTAATATCAACAATGATTTGATTTAATTAAAATAGTAAAATAAATTTTTTATATTTTAGTTGGGTGTGAATAGAAGGGAGAAAAATGGGAGATACTGAATAAAAAACAAGAGAAAGAAAAATTATGTGCTATTATATGCACAATAGAATGTAAATAGTTGGGATATTACAGAATGTGTAATTTTTCACGTCGTGTAATGTAGATCCATGATTTTCTCAATGTATTTTGAATTAGGTTCGAATCTTATCCTTAATCTATGAAAATTGGATATTTGAATCATCTAACAACGTATAAATGTTCTTCATGAAACACTTCTTCTCACAATTTGTTCGTTATGTGGGAAGTGATATTTGAATGTAACAAGAAATTTATTGGAGAAAAACGCCATGTAATCTTTTCATGCCTTGTAATTTCATCATGACATTCTTCACAGCTTGTGATATGCTGTGAATGATCTCTACACTTCATGTAAAAAAAATTTATTTCATTTAATGAACATTTTTTTCCAGTTTCCATAGAATTCATTTTAGAGTCGTGAAAACCTATTCTATGAAATAATAAACACATACATAGTGCCTTATCATGTAAAAAATGGATAATATTTAATCAAAAGTATTCAAAATGTATATGGAGTTTCATATTATCATATGGAAAATAGACTTCATTTCTCTTTTCGGTTGAAAATAATTTATCTTCCATGTAGATTTTTCTAAAACTTTTTTCCAAAATGTTTTCACTATTCTTCTATGATTGTTAAAATGAATTTTTCCACATGTTTTAATTTTTTAAAAATGGTTTAAAATGAATAATTATATCATTTTTTTAATGAGGTACTTTTTGAATTTTTACCAAAAATGTTAAAGGGTCCTGGTTTTAACATACTCATCATGAGAAAAATTTCCCATTGTAGTGACCACTAATTTTTTTTTGAAGATTACATTACAATTTTACATGATTCTATTCATGTAAAACGTTTTCCCTAATTTTCTGTAAATTTTTTAATGTGGTTATTAAAGTGAAAATAGTATTTTCTCAAGAATGTTTTTATTTAAATTTTTATGGTATTTCTATTTATCGTTGATAGTAAACTTATTTTAATTATGTTCCAGTAGGGATATGTGGTAATGATATCATTATCATTATTTATCTGGATGATTTATGGTCAGTTTGACTAGGGATTTACCATTTTGATACTATTTTCCATATTACTATGGATGGTATATGATTATGCTTTTTGACTGGGGAATTTATTAAAATTTCATTTCATATTTTTTTAATATGAATTTTTATGTTGGTTATGTTTAACCATTTTCATATGAGGAATGAATTACAATTGGTATGCGATGAGTGGAGACCACAATCCCCCATGATGTATTTGTAGGTATAATGAGACAAACTAGATTGGGTATTTGGATGAGGCCTTATCCATTTATGTAAGATATATTGTCATGTAGAATTGAAGGTATGTTTATGATATTTGATGTTATGCATTCCCTCATTATCAGATTAGTTATTGATGTCCATGTGATTATTGGATTTGTTATGATATCTCTGGATATGTTTCAAGCTCATGTGATTTTTTAAATAGTTTTATTTTATTATCATTTACACTTATCGTATTAAACTTCATGATCATGTTATTTATTAAATGGAATATGTTTTTTGATATTTAACTTTTCATATTGATTGTTCCTTATTTAATAATGAAAAATTAATGTGCATGCATACCCTTACTGAGAATCTTATCTCACCCATTTATTATGTTTCCTTTCCAAATGATTCCAGGAAATTTATTATGATTAATATGTAATGATATGATAAAGGTAATAGTGGTGTTCTCAAATAAAATATTTTGTGATATTTTATGTATCCAAATGTAATGTGAAATTCATATATGTATCTAGTTTTCCAATACTATTAAACTATTTTGTTCTTTATTATGAGATCACTTGTATCTATCACCAATGTAAAAAAGTAACCAGAAAAATTGGGATACTATGGTTGGTGTATTTATAATTTATATCCTAGATATTTTAGTATAATCCTTGGGAAGTAGATTTAGGAAAACATAGATTAAAGAATATATCCCTCTGACAGAATTTGAGGACAACTCTAAGTATATGGAAAAATAATAATGTTTTGGTATTCTATAGAGTATTTTCTTTCTCTAGAAATAAATACAAGTCTGGATACCACAAGTAGATGTGGCTCTAAAAAAATTAAACCTTGGAGTAATAACTCCAAAAAGACTGCATTGGGATTTTACTCGATCATCACCTCGTGCATGACAATGGGCCTTTCTACACACCTGGTTTGACACTCCTAGTGGGTATTCCTGGGTTCATTCATATTTTATTTACAAAACATTATGAAGGATTTGAAAATATTATTATTATTTGATAATATTTCCAAATAAATCAATTTTTTATTCTGAGTTTATCTATGCATAAAATTTTCATTTTATGTTAACCATTTCACTAGTTTTGAAATTATACATTATGATTCATAATGTTATTATATAGTCTATTGTATTCCATTATTTAGAAATTTTTTCTAGTGGAAGGGATAAAAATGATGACAATGCATATAATCAATACATAGATTTCCCTTTAAGTAATGATAATGATGTTGGGGCTGAATGTTTAGCTTGATATGAAAAAATTATAACTATATATGGGAAACTAACTAATTTTATAACCAATAACATTATTGTATGTCACAACCTACTTATCCACAACATAGTGTAACAATGTGATACTACTTTATTCCTTAACAACCCCCATCAATCAAAGGTACTAAAAATCCATTTTTAGTTATGCAAAGAATATGTTCCTTAGAAAAGATATTTCTCTCTTTGGGAAGTAATGAAACGGATAAGGTTTTCATGATATTTTTTTATCTCTTAGGGGATGCAGATCAATGGTGCTAATTGATTTAAAACACAAAGGATGAGTAGTAAAAAAGGAACATTAAATTGATGGATTTGAAGGAACTTTTTTAGTAGATTATTTTTTTTTGTGGACAACAATCAGATATAGAGAGACAATTCATGAGTATGAGATAAAAGGAAGAGGAAAATGTTTCTATGTTTGAAGATAAATTTTCTGTGTTAGCAAGGAATTCTATAGACTATGTATGCATTAAAAATATTAAGATTAATAATTTGTTTTAAAATATTAATCCAGTCATTTTAAGGGAACTAGTCTACCAAAAATTATCTTCATACGAAGATATAGAATCATATACTATCATGACAAAAAATTATCTAAGTATTAAGGATTTGAATTAAAAAAATATAAGTAAAGGGATTCAATGAAATTTGGAAATGAAATATATAAAATAGGAAGAGGGTAAGGCTAAAATTTAAGACATTTAATAAATTTGGAAAGCTACATCAACGAACATGCTTACTGGTAATGGTAGTTTACTACATGTATGGAGAGAAAGGCCATCAGGATCGTGATTAATAGGGAAGGGAGAAAGCTGGCAATATTCAATGACTCAACTATAAAGAGATAGGAAACTATGCGAATCATTATCCTAGTTATCAATGGATCATGCCTTAGAAAAGGACAACAGAGAAAGGTCATGCTGATGTAATAACAACAGCTGAGGATGATGTTTCCAATGATGTGGTTTTAGGTACATTAATCATATCCTCAAATTTAGATAATCCTTAATTTTATTCAACATCTTTAAACTCTTTTATATCTTCTAAGTTTTGTAATAAAATTATATATTTTCCTTGAACTTTAATAAGGGAATTATAAGTCAATACACTTAGTGTATGTCTGATCGCAATAAGGATGTGTCGGTCAGTTCCCATTATGACACATAAATGTACCTTATAACCTAAATTCATTATTATAAATATGGTTGACTTGTATACAATCCTTAGTATGTAATACCTTTCAGAATGTGATGCAAAAATTTATAGAAAAGAGAAGGAAATTAAAATTTTCAATGAATACATTTAATTTGTTATCTTTAGTGGGTACAATTTGGTATTTGAGTCATGTATAGATCCACCCCTAGTAGTTATTTTGAATGTGATCCCTAAGGAAAAAGAAAAGAAACATTAAATAGATGGAAAAGGTAATATTAAAATTGTGGATTTACCTGTTGTGTAGGAATACATTGATGTATTTCATAAGGAATTATATAGATATCCACTAGAGTGAAATGTTTATTTTAACATTGATTGAATCCTGAAAGCAAGACCAATATCAAAGCCTGCCTATAGAATTGACCCTATTGAATTAGTTGAGTCAAAGAAACAACTATATGATTTTTGTGGCAAGTAATTTATACACCCAATTATTTAATCTTAGGCATCCTATGTTCCTTTCATTAAGAATAAAGATATATTTATGAGGTTATGCATTGATTATAGGTAAATTAATGATATTATGATAAAGAAAAAGTTTCATCTACCCCGTATTGATGAATGGTTCGATCAAATTCATGGAGATTGATATTTTTTAAAGATGGAGTTATATTCCATGTATCATTAACTATGAGTAATGATGGAATATATTTCAAATACAAAATTTTGTATGAGGTATGGACATTACGTGTTCATAGTAATTAAATTTGGATTGACTAATGAAACCTCCATTTTAATAGATTTAATAAGTAGAGTATTTAATCAATATCATGATAATTTTCTGGGTATATATTGATGATATATTATTGTACTCTAAGAGTTATGAGGATCGTGAGAATCACTTAAAAATAATTCATGAAACTCTTAGAATAAAACAGTTATAAGGAAAATTTAAAAAGTGTGGATTCTAGATTTAGAAATATTTGTTTCTTGGTCATATTTTCTCTACGTATGGGATCTCAGTTGATCTTCTGAATAAAAACATATTATAAGAATGGTTTGTATGAATGAGCATAATGAAGGTATGTAGTTTCAATGGTTTGGTAGGTTACTATCGGTGATTTGTTCAAAAAAAATTAGATTGTATAACCCATTAACTAATCATACTAATAAAGTGGTTATGTTCAGATAGAGAAACAAATATGAAGAATGTTTTGATCAATTGAAGGATTTATTGGTGAATGCATCGTATTTAACTCAACCGTCAAGAAATGATGAATTTTTGGTATATAGTGATTCATCAATGATGGGAATTTGTTGTTTCCTTGTGGAGAATGATAAATTTATTTCCTATGAAAAAATAATGTTAAATATTCATGAAAAAAACTATCCAACCAATTATCTTGAGTTAAATGTCGCAATATTTGTTTGAATATATGGAGGCATTATCTTTATTATGATTAATTTGAGATATAAATAGATTATAAGAGTCTGAAATAAATATATTCATTGAAAGAGATCAATATGAGGAAAATGATTGTGAAAACTCAAGGATCATGATTTTTTAGTACACTACAACCTAGGGAATGAAAATAAGCTAGTAGATGCATTGAGAAAGAAAGATCATGGAGTTCCGACCAAAATGAAGATCGATAGGGATCCTATCTTCATGTATATGGAAAAGATGAAAATTAGAATTATTAAGGAAGTGGAGACATCACCCCTTTTAAAATTAATTTTAAAAGGTATTTAATAGAAAAGATAAAAATATTCTCAACAATAGTATGAGAACGTTCAAATGAAAATTAAATCCATGAATGATGGAAAACTGGCAGATGTTATTTATAAATATGATGTTCTGGAATTTGGAAAGTGACAATTTGTTTCATATATACTAGATCTGAAGAGGAGATTTTTGGATGATTCTCATAGATTAAATTTCTCTATACAGCATGGTAGCACTAAGATGTATAGAAATTTGAAGGAACATTTTTTGTGAGACAACATGAATTGGTAAATTATTGTTTATGTCTCAAGATGTTCGGTTTATCAACAGGGGAGATCTAAGAGATAACATCCTAGAGGATCCATGAAAATAATTCCTATTCCTATTTGTAAATGTGATGACATTACTATGGAATTCATCATTTTATTACCAAATACTCCAAAAAATAATGATGTAATATATTATATTATTGATCGCATCACCAAATCTATAGATTTTTTCACTATAAGTGAAGATTTTACATCTGGAGTTCCTTGAATATATCTCTATTAATTAACTTTTAAGACTTCATGGAACACCGATTTCAATTATATTTGATCAAGATCCATGATTTACATCGCAATTATGGAAGGCTCTTGATACATTGAATGATTTGAGTACCACCCATCACCCTCAATCTAATAGATAGCCTGAAAGGACTATTTAAAAATCAGAATACATGTTGATTTTCTTCTCACATGACTTTAAATGTATGTGAGATTATTATTTAACTTTAACATAGTTTTCCAATATAAAAGAATTCAAATTTCATCATATGATGAATTATATGAAAAGATAAGTAGTATTACAACTTGTTGGGATGGAGTTCTTGAAAGGAAGCTTGTAGTTCTTGAACATATAGAGTAGAAAAAAAGGTAAAAACATTTCAAACACATTTAAATATATCTCAAAGTAGGAAAAATGATCTATTATGTTAATCAAAGAAAATATTTGTAATTTCAAGTGAGAGGTCATGTTTTCTTGAATGTATATCCATATATGGGTGTTATAAGGTTCGGTAAGAAAGAGAAGTTGGTCCTCATGTACATTGGAAATTTTGAAATCATGGAAATAATTGGAGCTATCGATTACCATTTAAAAATGAAACTAATTCACTCTAAAGTACAAGATGTGTTCCATATATCATTGTTAAAGAATTAAAATCCCAACCCAATACATGTTCTTACATCTGAAAAAATATAATTGGAACCCAATATATCTTACTATGAAGACCCTATCTAGATTCTAGACTCTAGGGAATAATAATTGTCGAATCAGACAACACAACTAGTAAATCTAATTTGTAAATATTATAAGATAAAAATGGTTATGTGGGAACCTGAAGAAATTATGATGAGGATCTACCCAAATATTTATATAAGGTGACATTCAAGAAATTTCAGGGATGAACTTTTTTGAATAAGAGAATAATGTAACACCCTAAGACTTTATGGTATATATTTTTTAGATATATTTACTTTCTTTGACACAATAAAAAAATGACAATTAACGGTGTTTTTTTATTTGCAACATTTATAAAAATCCTTAATTTATTTACTGATTCTTCTCAAAAACATCGCTAAATGAGTTGTTTCTAAATTAGTGATATTTATAAATGTATATAATTGGAGACACTTAGAAAATTTTCTAAATGGTGATCCTTATAAACGTATCTTAATTTACAATGTTTATAAACATTGCTATTTAGTGACACCTCATCTAACAATGTTTGTTTGAATCATAAATAAATAAATGTCACTGATATATTATCAATTACCAATGTATAAAAAACATTGTTAATTTTTTTAAAAAAGTAATAATTTTTATTTATAGAGATATTGTTTTCTTTGGATTGTTTTTATTTTTTTTACGCTCACCACCCTCCCTACCCCGCCCCTCCCTCCTATCCTCATCCCTTTCCTCCATATCCCTACCCTCCTATTCCCCTCCTCCACCCTACACATCCACTACACCCCCCCCCGCATGTGCCCACTCCAGTTCGCCCCATCCCTACACCTTTTATGCCCTACACCTCCAACAATCCCATGAATGCCGCCCCCTACCCCCGCCCATTCTCCTAAACTCTTCTCATCCCCTACCTTATAAAAAATCTAGTTCTCCCAGGATTTCTATCAAGAACCATCCAAGCATAAGGCCAATGAACAACTCACCTATCGAATTTTTCAATATAGGATTGTACTATTTTATATTTATATATATAATTAAATTAAGCTTCATTAATAATTTAATGTATTATATATATAATTTTATATATTAATATACATATATATAAATAATTGTATATATTTTCTATTTAATGTTTATATATAAATGTTTATATTATATTCATATATATTTGTTTATATATTATACTATTTAAAAAAATTATATGTTATATATATATATATATTATAGATTAATATACAAATATTTGTATATATATATATATATATATGTTTTTATTTTATGTTTTTTGTTTATATATTTATATATAAGTTCATATTATATTAAATTATATAAATTTTTATATTAATATATATATATATATATATATTTATATGTAAAACTATTTAAAAATTTAATATATTATATATTTTTATAAATTAATATACATATACTAATATATATTTTTTATATTTAATCTTTTATGATTATATATACATGTGTGTTTATTTTATATATTATATATATATATATGATTATATGATATATGTCTGTGTGTGTGTTTATATTCTATATTATATATATATAAATGCTTATATTTCAAACTATTTATAAAATTAATATTACATGTATATATATATATAATTTTATATATTAATATACATATGTGTGTGTGTGTTGGTATTTTGTATTTTATGTGTATGTATATATAAGTTTATATTATATTATATATATGTTTATATTTTACATAGGGGTTTATATATATATGATTATATTATATATATTTTATATTTGTATATGATTATATTTTACATAGGGGTTTATATATATATGATTATATTATATATATTTTATATTTGTATATGTTTATATTCGATATTATATATATATATGTGTTTATATTTTATATTTTATATATATAATATGTCTATATTCTAGGTATATTATATGTTTATATTTCATATATATCATATGTTTATATTAACATATATATGTTTATTATATATATATATATATATGTATATGATTATAAATGTGGTTGTGTGTGTGTATAAATATATATGTGTATGTACAAATATATATAATTATAAATATATATATATAATTATAAATAAGTATATATATATATATATAATTTTTAATTTCTTAAAAAATTGGTAAAAATGCCACTTAAATATCCCTAATTTGTTAAAAACACGACTAAATTTAAAATATATATGGTTTTTTATATATAAATATATGTGCATATATTTATTTATATATTTATATGTGTGTGTGTGTGTTTGTGTGTTTATATATGTGTGTATATGTTTATATATATTAATTTGAATATATATCTAAATATATATTTACATCAATGTGGGAAGATGAGCAATATAGAAATATATATATTTTTAGAGACATTTTATGAAAAGCATCGCTAAATTAGTGATGTTTCCTACAAAGTGTCATTAAATTAGTAATGTTGCCTGAAAGGTGTCGCTAAATTAGTTGCATTTCCTGCAAAGCGTCATTAAATTAGTTACATTTCCTGAAAAGAATTTATAAATTAGTGATGTTTCCTGAAAGGTGTTGGTAAATTAGAAATGGTTCATAAAATGCATTGCTAAATTTGTGATGTTTCATGAAAAGAGTCCATAAATTTGCGACATTTTCTAAAAATCATTTCTAAATTAGCGTTTTTTTCATGAAAAGATCCTCTAAATTTGTGACATTTTCTTAAAAACATCTATAAATTAGTGATGTTTCCTAAATATGACAGTAAATTAGTGACATTTTCAAAAATACATCACTAAATTATAGTTTTTTTAGTGTTATAGCATAAGGCACATGCATCCCCAATTCTAGATGAACTTTAATATAGTATAACATTATAACATAGTAATTAAATTGGTGGGTATGAATAAGAATAAATAAATTATCAAATGAATATGGTGTACAAATATGTAAAATAAATTCAATGTTTATAACTTGATTAGAAATTAAAATAAAAATTATTTTAAAGTAATATAAATGTTTTTATAAAAAAACTATTTTTATGCACGCAATTTGTTTTTATCTTAATAAATTATAATCATCACTATTGCTGAATTATTTTAATGAAATTTAATTATTATATATTCAAAAAAAATGTTTTATCATTCATCTAATATTTTTTCTAACCATGAGATAAGAATAAATCTAATTTTATGCTTAAAAATTATATTTTTATAAAAAACAGTTCGGTCACATTTTGTGCACTAATTTTATAATTAATTTTTTACAATTTTAAAAAATGTATTTGAAAAAATTAAATTCTTTTGTTTAATCTTCATGTAAATATTATCTTAGAGTGAATGTTTGATAATTTTATAAAGAGAATAATTTTTTGATGAATGGTGAAAATTTCTATTTTTTATTAAAAATTTTCTTTTCAAGTAAAGATTTACAATTTTCCATTTTAATAAAATTGGTTTTCAAAATAAAACTAGTTAAATTATATTTTATTCATTCAATTTTGTTCATATGGGGTGATTTTATATTTATTTATTTTATAAAAACATTGTAAACTTTAGAAAAAGTTTGATTGGAAGGTCATATTTCTGATGGGGTTGGGGTTTTAATTTTAAATTAAATCCAACAAATTATATGATTTTAATTTGAAATAATGGATTATATATTTGGAATTAGTATAATTAAGACTAATTAATAAGGTCAACATAATTTTTATTCATATTTAATTCTAAAAATTGTAAAAATTAATTACTACAGTTTATCTAAAATGAGTTTATCAGTGGTTAAACTAAAAATATAATATTTAAAATTGCCCAATTTTTTTTAGTTTCTATTCACGACCAATATCTTAACATTATATCATATAAGGTTCAAAAACTGTTCATTTTGAATATAATTACCTGACCATAAACATTATGTATACTAGTTTCTTTAGACTAGAATTTTTCTTTCTACATTCCTAAAGATCATTATGATTTATAGTTTTAGAATGTGAAGTAATTACAAAAAATGACTCATACATTAAAAGTGGACACATCTAATCTATATCAATTTTTTTCATAATATAATATTTTTTAAAAAAATTATCTTTTCATAAAAAATATTCTTTACTTTTAAATTTACTTCTTATTTCTACCTAACCATCCTTAGACCCCGTGATAAGATTTTAAAATGTGGAATGCGCCTAAAAAAGTTTCACAAGGTATATAAAAACGAATAAATCAGTTAGTATAGTGAATATGTGAAAACCATGAAACATTCGACTTTATCTCAATATTCCTTGATCGGATTTAAGAAATCTTTGTTACATAAAAATCACAAACACATTTTCTCTCAAAGAAACGCATTAAACCCTATAAGAAGAATATATAATACCACTAAAAAAATTGGGGCATAATTTTCATATCACATTGGATTAACCATAATAGTTACCTTTGAAATAAAGATCCCATCCATTCATAGAATAACCCACGTGGTCAACTTCCAAAAATAAATTTTACCCAATGCAATATAGATCTATAATGGGGCTCACCCTTCAAATAATCTATATCAAGATCACACATTTTTCATGAGTTATAATGGGGATCATCAAATTTTATAAGTTGTATCAGGCTAAAATTTTTCTCATATATTATTCTAAATTACCATATCATTAATAAAAAAATTTATTCTTTCACTATTCATCATATAACATCTGAAAAATACTTTTAAATCCATATGTAAAACACATTCAAGTATCAAAATAATATTTCTTTTAAAATAACATTTTTAATACAAAACTACCGATAAAAGGGAAAGATCATTTTTTTATTTGTTTAAAATATGAAATATTTTAAAGGAATATAATCTTCAAATAATAGTTACAATGTCAGGAAAATTCAGTGTCGGTGTATACGTTAAAATAAAACATTCCTTTTTGTCTTCTATAAATAATGTAAAAACATTCCATAAAAATATTTCATTTCAAAAACCTTTTAAATAAAGTAAAAAATAATCCTAAAATATCCTTAAAATTAATTATTGTTCATATAAAGTAATTAAAAATATATTTATTTAAAAACATGTATGAGAAAGAAAATGGGTTGGAAGGGATACTTTAAAAGATGATTTTTAAAAGAAAGTCTCTTACCTTGAGTATGAATCATCACATACATTCCTTATTTTCATAAATAATAAGATTCTGTTAATTATTTACATTATTTATAAGATTTTTATTATTTATTATTTTTTTATTTCAATTATTACAATGTCATATATAGTTAATTATTCATTTTTTACACACATTAGATGTTTTGCTGGTATTCATCACATAAATCTAAAATGGATTCAGTAGGATGATTATGGTCAAAGAGATCATTGTAGAACCATATACAGAATAATAATTATTAAATAATTATCATTTTAATACTTAAATTATAATTTTATCACCAATCATAAAATATGATTATGAAAAATGAACTAATTTATAATCATGGAGATAGTAGGCAGTACGTCCACGTGAGTAAGGTTTCCATTTTTCAATGATGATTATGGAAATAATGTTAGTATTATTTTATATTTATAGAGTTATCATAATATTATAAATATAATATTACTTCTTTAAATATACTTATATATATCATCCATGTGATTTGGTGATGAAAAACGAATCGCATAACTTCGTGGAGGTAGTAGTCCGTACATACGCACAAGTGATGTTATCATTTTTTAGTAAATGGAATGCAATGAAACTAAATGATATATTATATTTTTATGATGATAAAAATTTCATGAATATAATATATAACCATTAATTCCATCATTATAATCAGTTGTGAGAGGTTTTGATTGCAAATGAATTACATCGATCCACGTAGCGATAGTCTACCGTACACACGAATGATGAATTCCTTTCCCATTTGATTGAGGTCTGAGATGGATATGGATTATGAAACAAACATTATAACATCAAAGTATATGTAAAATAATTATGTAATTATATAATCATAGTTTTATAATATTTTAATGATATCGACGATGAAATAAAACAAAAGTGTTTGGTTAAGATGTATACCTCTTCTTCAGACAACCTCTTTTTTACAAATTAAGACCTCCCTGGTTGTTATTTCTCCCAAAATAATTCCTCTATAACATGTGTAGGTATTTTAGGTTTTTATTTGGTTACGTATTTTCTAAATAAAAATGTTTTAAATATTTTAATAAATGAGAATAAGGAGTTCCCTTTTATAATATAGGGGAGGGGCACTCATGAAATTTTTTAAAATATTAAATTGATATAACATTATTTTAATGGAAAAGGGATAAAAATTAATAATATTCAAAGAGAATATGATTATTTTTATAAATAATCTCGTTAAATGAAAATTTTACATGTTTAATTCACATTTGTACCATTATCATTTTTTATTTTAAGTCCTCATTAATCTTATTGAGAATTACAGTGATATCAATTTTTTACTCTTATTGGGTTAATATAGTTTCTATTAAAGGAAAAAATGTAAAAAAATATTTAAATGGATTATTTAAAAAATCATATCTAATGCAATTAGATTATGATAATATTTTTAGGAATTTTAAATAACTTAATAAAATATTATTTATTATAAAATATCATTAATGTCTATTTTCGAACTATTCCTTTAATATGACTTTTAAGGCAAAAATACAACAATTAAATTCAAATAAAATGCTTAAATAATTCTCTAATATGTAATATTTTCTATAAAAGTCTTATAAAATAGTGAATAATTCAAAAAATATTATTTTTAACATTTTTAATACCAGCTATTTTATTTTTCTGTTAATTTAATAATTTGGGCATCAGCATTGCGGAAGTTTTTAAGGTAATTATTTCATTACTAAAAATTATAAATAAATTAACATGATTAATATAAATAATTTTAATTTAAAATTACTATTTATAACCCAATATATTTTATCTTTATCCACATTTTAAACATATTATAGTTATTAAAAACAGGAGTGTGCCATTTTTTTACTTTTATTTATGTAATATATTTTAGAGGTCATAACAACATACAAATGGATTATTATTCACTAATAATTAATAAGTAAAATTTTACTTATTAGCACCTTTATATATATATTTCAACATTTAATTAATCATATCCATACTCGCAAATTCAATGACTAGTTTATAACAGATACATTTAAATTAAAATATTTTGTGTTTTGTTTAAGCTTAGTTTTGCATGTCAAACACATTATCGAACATAATTTACTTATTTTAAAATTTAGGTATGTTTAATTATATCCATTTTGTGTATGTAAAATATTGGTATATTTTATTCTTTTTAAAAATTACAAGTGTGTCCTCTCCCCCACTTATAAAAGGACACCCCTCTTCTCTCTTCTCCACACTATAAGTTCCATTTGGTTCAACCAATAATTTCTTAAATATCTAAATTAAATACCTCCACATGATCTAGAGTACCTATTTTTATAAAAAAAACATTCTTGGAAGGCTTTAGGTACAAACCGTAGTTGGTTCTTTGAAGAATATATATAACTCTTAATCACGCTTCTTCATTTCATTTCTTCCCACCCCCTATCAAATATTATCCAAATATTATAAAATAATAAATATTGTTTCTTCTATATAATGATATGTTATTATGTTAATTCAATAAATTATATTCATCTCCCCTTCCATCAAATGGGAAATTATGATGTCAATTGTGTGTACGGTGGACTATAGTCTCACGAACAGATGTAATTTTGATTTCCATCACCGTCTCTCATAGATGGATATAATGATGAATTTATTGTATATATATAGGATATTTGTTAAATAATAATAATTTTAAAATTATAATATAACATCTACCTTATTTCCTTTCAATCCAATGGAAAATGATAATGTCACACATGTGTATGTGTGGACTACCGTCTCCATGAAGCGATGTGAAACACTTTTGGGTTTATTATTACATGAATACTAATGGGGATATATTTATTGAATATATCTATTATATATGATATAATAATTATTATGGAAATATGAAATAGTATTTACCTTTTTTTTGTTCCATCCATTAAAAAAATGGAAACGACATTCATGCATACGAATGACCTACCGTCAACGGTGTAATTCATTTATCAATCTCTAATATTTTTGGACGAATATAAATATGTATATAATGAATAAATATGACATTTAAATAACTATTAAAATTATGGAGATTATTTAAACATGATAAATGTACATGTTTTGATAATACCAAACCAAAGTATATATGAAAAATAAAGCAGTTATAACCTTAAATAGAGATTTAATATAGAATTGATTATAAATGGGTGACAAAAGGTTATAATTAAATAATATATTGTATGATATATATTATTATGATTCTGAAATGTATTTATAATAAATATATATTTATGGTATAGGAGGTTTAAACACATTTAAGTTAGTAGGACCAGACGTAAGGTCTTATTTCACAATCTCATCATTATAATAGATTATTTATGTTTAATTATCTACTTCGGGAATTGTTTGATATTTATATCTTAACTCTATTTATTTTGTTTTAATCTCGTTATTTATATAAATTAATGGTTTTCATTTCAGTTTACTCCCTTTAAGAACTCCTGAAACTAAAATAATGTCTTTAAGGAAAATTGGCTTCTTTTCACTATTTGATCGGAAATCCATTCCATTTCATATATATTATTTCTAAAAATATTTCAGAAAATGTTTTTTATATTCTTATAATACTGTTAAAAAAATATTTTAACTCTATTTGAATATTTACATGTCATTTTAAAAAGAATATTCACATCATCTTCTGAATGATGAACCTTATGAGTTTTATCAAAAATGGAAAAGGAATAATTGTTTTAATATACTCATCATAAACAGAATTTACCACTATCATGAACCCTTGTTTATTTGAATACTCCTTTACATGTTTCCATAATTCATTTAAAAAAATTCCTAAAATTCCTGAATTTTTCTTTTTTTCAAGTTATTTTCAAATTAAATAGTGTATTTTCCTCCTAAATGTTTTAATGATATTTTTAAGTAATTTATATTCATTAATGAAAAAACCATTAAATGCTATTTGATAGGGTTATGTTGTAATGATACCATATTTATTATTTCTATCGATGGTTTTTGATCAGTTTGACTGGGGAAGTACTATTTTGATATCATTTTTCATATTTGGATAGAGATTTTTTGAGTATGTCTATTGATTAAGGAGAATATTAACATTTCATTTTATTCATTTTTAATATGAATGTTTACATTGATTATTTTTCACCTCTTTAATATAAGTAATACATTATTCTTAGTAAGTGACATTCATGACATACTATAGCCCCTTTATGTACCTGTAGGTACCACGAGACAAATTTACTTGGGTATTTTCCCGAGGACTTATCAATTTATTAAAGATATATTGTATAGAAAAATCGAAAATAGGTTTATAATACCCAATATTATGCATTCCCATGTCCTGATTTTACTTATTGATGTTCATGTGATTGTTTTATTTGTTATGATATACATAGATAAGTTCTAAGATCATGTGATTATTTATATGGAATTATTTTATGATCGTTTACTCTTATAATATTACACTTCATTCTAAAGTTATTTATTAAATAGAATACGTTTTTATATATTTAACATTACATATTTGTTATGGATTATTTTTTTGTGATATTTGTGGTTGGGGGTTTACCCAAGTGGTAAATCCTCCTCATAATTCTGCATTAGACCCGAGTTCAAATTCGTGTGGGAGTGAATTCACGCAGGTACTATAGCAAGAATTAAAGCATCACTAAATCATTATAGTAGTGTAGGTACTGTAGTGGTGGTACTATAGTAGTATTTCAATTCATCCTGAATGGGATTTTAGGCTATCAAGGGGTGGTCAAGCAGGCATGATGAATAGGTGGTGATGTATGCATGATTGATGAAGGTACTTTAGGCCATCCAATAGTGGGCCTATGAGCCATGTAATAGAATTCATACCCACTAGGCCTTCAGGAAAAAAATATAATGTAATAAAGTAGTTCATTGTGTGGGTTATCCCTTGGGGATAGGCTATGAACTACCTTTCAGGATTGTGTGTATGTGGTGTGTGTGTGTGTTTGAATGTAATTACACCCCCAAGCAACTAATATAATACATCCAAGATAGATTCTACTGTACAGATACCCTTTATAATAATCAGAGCTCACCCCTTAGGTTTTTTCCCTAGGATGCTACAAAATATATTATAATTGATATATAGGGATATGCTAAAGGTAATAATGGTGTTATCAAAGAAAATACAATGTTATATTTTATGTTTTAAACTGTAACATGAATTTAAGGTATGTATCTAGTTTTAAATACTTTTAAACTATTTGGTCCTTTATTATGTTATATATGTATTTATCAAAAATGTAATAAAGTATCCACCAACATTTAGAATCATGGGTCGGGATCTTTATAATCCAGATTTTTATCTTTAACACTCAAAAAATTGATCAAACTTGTATTGAAATTCAATAGGGGTATAACAAACCTCAAAACCATCCCCATCTATCAAACAATAATTTTCATCAAGAAATATTAGTTAAATAAACATAAAACTCTCTTGTTTAAATGTGTAAATATCTGAACTTATTTTTGTTTAATTAGAGATGGTTTTCTAAGAGTCCTATGAGCAGTGAACTTCAACCATACATGGGTTAACAATATAAAAACATTATTCGATAAGGACCACTTATTGACCCGTAACAACCAATTACCTAATTCATCTTTCAAGTCTCACTAATCATTTCAATTTACATACAGATTCAGATTCAACAGATTTTAAACATAAAATGTTAATTCCTTGATTGTTTAATTATTTATCCAAAGGGTTCATGATTATGCTTCATAATTTCATCCCAAAAAACATCCTCATCTATATCAATCAACATATTTCTAACATCAAGTAGTGATTTCTTAAACGCATAAAAATTTTCGTGGTCATCTCTTGAATGGAAGGTATATTTTTCTTTTGAAAAGTAAATAACAACACCACTAATGGCTAAAAATTGTATTCCTTAGATGATTGGGACTATCTTATCACAATAAATTTAATGAAAAAGAAAATTAGTGGGTAATGTGAGCTCCTTCACATTGACCAAAAAGTCATCCACCCTTCCAAAAGGTTGGGAAATAGACTTATAGGTCAAATCAAGAGATACTAAAGTGATATTTAATTCCCCAATAACCAATTGTATGAATAAGAGAGTAAGGAATAAAGTTCAAACTCTCTCTTAAGTTACACAATCAATTTAGCTCCACACATTCTCATATTTTTTCTGATATAAAAACTTTCATATCATCTTTTATATTAGAGGTAAACTTATTTTTAAGGACAATATTATATACCTTGATTTAACCATTGGTTGTAAATTCCTGTAATTCCTTTTCATTAACTGGAACCCTTTTGATAATATATACTTTTTACAGAATTTCATCAAGGATTCCACAATGGATATGTTCAGGAATAATATTTTAAACAACTTCAGGAATTATAATAAATAAGAACCATCATTTTTATTTTTGACTCTCTGTAGTAAGGATATGATAAGGGAAATTTTTTCCAAACAATGATAATTCCCTATAAATATTTTTCAATCCTTTTTATTTCATTTATTATCTTTAATTTATAAAAAAACTACATTTTTTTCTAATGGAATATAATTATTCATATCAATTTCAATGTTTTTTTATAGGTTTCCATATTTAGAGTTTTCCAGATTCAATAAGAAATTCATTTTAAATAGCCATGTGGTTTTGTATAATATCTTTATTTATTTTCAAGCCACTAATTGTAGTAAAAACATATAAATTTCCCCAAGGGTTAACATATTTTGGGATGATAATCTTTCACTTATCTTTAGTGTTCATATAACTACCTAAAATACCAACATGAAACTCTAATTTTTCATTCTAGTTCCTAAAATAGACATATTTGAATCATGTTGATCCTTTTTTGAATCAAATATTCCCAAAAATAATATTAACATATCCTTTGATTCCTTTTATAATTATAGGTTTCATCCTAATTTCAGTTTTGAAATTTTTATTTGGGTTGCTATGTAAAAATATGGGATGAATTTTTAATAACACTTTTATCTCTCCATGAAAAATTTGAATGGTTTCTATTTTATTTGTTGTAGATTTTGAAAAATGGGTCATCTATAACATATATCCATTGACCATATATTTTAAAATTAGAATTTTCAATTTGTTTTTATGGAATGTAAATGTTCACTAATTAGTATATAGAGTGACCAAACATGATGTATCTTCTACATTTTTCTTTAATGGATTGGTTTTGAGTGAGACATCCAATTTGGTTAGCATTTTTTTCTTGTATTCCAATTCACTATGGAACGGATTTGTTCATTAATATTTAATATTTGGGAATGTATTTATATTCCTAGTCTAGAAGTGAATTTACTCATTTTGTCACTCCTTCTAATAGAATCTAATTTTATGAATTTATAGTTGTAGTGTTATAAATTTGTTTTATATTTTTCATCGGTTTTATCATTAAAATTTATTCTACTATATTGGTGAAAATATTTCTACCTTTAATGTGACATCAGATCAAATAAAGCCTCCATAAGAACATGGAATGTGATTTTGTGGCGAGGTAACTTCATAAGAAAGTATTTAAATTTATCCCAAGTTTTATGGAAGGATTGTCCATCCTCTTGAAAAATACTAGTGACTTGATTTCTTATTTATCCATTTAATAATTTTGGATTAAATTTCATGGTGAAGGAATTATAAATTTTATCCAAATTTTCCTAGATATTCTCATATAAACCATTGAACCAATTTTTTGAATTACACTTTTGATATAATGGAGAAACTTTCATTTTAGATCAATCTCCCTGATCCCCTGATGTGTTCATTTCTGCACCACATTGTAGAAATCTATTATAATGGTTAATGAGTTCTCTTTATGAACCCCGAGAAACGATGGAATAAATAAGAGATGATATTTTTTTAACTCATTGTTTTGGTCAGTCTGTGTTCAAATAATTTATAAAGGATTGTCATGAACATGAGGGAGTCGAAACTCCCTTATTTTAGGTGTTTCAAAGTCATGTTAAATTTAGGTCATGTTGGAGGATATGTTCCTTAGAAATAGGATCTCTCATTCTCTAATTTTTCTTTTCTTTACTAAGAGCACATATTTATTTTCATATTCATATTTAAAAGGATCTAAATTTTGGTATGTTGATCATATGTGCATGAACAAGAAAAAATTTATAGGAGTTTAACAAACACATATTAGATTTTAGTTTTTCTATTTATATTTTCTTGGAAACAATTTTTTTTCTTTAGTTTTTAGATTTATCTATTAGCCACACATGACATTCCTGTAATAGCCTAACCCCAAATTATTGGAGCCAGTCTATTATTTTATTACATTAGTATGATAATAATAAAACAAATCCCAATGGATTGATCACATTATTAGCCTTGAAAAAATTATATACAAACATATGTTTTATATTAAATCATGAAATGAAATGTAACATAGTGTTTCTAATGAAAAAAATCATATCACATAGACTATCCCTACCGGTCAGTCATAATATACCTCTTCACATCATGGGGAAAATGAATTACAAGAAATGAGTGGCATCCGATGCATAGTAAGGATAAACAATATAGAGAAATTTTACATAATTATGTATATTCATTTAATTCAAGGTATAAAATTGATACAAAATCATTTGAAACATAACCTTGAGCATAATATGGAAAGAATTAATAAAATAATTCCATTTAAACATTCACATTGATATACTACTAGATTAATAATCACATGTAATATCAATAAGTAATTTCATAGAGAGGGAATTTATAATGATGGGAATCATCACCATAATGTTAATGCATCATGCCAAGACCATATATAAATGGGTATAGGAAAAAACAAGCTTGACCTACCGATGCATCGAGGGGATATAAAGGGTCTCGCCCATCACCTACTCGGTCTAATGAATTACTATTATGAAAGGAGGAAAACATATACAACATAAACATTTTTACTAAATCTAGCATACAAAATCTTAATACCTTATCCATAAACCATGAATAGTATAAAAGTAGCACATCCACAATCAAACTTTTGATAAACCCTTTAATACAAAATGATAGTTTGTATCTTAGGAAATAAAACTCTATAAAACATAAGATCCAAAAATAATAAATGTTGTATCATATAAAATCATCCTCAATTTAACATAAGATCCAATAATTCATGTTGACATAAATGAAAATGTTATAATAAAATCATTAAAAACTTATTTGAGAAAATACCCATTTATAATAAAAACAGTTATGTAAAATGAAAAAATATTTAAAAAGAAAGTATTAAAATTGAAAATAATATTGTATTTTTATAAAGGATGATTAAAAAACATTAAGGAATCATGGTGGTAGAAAAATCCGTTTGTGTCGTATATGTTAGAAAACATTCTTCTCGTACTTTTTCGAAAAAGACAAAAATGTTCCTATTAAAGAAATTGGAAAAAAGATTATTTTTCAAAATAAAACATGTTCATAATTTATATAGAAAACTATAAAATAAATTTAATTATGTTTTGAATACATTCTTATGAATCATGAACATGGATGATAAATATCTCATCATAAATTCTTATGTAAAAACAATCCTGGATAATAAAGAGATTGTAAAATTAACACTTACTTAATACTGTCTTTTAGTTAGGGGTGACTTAACTTCATGTATAACGGTTAAATAATGTAAATAATTTATACTAGTGCTATATCCATTAATTATGATATCATATATGATCTTATTAAATCATTTTCAAAATAATATTGTATTTTTATCATTATTTTTGGTGTGAAATACTTCATTTTATCAGGTTTATTTTGGCGTGTGAGTATTGTTTATTATGATTATGATATATAATATTCAAATAGGTAATTATATTAAGTTCATAAATATTATATTCATTATATATATATTTTCATAATCATTCTTAAATTGGTGTAGTGGAGGATGAATCTCATCGCGTTGTGGAAACGATAGATCGTACGTACGTATAAGCGATGGTATCATTCTGAAATGGTAAAGGGTAAGTAGTTGGATGGAATATGAATTATAAAGTAACAATTTGACACCATATTTATTAATTATATCCTTTATATTTATTTTTATATCCATCAAAATAATGTATAGATGAAAAATAATTTACACAACGACATAGAGATGGTAAGCTATAAGTACGCATTCATAGTGACATTATATTTTATAGGATGTTTAAAAGGAGGGATATGGTTTTACCATAATCATAAAAACATCACATAATATATTATATTATGTATTTACAACTATATTATGGAAACAACTTTGAAAAAAGAATTATAAAAAGAAAATAACATTGAAAGAGTTGGTAAAAAAATTACCTCTATTTAAACTGTCTCTTTTTGATTTGGAAAATAGGAATCATTAGGTTGGATTTATGCCCAATGTATGGCCTCTAAAATTAATTGATGGATGTTTTGAGGGGAAATTGGTTGTATTTGGTCGATATAAAAGGATTTAATGGTGTGAATAATTGAGAAGGAGAGGCTCTATTTTATAAGAGAAGGGGGAGGAACTTTGTGAAACTACAAAACTATTAATTTAATATAAATTGATTTTTGATTTCAAATTGATCCAGAAAAAGTTATTTAGAGGATAATATGTGTATATGATGAAATTATCAGAACCGATAAAATTTGTACAATCTTTTATTTTATTTTCAACCTTATAATTTGGATTTATCATTAATTAATCTAATAAATTTTGAATTTTGAATTAATATTTTAAATATGAAAAGGTTATAAATATTTACATATATGGTGTAAAAATCCTATAAATAGACATTTTATGGTATTTTAGAAATTATTATTTTCATTTTTTAGTTTTTTAAATTTTTATGATTTTCAAATATATTAATATAATGTTATTTATTTAAAATATCAATAGTGTCCATTTTTACAATATTAATTACATTGACGTAAATTAAAATCCAAAAGAAATATAAATTAAAAAAACCATTTAATATACTATTAAAATTTCATATTAACCTATAAATTTTGTTTATGACCTTAATTAATTCAAATTATATTTCTTGTAATATTTTCAAAACATTTATTTGATATTTCTATTAATAAAATAATTTATGTGTCATTATCGTGTCATCATTAATGGTAATTATCTAATCTTTAAAAATTATTAACCAATTAATATTACATATTTAATTATTTTATATTTAAATATAATATTTAAAATAAAAGTTATCTTATAGTTATCCATATATTAAAATTTATATACATATATAAAATGAGAGTTTGACATTTTTTCACATTCACTGATTTTTATAATATCTATGACATATTCATGGAAAAGAGTCCATTAAATAATTAAATTTATAATATTAGGTGCAACGGGTCTAATTTATTCATCTAATAGGATTATTAAATGTGTTAGATAAATATTAGAATATTATTTTTACCTTTAATTAACGATTTACCCTTAATCGCGGTGAATAAATATAAATTTCTAAAGTTACTACTCTGCAAAATATTCAGTTTATCCTATAAAATAAAATTTTTCATAATAGTTAAAACCTTGTAAGTATTTTTTTTTTCTAAATTAAATTCACAAAAAAAATAAGTTTAATGTTAATCATGAAGATGTGTCGGGAAAGCGGGTAAAAAGTCATTCAAAAGATAAATAAATTGTTATATCTAATTATATAATAAAAATGATTCTATAGACCAAAACTGGATTAATATACATATTATATATCTATTTTTTCATTAAGATCAATTTAAAGAAAAATGAAAATGAAAATGTCAATTTTATAACAATAATGCAGTATTTTTCAATATTCAACAAAAAAGAAACTTTTTAGAAAAA
The DNA here is from genome assembly GCA_963277665.1 of Viscum album. Lineage (NCBI taxonomy): Eukaryota > Viridiplantae > Streptophyta > Magnoliopsida > Santalales > Viscaceae > Viscum > Viscum album. The sequence goes on along the minus strand of OY728142.1, from coordinate 1,433,531,771 downwards.
ATAAAAAAAAATCTTCTTATGATAATTTTGGTATACCAATTTCAAAAATGAAGTCTATTTTGAAAATTAAAATTTGTAAATTTTATAATGTGGTTAATACTATTGATAACAACATTTCAAACATTTAGTTTGACAGATCATAATGTGCTTGAACATGATGTTTTGTGTACTGCAAGATACTGACATTTTAAAAAAAATGTACCATGTAATCATTGGATGTTACGTTCTTCCCTCCTTCAAAAATTTCGTCCCCAAAATTTCCAGAACACCACTTCATAAAAATGTATAGGTTGTTCTTCATCATATGTTTTTCAGTTTCCCACATAACCACCTCCATTTTATGGTTTCTCTAAAGAACCTTTATGATTCATGTCATCCGATTCATCAATAATTATTATCTACTGTCAATAATCTTAATAGGCTCTTCACAGTAAGACATATCAAGTTCCAATTCTATTTTTTCTTAGTTGAGTACATGTTTTGGGTCTGGCATGTTTCTCCATAATTGTTATATATGTAAAATATCATAAACTTTAGCGAGACATAGCACCATTGATATATGGTAAGCTGCAACTCCAATTCATTACTGAATTTCAAAATGTCCAATGTGCCTATGACTTAACTTACCCTTCTGAACAAATCTTATTACACCCTTCCATGGAGATACTTTCAAGACTACATGATCTATAACTTGTAACTCCAAATACTTCCTTTAGTTTTCGACATATCTATTTTTACTACTTTGATTTACTTTGATATGGGTTAGAATAATCTTCATATTTTCGATTGTTTCCTCAACATGTTATAATCCTATGAGTTTTCTTTCACCAACATCATCCAAAAAAGTAGGTGTATGACATCCTTTTCCATATAACAATTTATATGGTGCCATATGAATACTTGAATGGAAGCTATTATTATAATAATATTCATTTAGAGGTAAATATTGATACCATATACCTTGAAAGTCAAGTTATACTTATATTAACATGTCTTATAACTATTGAAAATTCCATTCTAGTGGTCCATCAGTTTGAGGGTGGTAGGTAGTGCTCAAACGAAGCTCACTATCAAGGAAATTCTGAATACATTTCTAGAATCTTGATGTAAAATAGGGATTAAGGTCATAAAAAAATAGAGGTAGACCATGAAGTATTAAAAACTCATTAATGTAAAGTATTTATGAATTTTCAAGTTTTAAATCTCTTCTTATAGAAATAAAATTGCTGATTTGGTAATAAGATCAACAATAACCCATGTCGCATCATTTCTTCCAGGAGTCTTTAGTATCCCCATGAAAAATTCTATCATAATATCATCCCTTTTACACATAGGTATTGAAAGAGTATTCCTGAACCCTCTATGATGACATCGTCTATAATTTACCTATTAAAAAACCAAACATCTTAAAAAATCAACAATCTCCCACCTCATGTTGTCCCACCAAAAATGTTCCACAAAATCTCTATATATATTTGTGATACTAGTGTGTATAGAGAAATTAGAGATATGCTCATTTCAAAACCTCTCTGCACATGTCAAAAAAATTTCTTTTTATATGAAGTCAATAAATCTCCCATTACTCACATATTATTTCTTTTGACGATCCTCATCATCAGACTCAGATCTTTTTATTTTTTCATGTAAATATGGTTTTGAAACCATTTGGAAAATTGATGTTGTTTCACCTTCTATTGTAATTCCCATATCCATTTTTATTAGATCCATGAACAATTCATCCATTTAAACTCTAATTTTTTTCATAACTCCATGGTCCTTTATACTCAAAGAATCATCCACCTTATTTTTCTTCCTTGGGTAGTAGTGTATTGTGAAATCATAATTCATGAGTTGCTCAATCTATCTGTTTTGTATCATATTGAGTTATTTTTAAGAGAAAATATATTCCAAACACTTATGATCAGTATATATCTCACATGTTTAACCATATAGATAGTGTATCCACATATTTTGATAAAACATTTTTTGTAACTAAGTCAAGATCATGAGTTTCATAGTTTTTTTCATGAATTTTTAATTGCCTTGATGTATAGGGAATGATCATTTTGAATAAGAACACAACCAATTCATTTCCATGATGAATTAATATAAATGACAAAAACATCATTTCCTTATCGTAATGTCAAGATTGGATCATTTACTAATATTCTATTTAATTCTTCAAAAAATTCTTAACACTATTTTTTTCAAATGAATTTAATCCCATTACTTTTGATCTTTTTTAATAGGTTCACCAATTTGGTAAAATTCTTGAGGAAACACTGATATTATCCTACTTATCCAATAAAAATAAACACCTCAATTATGTTCTTTTCTTTTGGCCATTCATGGATTTCCATTTCCTTTATAGGATCAATATAGATTCCATCTTCCAAGACAATATGACCATGAAAATAAATTTCTTGAATCCATAACTGACACTTTCTAAATTCCCATATATATCATTTCTTCTAAGAGTTTTCAGCACACTACTCAATTGGTTTTCACGGTCCTTGTAGCGTTTGAAGAATACCAAGATATCATCAATAAATAAAACCACAAAATCAAAAAGATATTCCTTGAACATTATGTACGTAATATTAATTGAGACAACAAGGTCATTAGTAAGTCCATATGGATTTACTGTGAACTTGTAATGTCCATAACTGGTTTTGAATGATCTATTCAGAATATTATCATTCTTTACACATAATTGATTATATCCAAAACTAAGGTCAATCTTCGAGAAATATTGAGCTCCATGAATTTGATCAAACAAATAATCAATGTGAGGAAGATAATACTTGTTCATTATTATAATATCATTGATATTTCTATAGTAAATGAAATGCCTCATTGATCTATCATTCTTCTTTGAAAAAATAAATAGGGCTCCCCATGGATAAACAATAGGTAGAATAAATCAATTATTACTGAATTAATATAGATTTTTCATCATCTCTACTAATTCTACAATCGACATTCTAGAATTATTCTTTGATATTGGTATTTCTTTTGGGATTATGTCAACAAGAAACTCAACTTCCTTCTCTAGAGGATGTCCAGGCAAGTCCTAGGAAAATACATCAAGGTATTTTTGGTCAATAGGTACATCTTCAATTTAACAATTGGTAGGATTTATCTTCACTTCGTCCCCAATAATTTCTTTTAAAAGAGACACTGTGGTTGGATCTTGATAAGAATTAGTTAATGAAGTTTATGCTTTAAAGATGATGAATTCTACAGCTTCCTTACAAATCATAATTTTCTTCTTCTTACAATAAATGTTCACTTCCTATTTTGATATCCAGTCCGTACAAAAGATTATATCAATCTCGGCCATAGGTATGATGACAAATTTCATAGATAAATCATTTTTATATTCCATAATGGGGACTTTCTGACATATATTTGTTGTAATGAGACCTCCCTTTGGGGTTTTGATTGAAAACACCCTTGTTATTTTGAATTGGAATTATCTAAATTTTAATGAAAATTGGGAAGATATAAATGAATGTTATGATCTAGAATCAAAAAAATATTTAGTGAAATTTGAGGAGATAATTAATGTACCTACAGCCACATAATTTCGAACTTCAACCTCATCAGTTGTGATTAAAAAAGCATGGACTCTATCCCATGTCATTTTATAGGGGAATATTCCTTGATTATTAGGAAAATAATTTTAATAATGTTCCATATCATTACAAATTTGTAGTATTTAACTATGGTGGCTTTTTTGCCCCTTTAAATCATGGGATTGGTGGCACTTTTCTCGAAACTTTTAATATACTCACATCCCCAATAGGCATGTTCTATTATGTATCACTAATAAAAAATGTGGCTATATCCATGAACATAAATCCATGGTTTTAAAATAGTAGATATAGGTGGATATAGCCACAGTTCTGTGGCCTATAGCCACAGTTTTAAAATCATGGCTATAGGAAAGTTTTATGTTGCTTATAGCCACATTTGAAAAACTGTGGCTATATACCAACTTTTTCAATGGCCTATAACCATGTTTATTCAAAACCATGGCATAGGGTTCCCGCTCTTTCACGGGGAAAATTTTTTCCCATGAAATTTTTTTTAGAAGACCTACCGCCACAGTGTTGAGGATATTGCCACTGTTTGTATTAATATATATATATATATCATAATATATATATATATATATATATACTTGAATTATCCTGTGGTGTAGTGGTGAGTACGCTGGTTCATAAAGGGATTATACAAGATCAAAACTTGCTGGTGTCATTTTTTATTTAGTTTATTACCATAGTTTATTGAGGTTATTATCATTGTTTAAACTGTGGCTACAAGTCAACATCCACGGTTACCATTTATTAGTCTTATTTTCATAGTTTTTAAAACCATGGAAATAATTTAGGACCTACTGCAATGAAAATAGTGGTCACGGTTAGAAAACACCATGCACATAGGCTACGACCATGTTTTTGGGGCCTATAGAAACGATTTTAAACTATGGAAATATGCCTTTTCAAGTTGTGTATCTTTGCACATTTATTTTAGGATGGAGAGCCAATTATTTATTTGTTTCCCTTTTCCATATTTCCCTTTCCATATTTTTCAACATCCCTCTTCTTTACTTGATTTCCATTAATGTTATAAGGCATAGATAATTTATTTTTTATCTTGATAATACATGAGAATATATATTTGTATGATGAGAAATATTGTGAGGCCATTGCCTATTAGAGGAATGTGTTTAACCCATAAAATAATCAATCAATCTTAGTTCTTGGGTTACATATATAGTCTGCATCATGACTTTTTATCCTTGTCCAGTAAGCTTCACACTTTGCAACATTTATCATCTTCCTTTTACCTCAGACTTAGAAATTACCTCTCCAAATATGCATGTTGACCATGAGGAAAATATTTTTCTAGGGATAGTTCATTAAATTCTCTATATTCCATATTTTATACTTAATCATCCTCCTTTTTTTAATTAATGACCACCATTGATCTACATCTCCCGAGAGATGATAACTACCATGATATCATTTCCCCTTCTGTTACTCCCTAATTGAAGAAATATTTTTTCTAAGGAACACATCGATTGATTAGAATATATTTTTAGTCCCATTGAATTTTGGGGGTTGTTGTCTCATCAAGCAACCTAAAATTGATCATTCATGTTATGGATTAAGATTCTCCTTACAAGTATTGTTATTATTCATAACTTTAGTCAGTTGTCCTAGAATGGTTACAAGTTGTTCATCATCAGTTTCAACTCCTACTCCAACATCATTATCTTGCATATGAAGTAAATACCTACATGCATTACGGGCATTGATAAGATTTACATTTCTTCTGTTAGGAACCATTTCAATACAATAGCATTCCCTATATTAGGTTTTAAATCATAATGAGTAATTTCAAAATATGCGACATAAATTGAAAATTTTATGCATATCTAATCTCATAATTATAAACATGGTTTATTTGAAAATATATTGACTTTAAAATCCTTCATACTGGTTTAAAAGGAAAATGTTAATTATCCAAATATTATCTCATGGGAGTGTCAAACCATGTGTGCAGTAAGGCCTATTGTGGTGTACCAGGTTGTACCACATTTCAAGCATGGAACGCCTTGTCATAGTTATTAATCCAAGATAATCTCTTCCATAACCATGTCCACTTATAGTATCAAGAAAGAGATGTATTTTCTAAGAATACCACATAATCTCTACATTACTAAAATTTTAGGATGTTCTTCGATACTTATCAACAAATACTATCTTAGTGTAGTGTCACCTAATTAAATTATTTTCTAAACATAGTTTCCAAGGATTGTACTAAACCTCCTTTTATACCAAATGTAACATCCCAACCCAAGATATCAGGAGTTGATGCATTATTTTATTACATTGGAATGATCATAATAAATCAATTCATGACGGATCTATTAGTTTAGCTGCCATGGAAAAACAATATACAAACATAAGTCTTACATTACGTCATTAAATGAAATGTAACATGGTATTTACATTGAAAACACTCATATATCTTATACTATCTCTATAGGTCAGTCATAATATACCTCTTCTCATCTTGAGTAAAATTAAACATAAGAAAGGGGTGAGCTCATAGTCTCAGAAAGGATAAACAACATAATAGAAGCTATCATAAATAAGAATAAACTTTTAAATAATGATATAAAATTAAAACACATTCTTTTTAAGTATAACACTGAGAAGAATAAAGAAATAATTAATCAAATAATTCCATTTAAACATTCTCATGGAATTTATTGTAGCCAAATATTCACATGCAGTATAAACAACCAATATCACAAAGACTAAATGCATAATGACATACATAATAATCATACCATCAAAGCCTTGATCCAAGACCATAAATAAATAGGTAAAACCCCAAAAGATATTGTCCTGTGAGACCTATCATTGCATCGAGGGGCTATATCAAGCTCTACATATAACTTACTAAGTATAATTTATTCCTCTAATGAAATGGGTAAAACATAAACAACATAAATATTTTAATTAAAAATAGTATATAAAATCTTGATACATTATCCATAAACCATGAATTTAATAAAAGTAGCACATTTGCAGTCATACTCTCTGTTTACCCTTCAATATAGTATGATAGGTTGTGTAACATGAAATCAGCCTCAATTCAACATAATATCCAACAATATGATAGGTTGTAACATATGTAATCAACCTCAATTAAACATAAGAAGCAATAAAGGATGTTGACATATATGAATTTTTTTAATAAAATCATTAGAAACATCTTTAAGGAAATACCCCTTTTATTGATAAAATATATTTGAAATTTAATACAATATAAATGGAAAATATTTTCATATAAAATTATCTTGTAAGCATATAAAGGAAGCTTCAAAAACCATAAGGCGTCAAGACAATAGAAAAATCCTCTCGCACTATATAAGTTAAAAAACATTCTTCTCGTTCATTTTAAAAAAATAATCAAAGAACCACATAAGGAAAATGAAAAAAAATCATTATTTTTATAAAATATAACATGGGTAAAAATGTATTTAAAGAATTTTAAAAGAATAGTAATAATTTTTTGAGAAACATTTTTAAGAAAACTGGACATTTTTGGTAAATATGCATAGTATGTTCTTATGTAAAAGCAATCACAGATAATAAAGAGATTGATAAACTAACCCTTACCATGGACACTCATTTCATCGAGGTTGTGTTAACCTCCTGTATAATTGTTAAATAATGTTATTAAATTATTCTAGAACAATATATATTATTTATGATATCATATATGATTCTCTTATATAATTTTCTAAATAAAATTTTATTATTTCCCCCACAAGGGGGTGGGGTGTGGGGCACCGGTCATAGGGTCACGTTCCTAGACAATTTAAAAAAGAAAAAAAGAGATATTGAAATAATATTTCACTATTATCTGTATTTCAAGCGTGAAGTGGTTCATTTTATTATGATTATTCTATCGCATAAGTCTTGTTTATTATGCATATGATATATCGTATTCATATCCCGATTGATATTATGTTCATAAATATTATATTCATTCATTGTATATATTTTTATAATAATTCTTAAATGGTTGTGGTGGAGGATGAATCTTATCACGTCATGGAAACAGTATTCCATACATATGCATGATTGTTGGTATCATTACATTATTGTAAAAGTAAAGGAGTTAGATATAATATCAGTTATACATCAACAATATCATTTCATATTAATAATTTACAATATTTATTTGCATCATTATTCCCATAAAAATAAAGTATAGATGAAAACCATTACACCATGCCATGAAGACGGTAAGTCATACGTACACACACATGGTGATATTGCTTTTTGTAGGATGAGTAAAAGGAGGAATATGGTTATCTCATAATCATGAAATCATATCTTCATATATTATATACTAGAGTTATTACATTATTTTGTAAACAACTTTGGAAAAGGATGTAGAAAAAAACATTGAAAGAGTTGGTATAACAATTACCTCTTCTTCGAGTGTCCCCTTTTGATTTTCAGAAAAAGACTGCATAGGTTGATTTCTTTACCAAATTATAGCATCTTCGATTAATTGAATGAATTTTGGAGGAGAAATGGGAAGGTTTTTCTAAGACAAATATATTTAGAGGTGTGAATAATATAGAATGAGAGGTTCACTTTTATAAGATAGTGGAAGGGCACTTTTGGAAACTACAATACTATTAATTTAATATAATTTTTTTAAAATAGCTCGAATGTGAGTTATTTCAAATATAAGATGATTATAGGTCTAAATAATCTCATCCAATAAATTATAAACATGCTATAATTCTATTTTGATCCTTATCATTTTGATTTATCCTTGTTTAATATATTAAATATAAATTTTCAAAATAATATTTCAAATATTAAAATGTTATAAATATTTACTATATGGTGTTGATTGTACAAAAATGGATTAATTATGATATTTTCATCCTTTTAATTATAACATTATTGTTTTGAAGTTTTTTTATGATTATAAAATAAGTTAATAAAATATTATTTTACAAAATATCAATAATTTCAATTTTGACACTTTTCATTACTCTGACTTAAATTAAAATCCAAACAAATATAACATAGAAACAAACCATTGAATATACACCTAATATTTTATATTATTCTATAAAATTCATGTATAACCATTATTAATTGATATTATATTAATTTTAATATTTTTAAAACAATTTATTTGATATTTCTATTATTAAAATAATTTTCGTGTCACTATTGTATAATCATTAATGGTAAATATTTAATCTCTAAAAATAATTAATAAATTATACTAAGAAAGTAATTATTGTTTTTCAATATTGTATTTAAAATAGACTTTATCTTTTTTTATCCCTATATTAACATTAATATACATATATAGAACGAGAGTGTGACATTTTGTCATGTTATTTGATTTTTATAATATCTATGTCCTATTCATGGAAAAGTGTCCGTTAAATGATTAAATTTAGAACCATGGGTTATAAGAGTATAATTTAGTCTTCCAATAGGAATTATACATGTTTTATGGTAGTTTTATAATAATATTTTTCCCTTTAATTACCTGATATACGAGTAACTATGGTAAATAAATAGTTATTTACTAAAGTTATTATTCACGAAAAAATTTTATTTAATTATATTAGAGAAAAAAATTATAATAATTACAACCATATATGTAAAATTTTCTAAATTCAATTCACTGATAGTCTGAAAATTAATTTTAATGTTAATCATATAGATGTGGCAGAAATGTATGTAAAAAGACGTTCAAATGTTTAATAATTTTTTTATTTAATTCAATTATAAAAATTATTATAATGATATAAATTGAATTATTATAATTATTATTTATCTATTGTTAATTTAAGATCAATTTAATGTAAAGTAAAATTAAAAAGTCGGTTTTTTAACAATAACATTGTTTTTCACTATTCATCAAGAATTTTAACTTTTTAAAAAAATACCAAAATTTTACACCAAACTAATATTATAATTATGAATTAAAAAATGAAGCCTATTTTGAAAAATAAAATATATTAGTTTTTTCATTAGGTTAAAACTATTCATACCCTCTTGTTAAACAACTACTTTGATAGATCAAGGTGTTCTAGAACTCGTTATTGCGTGCAATGGAAACTATTGAATTATTTGTAAAGAAAAATGGATGTTTGGAGTTTTAAATTTCATTCTAATGATTTAAATATTTGAATAAGACTATCATTAAAACATGTAAAATTATTTATTTATTTTTATCATCTTGAATCTAATATAGCAATAAGAAGTGATCGAACCCACTTAAAAGGTGTGTGGAATTCCTTGAAACAAACAATAAATTAAAAAATAAAATAAAATAATACAAGGCAAAACTAAAAAAAGTGACCATATTTTTTGTGTAAATGAAGAAAGAATAATTATAAACAATAATATGTAACTCAATAAATATATAAAAGAGATAGGGATAACATGTAATTGGTGAACTGGGGGAAATTAAATATCTAATTATTGAATTGATTTTCCATTTTGCTTATTAAAATAATAGCATTGGGAATGAAAATTGAACATCCATTCTATTTTGGAACACTGCTGTAACCATCTCAAAAACTCCATGTCATGATGTTTTCATGTAATAAGATTAAATTCCTCGTAATTATTTTAGTCATGAAATAGACCTTTTATGGGTTTTAATAATTTATTTCTAGTAAGAAAAGTAAAGAAAGTTATAACCCAACAATTAAATGCATCATGAACTAGGTAGAGTAAGAATAATAGAAAAATATATTTTCTAAATAATGGATACGAAATATATAATTTTAAAATAAAAAATGAATAATATATACATAATGATAGAACTAAAATAAAAAGGGAAGGCTAAATGGGGGGGCCAAAAGATCCAGTCTCCTGCTCCACTACTTAAATAACTGACTGTTTCCCATTAACCTTTGTCAATTACCCCAATTTCCCATCTCATTTATCTCTTCATTGATTGCTGTATGAAAACATCCCCCACTCATTTCTCCCTATTAATTGGTTAATGTATGAAATGAAATATCCCCCACTCCCTTCTTGCCTATAAATTTATATAATGAATCGTGCTCTAAATCCAGTCCCTACATATCACAGTCATCCAGCCAGTTGAATATCTATTATTCCCTATATTTCATCTAATTTTAGAATGAATTAAAATTAATTTGACTAAAAATATTGTAAATATTACTATAAATAGATTCTAGCTTCGTCAAACTCTTATGAACGCAACATGCATACCACCATCATAAAATAAAATTCAACCATGACCTGCTCGAGCTTGGTTCTTAGACATATATTCAAGATTAGTCAGCCTTACTCAATTTTATCAAGAACTATAGCTATATGATAATCTTCACCCTATACAAGGAATCTCAATCAATTTTCATCTAGAGTTCATCCAAACTCAATAGATTCAACCATGGATAGAAGCTCAATATACACCATCAGGCGTGACTCCATAGACTTCAGCAATGATAAGTAAACAAACATAAAACTAGATATATAAATTCATTTAGTCAAGTAGTTAGCATTCATGGTTCATTGATGGTGATTAACAAACTACCAAGAATGATAATCCATCGTTTATTTCTTCAACATGAACCTATATCAGGAACATCCACCAGTGATCCATGCTTCATCTTCATTTGTATTTGGTTAGCTACCATCTTCTTCATAGTGTCAGTAGTTCATTCCATGGATGGTGCATTCCCCATGACTTTTCATAGGGGGTGGGTAGGGGTAGGAATGGTTGATTTCCATCCTCACCAACCACCAAGAAGGACATGATAAGAGTAGGTGACATAGGGATGGAAGAGTCCTATAAAAGGGGATCTCCACCAATGGTTTTCTTTTCACCTTCACTACCAACTTCTCCCATCATCAGTTCGAGTAGTATTTTGTGAGTCAGGTTAACTACTTATTCAAGAGATATATTTTAAGGGTTTATATTTTTAGTAGTGAGGTAGTGTGTGCACATATTAACCATAGAGATTATTCTATTTTCCAATGGGTTTTTACCCATATCATGTTGTTACTTTTTCCACGTTACATCTAGTGTCTATTTATTATCGAATTTTCACTTTATTTTGTGTCATGATTATCACTGCACTAGTAAACGAACCATTTTCAGTCCCAACATGTGGTATCAAATCAAGGTTCTGGACCAATGTAGTTCAATTTTTTGGGTATTAATAATTTTCATAAATTTGACTATGCTCTGTGACTGCAACTGTGGTTGGCCTTTAACATCAGAAAAAAATTATTGAGATTATTAAATACACCATTGTGAGAAAAATTTGGTTCTGTAATGATGACATGTATATATGAAGGTGAAATTCAAGATCATAAAATTCAACGAATATAATTGTCTGTTGTGAGAAATAAAGATGCCAACAATGTTGCAGATGTTTAATTATTGACTAACAATTGGATAAAGACTGATATGAGTGATAATGGTGCACGGTTCTAATGGGATCCAATATCACGACATGAACAAAAATTTGGAGAGTACATCTGGAAAAGATATATACTATACATTGATTTGGAGATGACTAATGAAAGTAGAATACATCATAATAATGGATGGATAATTGAATAATGAGAAACATGTCATGTTATGTATCAATAGGAATGGTTTGACCAGTATCAAAATATCCGAGAAGGACTTGTGTACATGAAGAATGATCACACATTTAAGATAGCTGGAGTTAGTAATATCAAATTTATGATTTGTGATGGAATTTTTCTAACCATCCAATGAGTACACCATGTGAATTTTTTGAAGAATAATATATTTTTTTGGAACAATTTGATGACATCATATGAAAGACACACACCAAGAATAGAGTGATGAGAATTTTGAAGGGAACACTTGTCGTGAAAATGGTATATAATATCTCAAAGAACCATTACATGCTTATGGGTGAAACATAAAATAATTTAGACATACTTGTTGTATCAAATACCTCAAAAAAATCATTGAAAACATTATAGCATTAGAAACACATTCATATGTCAGAATAGGGCATGTATATTCTTGAATTTCAGTAGATTCTATTAGATATTACAAGGTTATCCTAAATATTATTTGAGCATTTTGATTTAAATATGTAAGAAAGGATAATGTCTGGGATGCCAATAATAATAAGTATGGATATCTTATAATTGATTAATTATGATGTTTGGGAATAACTAGTTATATACTTGGGAGGAACAAGGAATTTTGCATCATTTATTGATGATTATTCTAAATGATGTAGGGGTTAACCAATCAGGAGGACGTAGGATGTTTTTGATGTCATTCAAACATTAAAAGTACATAATGAACTTGAATCTGGAAAAATATCAAGTGTTTAAAGACTTACAATGGTGAATAATATACAAGTGATGAGTTTGATTCTTTTTTCAATTGGAAGGAATCCAGAGATAGTTTATTGTGGTGTACACTCTTCAACGAAATAGAGTGGACGAATGGATGAATATAAGCATGTTTTATTGAACAAGGGTGATATTGAGGACTACGAGAATTGCCAATGTTTTATGCCAGAAACATTGAATAATGCCTATTATATGATCACCTAATTTCCTTCAATAGAAATTAATCCGAAGACACTGATGGAGATGTGGACTAGTAAACATGTTGACTATTCTTGGTTACATAATTTTGGATGTTTTGTATATGAATTTTTTAGTGAATAGGAAATACCAATGTTGGAATCAAGATCCAAGAAATATATCTCCTTGGGATAATTTGATGGTTTGGAGAGGTGTCATTTGTGGGACCCCAATGCCTGTAAACATATCATCAGTAGAGAAGTCAATTTTTCAGAAGACAAGGTGAAAATGACAATTGATGGAGACATTGAGAAAGATCAGATAAAAACATCAACAGTCAAGGTCAATGAAAAATCCAAGGAAGACCCAGTTTTCTCTAAGGCAATACCAAAGCACTAAGATGAAGATCAAGATTATTCTATACCACAATGGTCATAACGGGATAAAAGAGGACCAATATAGAACATAGAATATATAACTGAGAGTAATATTGTGTAATTAATTTTTGTAAAATATGGAGACGCATCTCATTTTCTTATTTTTTTTGAGGTGACCTAGAGTTCAGATGTATCCTCATGGATAGTGGAAATGTAGGAGGAACTTGAATAATTTCATGATAACAAGACTTGGTATCATTTTTCATTACCTCATAGAAGTATTGGTATCAGAAAAAAACTGGGTATTTAAGATCAAGAGGGACGAAAGGGACCAAGTGGAGATATATAATGAAAAGCTGGTGTTCAAAGGATATGCTCTGAAGGAATGTATTGATTTCAATGTAATATTTTCACCTATTGTTGGACTGAATACTATTCGAATAGTTCTAGTGATGTGTGGTACATATATCTTACATCTAGAGATGTTCGTTGTATAGATTTATTTTCTCTATGGTGATATTTATGAAGAGATCTATATGATCCAACTAGAAGGTTTTTATGAGTAAGGTAAATAGAACATGATTTGAAGGTTGAAAACATATTTTTACGGTCTCAATCAGTTTTCAAGGTGTTGGTACAAGAGATTTGATTTTTATATCACAATCCTTGGATATATCAAACATTATTCAGGTCCTTATTAATTTCTTAGGGGTTCAGATTGTAATGTTTTCACCATTATTCTATTTTATGTGGTTGAAATGTTTTTTGCAATCCCCAATAATGATTTGATCCCATAGATTAAGACACTATTGTATAGGGAGTTTGATATGAATGATTTGGGATTAGAAAAAAAGATTTATTTGATATAAATTTACATATGTAGAAATAATAGGACGATTTTGCTGGAATAGAAAAATTACTTATATAATGTCTTGAAACACTTCAATGAGAAATACTATAAGACAATGTCTACCGAACTTATTACAAATTTCAATTTATCCTTTAGGATGATTCCTAGAAGTGAAGAAAATAGGAAGGAGATGTCTTGAGTATCGTATGAATCAGTATTTGGTAGTTTGATGTTTTCTATGGTTCGTACTAGACTAAACATTTCCACATATAGTGTGAGTAGTTAGTCAGTACATAGAGAATCTTAGATGGGATCATTAGACAACAATGAAGATGATTTAGATATAAATATCAAGGTGACTTAATATGTTTAATTATGTTATGTAAGATTGGATTTAACTATCATAGTATGTGTTGATTCATATTCTATTAGTGGTTCTGACTGGAGGAAATACACAATCGATTATGTGTATACTCGTACAAAAGGAGTAGTGAAGTCGATTTAGATGTTACAGTCAGTTTTCAAATTATCAATGATTGAGGAAGAGTTCATGGAAACTAGACATGATTGGAAAGAGGCTATTTGGATGATAAGGTTGTTGTAGGATCATGAGAACATATGGGAATAAATTCCATTTTTTATGATACTCAGAGCACCTTGCACATAAAAAAGAATCAATATTTTCATTTCATGAAGAAGAAAATTGGGATAAAAGTCACATTGTTTGAGATGTGGTGTAGGAAGGAAGTGTGCACATGTGTCAAATTCATACTAAATATAATCTGGAAGATTTCTATTTGAAGGTGATTGAATTTGATATGTTCAGATGGTGTAGATCCTTGAGTGGACTCATCGAGATTTGAGCATCATGGTCGATGGTGGCTTCCCCATGATTTGTCGAAGTAGGTGGGCAGTGGTAGGAATGGTTGATTTCTAGAAAAACCAACCACATAGTGGGAGATGATAAGACTAGTTTGTAGGAGGGCTAGTAGAGAACAATAAAAGTGGGTCTCCCCCAATGGGTTTCTTATCACCTTCACTATAATCTTCTCACATAATCGATGCAAGTAGTATTTTGTGAGCGAGATACCCCACTTATTCATGAGATATATTTTGAGGGTTTTATCCTTATAATAGTTAGGGAGTGTGTACCCACATTACCTATAAGGATCCTTCTATTTGCCTGCGGTTTTTATCCCCATTAATTATTGGAGGTTTTCAACGTTACAACTGTGGTCCAATTATTTACATATATAACAATTTATTTGACCTTGTGATTACCATTGCACTAGTGCACCAATAATTTTCAGTCCCAACATTCAATAGAGTGAACATAATACATATGGATAAGTCCTATTTTGTTTTGGAAATTTTTCATGACTCTTATCATTATGTGATTGTCAACTTTGTCGGTGGCCTTCATTCTCAGACTCATGCGACTTCATTCCACGTCGATATATCATCCTTGGTTTTTTTATTCAATTTATTCCCAGTTGGAATAGTACATGAAGATTAGTTATCTCTCGATCCATATTTTATTCCATAAAACCATCCTTGAGTAAATATTTCATCAATCATAGTCTACTTTTGTCTTCCCCATTACATCTTAAAATAAAAAATATATAAAAATTAAACCGCCTTTGTCATTAATTGGAGTTCAAAATCTCATAAGTAGTATATTTCCTTCTTCACGTGATGTTTAATCCATACCCAAAACATGATTTAGAAACATTTTTAAAATTAATAATTCAGTTATAATTATAATTAATAAATGACTAAATTAGTTTCAACAATGGATATTCAAAATAAAAAAACATTGAAACTCTAAAAAAATAATTTCAATAAAATATTTTTTGAATTAATTTTGATTAAAAAGAACTAGAATTTAATATTTCTCAAGAGCCTCACCAAAAAAGTACATAGTGAGAGGTATCAATGAAACATGAATCCCAAAAACCTTTAATATTACCTTTCTATTATTATTTTATAATAATATTATTATCATTTGTTTAATCATAAACTCTTTAAATTACCAATAAAATGATCTCTAAATGACCCAATCATAGTCGTTATGGTTTCTGGGGGTCATAAGAGATTGAGGGATTTTTATATGGTGATCACCACCCCCTATTTACCCTCATGAATGATATAGTGACCTAAACATATCATACATGTATATTATATCATTTTTATGAATATTAATTACATTATAAAAACGCACACCTTATAACCATAATCTTTTAGTGTCTTTGGTAAATTGTAACACAATATTCTAACCTAGTAAATGATCTTAAATGTTTCCCATAGATATATTCTCATTTAGCAGTCTTCATATACTTACCATATATAAAAATTTTCTTCATAACCCCAGGGAAAGGAAACATAATAAAAGCTGATCATAGATACTTAGTAAGGATAAACGCAAGAGATATAAATATATGATCATATCACAGTATAAGATAAGCATAACGATATGTGATAATGATCATAACTTACTAAGTTCATACCCAACGTATCATAGAAAAAAATGAGTCATGACATAAAAATTGATTATTTATAAGACATTAATCAAAAGAAAAGCCAAGAACATGATCCATAAGAGCATAACTTTGTCATAACAAATGGAATTGTGGCATTCACATAAGAATACAAAATATTATGTCAAGGATACACATCAAGAGATTCAAAAAAATTTAATATTTTTATAATCATGCATTTATCTACTTTAATCTTGGTATGAACACCTATGTACCCTCTTTTAGGCTTGGGTTGACCACCCATGTACCCGTATTTTAGATGGCTTCACCTCATGGGAAGGACACACCACCATACCCAGTATAATACCTTTTCTTATAGTTGAATGTGTTCACATCCCAAACCATCATATTGGAATAATTATCTAACTGATCCTTGTTTACTCCCCATTTTAGCCAAGTCATATTGAACTGAGTTCACTGCTTGTTCGTGCCCTTTATTATTAAACCGATCTCACTTCCCATTCTAGTACTATCTATATCCTGAGATATAAATATTTACCCAATTAATTGGAGTGAGATTTAGTTCCCACCAATCATGGGCTATAACATAATCATTATCCTTGTTTATAACATAACCACTGTCACAAAATAAAAATCATAAATATGTATGCCACAGATCACAAACAATTCCTAAAATCATAAACCATGAAAAGAAATGGATTTCATACACATTTCATTATATTATAATGTGTAGAAAATAGAAATGTTTCAAAATAATTACATCGTCTCATTATATAATAGCCTATGAAAATAATCAAGATTAATAATATATCTATCATGTTATTACCCATGTAAGAGAAATGGTTTTCACAAACATTATGAATTCATATACATGATTCATTAAGATAAATATAAGAATGATATCTTTGTATAATATATGTAGTAAGACCTAGGTAACACCAAAAATATTCATCCTACTCGGAAAATAATTTTGATAGATCATTTAAAACATTTATTGCAGAAAATATCATTTTCTCTTTAAAGAAATTATTTTTAAAACATAATAAAATTTGAAAACCTTTTATTTTAAAAACACCCTTGATAAATTATAGAGCCATATTTAAAAATATTTTAAAATATTTCTTAAGAAAAATAAACATCCCTCTTTTTTTAAACATTTTTGAGAACATTTTTAGAAGACATATGGTTTGTTAGGAAAATAGATTTCTGATCCAAGATTGAAATAACATAAAATTTTATTAAAAAAATTATTATTAATTATATGTACTAAAGAGTGGTAAAATAGTACCATTACCTAATGATTTCATGAATAACTAGATGGGAAAAAATTATTGATAATTATTGAGACTTAGATCATGTGATTTTTTAAGACTCATTTCTTCATTGTAATAATTCGAATATATATATATATATATATATATATTTATATTTACAGAGCTATGTGATGAGATGACATGTGTTTCTGAGGCATAGTATTCCCAGAATTAATTTTATAATAATATTAAAATAATTTATAATATGAGCGTGAATATTATTAAAGAAACATGATAAGTTTTCAAATTAATCATTAATTAGAAATCAGAGACTACGGTTGAGTATGGAACACTATGTTTACCCTAGGCGCGACATAAAATGGGTTGGCATAGGGGGTTTGAAACTCCTCACTCATTGGCAGTACGTTAAGTGGATCAATTAATCAATTAATTCATCTTTCACCGAGAAAAAATTTTAATAAATATATCATCATGTAAAATTTTTCAGGGTTATAATCATAATCCTAGAATCACCAACAATGTTATCCTTCCTCTTTCCAATGGTGTATCACCTCAGAAAAAGAAGAAACGCTAGATCAGATGAGTCCAGGATAAAGTGAACACCTCAAATTTTGTCGATCATTGGTGGACGCAATCATCATTGACGAACGATCCATAATTGAGGTAGAACTCATCAATTGATAATTTATTCCTTTTGATTAAATTTTTTGAGTATATCTATCCTTTATATTGAGTTTGTTCTAATTGTGGATTGAGCATTCACTTATGTACTAGATTTTCAATTTATTATTCATTTCATTCAAACTTGTGATCAATGTTCTGGATTATTGGCAATAAATGAATGGACAAAGATCATTTAGAACATTGTGATGGTCAATTACCCAATCGATTCATCATTTTCATCACCGTTAGGACTATGCAGTCCCAGTTCAACATTGTCTGATTGTACTGGGTTCGATCGGACCCCAGAACCAGCAACATGATCACTTGTAAAGAATATATCGTTGAAGTATAGACAAATCTGGAGTGTTTATAAAATGTGGTTGATTGTTTGGATGATCAGAGGAAAGATGTAGAGACCCGATGCTTGACGTACATGGACATTACATTACTTTTGGGGAATACATAGTACATTACAAAAACACAGACACAAGTACCGTAATAGTTTAGTGTCTTTGGAAACTCGGAATATAATCTTCTAATCATGGTGAAATATCTTCAACATCTCCCATAAAGATCTTCTTTTTTTTACATAAAACCTTTCTTTATATCCTGGGGAAAAGAAAACATAAAAGGGTGAGCTCAAATGCTCAGTAAGGGTAAACAAATGAAATATCAATCACATCATATTCATAAGAACATAACTTTTGGAAATCTTAACCTGCAAAAGAGATCATAATTTCATAACATGGGATAAATCATAGTAGTGAAATGTAAACCCAATACTCAAAATTAAAACATGAATCTTTTTGGCATACACACATAATCATAGAGAATCATTTCTTATTAGTCAAGACTCATTTCCAAGACTATCATAGTGGACAAAGTCCATTTCTGAACCGAGTTCACTCCTCGTTTCAATCCGGTTTCACTGAACCGGTATAACCAACCGTTCCAGCCATGTCTATCTCATGCGATATAAAATCTTTACCCAAGGAATTGGAGGGAGATATAGGTCCCACCCATCTCATAATGATAGCATTCTTATGTGTGCCACAAAATCAGAAACCATACATCATAGCATAACCCATGTAATAAAAATGGGAATCATAAACATCCTGACATCATAAAACAATTCATATAAGATAAAAGAACTCATAATTATAATTCCATAATAACATAATCAAACCAATTCATTAATAGGGATAGAAATAGAACCCTCTATTATCTTATATGGAAAATAATTTTGATAAAACACTTGAACACCATTCTTGAGGAAAATATCCTTTCTAATTCAAAAACACTTTTCCTTTCTTAACATGTCATAAAATTTTAAACTAAAAGAATTTGATTAAAACTAAACATGGAAACATGTAATGCAAGATTCTTGGAAATAATTTTTTAACAATCCATTCATGCTGTATAAGTTAAAAAACATTCTTCTCGTACTTTTGTCAGAAATGTCAAAAAGTACCTCGTACGAAAAAAATGAAAAAATATTCCTTTAATATCTTTTACTAAAAACTCACCGAAATGTAAAATTGGATTTAAAAAATTGTAGGTGGATGTAAATAATATTAAATATTAAGGATACAAGGATCTGGATGATAAAATACACCCCAGTAAATTTCAAAGTATAAACAATCTCGGATAAAAATGAGATTGTGATATTTCCCTTACCTTAAGTTTGATTTGCTTCGTAAGTGTCTGAACCTCCTGTATAATGATTTAAATAATGTAATTGAATTATTCAGGAATCATACTCATTGTTATGATATCATATATGGTTCACTTATGACTTTATATTACCCGTTCTTTTGTAAATTCCATGTTAAATAGAGTTTTGGGTAAAATTGTTTCATTTGTCGTCCGTGTTTTGACTTGTAATTATTCATATGATTACATAGATCATGATTACATAATTCCAGAATATAAAACATGATTTATATATAATATATATTCAGAGTATACATATATATAATAAATCAATAAATGGAACGAAATACACCGTTCATGGAGACGTTAGGCCATACGTACGCCTGAACGCTATTTTCGTTTCCTTATTGAGTTGAATGGAATTAAGTAGATGAACTAAATATATATACACATAAATAAAGTATCATTATTATGTCATATATTTCATGATTACTTATTATATATACTTTATAATCATTCATGAATGGTTAATGTGGAGAATGAATCTCATCGCGTCGTGGAGACGGTAGTCTGTACGTACGCACGAGCGATGATATCGTTCTCATGATTGTGGGACACTATTAGATTGTATTTATACTATTTTAGAATCAGTATCTCTTTAAAATAATCATATATAGTTATTATTTACACCATTATACCCATCCATGTAAGGTTGTGGTGGAAATTAGATTTCACCATGGCGTGGAGACGGTATTCCGTACGTACGCACGCGCGGTGATTTCGTTTTCTATAGGATGGATAGATGGTGAAATAGGGTTGTTTCATACTTATAATAACACATAAATATATCAGTGATACTTATTTTATTACTTAATAATGAAACAACATAAGAAGAAGAAGTGGAAGAAGAAATAAAGGTGAAAGAATCGGTAACAGAAATTATCTCTTCTTTGAAGCGCCTCTTTGAGATCTCCTTTTAGGGCACACAAATTGGTCTTTGAGGAAGACCATAACCACTAAGATGTTTCTAGGGAAGTGTAGAATATAATTTGGTAGGGTTTTTCCGATCTTGGAGGCTCAACGTGGTGTGAGGAAGAGAGGGAGGGGTTCCCTTTTATAAGGGAGGAGAGGGGCACCTTTGGAATTACTAAAAATACTATTTTATTATAAAGCCAAATTCCATATTAAATAGCTCCAAATTGATTTATTTCGAATATAAAGTGGGTATGGGTCGAAATAATTTCATAAAATAGAATTTAGACAAGTTTAGGTTACTATTTTAACCTTATCATTTATATTTAACATTAAGTTAGATAATTTTACTTTTACCGTGTCTTCTTGTTTTCTTACACTATAAGGTTAATAAACATACTATATCAAGCCAAACGAACCCCAAGTTGTTTATTATTAATATATATTACCTTATATAAGTCTTTTATATGAAACTTAGATTTTTAGGAATAAAATAACAATTAATAATATAATATTTGTTTTAAAAACTATTTTATGTCAATTTTGATACTATTTAGTAATTGATTTTTGTAAAAATCATAACAGAATTATTAATTCGAAACAAGTTAATTAAATAAATACTAACATGTCATAATAACCTATAAAATTAGTGGAATTCATAAAAAGTCTCAAATTACATTTATTTGGGTATTTATAACATCAATTATGTCAATATTTAATTAATAAGATAATTACTGCATCATCTTTGTGTCATAAATAAATTAAATTATATAATGTCTAAAAATTACAAATAAAATACCATTATATAGGAAATCTTTTTATATTTCTAATGAGTATTTATAGTCGAATATATCTTATGTATAACCCTATATTAAAAATGATTTACTTATTAAACTTAGATTTTAACTAATTTAACCTTTCTTTAAATAAATTAATAATAAATGTACTAATCTAATCCATGTGGGCCTAAATGATCATATTTTATTCCTAAGGTTGTTTTTGGTCGAATTACACTTTTCCAATAGAATTAGGACATGTGTTAGGATATTAATAATAAAATTTTTACCCTTAATTACCCTATTTAATTTAACCGTGGGAAAAAAGTAAAAAGTTACTATTCACCAAAAATTATTTTCATCTCATTGAACAACATTTAACTTACTAACATCAACCGTGACTCTCGGATTTTTGAAATTCCACACACAGAAGCGGAAAAATTATGTTTTATGAAAAATTCATTTTTTTAACTACCACTTAGTGGTTTCACTATTCATCAAAAAATGAATGTTTCCAGAAAAATACCAAAAATTAGGCCTAAGCTATATTTGATATTATGAACTCAAAAATAATGTCTATTTTACCAAATTCAAAACATATCAGTTGCATTAATTTATTTAAAAATTAATTCCCGTCGTCAAAACAAATAGTGTGTTCTTAAGAGATAATAACTATCAAAAGATTGACACTTGTTTATGACTGGTTTAAATGTAGAATTAAATCCAATGACCAACATTGTATTAAATTGTAAAAATATATTCTAAATATACTTTAAAACCACTCAATTTAATAATTTATCTCTACTAATTATTTTGATTAAAAAGGTTGTTTTTAAATAAAATTTAGTAATTTTCACTATTCATCAGAAAATGAATGTTATCCGAAATGTACCAAAATTTCACCCTAAGCTAATTTCGATATTACGAATCCAAAAATGAAGTCCCTTTTGAAAAATAAATTTACAAAATTTCAAAATGTGGTTATTACTATTCATAACGGCTAGTTTTAATAATATTTTAATAGCATATCGTTGTTTAGTGAAACTCGGTATTGCATACTACACACGCTATCGAAGAAGGTCGTGATTGCGTTTAATGTAAGGCAATTCAAGGATGTGTGTTGTGCAAGCTTCTTTTGGTGTATCGTACAACACAAGACATTAATGAAATTAAAAAGAATATTTTTCATAAAATCTCGGGGTGTTACATTCTACCCCCCTTAAAATGAATTTCGCCATCAAACTTCTTTGGGGTTATAAATTGTTTACTATTCGAAATTTTCTTTGATAGAAGCCCACATCATAAAAAGGAATACCAAAACCAATCTTTAAAACAAAAGTATGAAACGTAACGGTTACCCAAATAAACTAATCATTGGGTTTCCACATAGGTGAAAATATGGATATGGAAGAGAAATATAACCATCATGTTCTGATGGAGAGTGGTAGAGAACATTGCTATGGAAAATCCAGAAATCAAAAAGCCATAAATTTGAGATGATCTAAGGTACCATCTGAATCATCAGATATAAGAGCACTAGGACAACATTTTTGGTTTTCAAGATCGTTTCCCTAAAGTTGATGAAATTGGAATTAGAAGAAATACTTTCGGGATTTCGGTATAATCTCACCGTTGGTCGTTCTTTGGACAATTTCCAATTCATCTCTTAAAGAAATGAAGTTGAATTTGTCATTCATGAAGTGCTAGCAGATCATGTGATAGAATGATGGGTCATTCCATCTATCTCAAACAAAAGGTTAGAAAAGTTATCAAAAAATACATAAGTCCATCTATAGTGAGATTAATGATATATGGTTCCTAAAATGGACTTATACTTCATATATCATGCTGCTTAATATAATAAAACTAGTTTCTACTAAACATGGACTTCCTGTAGGCCATTGGTAGGCAATAAAGGCCAATCGCACTTTGGTTATGGGTTCGATTCCCACGGCCTTGTCCGATGTGATGGGTTGTCGCCCGTCCTACAGGTTGTCCTTTTTCTAAAACTATATTACTATAACATCCCCTCAATAATATCGAAAAAACTTTTATCCTTAAACAATAATAACTTATGTCGAACATAATCCATTCCAATCTTTAGGCTTATCCATAATACTACAATCCACTCTCCTAATATATTGGAAATGATTACCAGAGATTTAATACCATCATTGATCCCCATATATCATAAGATATTTCTTGTTGGTCACATTCCAAACATTCAAAGGCCTTAATCATGTATTATCTTGAATACCCATTGAACCTTAGTGAAAACATGAATGCAGTTAAATGTTAACACATTCCACATACCAAAATCCTCAAAATTCTATATACTCAAACCATTATATCACTTAATCCTTATATCAATCATGAGCTCATGAATAATGTCAAATATTTCATTTTCTCATTTTCCCTTCATTATGTGCATATCAACTTTTTTCCAAAAATATCTCAATCACTTTCCATGGTTACCTGTACAATAAAATTATTGAAAACCACAATAGACCAATACATAAATATTCCAATATTCCACGATACTATATACAACATTATTTTGGAATCCCATTACATAAACACTTAATCATTCCACCACATCATTATCATATTCAACATCGCAAATGGTGACCGCATGTGACTTCCCTTTTTTCCTTTGCCTTAAGTGGTAGCTCATGTCGATCTTCACAAACCCTTGGATTAGGAAATTTATTAGCATAATGCCCCATTTCCTTGCACATGAAGCATTGAAGTGTAGTAGGTTCATTATGTGTATCCCTTCCGTTGTTTGCATCATTAGACATCTTCTTCCCATCATTGTGGCATTCAAATTCCCGATGACCTTCCTTTCCACATTTGAAACATTTACCTTTCCCTTTATGACAATCTCCACCATGATTCTTTCCACACTTTGAGCACAAGGAAACATTCATCATCTTTTCACCATTATTCTAAGATTTCTCCTTGAACTCCATCTTTTTTTTCTTGTAAAAACTATGAGATGGATAAGTAACACCAACTTCCATTTCTACCTTGATAGCACAATGCACAATTTCTTCATAGCTACTGAAGTCTCTTATAGCTAATGCCCTTCGAATATTTGGTTTTAAGACACTGAATAATCAATCAACTTTACATTCAGGTTGGATGATAAATCCAGATGCATACCTTGCAAGCCTTGTAAAATTCACTTCGTATATACCAACAGATTCATCATCCTTTTGCTTTAGTTCAAGAAAATACTTCTCCATCTCTGTTCGAAGAATACGAGGGAAGTACTTATTGAAAAATAAGTTTTTGAACTCGTCCCATTCCATGGACTCATTTTCTTCTCTTTTCCTTGAATTCTTGATAAGATTCCACCATTGATCAGCTTCACCTTCAAAACGATATACTGATAAGATGACTTTATCATGTTCGTAACATTGATGAACGGAAAGTATCTTTTCAGTGGTACTGATCCATTGTTCAGAAACATGTGGATCAGAAGACCCACTGAAATAAGGTGGACGTTGCCTCATGAAGGAATCAATAGAATATTGTTCCATTCTCTTCTCATTTGGAAGTCCAAAATGATTCATAGATTGTGTAAGTATAGGAATAAGATTTTTCACTCCATTTCCCATAACATTTGTTTGTTCAGGAGGACAATCATTGCATTGTCCATTGCATTGATCAACACGGTTCCTTCGGGTTCCAGCCATCGTCTAAAACCCAAAAAGAATTGTGTGAGAGGCAAAAGTCATTCTAGGGAAAACAACATAATAAAGGGGGAGTAACTTCAATATCTAACATCTTAGGTTTAATTCTAAGATCGTTACCGTAATTATAGGACTATAATCTATAATTATACTTAATCATAGGGACATCCCTATACATACCTTAGAAGTATCTATAGGGATCTCACTAAAGTTCTCGCATCCATGTTTCCAAAGGTTGACTAAAACTTTCCTCTGATACCAACTGTAGAGACCCGATGCTTGACGTACATGGACATTACATTACTTTTGCGGAATACTTAGTACATTACAAAAACACACACACAAGGACCGTAAAAGTTTAGTGTCTTTGGAAACTCGGAATATAATCTTCTAATCATGGTGAGTGATCTTCAACATATCCCATAAAGATCTTCTTTTTTTTACCTAAAACCAATATTTATATCTTGGGGAAAATAAAACATAAAAGGGTGATCTCAAATGATCATTAAGGGTAAACAAAAGAAATATCAATCACATCATATTCATAATAACATAACTTTTGGAAATCTTAACCTGCAAAAGAGATCATAATTACATAACATGGGATAAATCCTAGTAGTGAAATGTAATCCCAATACTCATAACCTAAAACATTAAACTTTGTTTCATACACACATAATCATAGATAATCATTTCTTATTAGTCAAGACTCATTGCCAAGACTATCTTAGTGGACAAAGTCCATTTCTGAACTGAGTTCACTCCTCGTTTCAGTCCTGTTTCACTGAACCGGTATAACCAACCGTTCCAGCCATGTATATCTCATGAGATATAAAATCTTTACCCAATGCAATGGAGGGAGTTATAGGTCCCACCCATCTCATAATGATACAATTATTATGTGTGTCACCAAATCAGAAACCATACATTATAGCATAACCCATGTAATAAAAATGGGAATCTTAAACATCGTGACATCATAAAACAATTCATATAAGATAAAGGAACTCATAAAATTAAATCCATCACAATATAATCAAATCAATGAAATAATAGGGATAGAAACAGAACCCGATATTATCTTAGATGGAAAATAATTTTGATAAAACACTTGAACTCCATTCTTGAGGAAAATATCCTTTCTAATTCAAAAACACTTTTCCATTCTTAACATGTCATACAATTTTAAACTAAAATAAGTTGATTAAAAATAAACATTGAAACGTGTAAAGTAAGATTCATGGAAATAATGTTTTAAAAATCCAATCATGTCGTATAAGTTAAAAAAACATTCATCTCGTACTTTTGTCGGAAATGTCAAAAAGTACCTCGTACGAAAAAAACGACAAAAGATTCATTTCATATCTTTTACTAAAAACTCACCGAAATGTAAAATTTGATTTAAACAATTGTAGGTGGATGGAAATAATATTACATATTAAAGAAACATGGGTGTGGATGATAAAATACAACCTAGTAAATTTCAAAGTATAAACAATCTCGGATAAAAATGAGATTGTGATATTTCCCTTACCTTAGGTCCGATTTTCTTCAGAAGTGTCCGAACCTCCTGTATAATGACTAAAATAATGTAATTAACTTATTCTAGAATCATACTCATTGTTATGATATCATATATGGTTCACTTATGACTTTATATTACCGTTTCTTTTGTAAATTCAATGTTAAAGAGCGTTTTGGGTAAAATTGCTTCATTTGTTGTCCGTGTTTTGACTTGTAATTATTCATATGATTACATGGATCGTGATTACTTAATTCCAGAATATAAAACATGATTTATTTATAATTTATATTCAGTGTATACATATATATAATAAATCAGTAAACAGAAAGAAATACACCATTCATGGAGACGGTAGGTCGTACGTACGCATGAACACTGTTTTTGTTTCCTTATTGGGTTGAATGTAATTAAGTAGATGACATACATATATATTCACATAAATACAGTATCATTATTATGTCATATATTTCATTATTACTTGTTATATATACTTTATAATCATTCATGTATGGTTAAAGTGGATAATGAATCTCATCGCGTCGTGGAGACGGTAGTCCGTACGTATGCACGAGTGATGATATGATTCTCATGATCGTGGGACTGTATTGGAGTGTATCTATACTATTTAAGAATTAATATCAATTTAAAATAATCATATATAGTTATTATTTACACCATTATACCCATTCAAGTAAGGTGGTGGTGGAAAATAGATTCCACCACGGCGTGGAGACGGTATACCGTACGTACGCACGTGCGGTGATTTCGTTTTCCGTAGGATGGATAGATGGTGAAATATGGTTGGTTAATACATATAATAACATATCATTATATGAGTGATACTGATGTTATTACTTCATAATGAAACAACCTAAGAAGAAGAAGTGTAAGAAGAAATAAAGTTGGATGAATCGGTAACAGACATTACCTCTTCATTGAAGCGCCTCTTTGAGATCTCCTTTTAGGGCACTAAAATTGGTCTTTAAGAAGACCAGAACCTCTAGGATGTTTATAGGGAAGTGGAGAAGATAATTTTTCAGGGGCCGGCCGATCATGAAGGCTCAAAGTGGTGTAAGGAAGAGAGGGAGGGGGTTCCCTTTTATAAGGGAGGAGAGGGGTACCTTTGGAATATCTAAAAATATTATTTTATTATGAAGACAAATTCGTTGATAAATAGCTCAAAATTGATTTATTTTGAAGCTAAGGTGGGGATGGGTCGAAATAATTTAATCCAATAGAATTATACAAGTTTAGGTTCCTATTTTAACCGTATCATATATATTTTACTTTAATTTAGATAATTTTACTTTTACCGTGTCTTCTTGTTTTCTTACACTATAAGGTTAATAAACTTACTATATCAAGCCAAAGGAACCCCAAGTTGTTTATTATTAATATATATAAACTTATCTATGTAATTTGGCCGAACCATAGATTTTTAGGAATAAAATAACAATTAATAATATAATATTTGTTTTAAAAACTATTTTATATCAATTTTGACACTATTTAGTAATTGATTTTTGTGAAAATCATAAGAGAATTATTAGTTCAAAAAAAGTTAATTAAATCAATACTAACATGTCATATTAACCTATAATATTAGTGTAATTCATAAAAAGTGTCAAATTACATTTATTTGGGTATTTATTACATCAATTATGCCAATATTTCATTAATAAGATAATTATTGTATCATCTTTGTGTCATAAATAAATTAAATTATTTAATGTCTAAAAATTACAAATAAAATACCATTATGTAGGAAATCTTTTTATCGTTCTAATTAGTATTTATAGTCGAATTTATCTTATGTATCACCCTATATTAAAAATGATTTACTTATTAAACATTGATTTTAACTATTTTAACCCTTCTTTAAATAAATTAATAATAAATGTCATAATCTGATCCAGGTGGGCCGAAATGATCATATTTTATTCCAAAGGTTGTCTTTGGTCGAATTAAACTTATCCAATAGAATTAGGACATGTTTTAGGATAATAATAATAACATTTTTACCCTTAATTACACTATTTAATTTTAACCGTGGTAAAAAAAGTAAAAAGTTACTATTCAATAAAAATTATTTTCATCTAATTGAACCACATTTTACTTACTAAAATCAACCGTGTCTCTCGGATTTTTGAAATTCAACTCACATAAGCGGTAAAATTAAGTTTTATGAAAAATTCATTTTTTAACAACCACTTACTGATTTCACTATTCATCAAAAAATGAAAGTTTCCAGAAAAATAACAAAAATTAGGCCTAAGCTATATTTGATATTATGAACTCAAAAATGATGTCTATTTTACCAAATTCAAAACATATCAGTTTCATTAATTAATATAAAAATTAATTCCCGTCGTCAAAACAAATAGGGTGATCTTAAGAGATAATACCTATCAAAAGATTGACACTTGTTTATGTCTTGTTTAAATGTAGAATTACTTCCAATGACCAACATTGTATTAAATTGTAAAAATATATTCTAAATATACTTTAAAACCACATAAAATAATAATTTATCACTATTAATTATTTCTATTAAAAATACTGTTTTTAATTAAATTTTAGTAATTTTCACTATTCATCATAAAATGAATGTTATCCGAAATGTACCAAAATTTCACTCTAAGATAATTTTGATATTTCGAATCCAAAAATGAAGTCCATTTTGAAAAATAAAATTTACAAAATTTCAAAAAGTGGTAATTACTATTCATAACGGCTAGTTTTAATAATATTTTAATAGCATATCGTTGTTTAGTGAAACTCGGTATTGCGTACTACACACGCTATCGAGGAAGGTCGCGATTGAGTTTAATGCAAGGAAATTCAAGGATGTGTGTTGTGCAAGCTCTTTTTGGTGTAGCTTACAATACAAGACATTAATGAAATTAAAAAAAATATTTTTCATAAAATCTCTGGGTGTCACACAAGATCTATGGAGATATAAGTTTCTATGTTGAACTAAAAATATGGAAAAAAACCCCAATGGGTGAATGAAATATGATTTCTGATAAATGAAAAAGAAAAGATAATGATTTTCGTCCAAGTCTTTGGGTTTCAAGATGATTAAAGGTGAAATATTCAACGGATCAAGAAGATTGAAAGGGAAAAGAATTAATATGATAATGTGGTGAAAAAATGACTTTATTTGTTGTTCAAGGATGAAAACATGATATGTATACCCCCCAACGACGAAAGATATGGTTTCAAAAAATTTATGTATGACACGATATGTGGTCTTCCTATAATCCAGGTTCTACTTCCTCGGATGGGTATCCATGTGATGGATCACACTGGCAGGAAAATATGTGCAATTGCATGTCCAAGTAAATGGATGTGTACTCAAGTACATGGACATGACGTCCGGTATAAGGACTCGGGGTTTGGTACACAGACACGGGGTCCCATATAAGAACATGGTGAGAAAGACACAAATCGATCCTGGTTAGTCTGGACACACTATGTACTCCACCTAAACAAAGTGTAAAACTACGTAGAATAGAGCTGTATATCGACTTCGGACACAGCCATGTGGTGGAGTGGGACGACATGCCATGTGGTCCCACTCACATGTTCTGTACCACTTGACCTCTTTTGAGTAAATTTCAAGCATTTTTATCCCCTTTGTTTGAACATAGATTTTGGAACATGGGTTGCCTATTCTAAGTGTTTCTTACATATATAACAAGATGGTACTCTAGGTTGTGGCTTTGGAGATATGATGTGAAATGTTCCAGGAACAATGTTCGTGGATCTGACATTTGATTATGGAATTGAGAAGGTAGAATCACCAGAGACTACCAATTTGTACCCTCCAATAGATCTTGGTAGTTGATTACTCAATTATTAGAGAAGAAACCCCATCACCATGTGTATAGGTCCTCTATAACTACATTATGAGTGAACCCCCTATCAGGTAGGACACATGTCTTCGATGACCAGAGTGGAAACCATTGTTGTACCGGAGCACGAGACCTCAATTTCTGAGTGTATCCCAGCTATTGGATAAGGTATGGGTCCTCGATGACAATATTGAATGCCCCATATTGAACCAGGGCACAATTCTTCAAGCTATAAAGTTTAAACCGCCATTATCATGGGTGCAGGTCCTCTACGTTACCATGTGGACCCCTTATCAGCGTAGGGAATATGTCTTTGTGAAACTAATGTGGAACCCCCTATCGGCATGGATGTAGGTATTATATGGATAGTAACAGAGTGGAACCCACTAACATGCTAGGTAAAAGGTTCTCTCCTTCATGATTGAGGCCCCCTCCACTATGTGGCACAATGATGACGTTTGGTTTTACATGGATGGTTACTTCTAGGAAGATGCATGAGATATTGGGCATTAATGATGTACTTTTAGAACTATTGGCTAATCTTCTTTCTGGGCTGAGCTATGAGATGGAGATACAATTAATCTCTTATTTAGGATTATTTTGACAGAGTATATTTATATATATATATATTCTTCTTTATCAACACCTTATATTTGGTTACTGTCCTTCTACGGGAGGCAACGATGCACAAGGTATGTCAAGTGATTTCTATGTTTATCTTATCATGGTTGGATGAGTCTACTCTCCAAATACAGGTTTTTAAGACATGATGGGCAGTTCAACTTCTCACAATGTATATCCCTTTTTGTTTGGATGATCATACATTCACTCTTGGTTTTTTTGACTTATTTTATTTTACTATATATTGCATCTATTGTCTTTCTATTCCTATTATATCTCTTACTGCACCCACCCCATTTAGCTTATGGGGAATCCTACTGGGTATGTATATACACACCCCTACATGGGATTTTCCTATACATTCCATGTCATATGAAGACAACAGAAATGTCAGACATGATTATATATGATCTTAGTTATACATGGGTGTTTGAACAACATAAGGTGGTCATACCATGAGATTTTGGAGTTGGACTCTCTCAACTGTATAATTTTCCAATTCATTTAGGTTGGGACATATTTTTGGCTGTGTGTGAATTTTTTTCTTCACTTTTCAGTTAAAAATACCATAATTTTGTACTGTTTATATGTTCATACATGTTTGGTTTACTTAATAGATTTTTTTACATATTTTACTCCTTCCATCTTCACTTTTTCATCAAGATAGATGTGTGCATGAATACACATAATTATAAAAATCCTCCTTGTGTTATTTTTTCCATTGGTACTGGTCAACACCCACTTTCGTATGGATGTGGGCCTGTGGTAGTTGCGGTATGATTCTTGGCTTGGGTCAGGTCATGACAGATTGGTATCAGATGTTGTTTGATCATTGGGATGTTGTTTAAATTAGTCCCCTTAATATGGTTAGGTTGATTTTAGGGAAATAATTTCATAGTGTCTCGAGTGTGTCTCCCATACCAATGAGTCTAGTGATGGTGTGAGAAGGCGACGTATACATTAATTAGGACCCTGACTACATATTTTTCAACTTGGAATTCCTTGAAATTGGTTGTAGGGATCAAAAATACATGAGTCATATAAGATTGAGTATTTTACTATCCATATTGAGTCGTCTCCATATTGTAGTGTGTGTGTGTGTGTGTGTGTGTTCATCTGACCATGGTATATCTTCATAAATCTCAAGATTCATCCATGAAGACAGCCTACCAGGATACCAGTTTGGGTTTGTGATGTTGATCCAATGATTGATGAGGCCTCAGTTCAGGGTCCTTCATGTGACCACCTCCCTCTAGGTTGGTAAGTAGCATCACCTCCCACTATTGAGAAACAATTCATTCTAGTGGATAAGCATAATGATGCACACTTTCTTAGTGCTCTATTAGTTCTAGCTCTAGATGCCTCTATGGATTTGTAGTGAGCTAGATTCTTCAGAATTATATGTATTTCTAGAGTCGGTGGAGTATATCATCTAAATTTTACAGACCTCGATGGATCAGATGGTTGTCTTGGCAACCAACCTTTTCCACAGAGCAATTGGGTGTTGGTGGCGCCTTTGTATGTAGAATCATGATGAGTCGAATCTCTCATGGACCGAATTCTATTAGTTGTTTCATGAGTACTACACCTTCTATTTACACTAAATTCATATTTAAGAGGTTATATAGATATAGTATGGAAGGATGATGATGGATGGGTACATAATTATGTTCAAAAACATTATACAGTACTCTCCTAACATGATCTGGGATCGATAGTTATGAGAATAGATGTTTGAGAAGTGAACCTGTAGAGAGATCCATTCTAGTGTGGTTCCCTTGTGTATACCCACCTATTTTGGGGTAATAGAGTAGACACTGTTGATAGATACATTTCTATCAGATAGACTCCAGACTGCTAGGACTGAATGTGGGTGTCACAAATTTTAGTCGTCTACACTAGCTAGCGGGATACAATCACCATGATATCGATGTACGATACCTCACTATGATAAGACTCAGACACGTGGTATGGGGAAACATAAAGGACCAAGGAAAATCATAGTGGAGTAGTGATTTACTTGTGATAGGTGAGGTAACATGGTTCGAGACATCTAGACCAGACATACTGAGTAGCACATGAATGTAGCCGATGGACTGCCATAGTAGAGGTAGCCCCATAATCAAGGATATCCTAGGCATGGGTAGGGTGGTCCTTAGAGAGTCTAATTAAGAAAGGGAATATGATGAGCTATGGTTTGTGGACCCCACAATGATATCCTTCCACCACCACCATTAGGCATCCCACATTATGCTCAGGGAGTTTGTGGTTAAGATCATGGGTAGTTGCAGGCTTTGGAGGTTTATGGAACCATAATGCATGAGATGATTAGATATATAATCTTTATGTTTTATACATTTGAATCTTTATTGGTTGAAACATGTTCCAGTCATTACATTATCTCTATACTCCTGGTGTGAGAACTATAGCTCCAAGTTGAGGCGGTATCCCTAAAAATTTCTTTTGAGGTTCCCAAAGGGAATGCTTCTTCTGTATATTTTATATGTCGGCAATGTGATATATTGTTTTTTGAAGAAAGGTTGAAATATGACCTTTTTTATCATGGTGTATCCCTATGAAATCATCTTTGGTATGGATCGGTTGTCCCTGATCTGATCCGAAATAAACTGTCACTCTTGATAAGTGAGATGCCTATACACAAATGGGTTGAAATTATCTTTTTTAGGAGAGAGAGATCTCATGGTAAGGAAAGTATATTTTGTAAGTAAGATGCTATAACCCATCACCAATCAATTATAAATTGTATCTCTTGGTGCAATAGACTCTTCAGGAATCCGGGTTCCTTCAATTATGGAGGATTACATGGACGCCTTCCCCTAGGATGTTCAAGGACAACCACTGAGGTTAGAGATGTAGTTTTTTATTTACACGAATCATTAAACAGATATTATATCTTTTTCAGCATATAGAATGGCCCCTACTGATCTCTGGTATCTATGAATGTAGTTGGAGGACCTTCGAGAGAAGGGTTTCATCAGACCCTGTGTGCCCCCTGGGATGCTCTATAGTGTTGATCAAGAAAAAGGATGACATGAGATTATGGACTTTGGTGGATTATCATTGCCTGATCTTAGCCACGATAAAAAACAAGTACCCCTTTCTAATGATTGACTACCTCTTTGACTAGTGGTGAGGAAATAGATGGTACTTGATGATAAATCTTTGGTCCATCTACTACTATATGAGGGTTCATGAGGCTGATATTCCAGTGATATCATTTTGATATCACTATGGACATTATGAGTTTCTAGTTATTCCATTTGGTGTAATGAATGTCCCCATAATTTTTATGGATTTGATGAACCATATTATCCATCCATACATGGACTAGTTTTTCATTTTCTTCATTGATGACACATTCATCTACTCTCCATCAACGGAGGAACATGTTGAGCACTTGAGGATGGTCTGATATTTTTTTTGAGAGCACCATATTTTTAGGAAACTCTCAATGATTATGTTCTAGATACATAAGGTTGAATTTATAGGGCAAGTCATTTCTGATCATCATTTATCTATGGAACAATCAATGATCAATTCAGTTCTTTCTAAAGATCCACCCATGATCGTGTTGGAGGTGAAAATATTTCCTAGTTTGGTGGGGGTACAATAGGATGTTAATGGTAGAATTATCTAGAATTCCAACCCCTTTTACCACTCTAACATGGAAAGAAAAGTCATTTACCTAGTCTAAGACGTGCTGGAGGGCTTGTGAGGAGTTGATACTATGGCTGAAGATTACTCTAGTGTTGATACTAATAGAGGAAGGTGTGGAGTATGTAGTGTATTGTGATGCATCAGGATATGGGCTTGGCTGTGTGTTGATGCAACGGTATGCATATATCAAATATGGTTCAAGGTAATTCATACCCCATGAGTAGATTTATATGACTCATAAACTAGAGAATCCAGTGGTGGTCTTCTCCCTGACGATGTGGAGATAATAACTTCTGGGAGAGCCCTTTTTGGTTTACTCAGAATATCAGAGTGTCAGGTACGTCTTCAGATAAAGAGACCTGAACCTAAGAAAATGGTGCTGGTTGGAGTTCTTGTAGGACTATGACTTTGAGATAGTCTATAATCAAGTGAAAGGAAACGTTGTAGCAGATGACCTTAGCAGGAATTCCCATGAATGGTTAATGTAAGAGGATTCAGAGTAGTCATCCTCCATGCCATTGACCCTGGGGGAACAGGAGAGTACAAATTTTCTATAATTTATGGTGTTGACTCCTCCACTTCTCAAGGGTGTAAGTGACTACCAGCTAGGAGAAATTGAATTCAAGGTCTTAAGTGATCAAATATATATAGTAAACTCACCATATAGATATTCTGAATGATGGAATCACGTCATCTATCTCCAGTGGTGAATAGTGGTTTCAATCACGTTGCAGAAGTAGTTGATGTGAGTGTTCTAAATGTCTCGACTAGCTGTATATCCCTATGTGGTAAATATATATATAGAGAACATTATTGGTAATTTTGGTGGTCCTAGATGAGATGAATCATTACTGATTTCGTATCTCGGTGCCTCACCTCTCAGAATGTAAAAGCTGAGCACCAACTTCCAACAATTTTTTTACATCCCCTTGAGATCCCAGAGTGGAAGTGGGATGATATATCCATGGACATTGTCATTGGTATTCAATGAAAAATGAAGAACCATCATATCATCATGGTGATATTTGATTGACTCACAAATTCAGTGCACTTCCTTACTATTTGGGAGAATAGTTATGTGGAGAGTTTGGGGAATCTGTATGTATGGGATATCATTATCTTTCATGGTTTTCCCTCGATGATTGTCCCTGATCATTAAGTGTGGTTTACATCATGATTTTTATCTGGCTTGTAGGAGGTATTCCGAACCCAAATGAGGATGAGTATAGCCTTTCACCCCTAAACTGATGGGATGACCAATTGCACTATCCTGATTTTGGAGGATAAACTGAGGGAATGTGTGTTAGACATTAGTGGAATATGGGGGGATTAACTTCCCTTGGTAGAGTTTTTTTACAATAAAAACTACCACTCTACCATCAGCATGACACTGTTTTAGGCCCTTTATGAGAGACCTTGAAGGACACCATTTTTCTGTACATAGATTGGTGAAAAATATATTTTAGGTCTATAGATAGTGCATGGGACGACAGAGAAAGTCCAGGTCATCCATGACCAGATGAGGATGAGTCAGAGTAGAAAAATAATATTGTGTATATCTCTATCATAGGTCTTTGGAGATTGACTAGGGAGACCACGTTTTCATAATGGTCTCCCCATGGAGAGGATTTAAGATGTTTATATGAGGAGGAAGTAAATCCATGAGGCTCATTGAGTTGTTCAAGATTAAATCGATGGCTGATGAGGATACTTACCACCTCACCCTATCTCCACAGCTAGAGCAGGTTCATGACATATTCCTTGTGTCATAGTTGAGGCGATGTGTGGACGACCTTGTGCATGTTATCGACTAAGGTGATATGGACATCAAGGATGGATCCACCATTTCAGATCACCTAGTGGTGATTGAGGATCGATAATATAGGGCCTTGATCAAATGGAAAATCCCCTTGGTTTTTGTTATTTGGCAACACAAAATTGTGTACGAGAGCTCCTTGGAGCGGGAGAGACAAGTGAATGCTAAGTATCCTGAGTAGTTTACTTATTTTCTATCTTTTAGGGATGAATATATTGAAGGTGGGGACGATTTATAGTCCTGATTTTATACAGAAAATGGGAATATCAACTATTAATGCAAAGGATCTTAGGGATACTTGGGTTCTTGGACCTTGTATGATCATTATAGCTTGGGATTTAGGGGTTTGGATCTCATAGTTGTACACTTTTCCAGTTTTTTCATTTCGGGACTTATTTCTATTTGGGTGAATAATTTCGCCCTTAATTTTCATTTTACACTGCCATACTTTATTACTATTTATAAGATCATACATTCTTGGTTTACTTAATAGTTTTGTTTTATCTTTTACTCTTTCTATGAGAACTTTTTCATTGAGATGGTTGTGTGCGTGCATACATGTACTATTGAAAATTCCTCATCGAGAAAGTTATACCTTCAATGTGGGTTGCCACCCCTAGCCTATGGAGGTGGGATTGGGGTAGTTATTGATTGACACATGCCTTGGGTGGGGTGGTGAAAATTTTATCATTAGATACTTAACCATAAAGAATCTTGATAAAGGATGCGATTGTAAAATAAAATCATTACAACTTTGGTAACATTGATTCATAATCCGCATGAAGTAATAGCATAAAACGAAGCCTAAATTTTCATTAAAAGAAATTTATTCATGATATAAAATTATAAAGGAGATGTATATAGACCTCATAGATTAATATATGTTCATTACATAACATATGTCCCAAAGACGGAAAATTAAGAAAAAAATCCATTATTGATTTTTTAACTTTTGAACCAAAAACCCCATGAAAGAGATATCCTAAAATGAATCTTTAAATATAAAAAAATTTAAGGATTATAATAATATAATAAATTAATGGGTAGCATATATACCACATAAAATAAATAGGTGGTGGATATGATGTAACGCCCCGACCCTAGTTACCCATAGTCGGTGCATTACTTCGTAACATTGGCATGATCACAAAAGATCAAGTCTCGAAAGACCGATTATTTTGTACCCTTGGAAACACTAGATACATTCATAAATGTTACATTACATCATAAAGTGAAAAACTAATAACAAAGTCTTCATAGTCCACACTCATATCCTCTTCTGACTATCCATGCAGGTCATTCATAAAATACTTCTTCACATCCGGGAAAATATTAAAACATTGAAAGGGGTGAGATCAGATGCTCAGTAAGGATAAAAATATTGCGGAAGCTTTCATAAATAAACATAAACATTTAAGGAAATGTATAACTAAAACAAAAGCCTTTTAAACATAAACATCAACATAATATGGCAAAAGTAAAATGAGATAATGCCATTTACTTCTTCACATGGATATTCTACTGGTCGAATAATCACATGAAATATCAATAACCACTTTCATAATGAGGGAATTTATAATGCCAGACACTCTGAAACATTTTTTCAAGGCCTCGGCCAAGACGTCTAAAATTATTAAGGCCTCGGCCAAAACCATAAATCAAATTGGGAAAGGGCCTCGGCCAATTCCACGTCTAGTTGTCTCATGAGACCTACCGATGCAATTTTTATAGAATATTCTTACGTTTAAAATTGCTCAAATATACTCCAGTGTTTTTCTGAAAACATTATGCAAGCTTTTGAAAACAAAATAACTAATTCTGATACTGCTCGACTAATTACAGGCCATGATGGGTCCACGCCCAATCCCTTCCTGTCTAACACACTCGAGAGTCGGGTTTTCTGAAAACAATTTTAAGCTTGCGTTAAGTACGTATACATTTGCAATGGATTTTCATATATTGGAGCGAAATATCTCTTTTTTGAAATCATTTAAAAATCACATAATTATAAAAGAAAACCATTTGAATAAACGTAAAAGTCAAAGGGGTTTATACACCGTATAAAATAAAGTTGTGTATAAAACCAAATATGCCTCAATGAAAGGAGATTGAGATGAAGTCCTTAAAAAGATCATTTTTAAAATAAAATAGATCTATTATGTGTATTCACTATAGGTACACATAAAGAAAGTAAAAATACAAAATAGAACATAATAATATCATGACATAATTTGAAAGTAGGAGATTAACCCAAAGATTGGAAATTGGGTTAAGAAATTCCCTTACCTTGCGTCTTGTCCTGACTCAACCGTTCTTTAACCTCCTGAATAATAAACTAAAGTTAATTTCTATTTACTTAAGAACATTTTTCATGTTCATTATTCCTTTTATATCCCTTATTACCATGTTATGAACATTATTTAATTATTTAAGTTAATAACGGTCGTTTTGTCGATCTTTGGTACTTGAGTCAAAAATAAACTTCTTATAATTACAAGTTGTTCATGTGGTGAAATATCCATTATATCTAGAATTATATTCATGATGTAGATATCATATATATCATATATACAGTATATACATTCATTCATAATATTACGTAACATTTAGAGGTAAGAAATGAAATGCACCGTTCATGGAGACGGTAAGCCGTACGTACGCATGAACGCTACTTTCATTTCTATTTCATATTTAATGGAAAGGAATCATAATGATATAAATTTATAAAATAATTTCAGTATAATATAGTGTATAATACCATTTAATCCATCCTTTATACATCCCACATATGGCATTAATGATTCAAATCACTTTGAGGGGGCGGTAGTCCGCACTTCCTAAAATGAAATTATCGTGTTTTACCCATAATGGAAATCATAAAGTATGCCATAAATGAGAAATACAGAAGCATAAGTAAAACATAAACATATTTTATATAATATATAAATATAGTGAAATCTTAATGGCCACCTTTGAAGGTGTTATATGAGTGTTGAACAATCATCGTTTTGTGAGGCAGAAATTCTCCATCCACAGAAACCGTATGTTCTTTAACCATTAGATATAGGTGAGTGTAAGTGTATCTCGAATCCTTATTTTAAAAACATCCTAGTATATTGAGGATACTGGTTTTGTTACAAAAGAAATGAATAAAAATAGTTTAGGGGGTTGGAGAAGAAAAATAAAACAAAACAACATTAGAGAAGATAGTACCTCAAAATCGGGTAACTCTTTTTGATTTGAGCTAAAGGCTTCCTTGGGAAGTGTTCTGCCGAAAGTGAGGCTCCTAGGAGTAAGGGAGGAATGTTGGGAGAGTATTTGGGCAGAGTTTGGCCGAGCCAAATGGCTTGAAAGTGTGAATGAGGTGGTAGAGGTGGGGGCCTTTTATAAGTGGAGAGGAGGGGCACTTTTGGAAAGTAATGAAATGTTATTCAATTATACAATGCTTTTCGGTTTCTAAAGGTCCCACACTTATATAATTCATGGATAAGGTGATAAGGGTTCTAAATATACCCATACAATAGTCTTTGGACAAGTTTATGCCTTGGATTTTGCATTATCTTTTCATTTTATAAAATCGTTAAATAATGAGGTCATCGCTGCATCATAATGATGTCATAAATAATTTAATTTATTTAATGTCTAAAATTTATAAAATAAATACTATGATGTAGGAAATCTTTTTATCTTTCTAATGAATATTTATAATAAAAATTTGGACTTGTGTAACCCCACTTAAAAGCTGTTTTAGTAAAACAACTCATGTTTGTGTCAATTTAATTCTAACATTAAATAAATATATATTAATGTCATTTTCCAACTAAAGTGGCTCCATGGGGTCCCCAAGTTGACCCATGGGTTGTCTTGGTCGGACATGACTCATCCAATAGGAGTAGGACAAGTGTCAAGCTCATATCATATTATTAAAACATTGTTTTTCTCTTAAACTACACTAATTACCTCTAATCGCGATTAAGAACTTAAAAGTTACTATTCACCAAAAAATTATTTTCATCTCATTGAACCACATTTTACTTATTAATGACAACCATTTATGTTGGATTTTTGAAAATCAAATCACAGAAGTGGTAATATTTCATTTAAACGAAAAATCTGTTATTTAACTACCACTTAGTGGTTTCACTATTCATCAAAAATTGAAGTTTTTCAGAACAAAGCCAAAATTTCACCCTAAGCTATAATTTATATTCCGAATTCAAAAATGATGTCTATTTTACGAAATTACAAACATATAAGTTGCATTAATTAATTTTATAATTAATTCCCGCTGTTAAAAAAAATCGCGTGTTTCTAAGAAACAATTTATATCAAAAAATTGACAATTGTTTATGTCCGATTTCAATGTTAAATTAATTCTAATGACCACCATTGGATAAAATGGTAAAAATATATTCTAATTATACTTTGAAACCATTAAATAGTATAATTTATCACTATAAATTATTTTGATTAAAAAAGTTGTTTTTAAGTATTTTTCACTATTCATAAAAAATAGAAGTTCTCAGAAAAATACCAAAAATTCAACATAGGCTAATTTCGATATTCCGAATCCAAAAATGAAGTCCATTTTGGTAAATAAAATTTATAAAATTTTAAAAAGTAGGTATTACTATTCACAACGGCTAGTTTAATTCGTTGTGGTGTGTGTTAGAACTCGAGGTTGCGTACAACACACGCTATTGCATTATTCAAAGTGAAACGTACCGTGGAAGCTTGGGGTGTTACATTCTCCCCTCCTGCAATAAATTGCGTCCTTGCAATTTGAAATTTTTCTTTGAAAATAAAAGGTTGAAAATAGAAAATACCTTTGTGGAAAACCCACATCAGAAATAAGGTTAATAAAATTTTGTCTTAATAAGAGGGAAATTGAAATAAGAAAGTCACCACCAAATTATGATCTCGATAAGGAGAACATTGGTGGCAATTAGAGACATATAATTGGAGGAAAAACGTAAATATTTGTAGGGAGTGATTGAGGTCATCAATCACAATCAACTGTCAAATTGAGGGCCTCAAAGCCTTCAATCTATGTTGATTTAAAATATCCTCAGTTCAACAAGACATAAGGTATTAGGGTAACACATTTTTTTGTTTTAATATCCTTTTAATAAAGTTTAAGAATTAATTTATTCATTTAATAAGATATAGGTATATATATATTTATGCTTGACAACTAGAGTTTCAACCTTCAACTCATCTTTCACTCAAAAAGATAATAGAACTCAAAAATATTATACTTATCCTAATTGTATAAGGTTCCAAATGATAACACATACCATTTAGATTAGTAAAATTATTTTGTAATAACCAGGGACTTCCTGTAGGCTAGTGGTAGGAAATAAAGGCATGTCGCACCATGATTGTGGGTTCGATTCCTGCAGCTTTGTCCGACGCGAAGGGTTATGCCCCCACCCTGCAGGTTGTCCTTTTCCTAT
Organism: Viscum album; assembly: GCA_963277665.1. Taxonomy (NCBI): domain Eukaryota; kingdom Viridiplantae; phylum Streptophyta; class Magnoliopsida; order Santalales; family Viscaceae; genus Viscum; species Viscum album. Next base: position 1,433,488,924 of record OY728142.1, on the reverse strand, counting down.
GACTATAGTATCATAATATTCCAAAAATAATCTTCATAAATTTTTAACCTTAAACAATACTATCCAAAGATCAACTTAATCCACTCCAACATTTATAGTTATCCAATATACCTCTGTCTAGACTTTCTCTAAAAGGTCTCTTAATTCCAAAATCAATTTATCAGATTCCCCAAACAAAGTAAAGTTTATCTTATTGTCACATACTAAAAATATAATTACCTTAATCAAATTAAAACCTTACTGAAATCAACAAGTACTGCAGTACAATCCTTATATATATATCACATTATTTTAATAACCAGAATATAATCCATGAGTCCAAAAGCACAAATACATTAGTTATTCTGCTTCAACTGTAGTAACAACATAAGACTGTCCTTGATCCCTTGGCCTTTTCTGAGGTAAGTTTCCCTGAAACTTAGGTAATTCATTTGCATAATGACCCATTTCTCTACAATTGTAGCATTCGACTTTGATAGCCTCTTTCTTTCCCTTGCAATCACGAGCCTGGTGACCCTTCTCTCCACATTTATAACAAACTCACATTCCTTTTAGGCAAGTACCAGGGTGATTCTTCCCACAATTATCACATAATGGAAAATCCTTCTTTCCCTTTTTCCCTTTATCTGTCACTTGTTCCACTGTTCTATTCTTCTCTTGCTTTACATTGTTGTCATAAGACTTAGAGAATTCCTTTTCTGTCTTGACAGCACACGAGACAATATCTTCGTATGATGAGAAGGATTGTGATACTAAATCTCGACGGAGAAATGGTTTTAACCCATCAATGAAACGATCAATCTTACTCCTTGGGTTACGTATATAATCGGCAGCATGCCTCGCTAACCTTGTAAAGTTAGCCTCATACTTTGCGACATTCTCATCCTCCTTCTGCCTCAGACTCAGAAATTGCCTTTCCATATCTTCTCGATGGTCACGTGGAAGGTATTTTTCTAAGAAAAGCTCTTTGGAATCCCTCCATTCCATATTCGATACGTCATCATCTTCCTTTGTGTTTTGAATTAGCGACCACCACTGATCGAAATCTTCAGTGAGGCGGTAAACTGCCATGACAACCTTCTCCATTTCACTACTCCCCAAGGCATGGAATATTTTCTCTAAGGAGTTTATCCATTGCTCAGCTACTAACGGATTTGTACCCCCATTAAATGTTGGTGGTTGTTGCCTCATGAAGCGGTCTAACATTGATCCTCCACGTTGCGGATCAGGGTGCTCTATACGAGTAAGGTTATTATTCATAACCTGAGTGAGTTTTCCCAGTATGGTAATAAGTTGATCAGCACCAGTTGTATCTCCAGCTCCACAATAATTATCTTGAGCAGGAGGGAAATCCCTACATGGAGTGCGTGCATTGATACGATTTCCATTCCTTCCACTAGGCGCTATTTTTAAACAATGGCATAAACTATATTAGTTTATGAATCAAAATACATAATTCCATACTTGTAAGATACTTAACATAAATTGAACTATTTATGGATATAATCCATAAAAATGTTTTCTTTGAGGAAGTATATACTCATAACCCTTTATAGTGGTTTGTAAAGAAAATGAGAATTATCCTAAGCATATCCCCCGGGAGTGTCGTAACCAAGAGTGCAGCAAGGCCCGTTGTCGTGAAACAGTTACCGTTCGAGTCTAGCTCAAAGCGGTGTTTTCAGGTTTTACCCCTAGGTACATCTGTGCCAGAGCCGCCTCTACCTGCTCGTATCCAGACAGGGATGTATTGCTCAGAAAACTCACAAAATCTATATAATACCAAAATTTAGGAAGTTCTTCTATACTAATCCTTAAAGTCTATCTTCGGGCTATGTTCTCTAATCAGAGTTTATCTAAATCTAGCTTTCAAGGTTAGTACTAAACTGCCTCTGATACCAACTGTAACGCCTCGACCCTAGTTACCCAGAGTCGGTGCATTACTTTGTAACATTGGCATGATCACAAAAGATCAAGTCTCGAAAGACCGATTAGTTTAGTAGCCTTGGAAACACTAGATACATTCATAAATGTTACATTACATCATAAAGTGAAAAACTAATAACAAAGTCTTCATAGTCCACACTCATATCCTCTTCTGACTATCCCTGCAGGTCATTCATAAAATACTTCTTCACATCCTAGAAAATATTAAAACATTTAAAGGGGTGAGCTCAGATGCTCAGTAAGGATAAAAATATAGTGGAAGCTTTCATATATAAACATAAACATTTAAGGCAATGTATAACTAAAACAAAAGCCTTTTAAACATGAACATCAACATAATATGGCAAAAGTAAAATGAGATAATGCCATTTACTTCTTCACATGGATATTCTACTGGTCGAATAATCACATGCAATATCAATAACCACTTTCATAATGAGGGAATGTATAATGCCAGACACTCTGAAACATTTTTTCAAGTCCTCGGCCAAGACGTCTAAAATGATTAAGGCCTCGGCCAAAACCATAAATCAAATTGGGAAAGGGCCTCGGCCAATTCCACGTCTAGTTGTCTCATGAGACCTACCGATGTAATTTTTATAGAATATACTTACGTTTAAAATTACTCAAATATACTCCAGTGTTTTTCTGAAAACATTATGCAAGCTTTTGAAAACAAAATAACTAATTCTGAGACTTCTCGACTAATTACAGGCCATGATGGGTCCACGCCCAATCCCTTCCTGTCTAACACACTCGAGAGTCGGGTTTTCTGAAAAAAAAATTTATGCTTGCGTTAAGTACGTATACATTTTCACTAGATTTTCATATATTGGAGAGAAATATCTCTTTTTTGAAATCATTTAAAAATCACATAATTATAAAAGAAAACCTTTTGAATAAACGTAAAAGTCAAAGGGGTTTATACACCGTATAAAATAAAGTTGTGTATAAAACCAAATATGCCTCAATGAAAGGAGATTGAGATGAAGTCCTTAAAAAGATCATTTTTAAAATAAAATAGATCTATTATGTGTATTCACTATAGGTACACATAAAGAAAGTAAAAATACAAAATAGGACATAATAATATCATGACATAATTTGAAAGTAGGAGATTAACCCAAAGATTGGAAATTGGGTTAAGAAATTCCCTAACCTTGCGTCTTTTCCTGACTCGACCGTTCTTTAACCTCCTGAATAATAAACTAGAGTTAATTTATATTTACTTAAGAACCTTTTTTATGTTAATTATTCCTTTTATATCCCTTATTACCATGTTATGAACATTATATAATTATTTAAGTTAATAACGGTCGTTTTGTCGATCTTTGGTACTTGAGTCAAAAATAAACTTCTTATAATTACAAGTTGTTCATGTGGTGAAATATCCATTATATCTAGAATTATATTCATGATTTAGATATAATATATATCATATATACATTATATACATTCATTCATAATATTACGTAACATTTAGAGGAAAGAAATGAAATGCACCGTTCATGGAGACGGTAAGCCGTACGTACACATGAACGCTACTTTCATTTCTATTTCGTATTTAATGGAACGGAATCATAATGATATAAATTTATAAAATAATTCCAGTATAATATAGTGTATAATACCATTTAATCCATCCTTTATACATCCCACATAAGGCATTAATGATTCAAATCACTTTGAGGGGGCGGTAGTCCGCACTTCCTAAAATGAAATTATCGTGTTTTACCCATAATGGAAATCATAAAGTATGCCATAAATGAGAAATACAGAAGCATAAGTAAAACATAAACATATTTTATATCATATATAAATATAGTGACATCTTATTGGCCACCTTTTAAGGTGTTATATGAGTGTTGAACAATCATCGTTTCGTGAGGCAGAAATTCGCCATCCACAGAAACCATATGTTCTTTAACCATTAGATGTAGGTGTGTGTAAGTGTAGCTCGAATACTTCTTATAACAACATCCTAGTATATTTAGGATACTGGTTTTGTTACAAAAGAAATGAATACGAAGAGTTTATGGGGTTGGAGAAGAAAAATAAAACAAAACAACATTAGAGAAGACAGTACCTCAAAATCGGGTAACTCTTTTTGATTTCAGCTAAAGGATTCCTTGGGAAGAGTTCTGCCCAAAGTGAGGCTTCTAGGAGTAAGGTAGGAATTTTGGGAGATTATTTGGGCAGAGTTTGGCCGAGCCAAATGGCTTGAAAGTGTGAATGAGGTGGTAGAGGTGGGGGCCTTTTATAAGTGGAGAGGAGGGGCACTTTTGGAATGTAATGAAATGTTATTCAATTATACAATGCTTTTCGGTTTCTAAAGGTCCCACACTTATATAATTCGTGGATAAGTTGATAAGGGTTCGAAATATACCCATCCAATAGTATTTGGACAAGTTTAAGCCTTGGATGTTTCATTGTCTTTTCATTTTATTAAAATCGTTAAATAATGAGGTCATCGCTGCATCATAATAATGTCATAAATAATATAATTTATATAATGTTTAAAAATTACAAATCAAATACTGTGATGTTGTAATTCTTTTTAGCTTTCTAATGAATATTTATAATAAAAATTTGGACTTGTGTAACCCTACTTAAAAACTGTTTTAGTAAAACAACTCATGTTTGTGTCAATTTAATTCTAACATTAAATAAATATATATTAATGTCATTTTCCAACTAAAGTGGCTCCATGGGGTCCCCAAGTTGACCCATGGGTTGTCTTGGTCGGCCAAGACTCATCCAATAGGAGTAGGACAAGTTTCAATCTCATATCATATTATTAAAACATTGTTTTTACCTTAAACTACATTAATTACCTCTAATCGCGATTAAGAACTTAAAAGTTACTATTCACCAAAAAATTATTTTAATCTCAATGAACCACATTTTTCTTCTTAATGACAACCATGTATGTTGGATTTTTTAAAATCAAATCACAGAAGTGGTAATATTTCATTTAAACGAAAAATCAGTTTTTTAACTACCACTTAGTGGTTTCACTATTCATCAAAAATTGAAGTTTTTCAGAACAAAGCCAAAATTTCACCCTAAGCTATAATTGATATTCCGAATTCAAAAAAGATGTTTATTTTACGAAATTACAAACATATAAGTTGCATTAATTAATTTTATAATTAATTCCCGCTGTTACAAAAAATGGCGTGTTTCTAAGAAACAATTTATATCAAAAGATTGGCAATTGTTTATGCCCGATTTCAATGTTAAATTAATTCTAATGACCACCATTGGATAAAATGGTAAAAATATATTCTAATTATACTTTAAAACCACTAAATAGTATAATAAATCACTATAAATTATTTTGATTAAAAAAGTTGTTTTTAAGTATTTTTCACTATTCATAAAAAATAGAAGTTCTCGGAAAAATTCCAAAAATTCAACATAGGCTAATTTCGATATTCTGAATCCAAAAATGAAGTCCATTTTGATAAATAAAATTTATAAAATTTAAGAAATTATGTATTATTATTCACAACGGCTAGTTTAATTCGTTGTGGTGTGTGTTAGAGCTCGAGGTTGCGTACAACACACGCTATTGCATTATTCGAAGTGAAACGTACTGTGGAAGCTTGAGGTGTTACATATGAGATATTTCTCAATGAAAATAAAAGTGAGAAGAAAATCCCTTACCATAAGTCTTGAATTCCATTGTACTAGATCAAAACTACTATATAATAAATATAAGTTTATTATTAAAATAAAAAAAATAAACATTCGTATATATAAAACCATTTATTATTTATTATGTCTTTTTATTACCAGTTTATTAACAACTCCCTGTTAATGTTACGTTTCAGGTAACAACCGCCTTGTTTTTCTAATATGTTTTGATTTGTTATCTCTTTTTCCAATTACTTTGATAATGATACCATAATATATAGAATTATACCAATGATATAAATATCATATATATTATTTAAATTTGTATCTATAGTACTCCATAAAAGTTTTTGATACGAAATGAAATACACAATTCCGGGAGACGGTAGGTCGTACGTACGCATAAACACTGTTTTCATTTTATTAATGGATTGAAAAAATTAATAGTCAATGATATGTTATAATTAACGAATAATATTTATGTCATTTATATCACATGTTTTTATTTAAACTATCCTTATTATATTCTATTTTAATCATGAACAAATCACATCATTTATCGGGATGGTAGTATACTGTACACACGAATGACGTTATCATATTCCCATAAAAAAGAAAGCATAAAAGTATGCATGATATAATAATTATAGAATCATAATAACACCATAAATATAATATTTATTATATTTAAAATATAAATTTAACATTATTTCAAACCATTAAATATTGTAATGGGAAAATGAACAGAATCAGTTGTGAGGCGGTAGTCTTCCGTACACAAGAACAATAATTTTGTAACCCATTTGATGGAAGTATCTGAGGTTATAGGTCATATCATTAAAATAATTACATATCAGTATATATAGGATATTAAGGCTATTATATAATCATGGTATAAAAATAATTTATGACGGTGGAGGAATAAATAATATGAAAACCCTCATTGATTAATGTTAGCTGTTCTTCGATATCCTCATTAGGTTTTTACTAAGGAAGAATATGATTTTGAGTCCCAGTGTCCCCGGAATAAATTTTACAAAAATATTAATTTATTTATATTGAACATATGAGGTTTCTTAAATAAAATGAGATTAATCTTAATTTAATGTTTAGATTAAAAATCTGATACCACTGTTGAGTCTGGAAAATGGTGCTTACCCGTGGTGTGACATTAATTGGGTTGACTTGGGGAATTCAGACTACACTACCATTGGAAGTACAATCAGTAAATTAATTCATTTATTAATACATATTTATCCTATAATTATATATATATATATATATATCATGGAAAAGTATATAGGGTTATCCTCATAATACTAGAATCAACAATGAAGTTATCCTTTATTCTTCCATTGGCAGAGCACATTGCATGATGATGAAATGCTTGATAGATTAGATTAGGATGCAACAAATGCAACAAATTCTCTCAATTATTAGCAGATTAAATATTCATAAACTAATAATCCATAATAAAGTAAGGACTCTTAAATTGGTGATTTACACCCTTTTACTATGTATTTTGAGAACATCCATCTTTGTTCTTAGGTCTACACCATTTGTGAATTGCGTATGGGACTATATACTATATTTTCACTTTCTTATTCATTGTTTTTTGACCATGTATCACCATTCATTATTATTGACCAAGAAATATTGAACAATAATTGTTTAAACAATTTTTATGGTTCTTTTACATCACATTTCTTTTTGTTCACCACTGATAGGACCCCACAATATCGGTTCAACATTTATAGGAAATACCAAGCTCAATCGGACCCCCAAAACCATAAAGAAATCATGTGTGAGGAACAGATTAGTGATGTATGGATAGATATGGAATTTTTATGAGTTTTGGTTTATTTTCTGGATGATTAGATGTTAGATCTATGAGTGTGGAAGGATCTATGATGAAAAAAAAATATGAAGAATCTCCCATAGGTGAAAAGAAGCCAATTTTAAGTGAACAAAAATAGGATATCATTATTTTCCGCTAGATCCATGAGTTTCACACCGATTCAAGGAGGAATATAAGGTAGAATGAACATATTATAGGTGCAAAGAAGGGATATGAGAATTTGGTGAAACATTCGACTACAGGCTATGTTCAAGGATGAATACATGATGTATATCCCCCATATCGATGGGATCTAGGGTTTTAGAAAACAAAAATATGACATGATGTGTAGTCATCCTATAGGCAATTTATCACTTACCAGGATGGGAACCCATGTTATGGATCACACGGGTGGGAAACTGTGTGGATGTACACAGCTAGGTATGCAGCCAAGTACTCAGGTACATGGAAATGGGGCCTGGTATATAGATATGGGGTCTGGTACATAGATATGGGATCTGGTACACGTACATGAAAAGCAAGACATGACTTGATCTGTTTTAGTCTAGAAATGTCATGTTGTCTAGCTACAAAACATGTAATACTCCATGGGATGGATCCATGCGCCATCCGGGGACACATCTAGGAAGTGTAGAAGGACCACATGCTATGTGGATCCACTCACATTCCATGTATACCTTTAACTCTTTTGAGAAAACATTAAGCATCCATATCTCCTTTGTCTGAACTCTAATTTTTTCCATAAGTATCCTATCATGAGTGTTTTTCACATAGAGTGTGAGGGTTCACTTGGTTGAAGATTTATAGATATGATATGAAACATTCTTGGAACAATGTTCATGAAGGTGATGCCCGATGACAGTAATGATAAGACAGAATCACCAGAGAGTACTGAGTTGTTCCCTCCAGTAGAGATGGGTAGTGGAGTCTTCAATGATTAGAGTTGAATTCCTTATATAAATTGGAATCAATCCTTTATATGTACCATTAATGTGTAACAATATATTGAGTAGGGTCGGGTCCCTTATGAATAGTGTGCAACCACCTATTGTACTAGGGTGTGATTCCTCGACTTACAAGTGGAATAACCCTTTCCAATAGGGCACGACTCCCCAATGAACAGAGTTGGACCACCTGTCACACAGGTCATGGGTCGTCAACCCATAGAGTTAAACCCCATATTGGAATGGATGAAGGTCCTCTAACTTATTATATTCAACACTCTATCAACATAGGTTTCAGGTCCTCGTGACACCATAGTGGAACCCCTTATCGGCATGGGCACATGTCCTCTACAGATACTCATTAACTGGATCCCCCATCGATATACAAGGGTGTATGTCCTCCACTTTGATTTTGTGGCCCCCTTAACTGTGAAACATAGTAATAAGTAATGTTTTGACTTGGAAAATTACTTTTGGGTAGACACGTGAGATTATAGGCATCGATGATAGCCTTTAGAACTATTGGATATCTTCTTCCTGGGCTCAGCTATGAGATAGAGATCCCCTTACTCTCTCATTTTGGCTTATTTTGACTGAGTATATATATATATATATATATATATATATTCCTCTATATTCACACCAAATATTTGGATACTCTACTTCTATGGGGGTGAAGATTTATGGGGTATTCCATGTGCTTTCTATGTTTAGCTTCTCATGGTTGGACGAGTCTACTCACATACTATATGTGGAGAACACTCAAATGGGAATGTATCTAATCATTATGTTAAGACCCTTATGTTTGAATTAGTTTAGTTTCTCTCTTGGTTTGGGATGATCTATTCTATTTGACTTTATCTTGTACCTGTTGTCTTTCTATTCCTGTTTTATCTCTTACTGCTCCCCCTTCATCTTTCAGGGCATCCAACTAGGTGTGTATATAATCACAACTATAGGAGAATTTCCCATACATGTCATGTTTTATGCATACAATGGACATATCAACTATTAATACAAAGGATATTAGGGATACTTTGGTTCTTGGACCATGTATGATCATTATAGATTAGGATTTTGGGGCTGAGATCTCTCAGTTGTATACTTTTCTAGTTTTTTCATTTCGGGACATTTTTCTATTTGGGTGAATATTTTCCCCCATAATTTTCATTTTACACTGCCATACTTTATTACTATTTATAGGATCATACATTCTTTGTTTACATAATAGTTTTGTTTTATCTTTTACTCTTTCTATGTGCACTTTTTCATTGAGATGGTTGTGTGTGTGCAAATAGGTACTATGGAAAAGGCCTCACCGAGTAAGTTATACCTTTAATGCGGGTTTCCACCCCTAGAAAATGGAGGTGGGATTGGGGTAGTTTTTGAATGAGACATTCCTTTGGTTGGGTTATGAAAATTTTATCATTAGAGACATAACCATAAAGAATCATGATAAAGGATGTGATTGTAACATAAAATCTTTACCACTTTGGTAACATTGATTCATAATCTGCATGAAGTAATAGCATAAAAAGAAGAATATTTTTTCATTAAAAGAAATATATTCGTGATATGACATTATAAAGGAGATGTATATACACCTCATAGATTAATATATGTTCATTACATAACTTATGTCCCAAAGACGGAAAATTAAGACAAAAATCCATTATTGTTTTTTTAACTTTTGAACCAAAAAACCCGTGAAAGAGATATCCTAAAATGTATATTTAAATCCATAAAAATTTAAGGATAGTAATAATATAATAAATTAATGGGTATTATATATAACACATAAAATAAATAGGTGGTGGATATGATATTTTTCTCAACAAAAATAAATTTGAGAAGAAAATTCCTTACCATAAGTCTTGAATTCCATTGTACTAGTTCAAAACTACAATATAATAAATATAAGTTTATTATTAAAATATAAAATATTCATATTCAAATATATAAAACCATTTATTATTTATTATGTCTTTTTATAACTAGTTTATTAACAATTCCATGTTAATGTTACATTTCCGGTAACAACCGCCTTGTTTTTCAAATATGTTTTGATTTGTTATCTCTTTTTTCTATTACTTTGATAATGATACCATAATATATAGAGTTATACCAATGATATAAATATTATATATATTATTTAAATTTGAATCTATAATATTCCATAAAATTTATTGATAGAAATGAAACACATTATTCATGGAGACGGTAGGTCGTACGTACGCATAAACACTGTTTTCATTTTATTAATGGATTGAAAAAACTAATAGTCAATGATATATTATAATTAGAGAATAATTTTTATGTCATTTATATCACATATTTTTATTTAAACTATCCTTATCATATTCTATTTTAATCATGAACAAAAGACATCATTTATCGGGATGGTAGTCTATTGTACACACGAATGACGTTATCATATTCCCATAAAAAAGAAAGAATAAAAGTATGCATGATATAATAATTATAGAATCATAATAACAGCATAAATATAATATTTATTATATTTAAAATATAAATTTAACATTATTTCAAAGCATTAAATGTTGTAATGGGAAAATGAACAGCATCAGTTGTGAGGCGGTAGTCTTCCGTACACACGAACAATAATTTTGTAACCCATTTAATGGAAGTATATGAGGTTATATGTCATATCCTTAAAATAATTACATATTCGTATATATAGTATGGTTATTCTATTTTATAATCATGGTATAATAATAATTTATGAGGTTGGAGGAATAAATAAAATGAAAACACTCATTGATGAATGTTAGCTATTCTTCGATATCCTCATTATGTTTTCACTAAATCATTGATTTGTTGGATTTATGTCCAAAATAATAGTACTAAGATGAGTATAGGAAATTTAAGAAGTGATTTGTGTATATTTTGAACAATATAAATGTATTTATAGGTGTGAATATGTGGGGAGAGTGAGTGCCCTTTATAGATGAGGAGGAATTTCATTCTTGTAATTACTCAAAAGTATTCAATATTGGGAGGACAATCTTACCTCAAGTGGTTAAAAAATTGATTATTAATGGGTTGGAGGGACTATTTTGTTGAGAAAAACCTCGATGAAAATACAAAACTTATGTTTTATGCATTTTTTCTGTAACTTCTATATTTCCTTATTTTTACTATTTTTGTTTTTTATTATGGTAACTAGTCATTTTAACCTAGATAATTTAGCCTTTATGAATAATTTAAAATGAGAATTATTAGATAATTTATACCCACTTATTCTAAATATTAAATCCAATTTATCATATAAAAATACTTTTTTTTTGGAAAATTAATTTGATCTTAAGCACATATAACGTGCAAAAACATCATTTTAACCTCAACAATGCTAACCGAGTTTTTACTATTTACCATTCAATATAGTAATTATAAAAGCAAAATTGGTCAATTAATGAAAACTATTATTTATTTATTATAAATTTAAAATAAATTTTCAGAATATAGGATATTTAGTAATTTTAAATCATTTAATAAAATATCATTTATTATAATATAACATTAATGTCAATTTTGACATTATTCATTTAATTTGAATGTAAAAATATTAGGAAAATGAATGGATTTAAATATATCATATTATATCTTGTGTAAAATTATTTAATAATTTTCAAAATTAATGGGACATAATAATTCATTCAAATCACTTCACTTTTAATATTTTTAGGATCATTTATTTTTTAATTATTAACTTAATAATTTCTGTTGTGGGTATTTCTTAAGCACTTAATGTAATTAATTCATATCAATGGAAATTATTATGATAAAAAAATAATATATATTTTAAAAATATATATATAACTTAATATATGTTATTTTTCTCTTTCCCAAGGCTCTATAGATATTTAAAGTAAGAGACATGTCTTTTATGGCGTTTTCATTACTTAATATATTATATGGGTATATTCAAAGTAATGTGGAAAGAAATTGTGATATTTAAATGAATTTTATGAACATGATATAAATAAAATCCTTATATAAAATTAAAATAATATTTTATGTCATTTTCACACTTACAATTCGAATTTTACCCTTTCGTAAATCAATTGCTACCTTAACCACATAAATTATTTTTCACTACATTCACAGTTTATTTAGGTCAAAAAGTATGTTGACCTACTTAAAAATAACAAATTATGATGATTATAGATATGGAATACATTTTTTCAAATTCAATTCATATAAGTTGAAAAAATTAATTTAAATTTTACCATACAAACGTGATGAGAATGTGGGTTTTCGAATGGAAATATTTTCAAAAGATTGAATTTTTTTTATATCAAGATTCAATATTAAATTTATTCCAATGACCTAAATAGTATTAATGGATAAAAAATTTAAATAATTTTACTTTAAATCCATTTAAAAATATAATTTAACATTATAAATAAATTAATCAAAAAGATTATTTTCAATTAAATTTCAATATTTTTCACTATTCATAAAAAATTGAAACTTTTAAGAAAAATCCAGAAAATTCACAATAATATTATTTTGACAGTTATATTTAAAAAATTATTATTATTTAATCAAATTAGTTTTATAAAATTTTGAAAATTTATTTTATTATTTGTCATAAAAAGAAATTAAAAGGGTACTTAATGGCGATAATTGTATTTTCAAAACATATAAGTACATTTTTGAACAAAAATAGTAATTATTCTATCAATGACATTTATTTATATAAAAAACTTATAAATAATATTTAAAAATTAATTATTAATATTCTTATATATATTTTTAATGTTTATGTTAAAATAGTCAAATTTATATAAATATATTAATAATACACCATGGTTTTGTTAAAACTCGGTGTTGCATGTAACACAAGAGAATCCAAAGTTGTGTGTAGTGTAAGATTAACTTTGTGTTACATGTAGAGATTTATAAACTTGTTGTTTTATATAAAATAATCCATTAAATAAATTAATTTATTCAAAAATAAGAAGTCATAAAAACTTATGGTGACACATTCTACCCCCCTTAAAATGAATTTCCCCCACAAAATTCATATCGTTCCTCAAAGTGTTCAAATATTGAAAATTAATTCATATATACACACATAGTAAAAATTAATAACAAAAAATTATTTAAAAAAATGATATTTTGATACATAACAATTATCCAAAGTAATTCAAAACTAGGTTTCCACATAGGAGAATATAGGTGCGAAGCGAGGATTTGGACGTGAAAGAAAATAGTAAATAAATATATAGAGTGATAATGATAGTTGATCACAATAAATTGGGTGACCCAAATAATGTTAACAATTAAAAAACCATAACCCAAAGAGGCATTAAAAAATTCTTTTATATCATCAAATATGATGATAACAAGACAACATTTTATTCGATGATCATTTTCCAAAAGTTGAAGAATTTTAATGAGAAGATATACCTACTTTATTTCATTCAATTTATAACCATAACCTCACCCTTGGGTTATGTATTGATCAATATCCACTTCATATATTACTCCAATAAATGAAGGTTAATTTTCTATTTATGAGGCATTAATAGATCATGAGATACATAAATGGAATGACATGCCATTCCATCTTTCTTTATTTATTAACAAAACATTGGGGTTAGCACTATTTATGAATAAACCATCATATTGTGAAATAATACATTAATATCTAAAGCCTCATACTAAGTTAAACATAAAAAATTTCATAAATGGTAAGCCTTATGAACCTTCAAAAAGATTAAAATCCAAAAAATTATAAATAAGGTAACTAAATTTCTCAAAATAAGATTATCATTGATCCCCAATATATCATAAAGTGTCTCATTATAGTCAAATATCAAAAATGTAAGTACACTTATCATGAATTCTATTGAAACGTGGTAATAACCTAAATTCTAATAAAAAATATTTATATCATAAATTATTCTTCATTACATACATAGAACATAGATTGTTTGATATTTTCCTAAAATCCAAAAATGATGTAAACTCCATCCATTATATAATAAATATGTTTTCAAAAAATAATTAATCTATTATGAGGTAATCAGTATTATAAAATTTACTTTATACTTGTGAAACATATCTTTACCCAAATTAAACACCATTTTCATAATATCAGCAATATATTAAGGGTTACCTTACCTTAATCATTTATTTTCCAAAATTATAACATTTCTATTAAATCAATTTTATTGGTCATCAACATCATTCAATATATATTTTCAAATGAAAAATATATACTAAACAATCCTTATATATTTCATAATTCTTGAATCCCAGTAAAAAAATACTTCAATCATACCACTACCTTCTCAAACTACTAACTACGATTCATCATCTTATTTCATAGTATATCATTATTTTTTTATGTAATCTTAAGTCTCTTCTTTATCAATAATATAAACATTAATCATACAACCTTGAGGATTTTATTCACTATATTTCTCCTTAGGACAACAATTTACAAAATTCTTATACATTTCACAGTTAAACTATTCAAGAGTCGATGATATCCTAGAGAGACTAATATTCTCATCCAATTCATTAACAAATTTTTTTTATTTTCCCTTTAATATTATTTTTTTGTGTATCTCTTTTCCAGAGTAAAAAAATATTCTAGCTCCAAATGGACATTCTCTTGGGTGCTTCATTCCATATTCTCGATATATAGGAAACTGGATCTTCTTTATTCTATGGTTAGAATTACCAAAAATCTCATCATATATTTTCCTTCTCTTATTTGGTGAGTCCGATAATTGAAAAGTTATAAATTGTTAATCATGTTTTGTGAAAATTAATCAAAAATAATCACAGTTTCCATCACTCAAATAATCATCCCATTTGAATTCTCATCAGAAAATTTTCTGTCCCACTCAAAAATTAACACATTTTCTCTGAGTTCTATTCGTCTAGTAAAACTAAAAGCACATTGTGAGAAATACTAATCAAAGAGGGGAAATAAATAATCATAGAAAATCACTTATAATAAGTCTAAATTATGAAACATTTTTTAATATATGATATCTTTGGTTATTTAAAGTCATTATATATTTAAATCCATCAATATGGTTCATAAATATTTTGTCGAATTCCAAAGAATATCCCTGAGGAGAGTCAAACTAAGTCTATAGTAAGAAACATTATCATTCAATGGTTCCCAATAGAATCTAGATCAGTATACTACTTTCAAGGTTGTTACCCCTCGGTACATCAATGTTAGATTCAAATTCAATTGTAGTTTCTATATGTGGATGTATTACAGGGAAACTACTCACACTATCCTTTTCCAAAATTCTAGGATATTTTCATATACTTTACCTTATCCTTATACTTATCCTTAGAGACATATTTTGAAATATCCTTAGAGATATCTCAAAGAATATCATTATTGTTTTCTAATCCTCGTTCTTAGGGGTTAACTAAACCTTTTCTATGAAACCAACTATAGAGACTCGGGATTATCATACATGGATATAACATCATTTTTTAAGAATATTCATTATATTTTAAATAAAATCCTTAGGACCATGATATTTTAGTGTATTTTGAAACGTGGAACACAATATTCTAATCTAGTGAAATATCTTCAATGTTTCCCAAAATATCATTTTATTTAATACTCTTCATAGGCATACCCTATATAAAACAATTTTTCATAACCATGGGGAAATTAAACAAAAGAAAGATTAGGATCAGATGCTCATTAAGGGTAAATGAAAGATTTATCAATCTATGATAATATATATTTATAAGATTAGAATAAGGGTACATGATAATGACCATAAATTATAATGTTCCTACCCAACATATCATAGACAAAAAAATGAGTCAAGTAATAAGGATCAAAATTAAATAAGTCATGAATAATAAAGAAATAAAATAACATAAGCCATGAGAGAATAACATTGGAATAAGAAATAGAAATTTGGAATAAATAAATCATAAAAATATTATTTCAAGGCCACCCACTAATACATTCATAACAAGTTAGGATTGGGCTAACCACCCTTGTACCTAATTCAAGCTTGGGATGACCTCCCATGTATCCTCTTTGAAGTTTGGGATAACCACCTTTGTTCCCTTATTTTAGGAATCTTCACCTTCTGGGAGAGAAACCCCAACATCCCCAGCACATTCCATTTCCTCATTATGGAATGGGTTTACATCCCAAACCATCATAGTGGAAAAATTCCCTTATTGAATAGAGTTTACTTCCCAATTGAGCCTTGTATTACGAAACTGAGTTTACTTCTTGTTACAACCCTATATTAGTTAACCTACTTAACTAACTATATTATTGTTATCTTTCTCCTGAGATATACATATTTACTAAATGAATTAGAGGGAGATATATGCCCCAACTATCACTAGTTATAATGTAAACTCCATCCTTGTTTATAATACAACCACCGTCACATAATGAAAATCATGCATATGTGTGCCACAATATCATAATATATTCGTTATATCATAACATATGAAATGAAATGGGTATCATAAAAATTTATTCATATCATATAATATAGAAAAAGTAAAATCCTCATAATAATTTCATCATATAACCCATGAAGATAAGTGGTATTCATAAGATTAATATCATTGTATAACCCCTAGAAGTGAAACAAGGTTTATAAAAATTATATATTCATGAAAATAGACCATTTAGAGAAAGAATAATAATGGTATAATGTGATTATATCCTCATCCAATCATAAGTAACACAAACAGATATCATCTTATATAGAAAACAATTTTGAAATATCATTTAAAACATTTCTAGAGGAAAATAACCTTTATTATTTGAAAAAAAATTCTTTTTAAAACATAAAACATTTTAAAAACATTTTATTTTGAAAATAAACATGAATAATTATAATGAAATATTTTTAAATCATTAAATAAAATTTAAGGAAAAAATCCTTTACTCTTTGAAAAAGACATTTTGAAATATTTTTTAAAACAAGTTTAGAAAACATGGTTTTGGGAGAAAAAATATTTATGACCAAAGAGAGATATAATGTTTTATTTTCTAAAAAATGTTATAAATAATTTTGAGAACCAAAGATTGGAAAAATGGTAAAAGCACACCTCCCCATATGCAAGAGTTTTCTAACTAGTAGGGAGGGTGTAATGGATCATGTGGGGAGACTATACCCTCTTTACCAATGTAATCCAAAATAGATAACATATAAAATAAATGAAACAATAAATGATAAATGATAAACATGTATTACTAACTATTTCTCAAACATGTAACAAACCACAATCATCTAGTAAATATGCCATGTCGTCCTAATAGTGTCAAAGGTGAATAAAAACCAAAATAAGACAACTTCTAAATTTCATAATGTTCCCTTACCATGATTCCAGAACATTATCCATGCATTACCTAATACCAACATAACTCCCTAGATTAGGGCCTTTTACGTTGTCCTGAATTTCAACTATGAAATCTAATTGGGTACCCAATGGTGGCATGAACATTGTTTCATTAAAACTCAGTAGGCCACCACCAATATTGTCTACAAATATGCAATCTAAAAAATAGTGCATTAAAGTACTAAATAAATAAAAAGTTAAAAAAACAAAATCCTAGTTCCATTATTTAACCATATTAATTCTGAACATTTAATCACTTAAACCATTTCATCATTTGTTTCACAGGTTATAAATTTACATCATTTACACAATGACTAAAGTTGGTCAATTACTATAATTAAGAGAATAAGTAATGTTCCATATCTCACTCGGGTAAAAATTACATTTGAAAACACCATACACTTACCTTGGAGCCTCTGTCTAGGTAGTTTTTTTAAATGAAATCGTTAGGGGCATAGATCCATAATATCACTCCCTAACTCGTATATTGTGTGATGGGGTTATGATCCTTAGTCTAACTCAACCCATGAGCATATATCCTCAAGTCCAATACCACATAAGTATTAATCCATGTGCACATGATTATTTATCCATTTAATAAATAAACCATATAGTAAACCATACACCATCAAGACACATAACATATAGATTTCATAACTATTCAACATACAAATTAACATGAAGCCTTAACCCATTAACATAATTACCATTTACATTTCATAGCACATTTAACCCATTTTCATATCCTATAACTTAACCTATTTAGAATATTAAATAAGTTCAATACCTAAAACCATATAACAAATTCATCAATTCAAAAAAAACCCATTTAACACATTTTTTAATCCCCAACCATTTACCGTCTTTGAAATGTTCATAATTTCATAGTAATTAACCCCATTTATTGATTTCATGTACCATTCATCTTTCATTTAACATGAAAACATTATTTCATATATCTCATTTCAGTATAATCGAAACAATACCTTATGACATTATAAAGGTATAAACACAACTATCAGTATTTCCTTTTCATCCCAACTAACATAACTATATGTTTAGTATGATCTATTCTTGGTCCCATGTCAATTATATGGTTAAAATTACAATTTTCCATGTTCATGAATGTTGGCACACCTTATGGGTGTCCCTAAACCGACCTTGTCAATCTCAATACATCTCATGGGGATCATGAAAGATTTAATTCATAAATTATCCAACTATTTGTACCAAACCTTACTAATGGAATGATATTAATGATAAGAAGAAATTAATATCCCAACCACACTTTCACAACATTGATGATAAAACTATTTGATATAATATGTATACCACCTACCTCAAATCCATAGAAGAACACATTCTTAAACACAGCCTTAGATCTGGATTCAAGAACACATTGAATACCTAACTGTAGATCCACTAGAAAAAGAGGGTTTTATGGATTTAGAAGAAGAAAAAATACACAATCCTTAATATGGAAAAGATAAGTGATATGAACAGTAGACTTACCTAGAGTATTTATTCGTAACCAATGACACTTAAACTGCCCAAAAATTGAAGGAGATTGATCTTTGAGAGGTCTAAAGAGTTTTGGGTCATCACTAGGGCTATAGGAGGAATAATGAGTAAGAAAATTAAGTTAGGATCTCAAAATATTGATGGGGTAAATGGTAATTTCTCAATTTTATATGGGGCACACGATTTTCCCATAGTGTTTTCCAATCCATGTGACAGCCGTCTGCCAGCCTCAATCCGAGAGCGGTGAAGTCGCACGGTTAATTAGGGACTTCACACAGTTTGACCAATAATATACAAAACATTTGGAAATCCTATATCTAAGTCCACACACTTTGGATTTACCCCTTGCATGATAACTGTGCACCCAACTTTTTAGATATCCTCGTTTCGTAGCACAGTTTCCTCTAACTAAACTAAAACTATGCAACATGCACTAGATGGACATTTTTCATTCCATTATGTGTGTTGAACCCCTGGAAAACCCACGAGCCTCCTCAGACACTCCGTAAAAATTCTTTCAACCAGATTTAAGATTATTCAACAAAAATTTAAACAAGGATATACCACCAAGAATTATGAGATATTACAATGGGTAATCTCTATTTTTAAAGAGATTATATTTTTTTCATATAGATTAATCTCAATTAAAATCCTAAAATAACCCATCATTATGTAGCAATGTATAATCGATTTTCCAATAGAAATTATTATGAGCATATGAATCGATTTTCGAGGGTGGAATTTCTTAAATGGTGGAGAATGTGACAACATTAAATTTTAATATATTATTACCTTTAGGCAAGTCAATGTGTTTGATATCTTTCTCTCCAAGCAACAAAAACCCCAAAAAAACTATGGTATATTTATATAAAAATATAAATATTATATATAATTGTTAAATCATAGAAATTGAATTAGTGGGGATGAATTGGAGTATCAACTTTTTGAAATATTTATAATATGAAAATAATGGATACCTTTAATATGAATGAAATTCAATTATTATAACTTAAAAAACTAAGAAAATCAGTTTATTTTTATTCATATATTTTATTATAAATTTGGTGTTTTATTTCATAAAACTAACTATATTATGATAATTTTATAATACTATATTTTGATAATCTTAATAATAAATTACCAATATGTAAATTATTAATTTATAGAAAATATAAATAAAGAATATATAACATTTAACAAAACAATTTTCCAATATGAATAGATTTTCACTATATTTTAGGATTTTGTTTTAATATTAAATTCTAAAATTTTACAAATTAAATTTTCAAAAATGAAAATCATTTTTAATTCATCTTATATAACATGAATAATATTTTATAATATTTTTCTAAAAGGAATGACATTTAGGTCAACAGTGATAATTAACATTTTTAAAATAACATGAATTTTATGAATTAAATAGAATATAATGAATAATTTTAAATTCATGAAACCATTTTATAAGACAAAATATTTATTTTATAAGTTCCATTATATTTTTTAATTTTTTAATTTATTAACCCATATTTTATATTTAGGAAAATGATTAATATTTTCTCAAAAATTGTTTTAATAACATTATACACATTTTGAAAAAAAATTAGTTTCTAAAATTTATAAATTTAATCATATAAAATAGAGTTATAATTTATTATTAGTGAGACAAAATTATATAATAATTTCCCTATAATTTTTAGGTATATAAATTATGTTATGTTAAATATTGACTAGCTATTGTGGTAAAATATAAAAGTCTAAAATTAATAATTGAAGTGGTAAAGGGATTGAAATATGATAAAAGAATATCTATAAATGATTTTATGATATTTTGCATAACCATATATATTAAAAACATAATAATTTCTCAATTTTATCTCTTCTTTACATGTCTATCCTCTGTTCCACTTATATTATTTTGAAATATTTACAAAAATACCATTATCTCCACTTATAAAAGTATACTCTCCCCACCGCATAAAGGAATAACTAAAAATCTATATTTCACTTGAAACCCTATTAATTTTAATTATATTTTAATAATTTTCACTCTCTTGTGGGTTTTATCAAAAGATATTAGCCTATCCCATTCATTTCTAAGGGATCTTCTAATGAAATATCATAATGATGTACGTCAGTAATCATTTAAATATTACATATTTATTTAATATTTTACTTTTACAATTATAAACTAAAAATACCTATTTCATAAAATATATATTGGTTATATATTAAATTTTATAATTTTATAGGAATAATCACTAATCACCATATCCCTTTCCTAATAAAATTG
The DNA here is from genome assembly GCA_963277665.1 of Viscum album. Lineage (NCBI taxonomy): Eukaryota > Viridiplantae > Streptophyta > Magnoliopsida > Santalales > Viscaceae > Viscum > Viscum album. The sequence goes on along the minus strand of OY728142.1, from coordinate 1,433,467,338 downwards.
AAACAATAATTCTTGTGTTGTACTGAATACGTGTTCCATGATGTAATGTCTTCATTTTCCTTCATCACCAAAAAATTTAGGATAAAAGGGATAATTTAATATATTATTGAGGTATTTTTTAATTTTTTTATTATAAATAATTAATATATTCTACTCATGTCTTCTATTTAATGAAAAATGAAAATAGAAACCATGCATACATGTGGACTACCGCCTCCATGGAACATTTGATTTCCATTTTTATTTTAATCACCTCTACAAATGTATCACCATTAGTATGTAAATAAAGGATGAATATTATTTTAATTATATCATTAAGGTTATTTCCTGGAAAATTTTATATATTATTATTAATATGATCAAAAAATGATTACTGCTAATTCAAAAATTTAAACCGAGTGAAGTTACTAGAAAATAATTCATTGTTTATTTCTACTGACTTTATATAAACTATACTCTCTTTATAATTAGTTTAAATTATGGGATATCTCATTAATTAGATAATTATTCTTCTCGTATAATGATATTATCATTAAAACATCTCATAATCATAAATTAATCAACATAGTTTCATATTTGGGCCGGTGTAACAACTGAAATGAACAATACTATGCATTTATATCATGGATTACTTTGTGAGAATATTTAAACATATGATATTATATAAGTATAAGAAAACATATTTTGTTATATTGTGTTTATAAGTTCATAAAACTCATTAATTAATAAAATACTGATAATTTGTAAAGAAACACCAAAACACGATCATCGTTAATCTCATCTTCCAGGTTTGTTAAAAAATTACAATGGAATAAAATTACATATTTATAAAAAATCATGTAACATGTATTACAATAAATTATATTATATGAGAATGATGTAATTTTAAAAATTAATACATAATAACGCCACTTTAGAAAACTATTTCAAAGTGATAATGATTACTTGCACACGGTGTTGAAAATAAGTAAAAAATAACTAATATTTATATAAAGATAATTATTTTATATGAGGATTATAAATAGTTATTGTTATGAATAAGGTTTAAAGGTTTTTATTTAATAATATTGAATTAATTATTTAGGATGTTTGGTTAAATTTAAGAATGAATCTGGGTTGAGGTATGATTATTTGTATCAAATTATGATATTTGAGAAATGTTTTATATTATGTACCAAATTTCATTTATGGGATATATATAAACCATATAAGATAATTAAAATAATGATTTATGTTTTAAAAATATTATTTTATGTTCAATTATAGGATCTATATTTCAATGTGGTTTTATTAAACTATTACACAATTTACAAGGGTCTTCCTGGTCACAATCATAAATCTCTGACACCTGATACATTTAATGAACCATGATTCGTTTTTCTAGAATTATATTTATTTATTATTATATAATTTTTCATAAATTATTTCCCACTTATTCATAGAAAAATAATATTGAAATAATTTTCTTTTCATTACATTGATTTTGACTCAAGTGTAATCACAATCCAGAAACTTTTTTTGTAACTCAATTTTTATACACTGAGTATAATCAAGAATGTGAAATTATTTCATATATTTCTATATGATAAATCCTATTATTTTGATATATGGTATTCTCAAATTTTATAAAATTTTATGAATGAAAATCCTTTTCAATTTTTTCATTATTCATGGAGAATTTTTCCCATAAGGGATTTGGACAACTCATATCTTATTTCTTTGAGTTATAATGTATCATCATGGACATTTATTCTACAAGAATGGATTATATCACCATTAAATTTAATTTTATGATATTTTATAATCCAGTTAATTAAGATTATTATTTAATACAAATTAATTTTTTTTAATCTTATTAATATGTGAGTTATAAAATAAATTTATCTTGAAAATAAGAGAAATGGTTCTTTATTTCAGTTTCACATGTTTTTCCTTCATCTCCTAATTTACACTAGATATAATTTATGTCGTATAATTATCCATTATTGGAAATTATTTTTATATTAATTGTTTTCAATTTACTTCTCACTATATTTTCAAAAAAATTACATTTTAATGTGACCTGTAATTTTTTATGTTACATCAATGTTAAAAATGTTTTTAAAATGACATCTTATATTTTTTCTTCAACTTACCTTATCATTTTCATAAGGATTTAACTGAAAAAATATTATGTTTATTTATTTATCCGATATTATATATATATATATATTAACATTAGGTGTAATTTACTCATGGTATCAAACAATTCATTTATGTATCTCATCTTTCTTAATATTGATCAAAATATTGTTTTTTACAATGGTGTTTTCCACTTATATTAACACCCTCATATGCTTCCATTGAGGTGTTTGTTTATTGTACATTTACAACATTACACAATATTTCTCTATATGGTTCATGGTAATGTTATACCTTTTAGTAAGATAGGTAAATTTATTTATGTTACATACATTATTTTTACAATAAGGATGATTATTGGAATGTGGATTGTGTACTGTTTGACCACCCAACTTCTTTTCCTTGATGGGTTGTAATCATGTTATACCTTATATCAAAATAAGTAAAATTATTGATATTTTTAATGGTTATTATCATCTAACTTATTTTACTATGTATTTACATCCCATATCTTTCATTATACATATATCCATGTTCTTATTCAGTAAGGGTTTTCTTAGGGATTTGAGTAAAAAGTCTTATTAGCTCTGATCATGAAAGAATTAATATTAATTAAGTGATGGGTGGGTCCCAAAATTATATATGTCCTCAATTTATAGGTAGGTATCAAGAGAAAAAAGTGTTTTTTGTTTTTGGTGTATTCCAATTCCCATAATATGATAGTGTATTCGAATAAGAGCTTGAGAACATGTTTTTTATGTTCGAAATTATGCATTCCCTCATCATGAGATTTATATTATTAATATATATTTTTTAATTATTAACATGAATATAGAATGATAATAGTTTTATTTTACTATGGAATCACATTTTTAACGTATCCCTTCTATAATAGTTATGCCATGTTGATGAACTGATTACCCCAGTTTTATATTTTCCCTTACTAGGTGTGTGAGACCACGATATATTATGTTTTCATTTCCCCATGTTATATATAATATTATTGTATGTGATATAAAAAAGGATATATTGAGGATAATTTTTGGTATATTTTCAATTCATATTAAGAAATAATTATTTTCTTATATAGTGGGAAAATATTTCAATTAGTTTAGAAGGACATGTGTTTCTATAGATTTAGTTTTTTCTTAATTATATAAATCACTAAACCTACATGGTTTTGGAATGTATGTAATTAAATTATTCCTTTATATGGTATAGTTTTGTCCTAGAATTTACAGACATTAATTATACCAATATTTAAATCATTTGTTTTTATAACCTGATTGGGGAGTGTGGGTTTGGGGAGTCATATTTATGAAAATATTCTATGTCACACTACCAATAACCAATCACATCCATAAAAGAATATAGGCTTCTAAAGATTCTATCTATTATCTATTTTTCCCATCCATATAAAATATTTTTTTATCATTCAATAATATACTAGGATTTATTGGCATAAATGAAAAATAAATATTCTAATGCAAGGGTGCTTTCTCTTATAATAATTGTATGTCCTAGTATGAGCATGGTAAAATTTTCATAATGGGGTGAATTGACAGTTTAAAATTATTAAAATAAATAACATCCAATATTAAATAATATTATTTTTGAAATAAAATAATTTTTTAACACTATGATTTTTATTATAGTATGGATCTATATGGACATAATCTACTCTTCACCCATCTCAAAGATAAAGGGAGATAGTACCCATAAACTATGGAATCTATGAAATTTAAAGGGAGTCATAGGCCTTTAAAACATACTTTTTAAACCGTAATGGAAAACTATATACTAACATTACTCAACTATAATAACATTAATGTAGCTTTATTTTAAGGTGATGGAAGAAACCAAACCTTCCTCTCACTAAACAAAGGCACAACTGAACCATCTTCCTTTTAAAAATCTGGAACAAGATTTACGTACCTAGTTTATAGGGTATTATAATCAACTCTTATATTTAATGGGTAGTATAACCTAGAAATTATTATATAAGAATAATATATAGATATTTAAAAAACCTAATAATCCAAATTAATGATAAATGATCTGATTTCCAAGGTAATAAATTTCACTTCTATAGTAAATGAAATAAATAATTAATCTCCATGTTTTACCATGGATTATAGTTTAAGAATAACATAAGCATTGTTGTTTAACTCTTTCATCCAAACTCCTTTACATCTAGTTTCTTCATGTATTGAAGATTTAAAATTTAAGGCTCTACACACATTATAATTCTTGAAGCAACCTGTGATTTTTTCAATGAATGCACATAGAAAATATTACACGATGATTCACTTCAATAATCAATAAAATTTAAATACAGCTTATAGAGGAACAATTATCACAATTACTACATCACAAAAAATCCATAATAAATATTAAACACAATTGTAACATTCACTTGTTTTATGAGAGACAAATTATTACTATTTTAAAAAATTAAAACATAAATAAATTTATGTTCCTATAATATAGTGTGTATAACAATAAATTCATGTTCCTGTTTAATTAAATATAAATTCATTAAATCATGTATCCAAATAATTTTATTTAGGCTGGAAATTACTAATGAACAATTAAGGAATAATAATAAAATGTTGAAACATGTAAAACAAATATGTTATAATTTAAAATATAAATTAAAATGTAAAAAAGAGAATACATTAAGAAAAATTAAAATACATTTATTGTTCATAATACTTATATTGAAAATTATTCTTGAGTGTTAGTTATTCTAAAGTGACTCGAGTGATGGTGAGGCTCAAGTGACTAGACTCCGTGATACTCCAGTCATGACAACCCTTATCTTTAATACACTTTATTTGATGAATTTTTTATAAAATCATACATAGTACAACCTATAAGATTGATAAGACTACTTTATTTGTGACATTAGAAACATAGAACATAAAATAGATACATTAATTCAATAATATAATTGGAAACTTCTTTCCCAAGATTCATATATTCCTCAACTCATTTAAACTACAGGGTATAACCTTGGGACATACATAAAATGTGTGAACTCTAAATCCTAGTAAAATAATAAAAAAATAAAAATATGTTTAATGTATTACATATATTTAAATAATAATTTCAATTGAATTTAAAATGGGTCATAATCATAATATTGAATAATGATTCATGATACAAAATGATTACAAAAAGGCAACATGGTATACTTGGAAACATTAATAAACATGACATATTAAACATAGGTCAAGTATAACTACAAAGACATCCTAATGATATTTATTTCTAGTTTAATTCCCTTGAGTTAAAATGGAAATGGTATTCACATTATAAGGGTTTCACAAGGAAAAACCACGTGATAATTTAGGCAGTATAACCCAGGTACATAATGAATCATGGGATGGATTAATGAGATTAAAAGTGGTATATAATAACATGAAAAACATTTTCTCAATTATGGGGATATGTGAGAACATAAAAAATATGAAAAATGTAAAATTAAAAGTAATAATACCAAAAGGTTATTGAATAAAAGTTCGCGTGTAAAAAATCACATGATAATTTCAGTTGCATAACAGGGGAACAAAATGAATTATGGGAGGTATTAATGAGATATAAAGTGTTATTTAATCTCTTTAAAATAATTATTTAACTAAAATATATGTATAAAATCATATCCCATCAATAGGAACCAAAAGACCAAAGTAATTACCTATAGATGGTACTCAAATAATGACAAGAAGGAGATGATTCTTTACCTTGAGAGGGTGTTTCTGTATGCTTCATATAACCTTCATGACATCTTGAAGGAACCTTGTTAGAGATCTATAGAAAAATCAGAAGTGTAATCTAGTGAAAAAAGTTTTTTTAGTGAAGATAAATGGTATATTTTGTGTGTTTATATAGGAAAAGTGACTAGAGTTCCTTATAATTTTCAAAACATTGGTCATGGACTCTATACCATAAAGTAACGAAACCCGCAATATTCTCCAAGGTTATTCCCTTGTTTTATTATAAATAGAATATTATTTAATTATTTTAACTTTATATGAATATTTTTCATTAAAATAATACTTTTCGGGGATGTGTAAGTGAGTCATGTTTACAAAGAATCGATTTTAAAACCATAAAACATAATACAGGTTTTTGGAGATTCATGAAGGGATTATAAAATTACTTATATAAACTGAAAAACAAATTTATTTAAATTAGAATGCATATATTTGGTATTTTATACCTTTTTAGGCACATATTACACCACTTTTGAGTCATTATGATGTCATAATACATACTGCATAACTATACCATATTTTATTTTTACCCAACAATTTGACTAAATCCAAAAATTATGAAAATTTAACTGTTAGATAATTTTGATGTCCAAAATCCAAATAAAATCTATATTTTTTATAAATAATTCTATAAACATGAGAAATCAATCGTTAAAATTAGAAACCATGTTTATTGAAAAATTCTAGTTTTTTTAAAATAATAGTTTTATATCCCTTATAAAAATCACATTTTCACTTCATAAAATTATATTATAAATTATATTCTATTTAATCTATTTGATAATGAAATTTTTTTAAATATAATTTATTTAAAAAATTCATGATTTCGTCAAAATTAATATTTTAATTGAAATTTCATTTCACCCAAAAATATAATTTGTGATGTGTCATATCAAAACCTATTTCTTTAATCAAAATAATTTATTATTTATTTATAAATTAAAAACAATAAAGAATAAATATAACTGTTATTTTAATGAAAATAAAATAAATGTATTCATACTGTTAATGTTGAGATAAATATACCTATATTACACCATCAAATACTCAAATGGTAATGTGTGTGATGATGATATTTTCATGTTGTAGTTTGGAGTACATGGTTTGGGTCAATATCTTCATGAGAATGAACTCCCCTCATAAATAGTTTTGCTCATTCTTTATTTGGTGAATCTCATATTGGTATTGATGAATAAAAAATTCAATAGATTCTACATCCCTTGGAAAATCTAAAAAAGGTAATTCATAGGATATGATCCTACTAGTCAGTCTCATCTCGTCATTTGTCTGTGTCAATAGGACTTTATCATAACATTTAATATATACAAATCATATGATCACTTTTCAATGAATATATTATCAATGTTTATGATTCATAATGTTATTTTGGATCTTAGAGGATATAACTTATAATGGGAAAATATAACCAATGGAGTTTACATGTTTTCTAAATTCACATTACATAAATAATTCATTTATTCAATTAAAAAGAGATATTTATTTATAAAATTTTATGTCCTTACATTATTCAACAATTCATAAATTTCTCCCTCAAAATTTTAATATCATATACTAAAATTGATTTGGGTACTTCTTTTTATCACCTTCTCCTAATACTATGTCACTTCCTCAAATTTGTGGCTCCCCCAAAACACTTTGGCCAGGTGATTTTTATTTTTTCTTTAAAAAATACACTATGATCTAATATTGTCACCAGTTGATCCTTTTATGAAACATAGTTCCCCAATGATTCCACCTATGGAATCTGTACATGTGGGGGTTTTAGTATGTTCTTTTTCAATAAGGATACCTGGAACATATCATAAACTTATGATAGGTTAGCTGGGAGTTCTATTCTATATATCATAACTATAATTTCATTTAGGATCTTAAATAGTCTGATGTATCATGGACTATGATTTCCCTTCATCCTAAACCTCATGAATTTCTTCAATGATGATATATGATGGAACACTTTATCTCTAACCTCAAAAAAAGATCTCATCAATGATTTTATGCTTATATTCTATATTGGATTTGTGCATATTTTGATTTTATGTTGAATGATTTGAATATTCTCATGCATCTCTTTTAAAATAATCGGTCCCATAATCTCCTACTCTCCAACTTCATCCCAGTAATTCAAAGTATAAAACCTATTCCTAAATAGATCCACATAATGATACACTTTAATGCAATAATATAAACTTTTTTTATATAATAATTACATTATGGGATGTTGTGAATCCCAAAATACATGGAAACCCATTTATGAAGATCACATAATAACTTCCAATGTTTGAATATTCTTTTTAGACTCACCATTAATCAGAGGGTGATAAGAAATGATGAAGCTCACTTTTGTATACAATACTTACTAAATTGTTTTATAAAACCACTTGGTGAACCAAAGATCTCCATCAGATACAATAGAAAATGTTAATCCATACTATATTACCACATATCTTATGTATATCTAGGCAAGTTAGTCAAGAGATAAATCTTCCTTGATAACAATGACATGTGTAGACTTGGTAAGGATTTCAACTACCATACTAATGAAATTGTTTCCTTCATTTTTTATAAGGCCCCAGCCTTAAACCTTACTTAATCTTGAGTTATTACAAGATTACACATTGAGGATCTTTTCGGGTTTAGAGTTTTAGAGAATTAGATCATAAAATTGTATTACATTCCACATATAAACAAAGTGGTTACATAAAGATCATATTCATTATTCCCATCAATGGAAACATATTTAAAATAAAACATGGATTATTTCTTGACACTTCCTTGACACAATCATCATATCATGTTCCTTTCCCTTGACCTTTGAAAAACATTTCAAAAAACATTGGATGAGCATAAAAAGCTCAGTAAGGGATATAAAAATATGGAAAGGAAACATGGGTACATATATACATAAGAATGAGATCATACTTTACCAATAAAACATAATCACTTTAACATACCTCATAAAATCATGAATAAATCATATAAATCATAAGACATAAAGGTAACTTGACGCATTCATAACATTCTTACGTAGGGAGTAACCCTCTTGGTTACGTTTGGAATACCCATCACAATATATTCCCTAAATCTCTTTGGAGAAACCCTAACGTTTCACTCCTTCGCGTTACCCAATGCATTAGAGATCTATATTGGGCTCACCCGCCCTTAGTTTATCACGGAACCACCCGTCTTCATAATAATTCCCAAGAACCTCAACATAATCGTATCACATAAAACATGCATAAAGGAAACATAACATTTCCACATTTCAATCACAAGATATCAATACAACAAATTGATATAAAAACATCATGAAAACCATTTTCAATACCAAAATAAATGAAAATTATAACATGGTATTTATTTTTCTTTTAAAAAGAAGGTATGTCTTGTAGAGGAAGCCGAAACTCAAATAACGGTCATGACGGCGGAGAAGTCGTTGTCGCCGAATACGTAAGACAAAAACATTCCCTTTTGTCGTTTAGTAAACGCTTCGTATAAAAAGATTCCTTTTGAATAAATGTAAAAGTCAAAGTGTTTATACACCGTATAAAAGAAGGTTGTGTATAAAAAATATGCCTCAATGAAAGGAGATTGAGACGAAGTCCCATACCTCAGGTCTGACTTGACTCGGTCGTTCTTTAATCTCCTGAATAATAAACTTGAGTTAATTTCTACTTTTTTAAGAACCTTTTTCAAGTTCATTATTCCTTTTATATCACTTATTTCCATGTCATGAACACTATGTAATTATTTAAGTTAATAACGGTCGTTTTAACGATCATTGGTACTTGAGTAAAAAATAATCCATTTATAATTACACGTTGTTCATGTATCCATTATATCCATAATGGTATTAATGATGTAGATATAATATATGTCATATATATCCAGTACATGCATGCATTTATAATATTACATAATCATTTAGAGGTATGAAATGAAATGCACAGTTCATGGAGACGGTAAGTCGTACGTACACATGAACGCTACTTTCATTTCTATTTCGTATTTTAGAGAATGGAATCATAATGATATAAAGTTATATTATAATTCTAGTATAATATCTAATATAATATCATAGTTCCATCTTTTATACGTCCCACATATGGTATTTAACGAATCAACTCACTTTGAGGGGGTGGTAGTCCGCACTTCCTTAAATGAAGATATCACATTTACCCATAATGGAAACCATAAAGGTATGACAAAAAAGAAAAATACAGAAGCTTAAGGAAAACATAAACATATTATATATCATATATAAATATAGTGACATCTTAATATCCACCTTTGAAGGTGTTAAAGGAATGTTGAACAATCATCATTTCGGGAGGCATAAATTCACCATCCACAGAAACCGTATGTTCTTTAACCATTAGATGTAGGTGTGTGTAACTGTAGCTTGAATCCTTGTTATAACAACATCCTAGTATATTGAATATACTGTAGTTGTTACAAAAGAAATAAATAAAAAGAGTTTAGGGTGTTGGAGAAGCAAAATAAAACAAAATGACTCAAGTGAAGACATTACCTTAAAATTGGGTAACTCCCTTTGGTTTGAGCTCAAAGGCTTCCTTGGGAAGTCTTATGCCCAAAGTGAGGCTTCAAGGAGTTAGATAGGGAAGTTGAGAGACAAAAGGAGCTGGGGATGGCCGAGACAAATTCTTTTGGAGTGTGGGTAAGGAGGTAGAGGTGGGGGCCTTTTATAAGAGGAAAGGAGGGGCACTCTTGGAAAGTAAAGATAAGTTACTTTATTTTTAAATTAGTTTCGGATTCAAAAGGACCCACATTGATATAATTCGAGGATAAGGTGATAAGGGTTCTAAATACACACATCCAATAGGTTTTGGACATGTGTAGGTCTTAGATATTACATTATCTTTCCATTTTATTTAAATCGTTATATAATGAGGTCATCGCTACATCATCATGATGTCATAAATACATTTATTTATATAATGTAAAAAAATTATAAAAAAATACTATGATGTAGGAAATCTTTTTATCTTTCCAATTAATATTTATAGTCAAAACTATGACTTGTATAACCCCATATAAAAATTGTTTTAGTAAAATAACTCATGTTTGTGTCATTTTTACTTTAACATTAATTAAAAGGTTATTTATGTCATTTCCCAACCAATGTGGCTCCATGGGGTCCCCAAGTTGACCCATGGCTTCTCTTGGTCGGACATGAAACACCCAATAAGGTTAGGACATGTGTCTAGGTCGTTTTATATTATTACAGCATTATTTTTACCTTAAACTACCCTAATTACCACTAATCGCGATTAAAAACATAATAAGTTAATATTCACCAAAAAAGTTATTATAATCTCATTGAACCACATTTTACTTCTTAATGACAACCATGTATGTCGGATTTTTATAATTCAAATCACAAAAGTGACAAAGTTTCATTTAAATGAAATATCAGTTTCTTTAACTACCACTTAGTGATTTCACTATTCATCAAAAATTGAAGTTTTTCAGAAAAATACCAAAAATTTATCCAATGTAAATTTCAATGTCCCAATCATAATGAATATGTTTATTTTGAAAAATATAGATTATAAAATTTTCAAAAGTTTGATTTAAAAATGGTTTTCCATCAAAAGGAAGTAAAATAATCTTTTAAAAATATTAGTGTATTCCATGCTTAAGATTGGATTTATTTTCATTTTAAGCCTCTAAAACACTATCTAGTTCATTAATAGACATAGATAAAAATATCTATTATTCATTACTTACATGGGATGTTACATCCTTCCCCCCTTTAGAAAATTGCGCCCCTGTAATTTTTTTACTTATCGAATAAATGGGGGTACTTATCCCTCATTGCATTTTCAGATTCCCATGTTGCCTCTTCAATCATGTGGTTTTTCCACAAAACCATTACCGGATTAATCACCTTATTTCGTAACACATTCTCCCTATGGTCATGAATCTGGACCCTTTTTTCCTCATAAGATAGGTTCTCTTCCAGCTGAACTACCTGTGGACTCAAAACATGAGATGGATTTGGCATGTACTTTCTCAACATCGAAACATGAAAAACATTGTGTGCCTGAGAGAAACTCGGAGGTAAATCCACTCGGTAAGCAACTGATCCAACTCTCTCCAGAATTTCATATGGTCCAATGAACCTTGGACTCATCTTTCCTTTCTTACCAAACTGCATCACACTTTTCCATGGTGATACTTTGAGAAAAACATGATCACATTCCTCAAAAGAGAGATCCTTCCTCCTGTTGTCCGCATAACTCTTCTGCCTGCTCTGATATATTCTCATGTGCTTATGAATCAACTGAACTTTTTCTACCATCTCTTCTACCAATTCTGGTCCCATCATCTTCCTTTCACCCACTTCATCCCAAAATGCTAGAGTTCGACACCGCATCCCATATAATGCCTGAAATGGTGCCATCTGTATACTAGAATGAAAACTGTTATTATATGAAAATTCAACCAAAGAAAGATGTTGGTCCCAACTTCCCTGATAATCCATCAAACAAGCTCATAGCATATCCTCCAAGGTCTGAATTGTTCATTCTGACTGCCCATCTGATTGAGGATAAAAAGTTGTACTAAAATTTAATTTAGTACCCAATGACATTTGAATTCCCTTCCAAAAGTTAGAAGTGAACCTGGGATCACGGTTAGATACAATGGAGAGAGGAACGCCATGTAACCTGACTACCTCTTTAAGATACAAATGGGAAAGTTGATCCAGGGAAAAACTATCTCGTATATCAAGGAAATCGGAAGACTTGGTCAAGCGATCAACAATAACCCAGATTGCATTATTACCTCGAGATGTCTTTGGTAATCCCACAACAAAGTCCATGGATATATTCTCCCATTTCCACTCTGGCACTGGTAAAGGCTGAAGCATCCCTTTCAGTAACTACCGCTCTGCTTTAACCTATTGACATGTCAAACACTTCATAGTAAAATCAGCAATATCTCTTTTCATTCCATCCCCCCAGTAATACTCCTGAAGATCCATGTACATCATAGTACTGCCAGGATGAACTGAAAATGGAGAACTATGAGCTTCAAATAACAACTCTCTCTTCAACTGTGAATCACAAGGCACACAAAATCTCTTCCCAAATCTCAAAACGCAATCATTATCAATGTTGAATTCAGGCAACATACCTTTCTGAACCAGCTCTACCTTTCTCTGCAACTCACTGTATTGCTTCTGTGCTTGCTTGATACTCTCTGATAGAGATGATCTCACTAATACCTGAAACAAAACAGAAGAACTTCTTGCACCAACAACTTCTATGCCAAGGTTCATCAAATCCTTAACCAAAGGATCATGTTCCAAACGCAATATTGCTAATGAAGCATTACTTTTTCGACTCATAGAATCAGCAACTTTATTTGCTTTTCCTGGATGGTAATGAATTGTACATTCATAATCCTTGATTAATTCTAACCATCTCCTTTGTCTCATGTTAAATTCTTTCTGAGTGAATATATACTTTAAAATTTTGTGATCAGTATATATTTCACACTTTACTCCATACAAATGATGCCTCCAAATTTTTAAAGCGAAAACAACAGCAGCTAATTCCAAATCACGTGTAAGGTAATTTACCTCCTGAGTTTTCAACTGTCATGAAGCATATGAAATTAACTGATCATTCTGCATTAGGATGCAACCAAGTCCTTTCAATGAAGCATCACTGTATATAACAAACTCACCATTCCTGGAAGGTAGTGCCAAAAATGGAGCATTCACCAATCTTCTTTTCAATTCCTGAAAACAATCATCACATTCTTTTGTCCAGATAAACTTAACACCCTTCCAAGTTAGCTTAGTCATTGGACTAGACAACCGTGAAAAAATTCTAACAAACCTTCGGTAATATCCTGCCCAACCAAGGAAAATATGAATCCCTATTACATTTGTGGGTATTGTCCATTCTTCAACAACCTTTGTTTTTGCAGGAACAAAAGTTATACCATATTTAGAAACAATATGACCAAGGAAAGAAATTTTTTGCAACCAAAACTCACACTTGCTGAATTTCCCATACAATTTCTTTTCTTTCAAGGTTTGAAAAATGACCCTTAAATGTCTTTCATACTCCTCTTAACTTTTAGAAAACACCAAAATATCATCAATGAAAACCATCACAAACTTATCCAAGAACTCATGGAAAATTCTATTCATTAAGTCCATGAATACAGCAGGTGCATTGGTTAGCCCAAAAGGCATTACTACAACTTCATAATGGCCATATCTTGTACAGAACGCGGTCTTCGGAATATCTACTTCCTTTACCTTCAGCTGATGGTACCCCGATCTCAGGTCAATCATGGAAAAAAACTGAGCCCTCTGGAGCTGATCAAACAAATCATCGATATGAGGCAATGGATATTTTTTCGTAACAGTGATGTTATTCAAGGCTCTATAATCAATTCAAAGTCTCATAGAACCATCTTTCTTTTTAACAAATAAAACAAGAGCACCCCATGGTGATGTGCTACGTTGAATGAAACCTTTCTCTAATAAATCTTGCAATTGCTCCTTCAACTCTAAAAGTTCAATTTGAGCCATTCGATAAGGGGGTTTTGAAATTGGATTAGCATCAGGAACTAAGTCAATAGTAAATTCAACTTCCCGATCTGGTATTATTCCAGGCAACTCATCAAGAAAAACATCAGGATACTCATTTACCACTGGCACATCATTAATCTGAACAGTTCCCTTGTTTTCAACAATATGAGCAAGGTAACATTCATTTCCATCTTTTACAAGTTTCTCGGCCTCTTGATATGTTATCAACAGTAAGGGTTAATTCTTGTACAAAAACTGAAATTCTTTCTGAAAAGAAACTTCTTTAGCTCTACAGTCATTCTTAGCATGGTAAATAGAGAGCCAATCCATACCCAGGATAACATCAAACTCTACTAGAGAGAGAACAATAAGGTTTGCAAGTAGGTTCTTTCCACATATAAGGATAGGAAGATTCTTATAAATTCTTTTTACCTCAACATTTCCCCCAGGTGTTTTTACCACAAGTTCAGGAGTCACTTCATGAGATGCTATTCCCATTTTACTAGGAAAGTTTTCAGAGATGAATGAATGTGTAGACCCCGAATCAAATAACACACTAGCATAATCTGTAAAAACAAACAAAGTACCTGATACAACTTCATTTGATGGCCCGATGTTTACAGAAGTAGTTGAAAAAGGTTTCACCAGCCCTTTCTGCTTGTAGTCTAATTGCTTCCCATCACTCAAGCTCTTTGTCAGACACTTGTTTGCATAGTGACCCATCTCATTGCACTTATAACATTTCACTAACTATAAATCATATTTGGTCTTACCATCACCCTTATCTTTTTCAGTGCAATCACGAGCCTTATGTCCCATCTTACCACATCAGTAGCACTTTACAGAATTCAGAAGACATTCCCTAGCATGCCTTTTGCCACATTTATCACAAACTGGAAACTTAGTTTTCTTACCATTAGACTTTTTTGAAGAATTCTTACCATTATCCTGCCACCTCGGTTTCTTCTTCGGCTGGTTGTTATAGAACACTTGGTCATCGAAAAACTCCATTTCCACCTTCTCAGCACATCGAACAAGCTTTTCATAACATTTCAACTCACGAGAAGCTAATGCGCTTCGATATGTTGGCTTTAATCCTGAGTAAAAATGATTGATTTTACTATCAAGGTCTCGAATAAAATTTGGAGCATACCTTGACAATCGAGTGAACCTTTCTTTATAGGAAGCCACTGAGTCTTCCTCTTGACTCAATTCTAAGAATTTCTTTTCCATCCAAAGTCGAACAACCTTAGGAAAATACTTCTCAAGAAACATACCTTTGAATTCGTCCCAGTCGATAGAATCAATCTCATCAACATCCCTGATATTTTTAACCATCGACTACCACTGATCTGCCTCACCCTCCAAACGGTAAATAGCAAGACTAACCTTTTGATTTTCTGAACACCCAATTACATCGAAAATCTTATCCAGTTCTTTAATCCATCCATCAGCTAACACAGGGTCAGATGATCCTATGAATGATGGGGGATGTTGCCTCATGAAATGTTCCACCACTGACATGTTCCTCTGTGGTTGATCTGGCTGATCTCGTGCATGGATACCACTACCATTTATAGCCTGAGTCAACTGTGCCATCACTGCATCAAACTGTTCAGTTCCAATTCCGACCATCTCAGGATGCTGATTCGGAAGGTTATTTCCTTCTGTATGCCTCCCTAGCACTGCTTCCCTGTTTCCTCTGCGGAAAACCATTCTAAAAAAAACATGTCTTAGATGATGCAACATGGTAATCTTCAAATTCTATATCACTTCAATTTGACTATAAAAAAATATTTTTGGATAATCTTTTAATATAATTCTAACTCCTAAATTTATCTAAACCGACCATTGATACCAACTCTTAGGCCCCAGCCTTAAAACATACTTAATCTTGAGTTATTACATGATTACACATTGAGGATCTTTTCGGGTTTAGAGTTTTATTGAATTAGATCATAAAACATTCATTACATTCAACATATAAAAAAAGTGCTTACATAAAGATAGTATTCTTCTTTTCCATAAATGGAAACATATTTAAAATAAAACATGGATTATTTCTTGACACTTCTTTGACACTATCATCATATCATGTTCCTTTCCCTTGACCTGTGAAAAAAATTTCAAAAAACATTGGATGAGCATAAAAAGCTCAGTAAGGGATATAAAAATATGGAAAGGAAACATGGGTACATATATACATAAGAATGAGATCATACTTTACCCATAAAACATAAGCACTTTAACATACCTCATCAAATCATGAATAAATCACAGAAATCATAAGACATAAAGGTAACTTCATGCATTCATAACATTTTTACGTAGCGAGTAACCCTATTGGTTACGTTTGGAATACCCATCACAGTATATTCCCTAAATCACTTCGGAGAAACCCTAACGTTTCACTCATTCGTGTTTCCCAATGCATTGGAGAGCTATATCGGCCTCACCAGCCCTTAGTTTATCACGGAACCACCCGTCTTCATAATAATGCCCAAGAACCTCAACATAATCGTATCACATAAAACATGGATAAAGGAAACATAACATTTCCACCTTTCAATCACAAGATATCAATACAATACATTGATATAAAAACATCATGAAAACCATTTTAAATACCAAAATAAAAGAAAAGTATTACATGGTATTTATTTTTCTTTTAAAAAGTGGGTATGGGTTGTAGAGGAAGTCGAAACTCAAATAATAGTCACGACGGCGGAGAAGTCGCTATCGCCGCATACGTATGACAAAAACATTCCCTTTTGTCATTTAGTAAACGCTTCGTATAAAAATATTCCTTTTGAATAAATGTAAAAGTCAAAGGGGTTTACACACCGTATAAATGAAGGTTGTGTATAAAACAAAATATGCCTCAATGAAAGGAGATTGAGACGAAGTCCCATACCTCGGGTCCGACTTCACTCAGTCGTTCTTTAATCTCATGAAAAATAAACATGAGTTAATTTATACTTGTTTAAGAACCTTTTTCAAGTTCATTATTCCTTTTATATCACTTATTTCCATTTCATGAACACTATGTAATTATTTAAGGTAATAACGGTTGTTTTAACGATCATTGGTACTTGAGTCAAAAATAAGCCCTTTATAATTACATGTTGTTCATCTATCCATTAAATACAGAATGGTATTAATGATGTAGATATCATATATTTCATATATATCCAGTACATTAATGCATTTATAATATTAAATAATCATTTAGTGGTAAGAAATGAAATGCACCGTTCATGGAGACGGTAAGCCGTACGTACGCATGAACGCTACTTTCATTCCTATTTCGTATTTTATAGAATGGAATCATAATTATATAAAGTTATATTATAATTCCAGTATAATATAATATATAATATCATAGTTCCATCCTTTATACGTCCAACATATGGTATTTAACGAATCAACTCACTTTGAGGGGGCGGTAGTCCGCACATCCTTAAATGAAGATATCGCATTTACCCATAATGGAAACCATAAAGGTATGACCAAAAAGAAAAATACAGAAGCTTAAGGAAAACATAAACATATTATATATCATATATAAATATAGTGACATCTTAATGGCCACCTTTGAAGGTGTTCAAGGAATGTTGAACAATCATCGTTTCGGGAGGCATAAATTAACCATCCACAGAAACTGTATGTTCTTTAACCATTGGATGTAGGTGTGTGTAAGTGTAGCTTGAATGATTCTTATAACAACATACTACAATATTGATGATACTGTAGTTGTTACAAAAGAAATAAATAAAAAGAGTTTAGGGGGTTGGATAAGCAAAATAAAACAGAAGGACTCAAGTGCAGACATTATCTTAAAATCGGGTAACTCCCTTTGGTTTGAGCTCAAACGCTCCCTTGGGAAGTCTTATTCCCATAGTGAGGCTTCAAAGAGTAAGAGAGGGAAGTGGAGAGACAAAATGATCAGGGTTTGGCCGAGCCAAATGCTTTGGGAGTGTGGGTAAGGAGGTAGAGGTGGGGGCCTTTTATCAGAGGAGAGGAGGGGCACTCTTGGAAAGTAAAGATAAGTTACTTTATTTTAAAATGAGTTTCGGATTCAAAAGGTCCCACATTGATATAATTAGAGGCTAAGGTGATATGGTTTCGAAATACACTCATCCAATAGGTTTTTGACATGTGTAGGTCTTAGATATTACATTATCTTTCCATTTTATTTAAATTGTTAAATAATGAGGTCATCGCTGCATCATCATGATGTCATAAATACATTTATTTATTTAATGTCAAAAAATTATAAAAAATACTATGATGTAGGAATGATTTTTATATTTCCAATTAATATTTATAGTCAAAAATCTGAATTGTATAACCCCATATAAAAATTGTTTTACTAAAATAACTCATGTTTGTGTCATTTTTACTTTAACATTAAATAAAAAGTTGTTTAAGTCATTTCCCAACCAATGTGGCTCCATGGGGTCCCCAAGTTGACCCATGGGTTGTCTTGGTTGGCCATGACACACCCAATAAGGTTAGTACATGTGTCTAGGTCATTTTATATTATTAAATCATTATTTTTACCTTAAACTACACTAATTACCACTAATCGCGATTAAAAACTTAATAAGTTACTATTCACCAAAAAATTATTATAATCTCATTAAACCACATTTTACTTCTTAATGACAACCATGTATATAGGATTTTTGATATTCAAAACACAAAAGTGACAAAGTTTCATTAAAACAAAAAATTAGTTTCTTTAACTACCACTTAGTGATTCCACTATTCATCAAAAATTGATGTTTTTCAGAAAAATACCAAAAATTTATCCAATGTAAATTTCAATGTCCCAATAATAATGAATAAGTTTATTTTGACAAATATAGATTATAAAATTTTCAAAAGTTTGATTTAATGATGGTTTTCCATCAAAAGGCAGTAAAATAATCTTTTAAAAATATTAGTGTATTCCATGCTTAAGATTGGATTTATTTTCATTTTAAGCCTCTAAAACACTATCTAGTTCATTAATAGACATAGATAAAAATATCTATTATTAATTACTTACTTGGGATGTTACATTTTTCCTGGGTATTTCTATGATAAAATATATGTTTATGTTTTTCCATTTATATACTGGTATGGAAATGGTTTCATTATACCCTCAGACTTATTTCATCAATCCATGACTTGCAGGAATACCATGAATCAAGAAAACAATAATGTAATGTATATTTTCAAGTTATCTCATAGATAATTTGTCTTCAAATCACTAAATTTTTTAAATGTTCTTGGTTAAACTGAAAAAGATAATCTATGTTCATCATCTAGAAATTTCCCCTTATGTTCTAGCTCATATGGGAAACATATCTAGGCTCTAAATCTTAAAACTACACCTTTAAAAAATTAGAACTATGGAATATTTTATACCTTCTTCTTTATAAACTCATCATATTATTGAGACTCCTTGATTATATTTAGAAATTATGAAGAATATTTTTTTATTCCCATATCACTACTTTTCAATTCTAGGAATATTGGATCCCTTGTAATCATCATCAGCATAGAGTTGTGGGATACTTTTTTACTCATAGAATCTTCCATTTTTTCTTTCATATGATGGTAATGGAATGATGAATAATAATTCTTGATCATATTTAACCTCTTTTTTGTGGATATTAATATCCATTTTTGTGAATATACATATTTGATGATTTTATAGTCAATTTATACCTCACACATCTCCCCATAATGATAATGTATCTATTTGACGCAAAAAATTCACTATAATCAATTCAAGATCATGATACGGGTATTTATTCCACTGGATATTAAATTATAAGGATGAATAGACTATCACATTTTCATTTTTAATGATTAAAAAACCAAATACCTTTTTTATTCATTATTTTATATCACAAATCCATCAAAACTATTAGGTAATGTGAGCACATGGGAAATGATTAGCCTCATCTTCATATCTTTAAAAATTTCCTCAAATTTATTATTCTGAAATAACTTATCTTATATATGAGTTATAATAGTTAAGGAGAATTAATATAACCTATAAAATCTAAGGAAACTACACATTTCTGTCCTAGTGGCTAGTCTGGGTCACCATTAAATTGTCTCCATTTTGGAAGGATGTATAGACATCTCTCTGACGATGCTAACATGCCAAAAGAATTTAAATTTCTCCTACTAGAATTCATATTTAAAGTACTTTTCATACATATTTTATTTGTTATGGTGTACTTAGTGTATTAATCAAATTATTCTCATAATCTTACTTCATTTTAGAGTAGATAAGAATATCATCAATAGATACTACCAAAAAATTGGGTAATCCCTAAAGGATCAATGCATAAAATCATTGAATATTTCTATTGATTTAGGGAGTCCAAAGGGAAGCACTATAAACTTGTAGTGACCATACCTTGTATGAGAAATAGTCTTAGGGATGTCCTCCTTCACCAATATTAATTGAAAATATATTAACTAAAGGCATATCATAGGGAAATAATGGGATCCATGTTGCCGATCGAGCAGGCTATCCGTCCATGATAGAAGATGTTGTTTTTATTGTGATCATTTAGAGATATTGATAATCAATGAAGAAGGGAATTGACCAATCATTTTTCTTAACACAAAGGATTAGTACACCCACTGGTAAAGGACATGGGAGAAAAACCCCTTTGTCCATATTCTACTATAGTTTTTTATTTAGTCCCTCATGATCAATAGTTGCAATTCTATATAGAGTATTTGATATTTTAAAATCCCTGAGTATAATTCCAATTGAAAATTTAACCTCTAAAATAGGAGGAAGACTAAGAAATTATTTTGGATACACATAAATATATTCCCTCACAGTGGTTAATTCATTAAATAAAATCATTTCATTAATATGAAACATTTGAGATATATATTACTACTCAAAAAGAAATAATATTAATGATTGAGATTTTGGTACCAAATTAAATTTATCCTCCTCCTTCAACATACATATAATTGAAGGGTGATTCATAATTTGGAGGTTGATTACATTATTTTATAAATTTATGTCAGCCCTATATAAGGAAATACAATCCATACCCAAAATTGGATAAAATCCTACTAAATGGTGAATTAATTTTTTTTAGGATGTCCAACCCACAAATTTTTATAGGGGAGGAGTTATATTCATGTGATGAATTAATTTCCCCATTTTTTATTTTCACTGATTGATCTACTTCCATAATTTATGTAGTGTTTGAATATTTACACTAAACTCAAAAGATATGAAATATTGTGTATAAATAGAATAAAAAAGTATTTTCACTATTCATGAATGAATAGATAGCATACCTATCATGAAATCATTGTCATGGTTCACTTCTACAGTTGTGATGTCATAATCTCACCCATGAACTTTAGGAATGTGGTCTTCTAAAGTCAGTTTTTATTGACAACCCATGGATTAGTTGAATAACTTGTATAGTGTCTATGATCCTTACAAATGAAATAATGGACAGTGGGTTGAGGGTTGAAAAATCATTCTTTTCTTTCATCGCATTTGTGGGTTTCTTTGATAAAAAATCTCTTCAAAGGTGTCCTTATTTCCCACACCTGAATCATTTCCCTACCACCATCAGAAAATTTTTGAGGTTATTTTTCCTACTCTTTAGATAAGTGGGATGCTATAATTTCTTCCCATTGATATAATTCAGCGTCAGACATCTAGAATTAAACTCCACCTTTTGATTTAAATCACCATGATACCCATTAGTTCAATTGATCTCTATTTCAATTTTGATGGAATGTTATACGTTTTAATTATAACTGTTAAAGACCCAATTGGCTAAGTATTTTCATAAACTCAAAATTATAATACCAAATTAGTTGTCAACATTACAATAATAGGTAAAATAAATGTGGAGGTGTATTCCACAAGTCATATGATGTTTTCCACATATGCCCCAATGGATTTTTCATTCTTTTTATTGTGTCTAAATAAGTCCCTCTCCATTTTTAATTAGAGAGTGTGAGGAAAATATCTGTTGAAAAACATTTTTCAGAATTCCTTCCCTAATAGCTCTTTAATATCCTCCCCCATTTTCATATTCATGGCCATCATCCACTATTGATAAGATTCTTCTTCATAAAATAAACAACTAGCCCAAAATAGTCATACATAGAACATTGATGGATGGAGAAGATCTTTTCAGTGGAGCTGATCCAATATTATGAAATTATGGTATTGGAAGATAAATATAAATTCAAAGGAATTTATCTAATGAAGGTGTCAATTAAAAATTTCTCTTCATATGGGGGATTTGGGAATTCATCATATTTCAAGTTTTTCTTCATAACATGATTCAATAGAGAGTTTTTTATTATGAAGGTTGATATTCCTACTACTATTGGGTTGGGAATATCAATTGTTCAATCATCATGTTTCCCCTCCCATTGGTTTTTGGCTTGGTTCTACCTATTTCCATCCATTGACTATAATAATGTGAATTAAAGAGGATAATTTTTAAATTATTAAAAACATAAAGGTTAAACAATGAACTATAGTGGGATATTTCATAAATTACATGTATTATTTATCCTATAAATTTTATGTTTTTAATTTAAATTATCCATGATTTATTTCCTAACATAAAATATTATGAGAATATTTTTTTCCCTTAATAATGGTATGTTATATGATTGTGAATTTACCAAATAATATCCCATAATATTTTAAAACTTGGTTTATAGTAAGACCCATTGTGGTGCACTGTTTCCCAATAATTTTAATTTCAACATAATGTTTTCATGTTTTTTTCCACTTGATACATCTGTTCTGGAGCCACACCTACCTATAGTATCCAATCATTGATGTGTTTTCTTGGAAACCACTTTCTATATAAATTAAAAAATTGGTATTTATTCCTATGTTAAGTATTATCACAAATGTTTTCTCTAATGTTTTCTAATCCAAATAAAAAAATAACTAGACATTCTTTTGATACCAACTATGAAAACCCATCTTATTGATACACTATATTTAATGATTTATTACATAAAAAAACAAAGTATAATCTAGAAGATTGATAATCCCGTTGTATTAATGAGATTAGGTGTATAGAACACCAACATGATACATGGATACAACAATATCATTGTAAACTTCTTTAACATGCTTCTGATATTTCACTAGCTTATTCAAAACTGCACGGGATAACCTAAAGACACGGATAATAAATGGGTGATCAATAAAGGCTAGTAAGGAAATAAAGAAATATTAACAAGATAAAGTATTACATTTTAGTCAATAAGAATTTAAATGTATCATATAAGGGGTGAAAATCATAATCCTGAATGATGATGGATGATACAACAAGATGACATATATGCATCATGGGAAATATTACAACAACATTAAACGAACGATAATAATTGTAAGTCAAGTATAACCATCAAGAAATCATAACATGGAAGAAAAATTACCATAATATATTTGGTTTACACCTTAATCCTATACATAAAATCTCATGTGACTAAAAAATTAACCATTTCATTTGAGTGAAATATAATTATGGGTGAACTCGTCACTTTCATATCATGTACGTGCATAAGTTTTCCACCTAGATCATTCAACATAAGATCATATTTAATGACATTTAATCCCATGATTCAGGGGTGTGGGATAAATACAAATAATTTAAAAATAAAATAGTGATATTTAGGTATAGGTGAATACCCTTGAGTGGAAATGTCTATGGTATTCACAATTGAATGTTTTGGTATAGAAAATTCACAAGATAATTTCAATAGCATAAAGAGAATAAAAAATGAATCATGGGAGGGATTAATGAGAGAGAAAGGAGACTCTATTAAAATGAAAATAATAAGGTATGTAATAGGTATATGTAAGAAAATAATAGAACAAAAACAACTGGTAATTAAAAGACATATGAATCAAAGGTGATTGAATAAAACCATGGCATTGGAAAAACCATAGGATAATTGTGGTACTGTAATGCGGTTACATAATGAATAATTCTAGGGATTAATGAGAGTTTAATGGGTCTCTAATAAATTTTTAAACATAATATTTTTAATAGTGTTGTGTCAAATCATATCTCTTCAATAAAAATTAGAATACAAAAGGCATTACGTAATGAAGGTGGTTTAATAAAGCATAGAATGAGAGGATCCCTTACAATGAGAGGGTGTTTCCAAAATATTGGGAGGATATTATTCAAAAATTTGATTCACATTGAGAGGGATATATAAATGAATGGGAATATAAATTTTATTTTCCATGGTTTTTTAGTGAAGATAAATGATAGTTTGGGTGGGTTTATATAGGAAATGAGGGTAGTTTTTTATTATTTTCCAAACATAGGTTTTGGAATCTATAAAATAAAGTAATCATAAACAGAAAAATTATCATAGGTGTCAATTGTTTTATAGTAAGTATGAGTGGTATTAATTATTCTAATAAGATATTAACCATGATAAAGAAAATAATACCCATGGTGATGGGTAATTGAGTCATGTTTACGAGGAATTAATTTTAAAACCTTAAAATATAAAATAGGTTTTCTATGATTCATAAAGGGTTTATAAATTTAGTCCAATAAAATAATAACATATTATTTTAAATGGGAAAATATATATTTGGTCATGTATAAATTTTAGGTCACGCATTACATCATATTTTGGTCATTGTGATTTCATAATACATATTGCATATTTATACCCTAATTACTTTTTACGCAATAAATCGACTCCCGCTGAAAATTATGAAACATTTACCATTGGATTACATTGAAATCCTGAATCTGAATGTAATATTTATTTTTTTCAAATAAATATGTAAATATTATATATTATAATTTTGAATAAAACACATTATATATAGAAATATACTGGTTTTTTGACAATAACAGTTTTCTGGGCTTTATAAAAATTACATTTTCAATTCATAAATGTTATTTCCTCTTATATTTAATATATATTACATAAAAAAATATTTTATTAAAAAATATTTTAATTATAAAATTAATTAATTCATCAAAAATAATGTTTTAGATAAAATTATATATTACCCAAAAACACAATTATCATCATAACGTATCAAAATGTAATTTTTATGAATTTTATTTCTTAATTATTTAGGTAGTAAAAATTATAATAAATAAATGTAGTAATTATTTTATTTGAAAAAATTAACACATTTATATTGTTAGGGTTGGGATAATTATCCCATTATTAAACCAGAAAATAATATAAGGGTAGGGTGCACAGTGGTGATATTTTCATTGGGTGGTTCGACACACATGGTTTGGGCCATTATCTTGATGATCTTGAACTTCTCCCATAATATCACCTGGGACTTGGTCAAGGGAAAATCCCTAATAAGATATCTCACTTAGAATATTCAATAAGTAGTATTTATAGGGTATTATCTGACTGGTCAAGGGCATCACTTCTTTTTATGTTAGAATTATTTTATCATACCGCTTAATATATACCAATCATATGATCAACGATCATTGGGAATTTTATCAACGGTTATGACTCTTAATATTAATTTTAATCTAATAGGATATAACTTATAATGGTCCATTAAAACAATTGTTTTGAAGGTCATTTCTATAATTATATTACATAATTACATCTTTAATTAATTTTAAAAAGTAATTTCATTTATTAATTATTTGAGATATTACATGAGTTACTCAAGAGAGTGAGGTTCATGTGACTCAAGTGACCATGTGGTTCAAGTGACTTGAGTTACCATGAGGCTCGAGTGAAATGAAAGATGGTAATGTTCAGGTGTCTCAAAGAAATCTCAGGTTTGAGTGACATTATAGAGTGAGGATTGAGTGATTGGAGTGACTATGAATCTTGAGTAACCATAAGATATGTGGACTGAGTGACAATGATACTTTAAATCTAGGTCCTAAAACATATGTCTATTATCAAAGAATCTAAATAGAAAATTTGACTCATTTTCTAATTAACATATAATTATAAAATTTCCATATCATTCAAATTAGTCAAATATCTTATCAATTAGACTATTATATATCAATATATCTCTTCAATAATTATAGAAAAATAAATATAATAAATAAATATTTGTGACTAATGTATTTCAGGGACATTAAACAATATTTTGAACATGATAATGATTGATTCCACATTCCGTATAGTTTAAAAAATGAAGATAATTATCTGAACATGGAATTAATCATTTAATTAAAAGTTTTATATTACATTTTATTATTAATATATAGTCGCATATCAAATATGGAACATGTTATTTGATGATAAATTATCAAAAAATTCAAAAATATATAAAGTAAATTCTAATATTCTAGAATAGAAATAATGAATTGAAAAACTTCATGGAACATATATAACTTGTTATAAAAATTATAATTTTTAAAATAATAATAATAATAATAATAATATATATATGAAATGAAAAAAAAATGTTTTGTAATTATCAAAACATGAAGTTGTTTAAGGAGCCACTAAACATTTATCAATAAAAATGTTTTACTTATCAGACTCAATGCATGTTTGGAGATGAATTTCCCAAAGACTGTTACTATTTAGACAGTCAAATTTACCTTTTAATAATTAATATAATTGTTATATTTGTTTGAAATCTTCCAAAAAATACTTATTTATCAATCAATGATAAAATGAATACCATTTAATTGTGGAATTATCCAAAAATACATTAAACATGTTTTAAATGTGATTAAAAAAGACACATATAATTCCAATTTGAAATCTAATTAGATAATTACATGATCAGAATAATAACCTTTATTTGAAAAGGTTGCAAAGAGATATGTAAATATTTCCTCCTCTTGGACCTCTCAGGAAATTGGTATCCAAAAATTACTTGATAATACATATATGATTCAATAGTGAGTTTTACCTAAAAATAGTTCCAATATATTGTCAATAAAAGGTATGAATAAACGATCATTTCTTTTGACTTGGAGAAAATTTTGATAATATATAGGTACTATCTAATTCTATTGAATTATAACATGAATTAGTTCTGTTTTTTCATTCCATACAATGGACAATCACTTAACCATTACAAAAATATAAATGAAATTAGACCTTTGTGAGTACAATGTATGGAAGATCATGTCATCATCCAACAACCAATCTATTTCATTTTTTCACTACCTCAATTATGGTTGGGTTCAAAATCCTTTGGTGATACCATATAGGTTAGGAATTATCCTAAAGTAAAATTATGTATATAAAATTTTGTGGATTTGTTTTTAAGAAGCCTCCTAATCTCTAACTCATTTCATGAAAATTTTCAACCTAGTTTTCATACAAATTATTTTCTCATGATGTGGTTTAGTATTTATCAATTGTCACTGGTAGTATTTTTCTATATATTAGGTACACAAATTTCATGTTAGCTGGAAGGTTATTTAATTTTAGATTTGGGGGGTTTCTGAAGATGAAATTTTATCAGGGATCCTCACTTCCACAACATGAATTTAATGTATAAAATATGAAATTTAATCTACCTCATTATTAAATAAAAAATAAAATAAATCCTTGATGTTTTATTTTATCTCCTATAATTTGAAAAAAAATTAATTCCTAAATATCAATATTGTATATATAATTTCTATTCAATAATTGGTCACCAATAGAAAAACATTCATTTAACAAATCTGGATATTCAATGGGTGACATATCGTTAATGTTAGAAACTATAAGAACTTAATGGTCCATTAATGGCTGAAGCAAGGAGTCAAAGGTATTAAAGTGGAAAATGTTTTCTCCAATCTTCATGGTAATGGTCCCATAAAAAACATTTATGATGGTCCTATTTGTATTCATGATTGGTAAGCCCAACATTACTGGTAAGTGGAATGGTTCTATATGTTCCACTTGGTTGAAAACATAGATGTAAGCTATAAAATTCAATGATTAGATCCTAAAAACATAATCCTCCAATACTCCTAAGGAAAAATTAGTGGATTTGTATACATGTTATGCTCCCAATATTTTGAGCTTCTATTATATCATACCAAAAGAAGTAAAATTATATTCATTCATTATATCAATAAGAGAACCTAGATCACACATGTAATAATAAAATTTTATAGGTCCAATAGTGGAATGTATAGATAATTTCTCATGATCTTATAATTTGGCTTTTATGTTGTGATGTGATCAGGGTTGAAAATATTCTTCCCAGGATGAATCATTTATTATATAAAAATATCATTTTCATTGTGAACAACTCCAATAGAAATATTTTTAAAAATATATATGGGTTTTTGAGATCTTCTATAAAAAGGAGAATAATATCAACCACCTTGAATGTTTTTGAATTTATTCCTTTGAAATGTTATTTTATTCAATCATACATGATGAAAATGGGAATAAAATATCATTCTTATCCATTTCTTCCTTATTAGTCATATCTCTTGTCTTATATTCTTCTTTATATGCTTTTATATTATTAATTTTTCTTTTTTCCCCTACAATAGATATCTATAATTTTCCCAGATAATCGTGAATTTTTTTTCTCTTTATCTAGTTGACATAGATCAATTTCAACTATAGATGGTTGATGAAATGTTTTCCCAAATATAATAGAAAACATATATACATTACCCTTGGGGATTTTGAATAATTGGTATGGTAATTATCCTAGTTTTTTTTAACAATATTTACATTAAATTTGTGAGTTGGTATTTATGTTCCTTAACCACATCCATGAGAACATCAACCTCATGTTTGAGATGATTCTATACTAGTGATGGTGAAATATTTTATGTTTGTTAAAATTGTGTTTTTTTTAAGGGACGAGTTTTTTGGTTGATAATTTATTGATAAGAGTTCATTTATAGTAGTTAAAATGTTGGGACAATGTGTAAGGATATTAATAATGTTGTTTTTTTTAGAACTATTTTTAATAAGGTGGTTTGGAATTGTTGTAAATAATTCAAAACCCATATTTTAATTTTTAATTGGCTCTCTATATTTAGTTTTTATGGTAATTTACTTGGAAAAAAATAATTTTACCAACTCTTTATTCTATATACTTCAGCACAATGGTCATTGAAATCGGTAGAAGAATAATATAATCTACATTACTTGGTTGTTGATTTTTTTCACTTGTCTACATCAAATTAATTAACTTAACCATGTTGGATAATCTTATATCTTAGAATCATTTAATATATGTGAATAAAAAATTCTCATATATTTAATACCAATAATACCACTTCATATTATGAAAAACTACAATTATTTTTTTGAAATATTCTCAATAATCCCATTTGATTATAAGATTGGGTTATATATAATGTCCCAATAAGGTGATGAAACTAATATATTTCTATCATTATCCATTAAACCTTTTTATAAAAATAATAACATGTGGTTACCCTCCACAATCTGATATGGGAAACTAGAACATTGATTCTTCATCCTCTCCCAGAACTCATAGAACGTTTCTCCTAATGTTCTCATGAAAAAATATATATCTTTCAATTCAGATTTTATACAGTATTTTGATAAAAATAATTATATTAAACAATTATTCAATTCATAACATTCACGATCCACCTCTAGATAAAATATTTACAAACACTCCTTGGATGTTTCATCAAAGTAGAATTCCCTCCACTAAACTTTTTCCATAATTGACCAACATTTGTTTCAATATAATGAAAATAAATATAAATTATTTTATGTCCTTATTCAAATATTCACCATTCAGCTCATGACCTTATTGTACATTTATAATTAACAAAAAAATTTATTCTACATCATTTTGATGAGAAAGAATGTAAATTTGAATTTGTGGGTTTATGGATTGGGGTGCACAAATATCTCTTATGGAATAGTTGATTAATAATTTCATGAGGAAAATATCATAGTGATTAACAGAATATTTACCTATATTTTCAATTCATTTCCCCTTAAATTAATTTTTCATATTTAGATTACTCAAATCAACTATGTAGGTTCTTTATATTTCTTTGAAAAAATCATAAAGTTGGTTATTAGGTATTCTAGTAATGTAATGATAAATTTTTATATTTATTACAACATCTGAAAAATGATGATATTTGTTGATATTTATTCCTATCATGTGGTGTTGAAAATGAAATTATTCCCTGAGTTAAATATTGTTGTAGTTGTAATAATCGGTTATCTCAAAAGTGTAGTATTCCAAATTAAATTTCATATTATGTAAAATTGCACTGTGTTAATATTTTTCCATTTTAGGTATAAAAAACAAAAATAGTAAGAAAGTAGACTTAACATATTATGATGAATAAATTTATTGTTTAGGTGTTGGATATCTAGTGTAAATTTTATCATATTCATTAAAACTATTTTAATTTTATTCGGGTCAATTGATAAATGAAGGACTCTTTAATTTATTCATAAAAAACACATGGTTAAAAGTTATTGTGGGGATTAATATAACAATGATAAATTCTTAGCAACCCCCTACTCCTGTTTGTGTGAAATGTTTGAAACATACTCCTAAATCATCATTAAAATACCCATTCATTTTATTTTCACTACAGAAACTCAATTGTAAATCATTACCTCTATTCAAATCCTTGTGATTTCTAGACACTCACCACAAAATAAATCATATTCCATGGAGAAAATACATACTTGGTGTGGGAGATTATAAATTATAAACCTATGAAAAAATTTCCAAATGTTAAAAAACATAAATAAAATGATATTATTAGTATTGAAAATCCATTAAAAAAAAATATAAAAATTAATAGAGTTTTATTCACTATATTTAGTGATCTAGAAATAAAATAGATATTATTCCCTTCGATGAGCACTATTAATTTACCTTAATATTTAATGGTTAATAGAGATAAAATAGGTGAATTATTCATTAAAAAATATTAATTGAAAAAATGAAATGAGGATAAAAAATAGCAATATTGTTTCTCTATGATAAATCCACACATGCCATGTCTCACCTACAAATTTGGCCTCAAATATCTTATATTGAGGTGTGTTTCACTTCTTTATTGGATATTAAAACCAAATATATCCTTGAATTTGTTTTTTAATAATGTTCTATTCTCCTTCAAGGTTATAAATCTCATAGATAACATTAAGACCCATTAAAAAAATTTCGTGTTTCCTTGAATTTGATTTAATATACTATAATCCACCAGGTCACTACTATGTTATTGAATCAATGATAATATATTATTAAAATTCATCATTTTTATGTTTATATGAGTCTTTCAATATTCATTAAATTTAGGAAAAATTAGGAAGCTATTAAAAATCATTGAATTTTTATGCTCGTGGTGAAGTCAATTGAAACAACTGCCAATGTTATACAATCAAATTATAATGTGTCTATGAAACTTTTACATGGATGAATTAATATAGTGAACACTTTTTAAAGTATTATTGTGGTTATGGATTTAATGTGAAATGGATAGGACTAAATTCTTCAAATCCAAAACACTTAATTTTAACACTAAATAAGTCTTAAGATTAGAAGTGATGTCATACTATCACTCATAAAAAGTCATATACTCAAAAATTAATACATATAACAAATTTGAATCTTAGGATAAACGTATTTATACCATTTTGGAAAATTAATATGATTTTTTCAATGTAATAAGAAAATTACAAAGTCATAAAATCTTCACGTTTTTAAATTTCATACCTACAATAATGTTCAATAATAAAATTAGTTTGGTATTTTCTTATCGATAAAAAATACCATTATAAATGAAATTAATTTAAAAAAAATATTAATAAATTTAATTATAGAATAAATGTATTTCATGAATAATAAATTCCAATGTCAACAAAAACACTAATATTTAATATTTAATCCATTTCCATAATTGATATCATAATTATTCTATAAAAAAACATTATATATTCACCTATAAAATAGTAAAATGATTGGATTAAAATAATTAAAACACATGTTGAAATACTTTTAGATACTAGATTGTTCACTAATGTCACATGATGGTGGTGGTTTCATAAATAAATTCAATGTGGGTCTCAAATGAATTGTTTATCTAGAGATATTTATACCATAGAGGATGGTTCTGCACTAAATAATTCAAGATAAAGTGGAGGTTCTCACCATAAATTATAACTCCATTCCCTAATATAGAATTCTTTTTGATAATCATGTGTTTTTGGAAGATCAAAAGTAATGAGTTTTATAAAACTATAGTTCAATACATAATTGAATTATATACACAAGTGTAATACGTTAAGAGATAGAAAATATATAGAAGATAATGTATATATACTTTAAGTAATTAAATTGGAATATAGATATCAAGGAATTATAGATATATACATTAACTAGGGCCATTCTATACAGATAATTTACACACCATGGAATGGATAAAATATTTAATACAATACATTAATGAAGTAGGTTTCACCATGAAGAGGCAGTTTATAAATGAAATAAAAGATTCAATTTTATGTTTAAATATTGTGTTATAAAATTATATTTTACGGTTTAATTCATATTTAATTAAACTTAATGAACACAGAACATTCTTATGGTATAGCTTGAATTATTTTAAATGTGTGAGATTAAATGGATTGATCCCAACCTTGGTATCGAAAGGTTTGATCCCTATAAATATATATAACTACTCTTACTAGTTCTGGAGGAGTGATCCAAATAGAGATATTATTTCATATATGATTTTTAGAAAATAATAAAGAGAGTTACTCATTATTTTCATCATTATATCTATTGTATTTCATGATTAGTGGCACAATGGTTAAGAAGAAATTAAAAATTAGTTTTCCTTTTTTTAGTAGAATTTGGAATCAATATATTTATATTTCTAGAAATATATTCATTAGAAGGAATACAAAGCTATTTTTATGTTTTGTAAAATTAAAAAGATTCAACAATCACATTGAATTATTGATCTCACCAAAAAAATTATATGAGAGTGGAACAATGTTGAAAATAATAGAGATTCTTCCTTGAGTTTTATATAATAGATATCTTAGGAACCAATTATAAAAAAATATTGAAACTTATGTCTATAAACATTTTGAGAATACCCACAATGTTAAAAACTATCTAGACCAATATTAATGTAGTTTCTGATTATATGTGAATAGATAGTTACCCTATATTAAAATTTTAGTTTTCCAAATCATTTTATCCATTTAAATATGAGTTATAACGTATTTATGGTACACTAGTATAGTATTGGCGTTATGATTCTTTGATTATCCCTTGTTGGTGAAGAAAGAAAACTCTCAGCATTGTCTAGGATTTACATTCTATATCTATTTTATCTTTTTTTGAAAATATTTTAAGTGAACTAGATATTTACTGAGTTCCAAATAACATGGTAATAATATATATAAATAAAAATTAACAACTAATAATAAAATTTTTAAATTGGTATAAACCCTGATTCACCCCCTCCCACAGGGTGCTTCATGACTATATGATCCTAACAAGTGGTATTAAAGACTAGAAGTTCTGACATGGTGTTAAATTTATATATATATTTGGATATTTTTGAACATAGAGTCTATAAAAAACATCCATTCGACAATGGAATAGAAATTTATAGTTAGAAAAATGAAATTATTTGGTTCTCTTATGCTTATGGAAATGATTTCATAGAGTATGTTTTCTGAAATAAGGATTTGACAATGTCCAGTGAGAGAGATGGGGATGTGAGGAAATGGAATATACAGATTAAATATCTATGAAATAATGTTTATAAGAAAACAAAACATTATTATATTTCAAAATATATATAAAAGAAACATGAAATTATATATGGGATAGTAGTAAATTCCAAAGAGTTAGAGGAATCATCCAAAAAAACTAGAGAAAAGTTACTTTTTTCATAATATAAGAATAAAAATAAAAGTAAATATATAGATCTTATGAATATAGACACATTAATCTAGTTGAATAATTATAATTTTAGTTTTATATCTAATTCTATCAATGTTTTGGATGTTGTTTCCAATTTTTTTAGCTCAAAATAAACCCTTAAAATTGTTAAATGTTTTGATTCTGGTGAAGGCAATGTAAAAAATTTTTACACGTTCATCTGAATTATATTCATATAATAAAAAAAGTGATTCAGAAATTACATGAATGTGTGTATCAATGGAATATTATTCATGATTTGGGATTTTATTTTGTATAATATATATTTGTGTAAAATAATTAATTGAAGAATGTGGTGATGGCCCTGAATATAGTCATAATAAAAATGTGTGGAAATATGAATGCTCAATGTGAGAATAATGGAAAATTTGTACATAATATATATATATAAACTATATATAAGCATGTAAATGTAACATTATCCATGTAGTGTCACAAGATGATGATATGATAACATATTGAGTAGATAATGTTTTACAGAAGAATGAAGTAGTTGATCAATTAAAGGTGAAATAAATGATGATCATGAATCTTATGTTAATGTTCTTGAAAGGGAAGGGGATGGTATAATACTCTCCCATGAATCATTATTAAGTGAAATATAAAATTTATTAAATCTTGAATAATAAATTAGGAAATACTCACATGAAAAATAAAGATAAAAATGATCTAAAATGTTGGAATCATTGAAATAATTCTATTGTGGTAGATTGGGACACACCCTAATCATGTATCTAGATTCCAGAGGGATCATTGAATGACAAATATTTTCCACAAAAACATCCAAAACTAGACAAAATAGTATGATGTATGATCTCATCCATTTATTTTTTGTTTTTTCTAATTGTAGAATGATGTTAATGAATTATAGTAGGAATGAATAAAAAAATTTCACACAAAATTCAATAGTTCATATGATAATCTAGATGAATATTTTCACTATAATGAATTCTTCTAAGTTGAAAAATATTTTTATAATTTTTTAAAAATTTCATGTTGTTCAATGAATGATACCTAATGCACTGACTCTCTTGTACTCATAGTCTCCCCATTTGGAAAAATGAAAAAAATGGATGAAAATTAAGGACGTTGTTCTAGTTTTGAGGATGATGAATGATATTTTCAAGAATTACTTACCTCGAACATATATATATGATGTGACTCATATGGAAATATAAGTGGATATAGATGTGAAATTACATAGTTTTTTTCCAAATTACACCATAAGGAACTAGGTGTAACTATATGGAAAATAACTTCTATGGAGAAGGGTTCTTGATTAATGTTTCACTGGTGATGCATAAAAAGAATAAAATTATATTTGTTTTATTTTTTCATAATATATATGGATCACAAGCTAAATAACAAAATTAAATAAATATATATATATATATATATATAGTGAAACCAAAATTATGTCTTCACAAGTGGTGTTTTGAAAAAAACACTACCAATTATTATAATAAAGCAAGAAAAACTAGGTTGGTTCATCAAAACCATTGAAAATACTCAACATAATGATGTTATATGTACACGTATAAAAATATTGTTAAGTGTTTATATACAAGTTTAATGTGGTAACAACATAAGTGGAAGATATAACCCATGGGTAATTTGAATTTATTTAAGATGGAACCATAGTGACAATATCTATGTGCTTCATGTAAAAAATTTATGAGGATAAAAGGAAATACATGAAAAAATGAATCCATTTATTTTACAATTACCTTTAGCTACAATGACTATAAAATGGTTCCAATGCCCTTAAATTACTTATTATGTTGTGATAAGGAACCGAATGTTTTTTCAAATTGAAATATATAGTTTAAATTTATAAATAATGTACATCAAGTGATATATAGTCTGATCTAAAATTAAATATGTTTTAATTTTATATATCGAAGTTTCAGTGTTGTAAATCCACCACTAATGTTCAATAAGTGAAAATGAAACATTCCAACATGTATATTACCAAAGTAGTAATGAGAATATATCTCAATGAGGTTTAATATTATTATACATTGATTATATGTTGGTTTATGATGTAATAAAAAAATTATAAGTTGTATGATTTTATGATACTTTAATAGTGGTAGATTAATTTTAGAATTACTTTAAGGTGGTCTCACAAACTAAATATTATCTCAAAATTCAGCATCTATATCTAAATACATTCAGGTGTAGTTAGTTAAGAGAACTCAAATGCTTTTTATGCTTATTTGAAGAAATAAGTATACCAATAAAGAATAAATGTTCAGGGATATCAATTAGTAATAAGTGAATATCAAAAAAAAAGTGTAATAAATTATTTTAATATGTCTTATATCTCTCAGACGTGTTCTTTATAAATACTTTTCTGAATATTTGGTGTTGTTGAGATTGAGGTCATAATATGCATTAAATGTTGTGAAAAATAATGATTAATAAATTTATTTAAATAGGTGAGTCACATGAATAATTTTAGATTTTTTGAATTATTATCTTATTTCATACACCGTGTTTTGATTTATCTGTCTTAAAAAAATTATTTGGGACTAAAATTCCAAGTGATTAATTGAAATGATAATTTTTATTGAATAGAGAGGGATAATTTGGAAGAAAATGTATAGAATTTGAAATGGTGCAAACATGTGATGAAATATCCTATGTATTAATTTAAAAGTGGTATATTGAGATAAAATATTATATATTATGACCTATATATATATATATAAAATTTATGTGGAATTAGAATAAAGGTAAATCAAGAAAGACCCTTCAGACAAATTATTGTCAAAGGTAGTGTGATTTTGTCAAAAAGGCCCATTAAATTTTTAGGTCAAAGATGAAGGTTGTGGAATAATGAATACATATCCTTGGAATCTTTAATGCATATAAAGGAGGATTAATTTTTTATATCATTTAAAATAAAATCCAATTTGGAATAATGTGGTAACC
Source organism: Viscum album (assembly GCA_963277665.1). Lineage (NCBI taxonomy): Eukaryota > Viridiplantae > Streptophyta > Magnoliopsida > Santalales > Viscaceae > Viscum > Viscum album. The sequence goes on along the minus strand of OY728142.1, from coordinate 1,433,429,966 downwards.
TAATGTGTCTGGTGATTTATTTATTTCTAATTACTGAAGATGATCCCATATGATTTGGAGTAGAGGTTCACATATATGCACTAGTGTTTTGGAGAAAGAGGTGTAAATTTATGAACTTGTAGAAACTACGGTTTTTATGGATTGGTCATTTGAATATTTCTATCTATATATTGATATTTATCCTTGTAATCGGTATGGTTTTTCGGTGCCTTGGGAACCCATAATGATATATTAAAAAATTAAGATATTGTATTACACGTGTGTGCATATTTTTGATGTCAAAATTTTTTACATTTTTTTGGACCTCAGTTGAGAAATATTAGATCATATTTTTATTTATAATGTGGGGTTTACCCTAGGAGAAGCCTAGGGATGGTTTGTTCTGGGTTTCTGGTTGATGCAGTTGTTGGCTAGGGTTCTTCATTAAAATAAATAACTAGATTATTTATTTTATTTCAAATTAGCTAAATGTAAACCTATATAGATACTCCATAACACCAGAGAACAAGACCAGTGTTTATTTTAGAGGATAAAAATAGTCGTTCTTCATTTGAGGATCAGAATAGATAATGAAAAATGATCAGATCAAGGTGGATTGTGAGATTGTGAATGTAGCTGGTCTTTTTCATCACTGGGGAATGTGTTTTTCACCAAAGATCAATCATAAATTTAAGTAGGGAGAATTATGTATATATTTACACCCTCTTTTATTGATTTATAATGGATATGATTATCTATTTTTTCATATGTTATTTCACACCATTTGGAAGAGCCCTTATGGATAAATTGAGTTGTTTATATCAATTTATATTTTTCACACCTTACTAACACCATTGGATTCCACTATTATGTGATCCTAGAGAAGATTTATTTTTAATTATGTATATACCTTTGATTATATGGATTATACCCCATCATTGTTTGTGTTCTTCTTCGTTGGACCATAGTATCATTGTTTTACATTGTCATGGTAGGTTCGAGCATGATCCAACCCTCAGAATCATAGTATATATGAGAATGATTAAAGTAATGGTGATTTTTATGTGGATAGGGATGATTTTTGGATGATTATTCATGGATCCAAAATCTGGATCAATAAAAATAGTGGCGTGGAGCGATAGGTGAACTCATGCGGGGTTCGAGAGAATGAAATCTACCCACTAGAGATAGATCAACAGAAAATTCACCTAGATCTGAGACCCTAAACATGAATCATGGTGGTAACGGTAGTGATAGTGGATATATGGTGAATCATGTATTGGATATTAGGATTTTGTGCAAAAGATGAGAACATGGTGTGTATTCTAGGAACATATATAATGTAGTCTCCTAGATATATTGGCAAGGGTTTTTTGAAAATGTTAAGAACCACAAACCATGAATGGACCCTACAAGATGTGTGGCCTAGTGTTGGAATCATAGAATGGAATCTGGGATTAAAAATATCAGGGAGTGACTAGACACTTGGGAATGGTGGGGAGTGCATAGACATAACTCGATACTTAGACACAACCAGGTATTCTGGCATTCCTAGTTTTACATAGGCAAGTCCAGATGTACACGAGCATGCGCTGATGTAAATGATCAGGCCACGAGTATCCAATAAACACCATGTAGTACCATTACACACCATGTATTGAAACATTTCCATCAAATCCTTTTGTAGGAAAGGAAACAACCAGGTTTCCCGGTGAGGATGTATGCCATGTGAACTCGGGTAAACGCCATATGCTTCCTTCAGGAACATCCACCTCACATATCACCTTCATCTAGACTCAAAATATTTCAATTGAGTAGCCAATATAGTGTTGTTCTGTGTATATTAAATGATTTTATCATTCAGAGTGTATTTTGAGATATGATATGAGGTGTTAAATTCCAGAATATTTCTATGGTGATGCATTGGAAGTAATTTTTATTAGGTAGTATCATCAGACTGAGGCCATGGTTTGAACCCCCCCCCCCACCATCTCAATAGGGTATGGTACACCCAAACCCTTTTCACCAGTTGGGTGGTACCCCTTGGAATACTAGGGTGTGTTTCTTCTATTGAGATTATTCCCCCATGACTCTGTAACACCGTGGCGAGGTATTAGTTCTACATCGATTGATTGGTACCCCCTAACACACTATGGAACAAGTCTTCTATCTATAACTACCAAGTGGGCCTCCTAATCATGATTGTCGACAATTTCCTTAGGCTTTTAGTGAAACGCCCTGACACACTAGGTTATGCCTTCCCAATCAATCTACTATGTGGTACCCCCTATCATAGTAGTTGGTGTTTCATCTATCTACAATGTTGCATCCCCTTGTCGTACTAGGGTGTGGGTACCCTATCAATCTAATGAGTTGTAAACCTATCATTTTAGGTAGTGGTTCCTCTATCTTCTGAGTGGAATGCAGCTATTGTACTATGGACAGAGTCCTCTCTTAAAGATTTCCCCTTGAGTCTGTGAATCAATAGTGAGGTGTAGGTCATCTACATGTAATTCTCATATAGATACATGATATCATAGGAATCGAAGATGGTCCTTTAGAGTTGTAGGCATACTCATCATCCTGGAATAGGCTATGACATCAAGATCCCCTTTATATATTATTTGGGATTCTTTTTTAGTATATATATATATATGATTTCATTTTTTCCCTCATTATTTAGGTTGATTTTACCATTAATTTAACATTCTATTTGTCCCTTTATTTTTCTGGAAATCCTTCTTGGTATGTTTATACACACCCATGTATGGTCTTTTCCTATATGTATCATTAATTATGTAGATTATAGATAGTTTGGTGGTGAAATTGGTGGGTCATAGTGATACTTGGTGTGCATTTACCACATACAGTGTTCAAACATTGATGTGGAGAGTTGGGATATCCCAATTTTCCTTTATTCTAGTTCTTATTATGTGGGGACTTATTTTCTTATTGGGATGTATTTTTTCCCTAAATGATTTTGTTTATAATATGGTACTCAGATGTATTCTCTAGGGGTTATTTTATGTATAGTTCACTCAAGGTGTTATAACCCCTTTGATTATCCTCTAACATTTTTATGAAGACGGTTGGGTGTGTACTTAAAAGAACAATTAGAGAATGAATTTAATTTAATTTGTGCTATATCAGTGCTTTTCATTAACCCCTAACTTATTAAAGGTGGGATTGGGATTGTGATGTCTCAGATTACTGTCAGCCAGGCAGGTACTATAGGGAAAGGTATTCCAAATTGTTATTAAAGGTGGTAAATACTCGAGTAGATTTAGATATCGAAATATGGCGAGGATTGGTTTGGAATGTAGGGAAACAATGTATATGTCTCGTGAGTGAGAAATTTATTCCATGGAACCTAGTGTTCATGTGACGGTTGATGTATCCATCCTCCATGAATACGACTTCCTTCATATAAACTTGGAATACCAAGACATTGGTTGTAGGGGTTAATGGTATATACATCATATTGGATTGATTAATTTCACTACCATTCTACAAACATCTACAAATAAATATTCTCATCAAACCGTGGTATATTGTGATCAGTTTCTAGATGTCTTTTCAAAGATACTTATCCTAGATAGACATATTGGATCACAACAATGATCCATTGAGTGATGAGGTTTCAATTAATGGGAAATATAATGAAATTTTCCATCCATGTGGTTTGGGAGTAGCACCATAACCTATAGAGCAGTTAACAGTATGATGAGTTCATGTTGATGATGTTAACATTCATACAATTCTATGTGAGTTCCAGCATTAGAGACTAATATGGTTCCATGGAGATCTAGATCCCTAGAATGTGGAAGATTGGATTGAGTTAGTGATCCAGGTCTTTAGTATCATACTGACACAAACTAATCATATGGTTGAACTTGTAACAAATATTTTCCTTTGATAAAAAAGGTGTCGGTGGATTCTTGTCACATAGGAATGATGATATGATGTTCTCAATGTTAAACTTCTAGTAGTTATTTTAAAAGGAGTATTACCCCTCATTCTTTAACTTTTTTTTATCTAGTATCTTCTTGATCTGCATTAGGGTTGAGTATTTTGTGAATTTCACTAGTTACATGATACTCCACTGGCATGGTGTGGGATTATAACTTTTGAACATGTATCTTTGAGTTGGGTCTTCGTAGAGACATTTGAGCTAGTGTAGTCCAATTATGTCTCCCTCATATGCTAGAGGGATATAATGGGTTTAGGTGATATATATATTTGTTTTAGAATTACTTTAGAAATATGGAGTTCGAAGTGGGTGTCATAAGTCCGTGTCATCTGCAATAGTTATAAAGTTCTAGTTATTAGGGTTTTGGCATAGGATTCCTAATGGTCATACTCAATAGCATATACATTCATATAAGAGTTTCAAAATATGTTTTGATTAGCCCATAGAGTCCCAGTGTTACAAATATAACTAATGAGGTCACATTGAATGTGATTGACATAATCAATGTGCTATGGAGGGAAGATAGAAAGTGGATGGAATTTCACAAAAAATCTAGTTCCACGATCAGGTATCTTTAAGGTGCGGTCGGTGCGGCCCCCAAGGAGGTGGCTCAAGAAGTGGGGAAGGTGGATCTCAGGATGGAGGAGCTTCTAGTGGAAAGAGGCACTATGTAACACTTTAACCACCTCCACATGGTGTCTCATTCCAGGAATAGGGAGATAGAGGATGGGGACAAGAGCAACTACATACTCTAGAGGTCTATGGCCAAGAAACCCATGAGATGATGTAAGGTATGATCTGTTTGTTTTATACACTTTTTGAAGTGATTTTCGTCATTTTTTAGTAGTTCCATTATCTCTAGATCCCATGTGCAACACCAATATCTCCTTATTGATTACTTTTCCTTATCTATTTTGATATAGGTTCTGACTAGGTGTGATTCTTTGATATCACTTATCTACGTGTAATGTGAGATAATGCTTAGTGAATAGAGTTTCACATGGGAACTCTTTTTCATCATGGTGAAACCTTATGACTTCATAATTTGTATGGACTTATTATCCATAGTTTGATCCCTAATTCACTATCATCATAGGCGTTCTATAATCCTTTAGACAGATGGAAGGTGATTCTATTTTATGTGTAAGATAGATATCGGGGATGAGTGAGTCGGTCATACGAGCAAGATGTAGAATATTATCACTCATTAGTTGGAGATTTTATCTCTTAGTGAAAAAGGTTCTTCATGTATCTGGATTCCATATACATTGGTGGAATTTATTAACATCTTCCCCACGGATCCTATGGGACAACCATTGAGGTGGTATATGGACTATTACACTGACCTGCACCATAGGACCATAATGATACATTTTATGGAATATCGAATGGCCCTAATTGAGCTCTTAGAGCATATGTTGTATTTGGAGGAACTTTGATAGAAGGGTTTTGTCAGACCTTATGTATCCCCCTAGGAAACATCAATAATGTTTTTTGAAAATGGTGGATTAGAGATTGAGAATTTTTGCCGATTATAATTGCCTGAACCGTGTTATGATAAATAAACAATACCCCATTCCATGGATTGATGACCTATTTGACTAGTTATGAGGTTTGAGATGGTTCCTAATGATCAATATTGGGTTTGGCTACCACCATTTGAGTGTTCACTATGATGATATTGAGAGGATGAAAATACAATTATGCTATTGATATTGTGATTCCATGGTGATGCCCTACGGTATGATGAATTCTCCTTTGGATTTTATTGATTTGATGAATCAAATATTCTAGCCATACATGGACCTATTTTTTGATATCGTTATTCATGAAATATTTATTTTCTTTGAGTTTTTTTATAAGTTATCATAAAAGACGAGGATGGTCCAAAACATACTCTAAGAGCACTGAATTTATGGTAGTTCTCAAAGTTATATTTTTGGATCTATGAGGTTCACATTCAATGTAATGTCATATCTAAATAGGTCGTAGCTATTATCCCAGAAAATATTGATTCAATTATTTCTTGAAAGCCACCCAAGAGAATATTTTATGTGTGTAGTTTCCTTGATTTATTTGGGTACTATAGGAGGTTCATGAAATACCAATACATGATTTTATCCCCTGTGACATCCTTGACATAGAAATTGTAGTTGTTTGACTAGATAGATAAGTTTTAGAGAGCCTTTTAGGAGTTGAGGATAGGTCTATCAAGTGATCCTATATTTATATCACTAGAGATGGGTGTGGAGTATATAATGCTTTTTTATTCTATTGGATTTGGGCTTGGTTGTGTGTTGATGTAGAGACAGGAAGTGACTACATATGGGTCGATGCAGTTGATAACCCATGAGTAAAACTATGTGACTCATGTCCTATATTTGGAAGTGGTATTCTTCTTTCTAAATATTTTGATTCAATATCTTTTGGGTGAGTTCATTAGTGTATACTCAAACATCAAATTTCATAAGTATATATTATATCATATGGATTTGATCTGAAGACAGATGAATTGGTTGGAGTTCTTATTGGTATATGAATTTGAGATATTCTATACTTTTAGAAATGTAAATGTTGAGGTATATTCCCCTAGTTGTAAGTCTCATTCCCACTTGTTGAAGGAGGTGTCTGTGTAGTTGGATTATTTTTAAATGACCCTGGTGGAGGAGTGGGGAGAAATTTTTCTTTAGTCGATGGTGGTGAATCATCTAATTCATCTTCATGTGAGGATGTTTTGGTTTGGTAAATCGATTATGAGGTTCACCGTTATATTATATTCTCGAGATATTCACAATATCTATTTTCTAAAGGAGGGGATCACATCATCCTTTTTGGTGACAAATAGTGCTTCCAGTCACATTGTGAGAGGAGGTGATGAGGCAGTTTTACACTTCTTCATTGGTTGTATATCCCTATGTGGAAATAATTATGAGGACATTCACCGTTAGTTTTAGAGGGATGTTATGTGGTGGATAATTTTCAATTCCATATAAAATGTCTCACTTTTCAATAAGTATATTCTAAGGACTAGTTTCTAGTAGGTTTCAAATAACATATTAATATCCCAAAGTGGACAATGGATAGAATATATATAGATTTTTGGATGTAGATTCCATGAAAAGAAAGAGTCCATGAGGATATTTGGGTGATTATTTACCAACTCACAACATTGGATCAATTATATAGCCTTAGGAAAAATAGTTCATTATAGATTATAGGGAAGTAATATGTATAGGATATTACATGGATTTATGGGGTACCCTCAAAATAATTATTTGATCGTGATGCTATGTTCATATCATGGACTTGGAGTGGCATACATGTGGCCTTTTTGGACCTAATTTATGATGAGCACAAAACGTCAATCATATATGGATGGCTAATATGAGTGGAATATCTATGTGTTGGAGGATATGGTGAGATCATGTGTGTTTTACATTTTCCAGAGTTAGGAGGATCGCTTTCAATTGGCCGACTTCCCTTATAATAAAAGTTATCACTCTACTATTGGCATGGATCCTTTCAAGGACCTATATGGGATACCTATCATATCAACCTTATACTATAATAATTTTGTGAGGTATCACTTTTTGGGATAAAGATAGTGTAGGTGATAATGGAGAATGTTCATGTGGTCTTTGAGAATACGAGGATAGACCTGAGTAGACAAAAATATGACACATATCAACATTATAGGACATCATATTTTGATTAGGGAGGCTATATTTTAATAATAAGATACCCATGATATAGTTTATAAAGGTTCTTCAAGGGAGGAAAGCTACCCTAGAGGTTAATCTAGCAGTTCCAGATCCTACATATGGTTGGTGAGGTTGGTTACCACCTAGCCCTACCTCCATAGTTGGACCAGGTGCATGACATATTCCATGTGTCTTAGTTGAGGAGATACGTGCACATCTATATGCTTGTTATTGATTGGGGATATATGGACATAGAGGATTGATCCACCATTATCGAGTACCTGTTATAGATTCAATATAAACAGTATAGGATCCTACATAGATGGACCATTCTCTTGTTTTATTTGTTGTGGCCGCACAAGAGTGTGCAAGAGAACTCCTGTGAGTGACAATGTCATATGAGGATTGATTACCCCACTATTTTTTGTATATTGAACCTCTTGGGGTTAAAATAATTAAATTAGGATATAATTTAATGACTTTGGTTTTGATGTATTACCCATTTTAATATTTCTATGAATATATTTGGGTTTATCCTCAAATCCAGTGCGATGTTTAGGTGTATTATGGCCCCATAACTGATATATTTAAAATATTAATATGTTTTGTTACATTTTTGCCCATATTCATAGTGATTCTAGTTTTCATATTTTTTAAGAACTCATATGGGAGATCCATGACAATGGTTGACTCTATAACATGATATTTACCCATAGTTCTCCATATGGTTGGTAAGTGTTGGGAACCTGATTGAGGCAGTTGTGGGTGGGTGCATTTAATTAAAATAAATAATTAAAATATTTTTTTTATTTTAAATGAATAAAATAAAAAACATAATAAATACCCCATTATAAAATTTTTCTAGGGTTATCCATGAACCATGGGTAGATCTGAAAGATGAAAAATGGGGTTTTTATTGGTGGATGGGATCAGAGAATGATGAATGATCAGATCGAGGTGGATTGTGAGGCAATGAATGTAGTGGGACTTATTCATCACTATTGAATGAATTATTCAACAATTATTGATCCTAAATAAAGGTAGGTAATGTTATTTCTAAATTTCTACCCTCTTTGATTGATTCTTTATGGATGTGCATATTTTCTTATAATGATCTCTGCTTTTACAGAATTTTCATAATCTCATATGGATAAATTGATTTATTTATATCAATTTATATTTTCACACCTTACAAACACCAATGGAATCCCCAATTATGTTACTATGTATGATAATAATTGGATAATGATGGCTATACCTTGGTTTATGTCCATTTTACCTCTTCTTTCTTCCCATTCCCCTCTATTGGACCATGTGGTCTTAGTTCAACATTGCTTGGGTGAGTTTGAGCATGATCTAACCCCCTATATTCATGGTGGATGGGTAAACACGGATAAGTATAGTGTTATTTGAAATGATAGGGATGATTTAAAGGTGGTGATTCATGGATCCTGTATTTGGGGATTTGATGGAAGTGTTGAGGATTGACAGGTGAAGTCCTATGGGGTTCAATTGGATAGAATCAAGCCACCAGCAAAGCATCGGGTGCCAATAGTCCAAGATCCAAGGCCCCAGACAGGAATCATGGTGAAAATGGATGTGGTGATGAAGTAACAAAGAGATATGAAGTGCATCCTAGGTTACATCAAAAAATCCGAATATAGAGCATGTCGTCCAAGAACACACCTCGTATAGCCCATTTCCTATGGTGGCAGGGGATTTTTGAAAAATTTAAGGATCACACCCAATTTATAGATGATAGAAAATGTATGACCCTTTGCATATGGCTCTACATGTACATCATAAATATATAGGAATTGGAAAATACATGCACACAAAAAAATTCATGAGTACATGGGCACTACCCAGAACTCAAACATGACTAGGTAAACATGCATGACCAGATGTACACAACCATGAACAGATGTACACGTGCACGGGATGATGTACATGGTAATGAAAAACACATCACATGAATTCCATAGGTGTATAAGAAATGATGTTTATTACCCTTACATGACGTTTTGTGTTACATGGATTTCCAATCCATGGTAGTATAGGACATGGGCGTGTGTCTATGTGAGGTTTCTTACTGTGTGATCCCAAGTATACACTATATACTTCCATCAATAACATCCACCTCACATATCTATATCTTATGTAATTTTATTTTTTCATGTGAGTTTCCCAACTTTATTAGTTTTCCATGAATAACATGATAGTATCCTTCATAGTGTATTTATAGAAATAATGTAATGTGTCAAATGCAATATTCAACTTCAATCAACATTGGTCCAGTAATAGTGATCAGGTCAAATCATCAGAGAGAACATAGGGTTGGAAACCCACCTATTGCACTAGGGTGTGGGTCCCCATACTATAATCACTAGATGAGTGGAACCCCCTAACATACTAGATTTTGAGTCCTCTAATAGATATTATTACACCTTGATTGTACAACGTAGTGGTGTCGTGTGGTTCATCCATCTATTATGTGGTACCCCTATCACAATAGGTAGTGGCTCCTCAATCCTTACCAGCCATGTGGCACCACCATATCATGATACGGTGATGATCATCTATTATTTGAGTGGAACCTGCACCCCCTCTAACACACTAGGGCATGAACCATCTATCTATCTATCTACCGAGTGGTGCCACCTATTGTACTAGTAAATAGGTCATCTACCTATCTATTTGTATCCCCCAATTGTAAAAGGCATAGAGTACACCATATATCTATTGATTTTTATCCCCCATCATTAAAAGGTGGGGTTCCTCTATCCACTATGTGGAATCCCCCTATAATACAAGGTAATGGGTCCTCTATTGATTATTGTTCTCCTTTGGTCAATGGAGTAGTAGAGAATTCTGTTTCCTCTACATGTTTTTCTCAGATAGACACATGAGATGATGGGAATTAGAGACGGTCCTTTAGAGCTATATGTAAGATCATCATCTAAGGATAGGTTGTGATATGGAGTTACCCTTTCTCTCTCATCAGGGTTTCTTTATTGGAATATATCTATGAACAGTTTCATTTCCTCTTTATTTGGGTTGAGTTAACCATTTATATGTCTTTCTACTGCTCCCTTTATGTTTTCATAACATCCTATTAGGTATGTATATAGACACCCATGCATGGTATTTTCATTCATGTGTCGTGTCTCATTAAAATGATGGATAGTTTTATTGTGAAATCAATTGATAATTATGTTACTTTAGTATTCTGACCATGTACAATGTTCGTACATAGAGGCGATGATTCGTTCTCTCATAGTTTCCTATTATTCTAGTTGATTTTAGGTGGAGAATTATTTTGTGATAGGCAATTTATTTTTCCCAATAAATATTTGGTTTATACTATTCTACACAAATGTATTCTTTAGTAGTTATTTAATGAATTTTTTACTCAAAATGTTATATCCCCTATTATTATTATTCCTCAACATAATTTCATGGAAGAGATTGGGTTCATGCATACAAGTACATTATGAAAAGGCCTCCAATTTAATTTATGCTTTATCTGTTCTTATGACTAGGTCCAATCTTATTGGATGTGGGACCTTATGGGTTGGGTTGTTATATCACTGGTGTATGAATTAAATGTGAAACAATGATATATTTATATATTGAGTTTATCTCATTGATGATGATGTTTCATAATTTAAACAATTTCAATGATAATGTTGATTCGATATAACTGGATCATATCTGGAGGTTTTTGGAATGAAACCTACCATGGAATACAAACCATGCTATGAGGAGAGGCTTAGTTTGAGAAAAATGTAAAAGGACTTTCAAATAGGGTTTATATATCTATATATAAAAATGTTCCAACCATGGTTAGACAAATGGTACAAGACTTGAATAATGGAGAAATATGATCTATGGTTATGTGGAGAATTTATAGACAAAAAATCATGGTTTTCTATTAGGTTTGGTAGAGGATAGGAAATGTTTTGAGTCATTGAAAGTAATTTTTTGGTTTTTTGTGAGGTAAATATGAGAGGAACGTGAGAATTAGATGCCACATATTTTCTAATTAAATGGATTGTAAGAAATGTAAGCATCTATGTGGGATTCCTCATATATATGAAATTGTTCAATTTTTAAAACCATGCTTCAATGTTTGATGTCATTCTATAATAATGGTATGAGGGATATCAATGGGAATTTTGATGTAATTATTACATGGAGAATAAATTGATCTAAAACAACCCCAATTTTAGAATACAATTTTGAATACCTCCAATCCATAGTGGAAGGTTCTACCAAAAATCATTATAGAAAAAGTGAAATTACATTTTCCAATTTAAAATACCTCATCACAATATAGAATATTTGATAAGATCAATATGTTCTTGGTAGCGAAATATTAATGAGTTTCTTGAACCAATAGGACATTGCAACAAAGAATGATTGGAAACATTGTAATAAGATATGAGATAAAAAATATCTACAGTATAATTTACCATAATTTCAAAGGATTGAATTGGATGACAGTTGGTTTGAAATTTTTGATTTATGTATTTACTTAAACTGCATCACAATAAAGAATACAATACCACATATTGGATAAAATGGTGAAGACCTTATTGTAAGGAATTATTTGGGTCCATAAATAGTTAGTTTCTATATTACTTTGATTTTTGGATTTGAAACATCATTATGGAGTTATAAATTTTTATTTCAAGGACTAATGAATATTAAATTACACTTAATGGCCTATAATAGCCCAAGAGTTCAATATGTAATTATTCATTATATAATAATATGTTTGATGTCCATTGTTACATAAAACACTAAACTAAAATTAGTTACAAATTATTACAAAAAGTCATCAGAAAAAATTAGATTACTAATCAATTATGATACATAAATAACATTATTTTCATGATTGATGAAAATTTATTTTTATAACAAAAATTGTTGATGTTATATTAATAAGATATTTCAATATTAAAAATGGTAATTTTTCAAGGTTTTTTTTCAACTGTGGATTATTGTAATTAATTGATCTATTTAAAGGAATTTAATTTATTGAGTATTAAATCAAAACTCACATAATAATATCCTTATGTTAAATAATATTATGAACACTTTATGCTTAAAATGGTCATTTTTATATAAAAATAGATATTCTTCAAATTTTAAATTTTTTAATATATAAATTAATGAAATTTAGAAATTTTATTTTATAAAATTATTTTTTTTCTTGTATTAAACATATTAAAATTAAATTAGATTCAAATTTAGGTATTTTTATAAAATATTTTATTTTTTAGTGAAAATTAAAACATCTATATTTTAGAAATACTATAAATTTTATGACATTATCATGATACATGAGTGAATTTAGGGGTAATAAAAATGCTTTATTGAAAAAATAAATGTTAAAGAAGAAATATAATTATTTTTAAAATATAATTTGGATATATAAATCCATATATTAGCATTTTTGAGATCCAAGTAATATTTTTATTTAAATAAAAAGTATTTTAGGCCCATCACTTTTAATCAATTATTCTAAAGATTAATTTTTATTGTGTTTTGGTTTTAATCTCAAATAAATTCCCCTTGATTAAAAAATTTGTAACGTCCTAGTTCTGGAAGCCACCCTGATCCGCCCTATACCCGGTTGGTCACTTGGCCTCAAGCACATTTCCTTAGATGCCAGATGCTGCCTACTAGCAGTGGGGGCATTGGGTGAGATAGTGGGGAAAATATGCCCTCATTGGAAGAGTACAAAGTGGAAGATAAATAAAAACAATAGCCGAAGCAGTAAATATCTAACAATAATAAATAGTAGAAGACTAATAAAGAAACATCTAGAGCATAAATACATATAAATTATTTATGATACATTTATGCCTAGGAAAGTAGGCAAACAAGTCAAAATGATGAATACAGTGCTAAACCAAAGTAAAAAAGAAAAACAGATGAGCAACTCCTCAGTATCACAATCATCTTCTTGGTCCCATGCTCTCCAGCTCCAATGCAATCAAGTGCCTGAAGTTGAAGGGTGCTTTCCCTTGTCTATACCTACAGCAATGTAATCTGTTTGGGCCCAAAATCACGGCCCAAACAGGGTGTGAGACTAAATATTTTTAGGCAACCACCACAACATATGTTCCTAAAAGTCAGTATATATATGGAAAGTAAAAGTATATAATGTTGTAAACAAGGAAATAACTCAACAACAAACAACCCACAATTATAAGTATTTAGTTCAAAAACAGGTAAACAACTACTCAAGAAAAAACGGAACAAACAGTAAAACCCCAAGGTAGTTCTCATAGCCTAACCCCTATGGTTTAACCAAAAAGCACTAGAAACCCTATGGGAGGCACACACAGTCTCACCCCTCTAGTTCATCAATTGTATAGACTCTCTAAGGAAGCACTCAATGTCAATCCCCCCTATAGTCTCCCATCATACAAAAATCACTTTGGATAAGCACTCAATGTCTCATTCCGCTTGTGGCCCACGTCGAGGAACTACCGAAACTCTGAGGAAGCACTCAACGTCAATTCCCCTTGTGGTCTCACATCGTAATTTATAAGAAACTATGGAGAAGCCCTCAATGTCAATTCTCCCTATGGTCAATATACCAGGTTCTCACGTCCCTGTGTAAGTCAACAAGCATAGCATCATTTAACAACAAAATAAACCTCACGAACTACTTTTCTAGCATACTATTTCATATCATCACTTTAGAACTATAGTCATACCATCCTACAATACTAGGCATGGAAGGTAAACAAAACCCTAATAGGAAAACAGGACCCAAAGGTCAAAATAGGTAAACATGCATGGGCAATACATCAAAAAAAAATTACCCTAATCACAAACAACATCCTCTACTCTAGAAAATAAGAAAATCAGACAAACAATATGGCTAAACCGGTAGACACGCAATACCTCATTCCAAGGAATTGGTGGAATTTTCACAAAATATTCAATGATTTTCAAAGAGAGGCACAAACCACCTACCTCAGGCATATGAGATCAATATACATGAACCAAGAGGATTTAATCTATTTAGAACACCATATATCGATGTGATTCTAATGTAATCGACGACGGTCAATTCAGAGGATGGACCGATGCTCGGGGGCTCATCGATGATTCGTGGATGCTCGGTGCTCTCAGATGAAAGAAACCTAGAAGAGTGATTTATATCCTTCAGGCACGAACCTGGTGCATTTAATGAAAAAAATAAAGTACATGGCATGTACTTTTGGATTACATGGCATGTACTCTACTTTTTCGTACTTTACTTTAAGTGGCCATTGAACACCCCCACATGGTCGTGTGCATGGCCGCTACATGGCCAGTACCTGACTTCCTGCAGCCAAGAAGTACACGACGTGTACTAATAAAGTACACAACATGTACTTTGAAAATTTCCATAATTTTATCTTTTTCCCAAAAATGACCAGAAAAGGAAAAACATACCCGAGAAGAAGATCCTGGTTCTAACAAAATTCCACCTTAATGAAATTCGTCCCCGAATTTCCCTAGCGCGACATAGAAGAAGAAACCCTGAACAACTCCAGCCACTGTAATCATACGTCGGCCTCCCTCTCCCAAGTCTCATCTTGCACCCGTCCATGCTGTCATAGAAATTGTACCAGAGGAACAGATACACCACGAAGAACCTTCATACTACAATAAAAAATCCTTATAGGATGCTCTTCAAAAGATGCATCCACCTCAAACTCGACTTCCTCACTTTGGAATGTATGAGATGGGTCTAAAAACTAACGTCGGAGCAGATAAACGTGGAAAACATCGTGCATATCTTGGTACCTCTGAGGTACATGCAACCGATAGGAAACCGGCCATGCTCTCTCCAATACCTCAAACGGCCCGACTAACCTCGGTGAAACCTTACCCTGCATCTGGATCCTTCTATTCACCAACCTCAATGTGACACGTAGGAAAACCTGAACCCCCACCACAATCTCTAGAGGTCATCTCTGATGATCAACATATGACGTCTGTTGAGACTATGCAGTAGCCATCCTTTTCCAAATCAAGTCTATCTACTCTCTGGTCTCTTGAACAAGGAGAGGTCCCAACAAAGATGTCTCTCCTACATCCAGCCAACATAAGGGAGATTAACAGGGCCTACCCTAAAATTATTCATAAGGTTCCATCTGAATAGTTGCCTGAAATTTATTTTTTGTAGGAGAAATCCACTATAGGTATATTCTTTTTCCAAGAACCCCCAAAGTCTAGATTCCATGCTCCGAGCATGTCCTCAAACACCAAGATCATACGCTCGGACTGGCCATATTACTGGTGATAGTATGTTGTAGACAAAAGTACTTGTGTACCCAAGGCCTTCTGAATCCTATTCCAGACCCAAGAAGTAATACACGAATCCTTGTATGAAACAATGGAGTGTGGAACTCCATGCAGACTTACAATTTCCCGGATGTATAGTCGTCCCAGCTCAACAACCCAAAAGGTCTCCTTGATTGGCAGGAAGTGAGAAACTTTCGCAAGCTTGTCGATGACAACCCAAGATATGTCTTTACCTCTAGTAAACCATGGAAAACCAGTCACAAAGTTCATCATGACATCATTCCACTTCCACTCGATAATCGGAGACTGCTGCAGAGGCCCTGCTGGTCACTGATTCTCTGCCTTCACCTGCTGACAGGTGGAACTTCTCATGATGAACCCAGTAATATCCCTCTTCATACCTAGCCACCAATACTGGCAGTGTAGATCACGATACAAATTTGTGACGACAGGATGAACTACCCAAAATGAGGATTGAATGTCTGGAATCAGCTCCTCACGTATATCTACTGGCACCCAAACCCGTTCATGGAAACAAATGATATCATCCTCGCCTATAGTCCACCCAGGAATAGTGTCCTTTCATAGCATGCATTCCCATAGGACTAGGCCTTCAGAACCTGATGGCTGCCTCATTCATACTCGATCAAGAAGGGTAGAGGTAACATGTAAAAATGATATCAATGTCTACCCTTGCCTGACGTGCACCTCCAAATGCATCTTAGAGAACAGATCCATAAGCTGCCACTCACTGCTGGCCTCCCAAACATCATGTATCTGAGTCCTCCTGCTCAATACATCATCCATTTTGTTTCCTTTCCTAGGCCTATAGGCAAGCTAAATGTCGAATGACTGTTGGCACTCAACCCACCACCTTTGTCTCAGATTCAAGTCACTCTGAGTGAAAATTTACATGAGACTTTTGTGGTCGGTTAAAACCAAAAAAGGCTCTCCCAAAAGGTAATGTATCCAACAACATAAGGCATGAACAACAACTTCCATCTCCAAATCAAGCATTGGGTAGTTCTTCTCAGGTGGCCTCAACTTCTGATACTCATACACAATGACTCTATCCCCCTACATAAGCACAGCTCCCAGCCTGATACCTGGAGCATCATAGTAAATAGTATAGCTCTTTCCCGGCTCTGGGAAGAATATTATCGGTGCTGAAGTCAACCTCCCTTTCAATACCTGAAAGGATGAATCACAAGCACATGACCATAAGAACATCGTAACCTTATTGGTGATACATATCTGTGGTGTTGCTATGCATGAAAAGTCGTGTATGAAATGAATGTAGTGTCTAGACATCCCTAGAAATCTCTGCACCTCAATGACATTCTTCAGCTGCTCCTAGGAAACTACTGCTCTCACATTCTCTGGGTTTTCAGATACACCTTCCTCTGAGATAACATGACCCAAGAAGTGAATATGGTCTATCCAAAAATGGAACTTCGAGAGATTAGAATATAACAGATGCTCCCACAGTGTACTCAAAATCATCTAAATATGGGTAGCATGGTCGTGACAAGTGTGAGATTACCCCATGATATCATCCAAGTAGACCACTATGAACAAATCCAAAAATGGATGGAACACTATGTTAATCAATTCCATAAAAACTATTGGTGCGTTCATGAGACTGAAAGATATAACTGTATAAGCGTATAAACCATACATTCTCCTAAAGGCTGTAAAATGTATATCTGATGGTCTAATGTGCAACTGATGATAACCAGACCTCAAGTCAATCAATGAGAATACTCAGGCTCCTCGAAGCTGGTCAAAGAGATCATTGATCCTCATCAAAGGATATAGATTCTTGACAATCCACTGGTTCAGCTTCCGATAATCTACACAAAGCCTAAGAGTACCATCTGCCTTCATGGCAAACAGGACAGGCGAACCCCATAGAGAATTACTGGGTCTGATGAACCCCTTTTCCTGCAACTCCTCCAACTACATATTCTATTCCAATAACTCAAGTGTAGCCATCATATAAGGAGGAATGGACAATAGTGCCTCTCCTGGAATGAGCTCAAATGAGAAGTCTAAATAATGCTCTAGAGGTAAAACTGAAAATTCTTCTTGAAAGAGATCCCTGAAATGATCGACCACTCAAGAGACGTTTAACTGCGAAGTCCAATGGTTATCCATATATAGATTGGAAATCTAGGTTGTAACCCTTCCTAGCCCATGATTCTCGGGTCCCACCCTTCTCTCCAGGACATCCCACTCACCCCAATGAAGAAAATATCCACCCTCTGGTGATATGATTCTCACCCCGCGACGATAACAGTCGATGAATTCCTGGAAGGGAACTAAACATTACATATTGAGGATGACAACATATCCTGTCATCTCTAGGACATAGATGTCCCATAATAAGTGACTCCCTTCAACTTCTATAGGGCACTACATACACTGACATACACTAGCAGTCCTATCCCACAACCATGTTTCTATTGTCAAAATATCGGCAGAAGAAAACAAATTGTGCCCAAGGATCACCAAAACAGTGACAGATATAAAGCTATGTGTAGAACCAGTATCGGAAAGAGTTGAAGATAATACTGAGTCTACTAAAATCGTTCCTCAAACTGTAGAGGGTCCGGGATCCTGCCCCTGCTGGGTCTGCTCCACTGAAAAACACTAACCTGTACCACGACCCTGCAACCCTGCCTGACCTCTCTGAGCTGATCTACCATCTTGTCACTGATAGACCAGAGACTGACCAACATGGCCTCGACTACCTCTTCATCCCAGACGGCTAGAAGAACTCGAATTCCCTGACTAGTGAGAAACAGGTGGCTATGCTCCTAAACAAGGAGTCATGGAAGAACCCCAATCACCAGCTGCTGGTGAGAAAACCTAATAGAAACGCTGGAGGTGAGCCATCTTACTACAAGATCAGAACTCTACTATATCTCTCTGGAACTACAACCACATATGCTTAGCCCTTCTACATTGGTGGCATACCACCTGACTACCTAAAGATGTGTGTCGCCTCCTCGGATCACCGCATGAATACACCCTACGGCGCTAACTATTGTCAGCGGGAAAGGTACTAACTCTGGAAGCATAATCACCCTAGCCATCATCTCCGGAATCTCTCAGATTGCGCTCCACAATCAGCGCCTGGTTGATAATGGATGTGATGGAAGTCAACCTAAAGATATTCACCTACAATAGGATCTCCTGTCTAAGACCATCCTCAAACTTCCTTTCCATGAACAACCCATCTCCACCCTGGAGGGGTGTAAAACACTAAATCTCGATGAAACGAGAGGTATACACCATAATGTAAAGTGTACCATACTCCAGACTAATGAACTCTTGGGCTCAATCAGCCCTAAATGTCTCTATATAGAAGTATTTAAAGAATATGTGCGGAAACACCTCACATTACATGACATGCTAATGACCCGCTGTGTGATCACATCCCACCATATCTTGGTGGAATCCCATATCATATAGGTAGCGAGCTTGAATCTCCTCTTTGGAGGCATCTCCATATTCCAAAAGATCGGTAGCATGGATTATAGCCATAACTCGGTAGCCTGAGGTCCTCCTTCTCCTGATATGGTGGGAGGATGCTGCTGTGGGAAAACCCGCATCAAGTCTGCTATAGAAGAGGCAGGAAGTGGTGCTCCCTGGATTTTCTGCATCATCCTTAGGATGCCTTCCCGAAACTGCAAATTAGTGCCTCTAACTAGTATCACTTATGGTGACAAGGCTAGAACAACAGAAGGATCTTCAGGAAGTCCCTGATCTGCCATATCTGGTGTCTGATCACTACCCTACAACTGGTGGATGACCGGAGGATGTCTTAGTGGCATGGCTCTGCAAGGTCAAACACAAACCTTATATTCAAGACTATCAAAAAATGAAAACTGGAAGGACAAGAAATTAATATAAGAATAAAATCATTCGTGTTTTGCAAAACAATACTTCAAGGAATGTATTTTTCCTACACGGCGTGTTCCCTTAAGTCATTCACATGGGAGTGTACTTCTGTTTTTACAGGTCGTGTGACACCCCAAACACATGGAGTGTTCTCAAAACACATGGCGTGTACTTGTATCCCCTTCCCCTACCTGGGTCCTTCTACATGGCTAAGCCTCACTACTCTCCTAATACAAAACAACACTATGTGTTCAAGATAGACACAGAATGTACTAAGAAATCATTACCCGGCCTGTGTTGTTAGTGACACGGCCTGTGAACCCAGTTTACACTACACATCATGTTCCAAAAAAACATGGCATGTACTATGAATATATAACACAGACTTGTGTTGTTCATGACATGGCCGAGTACCTTGGTTCTGCTGCACGACTAGTGAAATTAAAACACAATGTGTAAAAATGTTGTTTTGTCCATCCGTGTCATTAGTCACACGGGTACACACACGGTCACTACAACATGGCATCATCGTACTGTACACAACATGTTTTTACATAATTTTTCACAACCCTGTGTACCTTCCCACAGAGTAAATGACAAGGTTTTAAAACTACATGACATGTATTCAAAATGTACATAACGTGTATTCTGGTTTTTTCATACACTAGTCTTAGAAACTACTCTAGAGCCCACAACAACATAGAAGCAAACATCATAGGTGCCAAATTCTGATCCTTGAGGTCCTATACACCCTACAAATCAATATTTGGAATCCTATAAAAGTTATAACAAGGAATCAAAGTGATGATCCACAAAATTCCAGTCCATGAGGTCCCATAACACATCAATAACTAATGTTTAGAATTCTTCCAAAAAAAGAACCACTCAAACAAAACCTTATCAAACAGCAGATATTCTATCAAGCATCTATCTCAATTGAATGCATAGTCTACATAACGTCTATCACAACATCATCCAATCACTAATGAATCATAGATGGCATTGAAAGTATGCATGAAATTTGATTTTTGACAAGTACCTATATGATTCATGAGATGGATACCCTCATCTCATCAGGTTGTGATAGAAATAGAACCACAATAACAACAACAGTAACACCACAAAATATGTGAATCACCCAATAGTGAAATCAAATCAACTGTAAAATTGAAAACTAGTAAAATTGAAATAAACAAGGTAGTATCACTTTTCCATATAAGCAAGTTACCTACTCTAAGGCACAACTTATTACCAAGTACATATTCCATCTTATCCCTAACTATTGGCTCTAAACATTAAGTCAAGTGAAATGAATCCCTTTGATACCACTTTGTAACGTCCCGGTTCTGGAAGCCACCTAGAGGCGCCCCGTAGACGGTTGGTCACATAGCCTCAAGCGCATTTCACAAAACACCAGAGGCTGCAAACTAGCACCAAGGTCATTGGGTGTGATAGTGGGGAAACTATTCCCTCATTGGTAGAGTACACACCAGAAGATAAAAAAACAACAACGGAAGTAATAAATATCCAACAGTAGAATACAGTGGAAGACTGATAAAGAAACAACTAGAGCGTAAATATATATAAATGATTCATGATACATATATGTCTAGGAAAGCATCCAAACAAGTCACAATGCTGAATAAAGTAATAAACCTAAGTATGAAAGAAAAATAGATGAGCAACTCCTAAATATCACAACCCTCAGCTTGGTCCCATGCTCTTCAGCTCCAATACAATCAAGTAACTGAAGTCAAAGGGTGCTTGCCCTTATCTATACCTACAGCAATATAATCCGTTTGGGCACAAAATCATGGAACAAAGAGGGTGTGATACTAAATCCCCGTAGGCAACCACCACAATATCTATGCCTAACAATCAGTTAATACATGGCAGGTAAATGTAAAAAAGTATTAAACAAGGAATGCACTCAATAACAAACAATCCACAGTTTCTAGCATTTAGTTCACAAACATGTAAACATATACTCAAGCTAGAAGGAACAAACAGGTAACCCCCTAAGGTAGTTCTCACAACCTATCCCCTATGGTTCATCTAATAAGTACTAGAAACCCTATGGGAGGCCCACATAGTGTCACCCCTCTAATGAATCTAATGTATAGACTATCTGGGGAAGCACCCACCATCAATTCATTAAATAGTCTTGTATTGTACTAAAGGCGCTATGGGGAGGCACTCAATGTTTCATTCCCCCAATTGCTCATGTCAAGAAACTACATACACTCTTACGAAGCACTCAACATCAATTCCCCCTATGGTCTTTCTTCGTAATTTATAAGACACTCTTGAGAAGCCCTCAACGTCAATTCTCTCTATGGTCTATATACCAGGTTCTCACGGCCCTCTGTAAGTAAACAAGCATTGCATCGTGTAACGACAAAAGTAAACCTCATGAACTACTTCGTTAGAATTCTATGGAATAACATCACCTTATAACTACAATCATACCATCCTATAATACAAGGCATGGAAGGTTAACAAAATCCTAACATGAAAACATGACCCATAGGTCAAAACAGGTAAACATGCATGGGTAATACATCCAATCACAACTAATTACCCAAATCACAAACAACATCCTCTACTATAGCATATAATCAAAGCAGATAAATAATAAGGCTAAAATGGTAAACATGCAATACCCCATTCAAGGGTATTGGTGGAATTTGCCCAAAATATTCAATGACATTCAACAGAAAGGCACAAACCACCTACCTCTTGGTTAGGAGACAAATATACTTGAACCAAGAGGCTTGATCTACTTAGAACATCGTAGATTTCTAAAATTACAATGCAATTGACGGCGGTTGATTCGGAGGACGGACGGAGGATCGAGGGTTCATCCAAGATCTGTGGATGCTCGATGCTCTCGGATGAACGAAACCTAGAAGGAGAGGTTTCTATCTGTCAAACGCGACCCTAGTGCATTTAATGAAAAAAAAGAAAGTACACGGCATATACTTGCCGTTTCCATACTACGATTTAAGAAGCCTCTGAACAATCCCACACGGTCGTGTGCAGGGCCGCTACACGACGAGTACCCGTCTGCCTACGGCCAAGAAGTACACAATGTGTACTAATAAAGTACATGACGTGTACATTGAAAATTTCTAGAATTTCCTATTTTCCCCAAAATCAACCAGAAAAGTAAAAACATACACAAGAAGAAGATTTTAGTTCTTATAAAAATAATCTATTTAATTAAATGGGAATCAAAATTATACATGATTTTTATGTAATATCAATTTTATTCTTCAAAGGGGGATTTAAAGAAAAATCCATTGTTCTTTGAAAACATATAATAAAATTAAAAACCTCCACTTCTAGAAATTGAATATTTAAAATGGATTCTGTATTTTGGTCCAAAATTTCTAATTTTTTAATGAGGTTGATTTAATTTTTTATCGGAGTTAATTGTTACTATGTCAAAATCCTTCCCCAATGGTAAAGGTTAAAATGATTATTGGGATATAAAACTAAAATATAAGCCTAAAAATATCTATGGAAATTGTCTAAATGTGACTTCTTGAGTTTATTTAGAGCATAATATATTCTATATTAAAAATGGAACTAAATTTGATCCAATTTAATTGAGAAATACATTTTTATATTTTTAATTTCATAATATTTTCAACGGTTTGATTCCCCTCACTTATAAATGGAAACATAATATTCTCACTTCTACAGACACATAATACACTACTACCTTAACCAATATCAGAACAAATACCATCTAAAAATCCATATACATAACCTATAGAGTATCTTATTAACAAAAGAACCATCCAATAAGACTTATTGTTTAATCTAAAGGACAATACTAAACGACGATGTATTGGTCTTAATGATATTCAGTCAATTTTATTTATTCTTAAAATTCTTAATAAATATTATAACAATAATAATAAAATGAAATAATAATCTACACTATATTTAAAATATTTATGTGTTTGGAAGAACTATTCTCTACATCATTTTTTTCTAATCGTAAATGGAAACATCATTCTTACATACATATAGGATAAATTGTAAATGAAGAGATGCATTTTGTTTTTCATCACTAATTCAAATTGATATTTTTAAAATATGAAATCAATTAATATATATGGTATATATTAAATAATTATTTTTCTTTAAATATAATATATTATATATCCTCTTATCCTCCCATCAATTGGATATCAAAAATGTTACTCATGCGTACTTTCAAAATACAACCCCAAAAAAGATATGTAATTCATTTTACATCACCGCCACACATGGACGTTCATAATGTTGAATTTAATGAATAAATATTAAATTTATTATATTATTATTATTATTTATGATAAACCTTTATTAACATTATTTTATTATCATATATTAGCTAAATGATAATATCTCTTAAACATACATGTGGGCTTCTACCTCCAAGAATGATGTATCTCATTTTTCATAATCTCATTTAATGGATGATTAAAAAAATTATTTAATATATATATATATATAGAAGATATATACGAAATTATTGAAATTGAGTAATTGATAAAACCATTACCACAGTATATGGTCAGAAACCTCCATATAGAAACTTGTATAAGAAACAAAACTATGAACACTTAAATAATATATTCTATCAAATAATTATGACTAAATAAGTAGAAAGAAGTTTTGAATAAATGATATTTTTGTAGATAGATATAATTTTGGAGCTAATATAAATTAATAATGTATATATGTATATATATTATACAATATGGTGGAATGAACACAAAAAATCTGGAATCTATGGTATGAGTTTCTCGTTTTGAATTTTATTCATTGAAACATGTTTTGAATTACACACATATTTACACTACATGAATATATTATACATCATTGAATTATTATATCACAATACATTTTTTATGATATTTAATGTTTAATTTAGTTTTTTCTATTTCATGGGGTTTTGATTCAATTGTTATAAAATCTATAACAAATCTTGGTCTCAATTTCAATTCCTTAAAACCTATTTCATGTGAACGATGATTTATTGTATATATTGTACATAATTTTCCGTGAATATATATTCACATAATATTACATGTAATTAATGTTATTTATTGAACAACATGATGATCAAACATTCTATGGAATTTTATTCAAATGTTATTATTCCATAAGGGTTTATTCTACATTCTCATTTTTATTTAGGATTAATTAAGTTTAAATTTTCATTTGGTGAATTATATTTTATTTCTCTTTTAATCACTATATATTTTCATTTGAATGGATTTTTATTCTATTTAGACATTTTTATCTCATTTTTACTCTCTTTGTAACTAAAATATAATGAGATAATGTTTATAATGAAATCGAATCATATTTATCATTTTTTCTGGATACATTATCTTCCATATCAATATTCTTTTTTTATTTAATAAATATTTTTTATATACTTAAATTGTTTTAAAGGTACTTTTTTTAACTTTTACTTTTTAAATCAATGTTTAAAGTGAATCTATTTATCATCTTCCAAATAATAAAATTGTGACATTCTTTTCAAAACATTGAAAGAATCCATTTTTAATCAGTTTCATCATGAATGGATTTTCTGACCATCATAAACATTCTTACTTATTTATATTATTTTCTATATTTTTCTGGTTTTATAAATTAATATATATTACCATTATTGTTTCAAATTCTCAAAGGAAAATTATATTATTTTTATAAAATTTCTTTGAATTATATTTCCCCCAACTTATATATAATTTTATATTCCAATTCAAATTTCCTTATAAAAGTATATTTTACTTTAATGACGTTAGTATTTTAAAATATTTTAAAAAATTTATTTAAAATTATAATTGACACTTGATGAATGTATTTTTGTAAGTGATTTATATCTTAATTTAGAAACAAAATTATGAAATCAATAGGTGATTATTTTTAAAATTTTTACTTCCATTTTAAACACTATTTCCAAAGGGACATATATTCACTAGAACACTTGTATTCCTAATGATTTTATTTTGTTTATCATGTCCATTTTATTCATTATAATCAATGTATTCTACATTATTTTCAACATTTACTTATCAATATACCCAGAACACTATATGGTGTAAATACTCAATTTAATATAAATCAAATTGGGGGTGTTTACAAAGAAATATAATGCGTTTTTTGACTATAGAAACATTAAAATCCAAATAATTTTAGCTTTATATACTTAATTATTGGTTTTTAAGACATGTTTTTTCTATAATAGGTAATATTTTCATTCGATATTTTTTTCAATATAGATAATAGTTGTTTTGTAATCTATATTAATATGAAATTTTATTGTTCATTATGTATATGGTGAATAAATTTGACATGTGTAAGTTATGATCGTGGTCCATTATCATCCCTTTAAGAAAAAGTATGTTTTATTAGAAAAATAGGATTAGGTATTTGGAATATTCCATACGAATTTATGGATGATGTGTTCATTGATAGGCCTTTTAGGTATTCAAAATTTATTGTTGAAGTGGCCAAGATTATATATATGATTTCATGGATGAGATGACTTAACAGTATTAATGATTTCAGGGTTTATAATCCTTGATGATATACAAGATTTCTCAGTTGATATAAATTGAGGGTAATATTTAGATATCCCACATTATTCTTTCCTTAATTATGAAATAATTTATTATTTTTCATGTGATGCTATGTTTTTTCCCATGGATATATTTCATGCTCCTGTTATATATTATATTGGAAATTTATTTATTATTTTTTATGAAATGTTTTTATGTTTTATGTAATATTGATTTCTTATGATACACACATTCCCTTAATAAGTGTTTATGATCACAATTTCTTATAATTCTATGTCTATATTTTATAAAAAATATAAATTACTATGATATATCTATAAGGGTAGCACTCATTGATAATTTCATTGTATATTTTTAAATAAAACTATTTATTATAAAAATATAGGTTTAATGGGAAAATGTTCATTGAATAGAGAAGAAATGGGTCATTATATGTAGATTTTAATCAAAATACTCAGAACATCTATACACAAAACTTATTGCATATGTTAGTGGCTCAATCATTTCATTGAGGTTTTAATTAATGTAGTTCAAAATTGTAGGTTTTGGGCACAGTGGAATTAGGTTTAGGATGACACCCAAATTTAATTTTAACCATGATCAATGATTATTTTAGGATAAATACAAAGATGAATTCCAATCTCCAGGACATAGAATAAAATATTTATATAATGAAGTAATATTACCAAAACCTTTAGAGAGGATCTTAAACATTATGTTTATAATTAATTTAATTAATTTCATAAAAAATAGTAGGATCTTTGTTATTTTCTCCATTGATGATTTTGATCATCCAGAATGCCCATTCCAGATTATCTCATTGTACTTGTGAGGATCAAAACTAAAATACCTCTAGAAGTGATCCGAACGTGCTCTGATGGCCTCTGATCGATAACACTCATTCTCTAGGTTCCAGTGCGGCGAAGCGAGTGTTTTGTGTCAGTCATTCATGATCGATTGTTCTTCAGAAATAAAAACGTCTCTCATTCTTGAGAGGGGAGTGAAGAGGGTTCAAGAGAGAAATTTTTTTCCTCAAAAATTATCAATTCACTTATCGTGATGTTCGGTACATGGTAAAATAGACATATGTTTCTATTTATTGTTACCATATTTAATTTCATAACAAAAATTAAATACATTCATAACCCTTTTAAAAACGCATGATATTAATAATAATACCATGCCATTATTTATGTTTTTCCAACATACTCAAAATAGAATAATAAATAATTTCTGCGTCACAAAATAATAGTACCATTACTTTAATTTTTTCCAACAAGTTAAATAATTATTTATCATATTGCAAATAATTATTTTACAATCAAACCAGACATGGTCTGATCAAACTCCACATCCATTTATTGAACAGCTGAATAAATTAAAAAATAATTTATTCTCTTTAATAATTATTTTATTTACAAAATATTAAATAAATTTTAATTAAATGTTAAATAAAATAAATAAAAATATTTTACCCACATTCCTGTGAATAAATATTTATTTAATTTATGAAATCATTTTAACTTGAATAAAATTACTCCACTATCTTGATAATAATATTTATTAATTAAATTCAAATAGAATTTAACCATGCCCACAAGAAACACTTAGTGTGTGACCCTCTATGATTATTTCTTGTTGGTATTAGGCGGGCTTGCCTAAAGTCCAAGAGTACTGTCTAGCAATGGGTCAAGGCACCCAAGAGAATGAAATTAATGCATAAATAACGACATCCACATATTATCAGACACTTTGTAATATAGTCTATGAGTGTCAATATCTCATCAAGATGGTTTCATGATAGTGCCATCAACATTTGGGCTTGATACTTCATTCTTTGACTACCTAAAATAAACTCGTCGTTACAAAATGTCCATGTAATTTCACATAACGGTTCTATTTCCATCCGAGAGTCATGATATAAACTTCCATAAATGGAAGGGACAAATCCTTCCATGACTTATCAATAAATAACATGCCACTTGTGATACACCCAACATACTCTACCTCCTGTCAACTATCTGTGTGATGATTTTTGTTAGTAAATAAAAGTGTGTGATTCATGACACATATTAATGATAATCTTAAAGTGAATGGATCATTACACATGCTCGCAGATAGAAATATCTAATGACATAAAAACATGTGGAATTACTATTTAGGGTCTATTTTCATAATCTCTTATCTTAGAGATTACCAAGTGTGAACTTCATGTGAGTAAATATCATCTACTTATGAGTACTTGCACCTGAAAGTTTTCAGGCTATATATTACATCATAGTATTTCATCTAACTGTAGAACTATATTTAAGCTTATTGTTATAGCATTTCAAGGTTCTAACCATTGCAGGGAACTGTCATGACCTTATCAATGAAAAAAATACTCTAGGACAATATAATATTATAGTCATATATAATAATGAAAAATATGTAAAAATATGTTTAATATTTAAAAACATTAAATATCCATGTAATCAAAGCACAACCAGTTGCTTCTAGGATACCAACTCTAACAAATTCCCAATTCTACTAGAGCCAACTACATACGACTTTCAGTACGCTAGACCTCACATGGTGATCATGTTTCTACTGAGTCTAGGATTTAGTCAAGGGGTCCACCATGTTGTCTTCCATGGAACTATCAATCACTGCAACTTCACCTCTATGATAAAAATCCCTCGAGAGAAGAGACTTATGAAGTATCTGTTTTTTTCACTAATGTGACCTTGGCTCTTTTGTGAGAGACACCTCTATAGTATTATCCCAGTACGGTGTGATTAAATCATTACTTCTAGGTATCATATCTAGCTCTTGGATGATGATTTGAATCCAAATTTCTTCTTTATCTGCCTCAGATTCTACGATATACTCGGACACTATTTTAGAATCTGTGACAACACTCTGCATTGAGCTCTTCCATCTCACTGTACCTCCATTCAATGTGAAGATGTAACCCTTTTGGGACTTGATGTCATCAGGATCAGTCTAGAATCTAGTATATTCATATCCTCAAATGACAAGTTCCTAATCTACCCCATAAACCAAGAACATATCCTTCATACACCTTAGATACTTTAGGATAGTCTTGATTTTCATTCAATGATGGTCACCTAGGTAACCTTGATATTTACCTATACCACTTAATGCATTGGAGACATCCCTCCTAATACATTATATGACATACATGACTAACCCAATCACTGATGCATATAGAGTCTCTTCCATTAACATTCATTCCTCTTGTGTTTGAGAACACATTTTCATGGAAATATGAATACCATGTGGCACTAAAAACAATACCCTCTTGGATTGTTCCATACTAAATCTCTTCAGTATATTATCAATGTTTTTATGTTGAATTAGGACTAAAAATCTCTTAGATCTATCACGATGGATCTTGGTCCCAAGAATATATGATGCCTCGCACAATTCCCTCACAGATAATCATTGATTCATCCATGCATTAATAGACTACAAGACTGGTATATCGTTTCTAATAAGTAATATCTCATCAACATATACTATTATGAAAACAACTGCACTCCCACTAAATATTTTTTAGACACAAGGATCACATTCAATCTTGATAAAACCAAATTTCATTATGAATTCATTAAAATGAAGGTTCCATGACATGGATGATTTTTTTATTCCATAAATGGTGTTCTAAATCTTTCATACATTATAAGGATCCATTGCAGTAATAAATCCATCATGTTGTGTCATGTAGACATCTTCCTGAAGGTTCCCATTAAGGACTGATATTTTGTAATCAATTTTCCAAATATCATAGCCTTGGAAAGAGACAATTTCCAACAGAATTTTGATGCATTTCAACATTGCAATTGGTGAAATGTTTTCGTCGTAGTCAATGCCTTGAAGCTGTTTGAAATCTTTTATAAATAGTCATTCCTTATAGGTAATGACTTATCCTCTAATGTCCAAATTATTTTTTAATACAAATTTGCAATCAACATGCTTTACATCAACTAGAGGATATATGAAAATCCAGAATTGGTTTTGGTACATGGAATCCATTTCATAATTCATGGCTTCTTGCTACATGGAAACATCTGTTCCACTTACTGTTTCCTTGTTCATTAGAGGATCATTATTATCACCAAATAATGATTCAAAATCCAATGTAACTAGAAAAAATACCATTCTGGTTATCTAAACTCTCTTGTACTCTGATACAGTTCTTTTGTCTATGGAATAGTTCTTTCATCCATGGGGATTTATAGAAACTTTTCCTGTACTAACTCTTGTATACCTTGAGCCTCAAATTCATCAATGTCTATCTATCTCCCAATATATCTTTTGTAGATGTGCTCCCTCTCAAAGAATATGGTGTGTCTTGCCAATATAACCTTTTTTTATGAGGGGTTTTATATGTAATATCACCTTTTTCTCTTTGGGTATCCTATAAAGGTACACTTTGTGCCTCAGGGTGCAAGTTTGTTACTTAAATAGGACTGAACAATTACATTTCTTTCCCACACATGTAAATTCAATAACATGGATTTCTTCCCACTCTAGAACTCATATTGAATAACATTTATTGATTTAGTTTTTACTTGTTTTAGTATGTGTGTTTCTATTTATAACACATATCCCTAAAAGTATAATTGAAGATGTGCATGACTCATCATTGATCTCACCATGTCCAATAGTGTGTGGTTCCTCCTTTATCTCTCACCATTTCACCGAGCCGTGTAAAAAGGAGTGAGTTGGGATAGGATCCCGAACTCCCATAAGTAATCAATGAAGTCTTTATTTTTATATTTTCCACCTTGGTTTGAGTAGAGTTTATAAATATTCTTACCAAGCCAGTTCTCAAATTCATTATTTTATTCTTTTATCTTATCAAAAAATTCTGACTTATACCTCATTAAGTAGATATAACCATATCTTCTAAAATCATCAGTAAATGTTCTGAAGAATGTGTACCCTACCCTTGATTCAACTAGAAATGGTCTACACACATCAGTATGAACCAATTTAAGAAGTTATTTTTCCCTTTTACCTTTCCCACTAAATGAGGATTTGGTTATTTTCCTTGTAAACATGCATGACATACCCCAAGTGGTTTTAGTTTAAAAGAATCTAAACATCCATATTGATGTAACATTGTCAAGCGTTTCTCATTTACATAACCTAGCTGGTGATTCCAATGTTGGGTGTGGTATGAGTCAGGTGATGTATCATTGTTATCAATTGTCATTACTTGGTTTTTGTAATCCGAAACAAAAATAATGTTGTATAAATGTGCCATACCAAAAAAATTATAACATTGTAAAAGAAGCAAAATTCATTTCCAAATATGAAATAAAAATCCATATGTATCTAATATGGATTCATAAATAATGTTATTATTAAAAGAAGGAACATAATAACAACTCTATAACACCAAAATCATCTCAATTGGAAACATGAAGTGGTTGTCCACGACAGCTACATTAGCATGTCTGGCTTGGTTGGCTACTCGCAGATCATCCTCCCCTTGGTCAGTCTTCCTGAATCTACTTGGTTACTATATTTGGATACATATTTCATCACCAAAATTTGTATCTAATACCCAATTTATATATATAGATAGATTTCATTCGATAGAAAACACACCTAAATCTTCCACTTGATTCTTATGATGGGTGCACTTCTACTTCTAGTGTTCTTTCTTGACACATTGGAAACAAAGATCCTCCTATTACCTTAACTCCTGATTGATATTCCTTTTCTTGTATGGCTGTAATGATGCTTTGGGCTTAAATATATTCATCTTCCCATTCCTCTTATTCAACATAATGACAGAAGTCTTTTCACGCTTCACATATTTGTCCACATGGTGAATGATTATTTGAAGACCAGATAGAGACTTCTCAATATTGTTCATGTTAAAATTAACAAAAAATCTAGAGAATCTCTGAGGGAGTGATGCCAGAATGATATCGGTGCCCAGTTATTCATGGAGTTTAAACCCTAGATCCTCTGGGCACTTAATGGTTCCAATGAACATGACTACATGAGGACCAACTAGGTAATCCTCTACAAGTTTACTTTGAAAGAGTGCCTTGTAGATCTCAAACCATTCCTATCACGAGCTCTGCTAGTAAAGACCATGGAGGTTCTCAAGCCTGATATAAGCATCCATGTTTTTGAGAGACTTCATCAAGTCACTAGGAATTAATGATAGAATCAAACATTGAAATTTGACCACATCATTAATTTGTATCTCATAGACTATGAAATCCTCATCACTCAACTATTAGAAAGGTGGATCAGGTAATAATGACTCCAACACGTAAGACTACCATTCATAGCATAGGATAACCCGAATGCGTCTAAACCATTCTGGGATGTTACTGCGTGTGAGGATATTGTCTTTATCAAGAATTGATCATAGGGATAGTGTGTTTGACGAGCTTCTTATTTTTATACAACAATTAAAAGAGCAGATAATTATTAAATTCTTGATTATATTTTTATGAGAAATAATAAATTAAGTCTCCCACTATTTTATCAAATTCCAATAACCCTCACCATTAAACTCGGAATGTCCAGTTTCCATGAAATTCTATTGGAAAGGATCTACATTCCCCCTTTCATTAACCCAACATGGGTTTTCAAGTTATTTCAAGGTATTTATTTAGGAATGTCTTTGCCAACTATGGGCTTGAAGTTCCATGAACTGTTGAGTGGACACCCAAATCCTAATATCATAACTTTGAATTTCCTCAAATTTGCCTCCAATATTACACCAAGTCTATCAAGGGATAATCCTATTTATTTAATATGGTTATATCAATCCAAAATCATTCATAATGGATTCCTATATAAAATTATGTGTCCTAACTTGGGTTCGCCAAACACATTGTTTTATTGAGTTTTTCCATTAATCAAGTAATAGAATGCTTGATTTGAATTAATATTTTACTTGAAGGATTTTTATCTCTTATGTGTGAATTTCTTATTATCATTTTCTCATGATTATTAATATTAATTAGGACTTACTTATGTTATTGAAAATGTCTTGATTATATTTATGCATAAGCCTAATTTATTTTTGTTCCATCTCGAATGCTTGTTTAATTAATTAATTATGTGATCGTGACCACACAACCATAATGATAAACCAAGAATCTAACAGAAATAAAATAAATCGAAGTTCACTATCATAAGCTTTTATAATGTTTAGTTTATCTAGAGTTTGATAAACTAATTATGTCCTAAGGAAGGAACATCGTGAATCTTTTGGGTTCATGTTTACCTCTTTCCAACTTTCCACCTCTATATCTCGTGGGATTGATTTTGTCTTAGCTCCAACTTGAGCCACCTCCATTATCTTGGGAGTTTCATCCAATACATGTGCCGTTTTTTAATTCACATGAATGTGAGTGTTAAAAAGGGGTTTTACATAAAAGAAACCTCAGGCATATATGGCCTACATATTAATAAAGAGGAGGTTCACATTCCACCCAATTTAATTTAAATAAATTAATTAAAAGAAACCATCCACATAAAAAGGTCTCTGTTTAGCTCATGATCATCCATACATGAAATGATATTTATGAATAAGTAAAAATATCATTCAATTCATTAATTGTTCGTGTTTAAGATAAATCAGGCTCGAATCAATTGATTACCATATTTAATTAATCAATCTGTTTATCTTAAACCGTTTTCAAAAGTTCCTTGAAATTATCATCCATCAAAGTTTTAAACAAATAAATTCATTTAAAATTATCTTTTTACATAATGTGTATCTTGGAGACGACCCGATGAGTTTATATTCATAACTTCCCAATGAGTAAAAATGAACATTATAAAGATGTTAAATTAAAAACATATATATAAAACACCAATCACATGTTGTACCTCAGCTTTACAATCGTACGATGGTACTCGTCTCAAGGGTTTGTAT
Organism: Viscum album; assembly: GCA_963277665.1. Lineage (NCBI taxonomy): Eukaryota > Viridiplantae > Streptophyta > Magnoliopsida > Santalales > Viscaceae > Viscum > Viscum album. Next base: position 1,433,395,583 of record OY728142.1, on the reverse strand, counting down.
AATATAATAACAAATTTTAATAAATCTATATAATATGGATGAGTACACGTCGTGTACAGTTGTTCACTATCCATATGAAGTACACACTTTGAGGAAAATTGTGTGTGAGTGTACTTCAGAAATATTCGTAGTACATGGCATGTCCATTCGACCACATGCCATGTAGTTCCTCATTATACGGTCTCCAGTTGGGAAAGTCATGTATGGGGTGCATGATCTGACCCAAACTCAAATGGACTACACGCTATGTCCAGTGGGATACACAACATGTAATCTAGGAACTACATGCCACTTGTTCCTGGTTAACACATGGAGTCATTAATGCATAGACAAAATCCAATAACACAGCTTGGTTTGGTGGACCAGACCACGTACATTGAACCTTGACTACATAGTGTGTACTGTCGAATGCACACTATGTGTTTTGGTGTTGTACATCCAAGAACTATTGGCTCCTCTAGATGAGATCCTTTATTTTATTTTAATCAAAATTAAAAGAAAAGACAGTTTCTATAAAATGAACGAGAAATGGAAGAGGGGGAAGAGATCTAAATATTCATATTTTCAGAATGATTAAGATGAATTGAAACAAATAAATAATTAAATGCATAAATCATAAATGAAATATTTAAATAATTATAAACTATGATGTAACCTCTCTGATACAACTTTTATGTTTTAGGCACAGTGGAAGCACGGTTGAGATGATACCCAACTATAATTTTTAACAGGATCAATGATAATTCTAGGATCAATACGACAATGAACACCATTCTCCACAGAATAGAATCAATGATTTAGATAAAGAAAGAAAAGGTCTGAAACCATGAGAGTGGATCTTGTACATCATGTTTATAATTAATTTAATTAATTTCATTAAAAAACGAATACCTGGATTTTTGGTATTTTTTTCGTTAATGATGTTGATCGTCTGGAATGAAAATTCCAGATTATATTGTTGTGCTTGCGAGAATCCAAACTAAAATCCCTTTAGAGGTGATCCATGCATTCTCTGATGGCCTCTGATTAACACCACTCATTATTTGGGTTCTATTGAGGCAATATGAGTGTCTTATGTTGGTCTTTCTTGATCACTTTTTCATCGTCCTTGAAGAACGTCTCTCATTCTTGAGAGTCTGGGAAGAGGATTTGAGAGGGAAATCATTCATCTCATCAATTCTCAATTTGTCATCCATGTAGTTTGGTACCTTTCACAATGGACATATGAGTTTATTTATTAACATGGGTCTGCATTTATAATATTTAATTGGGTAACAACAATTAAATACATTAATAACCTTAGAGAGAACCCATGCTATTAAAAATAATACAGCGTCATTTTTTATGGTGCACCAACTTGTGAAAAATGGAATTATAAATATAATTACCCATCACAAAATAATAGCAGTGTTATTTTAATTTATTCCAACTAGTTAAATAATTGTTTACCATCTTGCAAATAATTATTTTACTATTCGGACGGCCTTGGTCCACTCGAAATCCACCTCCATTTATTGAACACTCGAATAAATAAATACATAATTTATTCCCTTAAATAAATATTTTATTTATGAACTTGAAAATAAATATGTATTAAATTTTCAATAATATAAATAAATCAATTTTACCCACGGTCTGGTGAATAAATATTTATTTAATTTATGAAATCTTTTTAACTTGAATAAAATTATTCCTTTGTCTTGAGAATAATATATATTAATTAAATTCAAATAGAATTTAATTGAGACCACCAGAAACACTTAGTATGTGACCCAATATGATTATTTATTATTGAAATTAGGTAGGCTTATCTAAATTTCAAGAGTACTATCTAGAAATAGGTCCTAGAACCCAAGAGAAATAACATAAAGATGCAACAATCACATCCAGAAATGAATGTTCCCTGCGTAATATAATTCTTCTATCCGAATATCTCATCTAAAGGTTTCAGGATAGTGTCACCAGCCATTGTTCTTGAGGCAATGTTCTTTGATGACCTGAAATAAAATCTTTGTTAATCCATTGCCTTTTCTTTTTAATGCGACGATTCTATTTCAATCAAATGGCCAACAAATCAACTTCCATAAATGGAATGGAAAAATCCTTCCTCAACTTATCCACTAATAACATGCCACTCGTGATGCACCCAACATATCGTAATTCCTGGAAATTATCTGTGAGATGGTTTTCATTAGTAAATCAATGTGTGTGAGTCATGACATGTAATTACAATAATCGTAATGTTTAAGTATCATTACACATTATTGTAGATAGAAATATCTAATGACACCAAAACAAGAAGAATTCCTACTGGTCGGTAGGTTCTCATAATCTCATATCTTGGTGATTACCAAGTGAGAACATCATGAGAGGATGTCTCATCTACTTATGAGTACTTTAATCTAATGGTCTTTATGTTGTGTGTCCCATCATAGTATGTCATCAAATTATAGAACTATATTTAAGAATATTGTTAAAGAATTTCAACATTCTCATCATAGAGGGGAACTACCATGACCTTATAAATACAATAAAAACTATTGAAAATTATTACATCATATGAATGTAGAACAATAAAAAATATGTAATAAAATCTTAAATATTTAAATACATTAAATATACATGTAATAAATGTACAACAAGTTGGTTCTCAGAAACCATATCCTACAAAAATTGTGTCACTTTATTTTGAATCAATGTCAGTATGTAAATATTTTGTTTTATCAATGAATTATAGAGAATGGATATATGGTGGTATTATTTATATTAGGAAAAATTCTAAATATCATTAATGTTTATGATTCATTAGATGACTATAATTTAAAATATTTATAAAAAATAAGGTTTTAATATGATGTTTTGGGATCATAAGTTAAAAGTCTTATATAACCATGAAGTCTAAAATGTTATTGAGGAATATAGTTATTTTTTGTTGAATTGAATGTTTTGAATAGAATATGAAAGATTTTTAATATCAATGTATTTACCAACAACGTAATTTTATTTATTATCATTTAATTTTATATTTTCACAATAACCATTTTTCTAGTAAATTGTTGGAAATAGTATGAACTATGTGATTTGATGGCTGTTAGGATGAGTAATAAAATAGGATTAGAGATGTAGTCAAACTTATTTTGGTTATGCTTAACCAATTATCTTAGGTGATGATTAAAAACATGGACCATGGTGAGTATACTAATGTACCAAATAATATAAAGGGGATCATTTGTGTTCAAGTGATAATTATTAGAAAGATAAAAAGATTCAACTTTTTACATGTTAAGAATGAGTGAAGAATTAATCATTGAAATTTATCAACGTAAAATAAGGATGTTTTTTATTTGGTAACTAAGGGATTATAATAATAAAACACTGAGGAAAAGTGTAGAAGAGAGTTTACATAATAGTTGGGAATAAAGATCCTACTATGGAATCAATTGAATATTTTAAATATAGGAATTTTTTAATTATTAAAATCAATTCTCTAGCCATAAAACACAACTTCGGTACTAACAATATTATATAATTTTTTCCCATTTCAAAATATAATGATGAATAAGATATGAAGAATATATAAAAGCTGTGAATTTGTTTAATAGTGTTGAACATGTTTAATATAATAAATTTGATTATATTGATATACATGAATCCTATGGTTTGATTTATTTTCATATGTTAGTATAATGGAATAAAGGCAATGCTTTGTAATATTTAATGAAGGAATTTGAATGATTGAAGTTTCTACATATATGATTTTAATAGTTGTGATGTAGTGGTATTTTATTTAATTATTATTAGGTACATAATAATGATCTTAAATTCCAATGTATAGATACAATTTTTAGGTCTTATGTGATTGTATTCATAAGTTACTAATAATATTTTGGCAGATTTGTTTTAGGACTTAGTAAAAATACATGAATAATATATAGATAACAATTTAAATTATTTTGGTCATTGATGTTGAGAAAATTATTATTAATTAAGATAAAGGGATAATATTTTTTCGGGAATGTATATTTTATTATAAAGATAACCTTGGGATCTAAACATTTATTTGGTGATTAGGTGGTCAAATTTATTTTGTAATAATTTTATTATGTTATTGGTAACATTATAAGAATTAAGTAAAATAGAAAATTATTAGCTATTATGGGATTTTATATCAAAATGGTGAATATTAATTACGGAATAAATATATAGTTATCTTTTGTATCTATATATGATTTTTATATGTATTTATGGTTATTTGAGGTTATTTTTTAAAAAATAATTATATTTTATTAAATAAGTAATGGTGGAATACACATTACTGATATGTGGCTATGAGTGAGTAATGTTTTTTAGAGATAAATGACATGTTGATTTTGGAAGAATATGTGATAAAATATTTCTAAATTTTTTGTTTCCATTGGCCAAATATTTTTTGTATAGATTTTGGTTTTAGTAATTTTAAGAATGATTTAGGTTTCAATTTGAGTGTTATTATTGATGTTTTATAGATTAATGTATTACTAATTCCAAAGTATGCTTTTCCATATTACATATTATCATAGAATGTTGTAACCATTTTGGTTTTGGTAAACCTATTAAGATATGAGTAATCACTTTTAATTTCCTTATATATATTTTATGATCCATTAAATGTTAATTTTAGGTATTAATGAATGAATAATTTATCATAGTTATTTAACAATTAGAGTATGAGATGTTGTAGGGATGGAAAAAAACATGAAACACAACCAAATGAAAAAACATTTCTTATGGAACGGGAGGAAATCAGTTAAGTATATTTTAACATATTCTCTACCTTGATTATAATAGAGTCCCTAATATCATGAAATAAAATGATAAATATATTAATTCTTATGTAGAAAATTGTTATCATATATCAAGGAATGATTTGGGAAACCCACTTTTATTCTTATAATTGTACATACATTAGTTTATTAATTTTTAATTAATAAATACTATGTTTCCAAGAATTAACCATGAAAATACTTATCTATATCTCAAAGTATACCAATTTCAAGATAAATTCATTTTGGTAATAAAAAATTAAAATTTTGAGGTCATAATATATTTAGGGGAATGAAACACCTTATGATTTCAATATTTAATTTTTCTTTAAATAATAATATGCTATGTAGTTTATGTTACATTAAAAATTGATATAAAATTAGTTTCATCATATTAAAATTAATATTAACTAAATATAATTATAGTTATCAATTATGAAACTTAAATTGCATTAAATTATTTTTATTGAGTAAATTTAATGATTAGAAAATATATAATTAATATTATAAGATTAGAATTATTCAATGTTAAAAGGGTTATTTATTAAATAATTTTTTTTCATGTGTGGTGTTTTCTAATAAATTGATTAGTTTTTATGTATTAATATTTATAAACTAATAAATTAATATGAAATAATATTATTATCACATGATGTATTAAAATGACATTTTTCTATAAAAGTGGTTTTTCTTTATTTTTTAATATTTCCAATCAAAAAAATTATATATGAATTTTATAAAAAATTTAGAAATGGAATAAAGTTTTTTATTGAGAATATATATAATATCTTAGGGAATCATTTTTGGAATTTTATAAAATAACTATTTTTTTTATAGTGGTAATAAAATACAATGTTTGTAAATACATTCACTTTTATAAAATTAACATGAAACATGAATGATGAAATATTTTATGAAGCCTTTTTATAAACCAAATATATATTTAAGAAGAAATATAATTTTTTTATAAATAAAATACTAAACATAGAAATATATGTACGAACATTTGTAAATCTAAGTAATTTTTTTATTAAAAAACTATTATTGGTTATTCTCCTATAATCTTGTATTAAAAAGGTTTAATTTGGGTTTGGTTATATTTAAAATTAAAATAATTAACCTTTGATTAAAAATCATCCAATTAATTATATATAAATAAAAATTATAAAATATTTTTCTTTTAAAATTATTTTTATTTATAAAATGGAAATTATCATAAACTTTTTTTCATTTTGTTTCAACAAATTAAAATATAGTTAATTTGTACCACCTCTAAATGATGATTATTTTCCAATGGATTTTATAATTGAGATCATCATATTAAAATTTAGTAATAAGTTCAGTCTCATTTTCAGTATTGATGAATTGTAACCATAGAAAAATGTTGTATAACACGTGTATACTTTAGAATTTATTTCCTTTAAAAAATCAATCTATTTGACAGCATTTGATGCATGAAACACCAGGTTTAAACGAAAATACTCTATTAAATATTAATTTAACATTACCATTATAACTTAACCATTAAATTGATGGGTATGAATAATTATAAATAAATTATGAAATTTATATGTTTAAAAATTGTATAATATAAGGTAATTTTATATCTATTTATTATATATAAAATAAAAATAACTTAAAATTAAAGGAAATGCTTTCTGAAAAAATGATTTTTTTCCAAATTGAAGATTTTCACCCTTTACACACATAATTTACTGTTACTTTTATAAAATTTTAGAAAATTAATTCAATAAAATTAAATTCATTTCTAAAATCATCGTATAAAAATTATCATAGGATAAATATTTGTTATTTTTCTGAATGGTTTCATTTTTCGATGAATGATGAAAAATATGAATTTTTATTGAAACTTCACTTTAATTTAAATTATTTACAATGTTATATTTTTTTTGAAATTTATTTTAAAGTATAATTATTTCAATTATATTATAAAGACTAATATTTATGTCATTGGAATCAATTAAGTGTATAATTTTTATATTCAAACCTTTTATACTTATGATTATTTTCACTTTGGAATCCCATTTTTTCATCATGTTTTGTGAGTTTAATTTTTAATTTCATTATGAAAATTATGTGAGTTTATTTTGTTAAAATTTATATGTTATTTGGAATCAAAATAATTTATATTATCTAATAAGTAAATCCTAAATTTTATCTACTATTAATAGTAAAATAAGTAGAAATTAATTTACAAAGTTAAGGTAAAAACGGATTCATCAAGGTGATAACTAAACAAATAAGTGTAAAAACAACCATAAAACTAGTAAAACCCTTTTTTATGGCCATATTAATCCCATATCCCTTCTAAGGGTGGATAATGATCCATTTTTAGACCATTAAAATGATAAAATGTGGGTGTAATTGATTATCTTCGAAAATTCCATGTGTGTCCTCTCCCCCACTTATAAAAGGCCATCATCTCTCCTCCCCTATTCACACTTCAAAAGCAATTTGGTTAGAAAAATACCTAAAAAATCACATAATTACTCCAATTAAAACATCATATATCAATTTTTTTCATCAAAAGTCATCATAGGAATGATTTTTGTGAAAACCTAAAGAGGTTGTTAAAAGAATAGGTAATGTTTTTAAATGACCATTTTTATTTTATTTCGTCATCTCTTTAAAATATTATTCAATAATGAGAGTAAAAAAAATACCATTTACTAAAAAATACAGAGATTTTTTTATTTTGTTAGAATATCCTATATATTTATCCATTTACACCAAATGGGAAACAAAACTGTCTATCGTGTGTACGACAAACTACTGACTCGTGAACAACTGTAAATTGTTTTCCATCAACACCTCTTATAGTCAAATATAATGATTGATTTAATATTTTTATACACTATTAATGATATAATTAAAAAATTTAATTATAATATCACATATACATTCTTGATTTCCATTCCATTTAAAATATGATAATTCCTCTCATGTGTAAGGTGGACTACCCCATAACGAAGTGATGTGATTCATTTTTCACGTATTCCTTACAAGGAATGTAATAAGGATATATTTAATGAATATATGTAATATATATATGACATAATAAAAATTATTCAAAATTAATATATCATATTCTCTTTTACCAATTCACAAGTGAATAGAATGATATCATCACTCGTGCGTACATACAGCCTATTATCACCACGAAGCGGTGTGACACATTTTCCATACCCAACATTCAAGAATAGTTTTAATAATGTAACAAATGAGTATATATTATAATTATGACATTATTATTATAAATTATATGATTTATTTATATCCTATACAAAATAACCAAAACATTCATAACCAAACACACATGAGAAAGCGAAGCAATTAACACCCAAAACTATGAAAATCATGAAATATTATTAACCAACGGGTGGTAAAATATTATAAGAGCATCATATATGATATTATATAAATTCGTATAGATAATATAAAAATTAATAACATTATTAAAACCAATATATACAATTTAATTGTAATTTTAACTAAAGGAAAGCATGGGGTAATAGATTTCGTAACAATTTCATTTTCATTGAGACATTATTGTTAATATACACCAATTCACATTAATTATGATTATATAATAACTTTTTGATGTATTTAAAATATATAACAATTTATTCATGATTATTAATGTTTCATTTCAATATTGTTCTTCAAGGTTTTATAATCTAAAAGTTACCAAAGAGAAAAAAATTATTGTACAGTCTCACTTTCTTCTTTGATTGTTTAATTTCCCTAGAAAATATCACATTCTTATAATCATTTTTCTTTTGACATAACATTTATATTAAATACAGATATTCTTATATGATAAATATAATTATTTACGAAACCCTATATCATTTTTACATATGATGTTTACTTTTAATGATATTTTATTAATTGATGAAATATTGATAAATCAATATCTTTTGATCAATATAGAATTTTTTTGATAAGGCATATTGATCCATTAATTAAATATATTACTTTATATATAATAAATGTTTTTTAAATTATATTATTGATGGGTCTGGGTTATAGATACCCTCTTAATGCAGCAATGGGTCTCATGAGACAAAGTAGTTAGCCAAATAAGATGGGTTTTACCTATAGTTTTAAACTATCTTATCAAAGGTCATGATAATATAGGTATCATTATGCCTAAGATAATTATGTATAATAAATAACCATTATATTAATTTATAATTTTGTTATTATTATAATTATCTATGATATTCTCTCATTAATATTATCATTTTATGCATTTCATTCTTAGTTTATTGATTAAAAGGAATGGGTATTCAGTGAGTTTCCGATCCATATTGATTATGGCCTATTTGATTCTCAAGTTATTGATTAAATGAAATGTATTTCCAATTATTAACCATGCCATATTTTATTTTTTTTATTTACTCATGATAGTTTATACTGTATGTATCCCTTACTGATCATTTTATATCACCTTAATTTTGTTTCCTTTTCCCAGGATTAGAAGAATAATTATTGGAATGATTTCAAGGATTATAAATATTTTTCATTATTATTATTTTTATTTTATTTACTTCTATATAATGGGTATCATGTATATATTTGGATATCTAAATCTACAAAATTGATTAGTCTTTCAGGATTTATCCCTTTATACCTAAGCTGGTATAATACTGTAGAAACATTCTCCAGGTCACTAGAGTCGGGGTCATTATAGGTTGAATCAGAGGAAGTATAGAAAAAACATTAAGAACAAGATTTAGGAAAATATAGAATAGACACTACAATATTATGAATTAAATTGAGGATAAGTAAAGAAGAACATCTAATAGTATGGTGAGGAAGATATTATATGGTATTTCCAATAATTACATCCTTGTATGGATAATATTTGTTTTCATAGTTTTGGAATAGATTCACCTAGGGGTAATAACTCTATAAATAATGCATTGGGATTGACATGATCGTTACTTGGTGTATCAAAATAATCCTTAATACTCACATGGTTTGAAATTTTTGGGTGATATGCTTAGGATAATTCACATTTTCATTACAAACCAATATAAAGGATTTGAAAATAAAAAATCCCAGAGAAACCACGTTTATGATTCTATTATTAATAATTGAAATGTTTTAAATTTATCTTAAGTGTTACACTATATTTATAATTATAAATTATGAATTAAAATCCATGATTTTTTAATCTAATCTAGTATATTCCATTGTTTATAAATGGATCCTTGAAGGAGGAAGTGTATCATTACTTATGGCCAATGTAGAGATTCCCCTACAGAGAAATCCAATATATATAGTATTGGAACTGATTGGATCATTTCTATATTAGAAAATATTTACAATGTTATGAGAAATAATATTTTGTAGATAGATCAGAATGTTCCATAGTGTTCTTATCCTATGTTGGATATTTCATGTGATAGAATGACCCATCATTTGGTGGGACAACTAATCCAATGGTAGATGAAAATTTGATAATGTATCTTGAGAACATATTTATATCGAAGTTATTCAATGAAAATTATAATGTTATACTTTTGGTGTATTTTATCAAAGGATAAGTTGATCAAATAGTGGTCGGTGATCCCGAATAATAGAGTAGAAGAAGAAATATAACTCATGGAATAGAAATATTTTAATGATACTTTATTCAGGAAATATTTTCCTCATCAGAAAAAAACTAAAAATAAGAGAAATTTACATGTATTAAATTAAAATAAATATAAAATTGTTGTTGAGTATTAATTTTAATTTATAAGGCTTTTTATGAGAGTTGTAGATTAAATACACAACGAATAATGTAGGATCAACCATATATTTAAATGGATTAAAACAAGTCTTTAAAAGTTATTGGTCTCCCAATATTTTTCTACAAATGATGAAATAGTTTTATGTCATGTAAAAATGAAGAATGAATTATATAGAACCAACAAATTCAAGGGAAATAAAGAAAATAATAGGCTGATCGAGAACTAAGAAAAAAGGAATGTTTGAATTAATAACAGAGAAACGAAGTAATTTTAATCTTGTGGTGTCAATAGAAAGAATCATCCTAGAAAATAATTTAAGGGATTGGATGTTTTTTATAACAATGGAGATAAGGGTTATAAGGATAAATAATGTAATGGGAAGAATGAAAATAATGGTATTCAGTGTTTCAACTTTAGGTATTTGGGGAACTATGAAAATGAATTCCCGAAGAATTAATGGAATCTACCACAGAATAGGCCAATGGGAGAAGGCCAATCTTATGGGATTACAAAAAAGAGGTGTAAGTACCCAATAATGTGGTGGAAGGTACTTTAATCATAGCTTTAAATTTATATAATTCTTTATTTTATTCTAGATCCTACCTATCATTTATATCATCAAATTTCTCCTAAACAATTATATAGTTCTATAACACATTGTAATGGTATTTTTCAATAAAAACTCATAGTAAAAGTCCCACTACAGTATGGATTTGTCAGGAAGTCCCCATTTTGAAACATAAACATGATTTATTTTTAGAAATTATTATCATACATCTAGTTGACATATATATAATTACTGATATATACTGGATTTTAAAATATGACTAAAAAATATTTTAATGAGAAGGAAATTATGATCCGTTATAGAGATTTAGAATTCATTTTCTTTACAGTAGATACTTCATCATCATAGTCATATCTAGATACACCAGCAGTTGCACTTCTATATGAGGTTCATGTGGAAGAAGAGAAAAAAAATACGGATGTAGAAGTTAATAATCAAATTGTTTGATTTATTTTAGATGTTATGCCTTGGTAAATTACCAAGACAAAAATTATTATATTTAAAAAAAATAAAAGATTAAAAAAGTATAAATGAAAGAATATTTTAATAATAATTATCATAAACATTAATAAGAACATCAAGAAGGTCAACAAGTCAGGTTATGTCCCGGTGAAATCCTTATTAGTAAGACCATCCACCACCCTATTGGCTTCATGGAAGGTATGAGTGATAATGTAACTGATCTCCCAGAGTGACTGAAGACAGCTCATCCATCAGGTTTTAATAATCCAAGAACGATGCACAACTCATTTCCAAATGGCCTACAAAATAGTTCTTGAATCACTTTCAATACAATTATTGTTCCAAAACTATTGTTTATCAAAAGAAATAGTGTGGATCACACTCATATATTCTGCTTCCGGGGATGAAGTGATGCTATAGGTTCCATAGAAACAATTGAGGCATTACCTAAGGTGTTCTTTGAAGATAGCACCGCAACCTGAGGGACCCGGATTACCTTAGAATCGTCTTCCACATTCACATTAATTCAGCCTAGTATTGAGACTTTCCAAAACACATCAAAAGTATTCCTAGGATGATAATAGATTCTGTCAATCTGAATACACTAAAGAATCTCAAAGTCTTTGATATAGTTGTCTCAGCAAGCCTTCAGAATCGAGGAAGCTTCTCGAATGGTAATGAGGATCTACATTTCACCTGCACTTAGACTTAATGAGGAATTTTTTTGATTGAGATCATTTATATCATAATAGATCACATGGAGAATCTAAAAAACAGTAGATAAGAAAATATTTTTGATTCTCTATGAGGTTTCAATTTTGACTCACCCCTTTAGTTTCTGGAATATAGAGTCAAGAATAATCCATATGGAGTCAAAAAATTCACAAATATAGTTCCAAAGAGTATAATCTATATAAACATACTAGAAAAGATAGTTTCTTATCTATGTTGTTTACATAAGTTATATTTAGACAAAAAATGACTATCAAAATATTGAAGACAAACATCCGTGCAGACTCAGTTATTCACAATATGCCAAACAAGAATAAAACTAGATGGATTAATCCAAGGCTAATAAAAAATTAACCAACTAATATTGTTATCCGAATTTTGAATGTTTTGATTGAAAAAAATGAGTTAAGAACTACATTATGAGCCGGTTCCCAAATAAGAAAGTCTTCTAAGTTGGAATAGGGATAATTATCAATAAAATTAATAAAGTTATCAATAAGGTTAGAGGTCTAAATATTTAACACCTCTATAATATTATAATTACAGTATTTGAGTAAGTTATTAAGAGGCAACATGGATATTAAAGGGGAACCCTTCCATTTTTCCAACCAATAAATAATAGAAGAGTCATTTCCAACCATCTGTCACAACCTTAATCATGATGTTAGAAAATACATGTCAAATAGATAGACAAATAGAAGAGCTAATATAGTTTGAATTTGGATTATTTAACTTCTTAATGAATAATTTTTTAGAATGGAAATGAAGTTAGAGTCATTGTAAAAGAGGTTCAAAGTTTGTCTGGATGGTAAGGCCACATTGAAAATATTATGGTTTTTAATTCCAAGTTCACCTTTATCAAATGTCTTACAACAAGTATTCCAAGGGATGGTCATAAGATTCCTTTCAAGTGTGGTCCCGATGTAAAAAAAAGTCTTAATGTAGACATTTATTTTTTTGAGGAGACTAGTAGGCAATTTTTAGACCATCAATGAGTATAAAATTTTAAATACTATTAGGGATTAGACTAGACATATTCCCCCAGCCATGGAGAGGGATTTACTAATCCAAGAGGAGAGCGGATTGAGAATTTGTTCGATGGTGTTGGAAAAGTATCTAGATATATGTATTCTCAAAAAAATGGGTACTCCAAGATATGTGAAGGTGAAGGAACCTTATTTGATATCTAGAGGATTTCTAATGGTTCTTTTTCAATAAGAGGTAAAATTTTCCCAAATTAAACAAAGGATTTCTTCCAGCTAATGTTTTGTCCTAATATATCATCCTAATGAGAAAAGGAATTTTTTATAAATTGAATGTTTTTTATCACCTTGTAAGATGATGATAATATCACCAGCATAAAGAAGAAGTGTGGTAACATTTCTGTTTCTAGAAGCATGAATTGTTTTAAGCATTCTCTAATTGAAAAAGAGAGTAAAAAATATACTAAGGTAATCTTTGACAATTGAGAAAAGAATGGTAGAGAGGGGATCACTTTGCCTAACTCCCTTGGTTCATTTAATGTAACACGTAGGGGAACCATTGAAAAGGATGGAAATAATATCCAAATTGAATAGATTCTTTATTCTACTAATGAAGGAGTCATTGAAACCAAAATTTTGAAACAATTTTAAAATAAAACTCTAATAAATATAAGATTTGTATGATGAAGTATTTATTCACCCTGATGCTTCACCATGGGGATCCCATGTTTCCTTCATTTAGAAGATAGATGTGTCTATGTAGTTGGGTATTTATTATAGGAAAATAAATTCTATTATTATAAAAAAGAATATAATACCATATATTGATGACTTATTCGATCATCTTCACAGATTTAAAAACATTTCAAAGATATGCCTTAATTTTGGGAATCATAAATTTAGAGTAATGATAAAAGATATTCTGAAGACAACACTTTGAATGATCTATTAAGTTTATAGTAATTCCATTTGGAATTTCTAATTTACCCTCTAGATTTATGGATCTAATGAATAGATTATTCAAGGGATATTTTTTTTGATTTTTTTTTCATATTCATTGATGATATCTTGGTATATTTGAAAATATAATAGGTTCAGGATAATCCTTTGTGGATTATTATTGAGACTCTTAGAAGAAAAAATTAATTTTTTAAATTTAGTAAGTGTGAATTATATCTTCAAGATGTATATTTACATGGCCACATTTTCTCTATATTTGGAATATTTGTTGATACTAAAAATAAAAAGGCATTCAAATAATGGATTACACAAAAAAATGGAACTAAGACATATAATTCCATTAGTTTGGCATGTTACTGTTGATGATTCATTCATAATTTCTCCTAATTTTCTATCCCATTAACCAAGCTTACATATAAAGGGGTTATGTTCATTTGGGTGATGTAATGTGAAAATTTTTTTAATGAAATGAATAGGATATTGTTCAATGCTTTGATTTTTACTCCACCATCTATAAATAATGGGTTTTATAAATATAGTGATACATCAATGAAGGGGCCTGGTCATATCCTAATATAAAATGATAATTTTATTGAATATACATAAAACTAATTTATGAATCATGAACATAAATATCCCACCAATGATCATGTGTAGGAATATGTAATATTTTCTATGAATATATTGATACATTATAAATATAGTAAATGATTTAGGATATACATAGATAATAAAATCCAAAAATATATCATTTTATAGAAATAGGTCAATATGAAGAAAATGTGACTTCTCGATCTTCTCAATGGTTTTAAATTCATCATACACTACCACATAAAGAAATAAAATATGGTATCTTATTCATTGAGTATGAATGATCTTGTAGTTATAATCTAAATGATGATTAAGAGGGATTATATCTTCATGGATAAGGTAAATATCTGAATGGGAATCATTAATAAAGGTGATACATCTCTATTTTTTCAAATAATATCAAAACCATATTTATTAGAAAATATAACTCTCTCAATATTATGATGATAACTATTAGAAGAAAATTAATTCTGTGAATGATTGGAAATTAGAAGAATACATTTGTGAAGATGATATTATAAAATTTGGATAGATATTATGTGTTTCATCTATACATGATATAAAAATTGAATTTTTGGATGATACTCATTGATCTATTTTCTCAATACTCCATGGTAAAACTATGTATATATATTTGGGGGCTCATTTTTTGTTAGATAACATGAAGTGGGAAATTATAGACTACAAATCAAGATATTGGTTTTTTTAAAAAGATAAGGTTGAGAGGTAACATCTTATAGGATTCATGCAACCTCTTCCTATTCCAATATAGAAATATAATGACATCACAACAGTATTTTTCATTGGACAACAAAATATTCCTCAAAAGAATTATGTAATATGGGTTATTATTAATCACATAAACAAATAAACACATTTTTGTTTTATAATATAATATTTACCTCCTTATCTCCTCATAGGGATCTATAATAAAGAAGTTTTAATACATCTTGGTTCACCTCATTTGATCATCTATAATTTTAATCCCCATTTTAAATCTAAATTCTAGAAGAGTATTCAAAAGGCTCTTGATACTGAACTTCATTTGAGAACCTTATACCATCCTCAAACTAATGGATTGTCTAAAAGTACTATTAAAAAAATTTAAAACATGTCGAGGTTATTCACTCTTCACTTTCGTGGTATGTGGGATCGGTATTTAAACATGGTAGAGTTTTCCTATTATAATAGTTTTCATTCAAGTATTAAAATCGAAGTATATAAATGGAAGTATATAAATCATTATAATAGTTTCCATGTGGGGATCATGTTTTCTTGAAATTATCTCCAAGGATTGGTGTAATAAGGATAGATAAGAAGTCAATGATGAACCTTAGGTACATTGGACCCTATGAAATTATTTAAATAATTCGAATTTTTATTACCACTTGACAATGCCACCAAGTCTCTCAAAAGTACATGATGTGTTCCATATATCATTGTTAGAAAAGTACATGATAGACCCAATGCATATGATCACCTACGATAAATTTGAATAAGATCTTGACATATCTTACTATGAAGAAACAATATATATTATTGATACTTAAGATCATATATTGAGTAATCATATGACTCAATTGGTAATGATACTTTGAAGGAATCAAAAAATTAATGATATAATGTAGGAACTGGAGGATATTATGATGAAGAACTACCCTCATCTATTTAAAAGGTAATGTACATGAAATTTAATGCATAATTTTTTTTATATGGAATAATGTAACACCCTGATACTATAAAATATTATAGTTTTTAAATAAATTCATTCTCATTGACAGGTTTCAATTTATGCAACACTGGTTTCACATGAAGATACCCTATTAAAATATTATTTAAACATTTCCTTTATATCCTAGATATTATGTTAGTGGGTATCAATGGTAATAAATAATTTAATAAAATTATATGGTTTATACATGTATAAAATAAATTAAATGGATATATATTGAATATAATTAAATTAAAATCATTTAAAATAAAAAGAAATGTTTTCTGAAAGAATGGATTTTTTCTAAAGGGCAGTTTAGTCAATTTTTGAGAACATAAATTAAAGTTAATTATGACCAATTTTATAAATTTTAAATGATAATATAATCCTCACATTTAAATCATCATATCAAAATTACATTATGAGAATATTTGGGATTTTTTCTGAATAGTTTCATTTATCATTGAAAAATGAAAAATAATGATTTTTATTAAAAAAAAAATTCGTTTATATTATTTATAATTTTAAATTATATTTTATATTTTTTAAAAGTAATATTATTTCAATAATATTGTAATAAATAAAATTTATCTAATTTAATTAATTTTATATTGAGTTTTTATATTAAAATCTTTTATGTATATGAGAATTTACTTTTTCAAAGCCTGATTTTTCATTGCATTTGAGGGTATAATTTTAAATTAGATTCTTAAAAATCATTTAGTATATTTTAGAAAAATGTATTTAATATTTTTAATAATAATAATTAATATTATATGATAATTATTACTTACATTTTTACCATTATTAATAGTAAAAGTTGTAAAATTTAATTTCCACATTTAATGTAAAAATTTATTTAGTAGGGGTTAAAATAAAAAGAGAAGGGTTAAAATAGCCTAAAAACTTTTAAAAATCCAATTATAAAGTAATATTTAAACCATGTGATCTATAATTTATGGTAATTACACTTTTTATTCGTTTTCATGATAAAAAAATTGTTCTGATTGATTCTTTTAAAAAATTCCACGTATGTCCTCTCCCCCACTTATTAAAGGCCACCCACTATCAGCCTTTATTCACACATTAAAAGCTATTTGGTTTATAAAATACTGACCCAAATCAATATTTTAATCCAATAAAAACATCCTAGATCCCTTTTATTTATTATAAATTAATCCTAGGAAGGATTTTGGTGCAAACCTAAAGTGGATGTTTAATGAAGAGGCAACGTTCTTGAATGGTTGTTTTTATTTTATTTCTACTTCAAACATTTTAAAATATTATTCAACAATTATAGTATAATAAAGACATTATAAATAATATATTTAGATGTTATTATCTTAATTGAATAACCTATATCCATCTTCACAACCATCAAATGAGAAATGAAATCATCGATCGCGTGTACGGTGGACTATAATCTCGCAAACCAATGTATATTGCTTTCTATCAAAACATATCACGGTCAGATATATTGATGGATTTAATATTTATATATAATTTTTATTATATAATTATACTTCTTTGACAATAATATCATATATTAAGTTTTCAATTTCTATCACGTTTAATATATGATAGTGTATTTCCTGTATACGGTGGACTACCACCCCGTGAAGCAATGTGGTTCATTTTTCTATTACACTTTACATGGAATGTGATAAGGATAAATTTAATCAATATATGTGATATGTATAAAATAATATAAATTATTTAATATTAATATATCTTATTATCTATTACAATTTCATATGTTAAGGGAATGATATCATCACTCATGTGTACATATGACCTACCATCTTCACGAAGCATTGTGAATCAGTTTACATACCCATTATTAAATAATGGTTCTAATAATTTATATAATGAGTAAATATGATATTAATAACATTATTATTATTCTCTAGATTATTTATTTATAACTATTTAAAATAAATAGATTATTTATGACAAAACACGCATGAGAAAATAAGGCAATTAACACACACAAAAATAAAAACAATGAAATATTATTAACAAATGAGTGGTAAAATGTTGTAAGAGGATCATTTAGGATAAAATAAATAATATTATGGTTATTTTATAAATTAATAAAAATATGAAATAATTTGAAAATTGGATTAAATAATGTAAAAGTAAATGGAAGTGTGAGGTGAGGGATTTCATCTCAATTTCAATTTCGTTATGACATATTTTTAATATGACTATTCACTTTTATATGGTGTATATACTGCCCATTTAATTCATTTAACATGAATAAATATTTAATAATTATATTTAATGCTTCATTTCATGTTTAATATTTATGGAGTTACAATTTAAAAGTTACCAATATGGTAAAAATTATTTTGATATCTCCCCTTTTGTTATTGATTACATTATCAAAAATCAATAACTTTCTTGTGATCATTTGTTCAATAGAAATTTCATTTTTAATTAAAATACATATTATTTTATGATTGATATTATTATTTGAAAAAGCATATACCATTTTTATATATGGTTTTTACTTAGAAATTTATTTGATTAAATGGGAAAATATTGAAAAATATGTATCCTTTAATCAATAAGGATACTTGAGGATAAATCTTATGGATTTATGGTGTAAATATATTTTTCAAAATATGAGGAATTATTTTGACATGTAGTTTTTGGGGGTCTGACTATAGATATCCACTTGATACATAGAAAGGTCTCATGAGGTGAATCAGTAGGCCAAATTAGATTTGTTTTTACCAGTAGTTTTAAATTTTCTTGTGAAATTTATTGAAGGTAGATGTATAATGACTCCTAAGATATGGTAATCTAATAATTTATAATTTAATTCTTTTATAATTTATATTTTTTATTATTTATTACCTTTTCACATAGATATTATCTCTGTATTCATTTCATTATCATTTTATGGATTAAATGGAATTGGTGTTCCTTTAGTTACCTTCCCAAATAGATTGTTACTTATTTCATGATAAAGTTATTGATTAAATGGAATATGTTTTCTATTATTTATTATTCCATATTAAATGTTCATTATTTACTCATGATATATTTCAATATATTTAACACTTACTGATCATTTTATCTCACCCTTACTTTGTTTCCTTTCTCCTATATATGAAGAAGAATTCTTAGAAAGAGTTCCAGGATGCCAATTTTTTTACTATTCTCTATAATTTATTTCCCAATGTAAAATGGGTACCATGTATGTATCTAGCTCTCTAAAACTAATAAAATTATCAATCCTTTATGATTTGACCCTTTTTATCAACGCCAATATAATAAAGTAGACACTAGCTCTAAGTTAGTTGAGTCGAGTTCGATATAGTTTGTCTCCATCATAAAAGTAAAAACGATTAATGAGTATTCAAAAATAAGATATAAAACTTAAAATATCTCATAACCCAATATAAATTTCATTATATCAGTATATTTAGTCCTTTAATAACCATTTTGTAGAAATTTTAGTAAATTAGATCCCACATCAATGATAGATACATTTATTATATTTTATGTTCTTAATATTTATAAAGGTTCCACTCAACTCCCTTATAATAGATCATCTCAACTCAAAACATCTAAAAACAACCAAAGAACCATTAGTTAGAATAATATTTTCCGAAAAACCCTCCCAAAATTCATACCCTTGACTTATAGTTATATTTAATCCCAAAATACCTACCAAGATAACTCAATATGTAATCCAATGGATGATATCCCAGAAGGATGTATAATACTCAACCAAAATTTTCCAATTTTTTTCTTATTGTAACTTTGTAAAATAGATTATAACAATAATATTATAATTAAATCATTTTATTTAATATAAAAAATGTTTATGTTGATGTAAATATTATTTTACACCTCCATTATATCTAATGGAATGTGAAAAACATCTTGCATGCATATGTATGAACTATGATCACCATAAAATGATTTATTTAGTTTTTTATCAGCACTTCACTTTACTATTTATAAATATAATATTAAAAAAAATATGATATTTAATAAATTATTATTATTTTATAAATATAATATATTATCAAGCTTATTACCTTCAAATATATTATAACATTGAATCGTCACTCGTGTGTATGTGTGCAATATCGGTTCCACAATGTGTTGTAATTTTATTTTTCATCACCACTTCACATTGATGGTTATAAGATTGAGTTTAAGGATTAGATATCATATTTAATTTATTATTATGATTATTATTGTTTATATCTTTAACTAATAAGTATCCTTTTTATCCATTATAAAAAATAAAATGTTTTTTATGTCTGCTAGAGAATTACATCCTTCAAGAATGATGCAAATCATTTCGTATAACCTCCTTGACTGTATGGTTCTAAAAAATTAGAAAATTTAAAAAATTTGATATATATTAAACTATTAACAATATGAAAGTGATCAAACCATGAACAAGGTTAAGTTACTTGAATCACAAATCAATAAAAAGTCTAAAAAACAAAACATTCAACACCTAAATAATTGATTTTGACAAAGAATTATGATTAAATGGGAAGAATGAATTTATAAATTAATGATATCCATAAATAAAGATATGAATACATATCTAATATAGAATATTATAAAAATTATTTTTATTATAAATGAGTGTGGAACAAGCCTAACCATGCATGAATCCATGGTTTGGTTTTCTCATCTCAACTTTTATTCATTGAGACATGTTTTAAATTACATGCCTATTTCCATTAAATAGTGCATATTATAACACTTTTAAGGTTCATATAATGATACATTTTTTTATAATTATAATTAAATTTCTATTTCATGATCTCTATTTCAAGCGGTTTTCATTCAAGTGTTCTAAAATTCATAAGGCCTCTTGTTCTCGGTTTAAATTCCTTGAGATATTTTTCATATTGTAAATCATGATTTCTTATATATGGTGTACATACTATCCTATGTAAATATTTTAAAATTATAATTTATGTAATTAATGTAATATATTTATACATATCATGTTCTAATATTCGATGTCCATTGATTTCAATGTTACCAAATCAGTCATGGATTACTCTAAAAATTCATTTTTATATATGATTTTTTATATTTAAATATCCATTGGGAAAATTATATGTTATTTCTATTTTAAAAAAAATTCTTATTTTATGGTTATTTTATTTGTTTTAATTTATTCATTCCATTCTCCATCTATTTGGTACACAAAATTATTGATAGAATGTTTATAAGAAAATTTTATTTTATTTCTCCTTTTTTTGGAAACCTTTCTCTTTCATATCCATATATTTAATTTAATTTTAAGAATTTTGTTTCAATAAATCAATAATTTATAGTGGTAAATACACCTATAAGTTAGGTTAAGAAAAAATATTTATATTAATAAGAAATTATAAATCCCCAAACACAATAAAATTGGATTATAATCCATCAAAAAGCCTTTTAATGAAATGAGAACAATTTCCATAAGAAATTTCTCACTTCCTAAAAAAATATTACTCTACAATAATGTCTAAAAATCATATGAAACCTCAGAGAAGTAATAATAATGATTCCCTATAACATTATAATGAAAATAGATAAACTCTCGATGAATATAAAACCTCTTGTTTCCAAATTTATCACAAAAAGCCCTACTCTAACATAAAATAATTGTATCTCTCTCCTTTTCAATAAACATCAAGACCCACAACTTAGATAATTCAACTCAACCATCAAAACTGACCAGAAAACGTATTTATCATAATATCCCATTATGCATAAACCTTTATAATGATATTAATTTAATATATTCCCCTTTTAAAGGCATGAAATGAAAATCCTAGTTGGATCACATAATCAATGGCCTTAATATTTACTCAAAATGTTATCCTTATGAAATCTTACAATTCATAAAATTTGAAAACCACTAATCGTATTCATAAAATTATTCAAAAAACTATACACCCTCTTAGGAAATACTAAATATCCTTATGATTCATCATATTATCACCCATATATAATTCATATAATCGAGTAACATTCCAAAACATGCCATCTATAAAAGAAACACTGAATAAATTTGGAGACTATACTAACATAATGGAATCATCAATCTCATATAACTAGTATTTATCCATCAATATAAATGATCTACCAGAGAAAATAATTAAATCTTTCCACTAAAACATAAATAATAAAATTTTCCCATACTCATATTTCTCATTTCCATGTCCAATGTCATGAAATAAATTATGGAATATATATAAATTCACTATTAACTAAATATGGTTATAACAATAATATAAAGAACATAACCATCACATATGAATTGTAAATTTCAAACAAAAACACATAAAATTTATTACAACCCTCCCCAAACATCTTGTCAACATGACCCTTCAATGTGACACATCACCAATCCATACATCATCGATCCATACTCAACCACCGTAAGAGACATCCTCTACAATAACATCCATCTCCATCAAGCACATTCCTCAAAAAATAATCATTTGAAGACATGACTAATAAATATATTTTTTATTTCTTAAAACCAATAATGGCCTCTTCATATATATTTTTATGAAATAAACAGTGACATCCTGATAGAAGATTCATTATGGTAATTAATTGTAATTTATAAGTTTTATATTTTCATATTCATATTTAGAAAATAGAATATTATTAAATCTTATTAAGACATTGAGGAAACGATAATAAAATAGATCATCTTGAAGAACAATAACATTTCATTACATTACATATCATACAAGTCATCATATCATCTATTTAAATAACATTACTTACACATGATTTTAATTTGTGAATGGAAAATTGCATATAATTTCTCTTCATGACTCAGGACTGAGATACTCAATTTAAATATTCATTAAAAACATATTAAAAAATAAGAAATTATTTAATATTAAATAAATGGTGAAAAACTTTTAATTTCCTATATTACAATCTTCTTCCACAATAAGAAACACATTTGAGAAAATACCTTTCAGTTATTCAAATAAATACAACACTAAAATTAATGTATAATACACTCTAAATGTCTTTAAAAATAATTCAAACCAATTTTTTTTTAAACATATAAATTCCCTCTATAGTATTTAGTTAATATTTACTCCATAGGTCACATGAATAATTATTAGGCTAAAAATAATTAATAGTATCATTTTTATTATCATCTCAACAAATGATATATGGAATTTCATTTTGATCGTGAATGTTGAAATACCAATAAAACAATTAATTCAAATTTATCAACATCAACATAATTATAATGGGATCAATTAATTATAGAATCTTCTTTATAATTGAAATAATATGTTTATGTGGATTCAAAATAAATCGTTATTAGAAATTATAAACTTCATGTGAGTTTATAAACATTTAATACATTTGGAAAATGTAAATGAACTTCAATTTAAAAAACAAAATTTGTACCAAGAATGGGAAAAATATTTTCAATAACCATAAATTTTTTATTAAACCCATAAATTATTGTTAATTATCATTTTAATTTTATATTCAACAAAATTTATTCATTTTTGAAAGAGAACATTAAATTATAAATGGTTGTATCATATAAGGATAATCATAGAAATATTGATAAGAACAATAAATTAAATTTCAAAATAACTAATGATAATTATTCTTGAACATATATATAAATATATTCATCCCTATAATGTTGGATCATTTATTAAAAAATTTCATTTGATCATCCATATCCTTGTATCTATTCATAGGTTTGACCAAACATCTCTCTCTTAGAATGTATCCTTGTTCAACATCACATGTTAAGATTTAGTATCACCATTAGAGTACTAGTAAAATGAAATCCTCACCTCTTCCCATATCTAAACATTAACCAAACACTCACAAAAAATAATTTATAACACTCTATCATGATTCATCCCAATTGGACCCCCCCACTAGGGATATCTATGAAGGCAGGACTAACACATGAATCCTACCACCAATGTCTATGGCTTAAGGATTAGCACATAGGGTATAAAAAATAGATGTATTACCATAAAAATAGAGGAAAATAATTAAACTAAACCAATATTTAAATCAATTTAATTTAAATTTAAAAAATATAGTCCCACAACCCAAATTTAACATTTATTCTAATTTATACAATCATTATGAAATGAAATTAATAGGAAATACCTTAAAACTCTAAATCATCCATAAAACTATATTCATGATTCTTGATTAGTAGCTACCATCTCTTTACGGATTTGCTGTAAGACACATATAAAACAATATATGGTTGAGTACTTGGGCTTACTCAATAAGATTATCCTTATTTAAAAATCATCATCTATGTGAAATAAATACAAATGATTATAAAAAAGTGACATAAACTATTAAAAATAACTAAAATAAATAAATATAATCACTAAAGTCTATAATCATCCATAAAAAACATAATTTCTTAGGATTTTTAAAACAACGTTAATAATTTACCCAAACTAGTATTCAAAACCAATTCCCAATCCATCCCAACATCAAAATACCAAATCAATAATATATGAAAAGGAAATGTCATAAACATATTCTGAATTCCCATTATCAATAAAAGAAAATGTCTGTGAAATTTACTAATACACTTTCATGTGTGTTTACAAGCTGCTCCAAATTAGAACGTTATATAAAATCATAGTAGGATGTCCACTCAAAAATAGATCTCAAAGCAAGTAAAATACATTAATAATATTACATAAATAATTGTCTCATCACACCACAAACAAGCCATTTTACAATATATATATATATATGAAAAAACATCCCTAAAATAACCAAAAATCCACAACCATATACTACATCGTCACAAACCAACTTTTAATAATAACATATTTTTTAGGTAAAGTATACATTATGGGAATAAACCTCATCCCCCCTTCCATGAATGTTCCCCACCCATATACATATATCTATATCCTCCCCATAATAGTAAGGTAATATATAGATAGATTGAATCAACCACATTCCCTTCTTTTACAATGAACGATAAACACTATGTTTGTACACAACAACCAAATAAGTAGTAAAACAAGAAATTTTGTTCACCAAAACCAAAGTTGATTTAAACAAATATATAAATATATAACATGTACCATTAAAAAATATTTATGTTAGATAATACATATATACAACAGAACCATAATCCACTATATCCCATATATATACCTATAATGATCCATAATATCCTAGGTTATTCCCACCGTTCATCCTCTTTTCCTACATCATTTCCCCAAAACAAATTTCTTTCAAATGAAATAGTGGCCCTGAAACCACACACCAAGACACCAATTCTAATAAAAATTATCATTGGTAGGAAAACTAAAATAATAAGTAAGAGTATTCTATATAATCAAAAACTTCCTATTTTCAATATCATTTTTATCCTAAAATTTACAATTTATTTTCCTCTTTATTGTAATTATGAAATTTTTTAAATTTTTTAATGGCAAAAAATTATTTCAACCACTCCTCATTCAAATAATTCCAATAATCTCTAATCAAATTTATATTATCCATGATCAATTCAAATCAAAATTTTATTTATTTTATGTCATTTAATTTTTTATAAGTAATTAATAATTATATTAATAAAAAATTTATTTCATCATAATTATAATTACCCCATAAGTTTTTATTTAACAACATACTACAACACATAAAATAATCATGAAAAAAACATTCTTATCTAAAATATATATTTACACACTTCCCATATCAATGCATGAAATATGAAAAACATTGACATCAAGTAAAAAAATGAAATTCTTAAAAATATCCCTACCCAACTCATCCTTATAATAAATCTATAAAATTAAGACACTAACTATAGAAAACATCGCATTATATCTATATCACCAAAAAAACCACCCACTGAATTATGATAGAGAAAATATAATCCCAATATCAAATTAACACAATTCACCCCAACCAAGAACTCAACTATATTTTATATATGGCCACAATACTACCTAAGCTCAATGGTTGTCCCATGACATCCAAAACCAGTGTTGTGGGATATATTGAACTTACCATGATTACTAATTCCCAAATCAAAATTCCAATTTACATTATAATTCACATTATATTCATTAAATCCTAAGAAATTTTATAATTTTTAATAATATATGGAATGAAAACCAAAAAATCCACCCTATTTCTATCCAAGATAAACCAAACTAACAACGATTGCCCAAATATAAATATGACTATAAAAGAATAAAATAAATATAAATATTAATAAATAAATAGTTATAAATCCAAATATTTTATGTTTCAAAAAACCCTTTTCTGTTACCATCATTATGAAATTATCCAATTATGACAGTGAACAGTTATTTCAATAATAATGAGAAATAATAAATCACATTAGTGATCATCATCCAATGAGAAAAAAATTAAAATATAAATTATAAACACTCATAATGAACATTTATAACATCTCACAACCATAAAATTTCCTCAAAACTAGTTTGTTATATTAATTAAATTCATCATTTATAAAGAACATTTCCCTTTAGATTCCCCATATTTTCAAATAATGCACACTCAAAAATCCATCACTGAATAATTTTGCATAAAGAATAAGAAACACTCACATTATAAAATAATATAAATACATCCACGTATATTATTATAGGATAGAGGATTAAATTATAGGGATCCCATACAATAATAATTCTAAACGGGATCCTAGACAGACTCACAAGAAGCTTCCTAGAGCCCCTAGCACATAATTCTCCATAAAATAGTATTCCACCTCCCCATTTTTCAAGCACCACCACATCCACAATCTTAAAAAATATGGAACATGGCGTATTAATAAAAAAACCAGATCTTTACATAAATTATATATTAATAAAATGACTCCATGGACAATAGATTTTATAAAAGAATTTAGAATCACCAAAAATGGTTAACATTATTTCATGGGATTGTGTAACTGTTGCTGAAATATAATTGAATCTGGGAGGACACCCAAATATATAACAAAACTAGAAAACATCTGAATTATGGTAAAAATATTACAACCATAGTGAAATGGTTTTGCGTTTCACAAACCATCAAAAATTAGGCCATTATCTACTTTATATTAACTCAAACTCATGGAAAAAACCTAATTACCCCGACACATTTATTGATGTCCATGAAATAATAATTATGGTCATGATATAATAGAATTTTTTAATACATCCTCACGGATGAAGAAACTTGGATCCATACATCATAGTTTTTTTAGCTATATATTATCATAAGAGTGTAGTGTTAATGTGAACACTCTTTCATATCATTGTTTCCATCTATGTTACGCTTGCACATCACTTTATGCCATGTGTTAACTGGGCTGACCCATGTATTTTTTTCTAATGAATTGATTTTATATTATCATTCTTATTAATCCTATAAATATATTATAATATTTATTAATAAAAATTTATAAATAAATATATTATGATAGGGAACAAGAATAAGATTTTTCCTTAGTAATAGAAGTAGTTTTTACCCTAAATAAGTTGTTTATGATAGGTAATATGGTTTTGATTTAAAATTAAATTTCTTAATTATATAAATTTTATTCTAATAAATAAAACTACTTTTTTTACTAAGAATATAGAAATTATTTTATGGTAAATTTTAGGGATTGGTCTAAAAAGGTTGATTTCATAGGTGAATATTTTAAACTACTCCTTTTATAAAAACCATAAATTTTATGATATAATTATGATATAAGAACGAAATAAAAAATATAAATCCTTTTTCTTGAGGAAGAAATCATTTAGTGCGTGAAATATTTCATTTAATACGATTTTGATTTACTTATAAATCTCTAAATGAACTTTGATAACAAAATTTATTTTTATTCTATTAAATAAACTATTTTGGTCCTTTCACATTAATTAGGTAACACCATGATTAGATCATTGTGTCTAATTTGGGGTGGGGGTTACATAAAATCTTTCTCACTTCCATGTACACAAGATGCTGATGAATATTAGTGATGTTCTATGTCCATTAGTGGGGTGACTATACCCACAATAACATGTCATAAATAAATATATTGAAAAATATATAGTATATCGATCATGTGATCTTGAAAAAACAACATAATCAAATATAATAAATGGCATAAAATTAATAAAATAACCCCATTTTGGAATGTCAAAACAGATTAATAATTGAAGATAAATAAATAGCGGGGTGTTCTGGAGCCTATACATGTCTTCTACCAGCATCATGCTCCTCTAAAAAGTAATTCACCATAGCACCCTTTCCTTTTGTTGGGACTCTATTCATGAAATTTTAAATATACAGCAACATGACCGACTAAGTTTATTTAACAATACATAGTTAAAGACCAACTATATAACCTTAAACAAGTGTTATCATGTGTATCAGGTTCATTCCATGATAATAATATGTTTGTGATATGAATAATAACATACAATTCAAAACTAAGAAGTCATGTGAAAACAAAGCCACCATAAACCCCCAGTAATACCTGCTTTGGATCTATGTTGTAAGAATGACAATAAGATATCATAAGTAGCCAAACTAGACATAGGTATTGTGAATATATCACTCAAAACCCTAATGGAATCATACATACATGAAACTCAGTTTATTTAAGCCACATATATGGCATGCTTCTCCCAAATCATCTATTCATCTATTATTCTACTCTCAAATAAAATATGAATCAGGAATCCCAATATTTGGAATAAACAATACATCAATTTCATCATCAACACAACATACAATAGTATTATTATATCTATTCCCAGTTCTCAGGTCCATTATCATCATCATCACTAGTCAAGCGCACTCCCGCTATAAATGATAATAATTTCATAATGGTCTACCTTTTCTAAACACCAAGAATGATACCTCTAAGTAAGGTGACATAAATAAAAAGTTATATTATATAATAAATAATTTCATCATGATAAATATGGTAGAGTCACACACACATGTAATATATATAAAACAAATAATCCAGCTATAAGCAGATATCATGGAATCAATTTTCAAAATGTGTCTCATATGATACACACACACACACCCAAATGCGATCAAAATCACGAATGGTTATTATTTATTCCAACACTAAATTATAATATTTTATGATGTTTAAATGATATCTCTAAAATGTTAGGAACCTCCTATATCAAATATATCAATGTCAGCGGCATAGATAAACAACCATGGGTTTCTATAATGCTTGGGTGGAAACACCAAAAGTTAAGAACACACACACTTAGTCATATAATAATAAATATCAACAAGTCAGTGTTTGAGGTTCATCAATGGTTCCTAGAACCAAATCCTTTTATTTTATATCAAAATGAAAAAATTATCACATGTGAAGGTACTTTATTTATCTTGGATAATTTAAAATTATTAGTTAGTTCAATGCATGTGCTAGTGGTCTTATCCTTGTGAATAATTATAAAACCACATTTGTTAATATATACATCTATAATAATCTTATATCATGTGTGTTCTTTCATTATAATTTTTATTTGATAAAACAATACAATTATCCTTGATGATTTTTTTAATTTTCCATTGATAAATTTTCATAAATTTTCATTTGATAATTGGATATCATTATATCTTGATTTTTACTTTTAATTATACTTTGATAATTTCTAATAATTATATTTTCATATTTTTATTTTAAAATTTTCTTTTCGTTATTGGATATAATTATCATTTAATATATCATGGTAATTATACTTTGGTAATTCGATATAATTATCTTTTGATAATTCAATTTACTTACCTTTTAATAATCTTGCATATTTATCCTTTTATAAATATTATAAATTATCCTTTTTAAATTTGATGTAATTATATATTGATAATTATTTATTATTAACTTCTAGTAGTTTCATGTAATTTTAAATTTATTATTTGATTAATAATTATCCTTTAATAAATTTAGTTTCATCATTTTATATTAAATCCTATATTTTTTCGGAATTTTAAAAGATGGGAAAATGAAAATAAAATAATGAAAATAAAAAAACAAGTAATCCCTTATGTGCAGCAAATGGGAGTGGTATGAAAAATGGTTACCATTCTTAAAATAGGAATCAATAACTAGCCTTGATTTTAAAGTGGCTTCCTAGTAATATGTTACGAGATCTGGGGTCACTCGAACTCAATACGATCAACCATCAATAGAATATGAATGGTTTGGTTATTTAGAACCAAAAAAGGTATATATTTGGAATATCTATAAGAACCAATATAGTTAGTAATTCAAAATAAAATTGTCTAAATTGGTTATAATTAATTACCATTAAAGAGTTGAAAATTTAAATATTTAAAAATTATTTATTTCTCATGATTTTTGGATCAAGTTTCATGAATAAAGGGTGGTAGCAGTGGCATGTGTGGAATAACAATGAAAATAAATAAATAAAATAAAATGGGTAAAAAAATTTACCCTTACACATAAGAAGGAACTTAATACAAACATTAGATGTGCTCGAAGTTCATGTCACACTGAGGGTGGAAACCATCATTCTAGATTTAATAATGGTCTTATATTTTTCATCTAAAACATCATTAAATGAATATTCCATTATTTTAAAAAACTATGAATGTATGGTATATTATATTTAACATTTTTTTTATATCAACACCGTGGCTCTACGATCCCTGAAATAATGCTTTGACTCTATGATGAAATTAGAAAGTATTCAGTAAATAGAGTAAAATTGTTACGAGGAAAAAATAGATTCATTGCATTTATATGGATTTTACTATTACGTAATCCATAAAAACATAAGTAAAATTGATTTTTATTGAAAAAAAATTCATATAAAATTTTTATAAATTTATTATTAAAATTATGTTCATGGATAAAATAAAACTAATAATATTACATGTATCCCCCTCTAATGATATATCATCCCTAATAAGAATTTCTAGTGGTCTTATTCTTATATCTCAGGGCAATGTGCTTGAATGTCATACTCTCACTCCTATATCATCTTATTGATCCTTTAATACAAGGACAAGATCTAGAAAAGTGGTATCATCTTACCTCAAAGGAATTTATCACTCCAATATATAATCAGCACTAAAATGTCCTCCAAGATGTGCTCGACTCTAACTTCACGTCCTTGTAGTGTATAATATCTATAGGATCATCTAATTTTCTTCTAGAGATATGACACTAAAAAAACATTGTCTATAAATTAGTAGTGATAAGGAATATATAAACAATATTTCATTGTACCTCCATGTTCATTGATCTCAAAGGATCCCATAAACCAAGGTGTATTATTTCCTTGTTTTTATAATAGATGATACACCCACTAAGGTGAAACAAACAAGAAAACACAATCACCAATAGAAAAAACCAAAGGTCATCTCAATTGGTATTCATACAATCACTGCCTACTATGGGTGGTGGTCAACCACTTATAAATATGCTAAACTCTCTTGGAGGTCTCTTAAATCAATACGGGGTCCAAAACAGATGCCTCACCTATCTCATTCCAATAGAGATATGAACGACATGACCTCCCATAAAGAGCCTTTTAATATTCCATTTGAATCAAATACTGGTAAATATTGCTTTATGTTATCTCGTACAAGGATATGAGATCATCTAAACCTCCACTAAAGTGTTGGATGAGATATCAATGCATATCCTTCACTATGAAAATCAACAACTATAACTATCCATATGTTTGAAGATGGTACACCTTTATCAATATCAACCTAGTACCTAGGGATTTGTACAAGACCTATGTTTCTGACGCTTTCCACTAGGGTTATCCAACCATGTGCGTGTTGACAGTCTCTGACTGTCACCCTATACCATGCATTCCTACTTTCCAAAGGAGAGCGGTATCCATCCCCTCTTCAGTGGTGTCTACTCATTGATTGAAATGGGATGATGGGATGTCAGTTTCTCCGTCCAATTATTCCTCCTCAAAACTCCTCACCTAGTTCAGGTCTCTCTTATATATTAATAATATTTTCATGAAACTCATTCATGGATCAATCATTTCCAGGACACCTATTAATTACACTTCTTTTATTAAGACATTTTAAGGGGTCCTTATAGGAAAGCAATCTTTGGTTGGGAGAGTATCCATGTTGAGGCATCTGTGTTATGTATTTACACAATAACACCTATATTCTTCCTCTTTAGAGGTATTCTCATGATTGTAAAAACCCAAGGCTTTCCATGGTAATCTTGGTGTATCATATGCTAGAGTAAAGTCTCTGTGGTTTTCCTCGACTTCCCATGTTTAACACAGCGGTTTTTCTTGAGTTTAACTTCTACTAAAGAAAGATTGGACTAATAAGTGCATTGATAAAAGTGGACTATATGGGTAAGTCCCAAGGATAGAGCACCTGGAGTGTTTACTAGTTAGATAGATCAAAATGACCAATGAGGACAGACCCTAGGTGGTGTGTCCCACAAAGGGATGAATTCACACATTGAAGGCCGACTGGGACCCCATTAAGGAAGGACGAGGGAGGTGGTTCCTAGAAAAGTGGACACCAAAGTTTACCATTATATGGGACTGAACCACGTGGAGACTTCCTTTGTACCCAATGTAGATGAAAGGGGTCAAAACCATGTAGTTCTAATTGGTGATTTGGGTATTATGCACTGAGACTGCCTAGGTGCTGCTAGAAGAAACAATAATATGGATGAATGGGGATTATATACTAATATGGGACAGGTGGATGACATGAACCCACCATGATAAGAGTGAGGTGATAGAGCAGACGGCTTAGGAATATGCATGATTAGTTTCATGTATGAATGGTGTGATCCCACAAGGATGTGGTGGCCTAGGTGAGAATCATTATGGATGATGGATGATTAAATGAAGTGTATGAGGTTAATGGGGTGAAACCAATGTGAAGATGATGGTGTTTTGATTGAACCTCAGCGAGGTTTCCTACGTATCCTACCTTGAAGGCATGGATAAAATTCAACATAGTTCTAGATTGGGGTGATGAGTCCACTGAGGAGGCATCTCGTGGGGATGGATGTGTGGGTGGGACCCAAAGAAAATGAAACCTTGGGTTGATTCATGATCTCCTCGAAATTTTGGGGCTCAAGGGTGAAACTAATATGGGACATGAGTGATGGGATTGAAACTCATGGAGACTTCCTATGTATCCCTGTGGTAGGGAAAAAATTCCATGTAGTTCATAAAATGAGTAACATAATTGGGGAATACACAAGGTATAGAGACCTAGAGACAATCTATGAATTATCAATGGTTAGTAGCCTAGGTGGATCAAAACGCCTCATGGAGGTGGATCCAGAGGATGTTTCCCATATAGGTATTATGTCAGATTAGGATGGCACATCCATAGTAGGGAGAACCATGGTTTACCATTGGTTAAGGTTGAACCTCATGGAGGCATCCCACATACCCTACCTAGAAGATAGTGATCTAAGTCAAAAGAGTTCAAGTGAAAGGGGTCATGGTAATTACATGTGGTGAGAGTCCCATAGAGGATGTGATGTTCAATTCTTACTCTAGGCCCATGTTTTTCATGATCGATGTGAGACAAAATACGTAGCATTGGAACTATCCATTGTATCGTGAGAGGTGTGGTTATGAAGGATATTGTGTGGGGCTTCTAAATTGAGGTATCTCGGTGAGATAAATATTGGGACATACTCATAGAGGGAAGCCCAATGAGGGTGTCTAGATGTATGTGGAGGATATGGAAATCATACAAGGGATACCCTAACAAGGTGTGTGTCGGGGATTACATATTGGTTTTATGATGAACACATAGAAACAAATCCTAGACGGATAGAATGTAGATTGAAAATTGAAGAAGAAAATGTCTCTCAATACCATCCTCTATATGATCCACTCAGTCCTACCATGCAAGGGGAAACCCACAGTTTAATGTCATGTGTTGGGGATTAAAGTGCATGGTAGTATAACATCCTATTACTCAGACAATAATTACTCACTCCTCATCCCTTGTAATTTCATTTCTTGTATGGACCAACACTTGGTGGAGGGAAGGCACAATCAATGCATAGTGAGAGAGTGGTAGAGGAGTGGTCAATTAAGGGGTCCATTTTAGCATTTCTATGTGAATATGGAATATCTGTTAGCATTAATATGTTAATAAGAATTATGTAGGGAAACACTATATGAAACACCCCTTTAGGAACTATGAAATCACTCCTTATGACCCCAGAGCGCCACATGGGAGAATGGTTCGCAATGTGAAAGGCTTCACAGAGTCAGGATTCACAAAAGAAAAGGTTCCTTCAGAAGGAATGATGATTTTTTTAGTAAGGATTATTAATGAAAAAGAGTATTGATTAGAACATATCCTCGCATTAGTAAAGATATCTTAATTTGGAGAGTGTTGTTTGAATGGTTAATTCTTCGTGGATCCTTGAAAAAATCGAAGGGGCTCCATCCTTTGTGAAGGACCAAGTCCTCAGTAAAGGGCATCTCTAGAATAGATATGTTCCATAAAAAACAATGGGAGCCATAGCACTCCCCTCTTAAGTACCATAGTTGATCCATATTTTTGTTTTCAATGCTCTTTGTGAAATGAGAGCAGGGAAGGAGAATGTTTGGAGTAACAATTGTTTGGGGGAGGTGGTTAGCCTTCTATTTATTAGCAGCGGAGGTCAGCAAGATTCGTAGGGCTGGTCATAGAGAACAATTAGGTGCAGTGAAGAAAAATTGAGATCATTAAGGACAAAATTATTTGAGGTGGTCCGCAATGGGATATAGACACCATAGAGGCCATGCGTTTTTAGGCTAGTGTGCGAAGGGAGATGGGCATCACAGAGGAGATCCATTTGCGATCTGGTCCGCGAAGTGATCTGGGCACCACGAAGGAGATCAATTTGTGAGCTGCTCCATGAAGGGAGATGCGACTACAGAGAAGAACCATTTTTGTGTTGGTCCATGAAGGGATCTGGGTGCTGTAGAGGAGATCAATTTGCGAACTGATTCATAAAACATCATTATGGGGGAGCTCTATGAAACAAACCTCTCTGATGATTTTATCCAAAATTGAACGCCACTTGGGTTGAAATTAAAAATTGAACCAGATGTGAATTTTTTCACACCATATAGAGAATGAATTTCAGCGTCAAAATATCCCAACCCCCCCCCCCCAGAATGCGAACCAAAGAAAAAGAGGGTCGGATTCTGAGGGTAAAACTTGGAAAAAACACATATTGGATTGCAATGTGGATTGAAATATTGGTAGGGTACTCTGTGTTATGAATCCATGTTAGCCAACGGTTGCTGAGAATCATGGGTGGAAGTTCATCGCAAAGGGAACTATGAAAGGTCTCAAAAAAGGGCACTGCAAAGGGGGAGTTAGCTCTTTCCTATAAATAAGGCCACAATAATTTTTTTATCCATACCTAGATATCCGCAAATGATGGTGCTGATGTTCTATGTTCATGAAGAGATCCAGCCCACAAACACGACTTTGTAGACTGGTTCTATGGTATGATGCTCTGTGAATGCATTATAGTGAACCAGTGCATCAAAGACCTTTTCTTCTAGGTGACGCATGCCAAGAGCAAGGCTACTCTACGATCAGTTTCTGTAAACATTCTCTACAACTAGTCTTTGTGAATGGAACTCTAAAAGATTTTCTATGTCTAGGGATGATGGCTTCTTAGGAGTATGCCTGAGAATTCTCACCGATTCCACGAATTGGGGATAAATGTTGGGAAATATTCAAATATGAGAGTACATTATGAGTACTTATTGTCATGAATTGCTGAAAACACTATTGTCGAATGGTCTGAAGAACTACCCACTACGCAAGTGGTTGTCGATGTACAACATTGGCTTGTGGGAGGATGTCTTCATTCTTGATTGAAGAAGAATGAACGAGCCTACTAGTTTAGGGTCACCCCATGACAATATCAGTGGCACATGGCAATAGATAGCCACATCTGGAAAGATCATACTATTATCATAGAGCACTACCTCTACAATCATGTCAAAAACAACGATGGTAAGGAGTTGGTGGAAGAGACATCCCCGACTCATTATAATATGATCATTAAAGATGGGGATGGGAATCCAGATAAGGGATTGATCAATATCTAGGATCTATTTCAGGGTAGTAAACACATTGATGAGTGGGCCTAGGCCTACTAGGCATATTCATCATGTGACGCGTTCAAGAATATGTTGAGGCAAGTAGGTCGGTACAAAGTATCCTGGGCTTCACATTTCCATGTTTCATAATAAAAGGAGTTCATTCTAGAACAGTTAGGTCAGTGGTCGCTGGATACCAACACATTCCACCAACATCACAGTGGGGTTGGTATTAGCCATTGGGATCTCCATCAAATCACTGGAATCCCAATTCTTGGAAGGATGTCTGATGTGCTCCTTCCAACCCCAAATGTCATGGAGGATATGGAACAGGTGTCAACATTGGTGAAGGAATTATTTAACATGGTGTCGAGTATAGAAAATGAAAAAAAACCATAGATGTCCACATTAATTAGTGGTTCGTATATTTTCTGAACATTCTACCTGAAGGAGAGACATCACCAAGGAAACTACCGATAAGTCCCTCTAAAATTATGGGGGATATTAGTGGGTCAATGAAGTTTATTACTGGATGATCCTAGAGGATAGCTAGTGGAAATTACGGGGATATAGCCTCAATTATGTTCACTGGCCAATATTCAAGGTGGCTAGATTTATTTTAGCATATATCTATGAGTGGATACATCCAATTAGGGATGAATACATGGGATCACAGCTAAGTACATTTATTTTAAAGGGAATGTCTCTTGAGGATAATTCATCAAGTTGGTAGTAAAGATGATAGTGAAGTTATATCATTTACTTCGACAAATCTGTGAGAGAAAAAGGTCATTGGGCATGTGTATGCCATTCCATTTCTTATATAGCTTGATTACTATGCACATGGGAGGCTATTAATAACTCCATATCATTTCTCAACCTGGGATACAATGTCAACCAATGATTCAGAATATCGTGGGGAGCCCCCTCTCCAGATTAGCACTGCAATTGTGCTATGAATAATTATGCAATCTAATCAATTCATATTCCACCCATTTCTCCTGCCAACTGAAGCATTCACTGATGATGGAACAAAAACTATAGAGACATGGTCATATAGGTGTGTTGGTCTCGCGGGTGAACATTGAACCTATATGTGAACCATATACTCAACATAGGTTCACAAGACAATTCAGGTGTATGAGAGGCTAACTCCAAAAGTGTACTTAGATGTGTTCCATGAGAACCACCCTTGTGTAATGAGAAAAATGTGGTTGATGATCACACATGATGATGGAAATAAATTGAACGAGTTTCCTCCACCTACCACCACATTCATATTGATTCACGAATATTTGTTTTGTTGGGTATCTTCTTACCTAGGGGAGATGATGAATTTGCCAACAATTTGGGGAATAAAAGCACCAGTTTCCATGCCTCGAAGTCAATGTTGAGTTGAAGCAAAGGGAATTCTTGAGGTGGTGGCATCATAGGCCATGGTAAAAAGGTGGAAGATGTATGGGAATCAGGACATGAACCAATATCAGTTGATGGTTATGAAAGGTTGGGTATAGTTCCAAACCCATTTGTTTCAACCGGGACGACCCAGGGGAGAGAAGAATCATCGAGGGGGTTCCGCAAGGCACCCACTCAGGCTCCCAGTAACAAGTACATCAATTAGTGATTCCTCTTAATGATTTCATTCTATATGCCTTGAAAGACTATGAATTCTAAAAACACTTCTTCAACATCGAATACATCTAGATGAACCTAAATAATAATGGGATGTGGCTAAGGAAAATTAGATTCTCTAAATATATCTTCAAGGTGGACCTGACTAGGGGATGAAAATTCATAAACAAACATGAGGAACTAGTATACTCCCACATCACAGCACGGACACTAAAAAGATTAGTGAGTGTGTTGTTTAACAATATCTCCCCTCAAATGTCATCAACAGCTCAAAAAATGGAGAGAATTCCTTTGTATCACTTGAAGAGTTCTTAGGGGTAATATGTTGATGTTGAGGACCTTCAAAAAGGTAATGAGGAACTATATTCCAATGGATTCTCTCCAGGGTAAAGATAAATCAGGGCTTTAGAGGAGACTTCTCAGGGGGAATTTTATGAAACTCTAAAAGTATGCCCAAAATCGTCTCTTAATATTTTAACCATCCAACATTATCTTGGTCCTTAAATCAACATCTACTTGTACAGGAGGACATTATGTACATTTCCCCTACTATCAGGGTTGAATATGTAAAAATGGAATTGGAAGACCAAGCATCAGGGCATGCATCTAGAGAAACAACAAATACTGAATTGTGAAGTGTTGAGGAAGCAAGGACAAAATATTCATAACCTATAGAGTCTTCCGTCCTATATGAGGAACCATGCCCTTGAATTCCTGTAATGACAATCCAATAGTGACACCATTATTTTGATCATCGTAAGTATCATGCTCCCTATATCCGCATTTGTTGTTTCAATCAATATGACAGACACTAACCCTGTTTGAATAATTCTGAGAATGGTGGGTATCCTTCTAGTACAAATAGCCAAAGTACCATGGGGCCCCTTTACTGAGAGGGGTGATAATCCACATAGAATCAAGCACCATAGCTGTCCAATATGTAGTTTTATGTGAGCTATTAGTCATGGCGATAGGTGATTCCCTTGGTGGGGAAAAAACTTAGAGTCGATCAGTTTGGCATCATCAATGAATAATTATGTGATGGGGACCAATTGGGAACCGAGAATAGAATTATTCATATGCAATGCCTAAGGAAGATCTTGCTACTGAGCTCCTAGACACATTTCATGAATATGAATCAGTTAATCTTTTATAGTTAGATGAATCTGATTCTAATGAAACTAAAGATAGTCAAATGGCCTAGTCCTGATCATGAAATCTAATTATACACATTAAAACGAGGTTCTAGAACCTGAGTGAATGGGTATAATGAGATCTCTTCACATGAGAATGAATGATCTATGCACCATATGGGTATATTCAAGGCATCAGCACACATTGGTCCAAGACAACCTTTCCAAAAAAGATGCAGGTGAGTAGTCAACACCTGGATGTTGATTGGTGCTGGAAAACATATGAAAATATCCAAAAACTACAAGATTCCAAGAAATTGATTCATAAAATTAATGGGTAGATGATTGATCATTTCAAATTCATCATTAAGAAGACGGGTCTCATTGACCGACTAAAGGAATAATAGGCAAAGGCTGAGGAGAAATTAGCGCCGACAAACCATCAAGTGGAATAACATCAAGCTGAATAGGACCAACTGCATATTCATGATGACAAGCTATAATATACATATTTCAATGAGGAGGTGGAGCTTGAGAAGCAGTAAGAAACCCTATAAGATACATTTCAGAGAGTGGAATAATTATGTAATTCCATTGAGGGAGTAGATTCATAAGAGCTGTGTTTTCGCAGAATAAGAGAATGTCCATGCAGAATCAAACACTCTTAGTTCCATACCACATTGAATTTGAGCATGCTAATGTAGTAAAACAGATTCCTATGTATTTAAATGTAGTTAAATTATTTGAAATGATGAGTAAGGAAAATGGGTAAAATAGGTTAATCAACCTAGAATTGGAACCAAATAAAAAACATCTGAGCATTCCTACATATCCCATGAGGATGGGAATCAACTCACACGTAGTTATTGAGATATAGTGCAGATTAATTTCATGCTGTAAGGATGAAAGTGAATGGGGTTTCTCTCAAGGGGGAGTACACAAGGTGGTCATTATAAACCCAACGTGAATGAAGACTAAACAAGCCTCACACCACACCATACACCTTCAAGAGGAGAACAATGCCAAGAAAAAGGGGCCCAAAGAAAAGGCTATATTTTTTATACCAAGGGTTTGACCTAGAGGCAAAAAGTTTCTGAATTCATATGTATCCTACAAGGTTAGGAATCAAGCAATGAGTAGTTTTTGAGATGAAATTTATTTTAACATCATGTAGTAAGGAAGGGAGGTGAAAGATAAAATTATTAGGGGGTAGCACATGATGCATCTATTACATCCCTGACATGAATGAAGAAAAAAAGTCCACCACAAAACATGGTCCTAAAAGAACTATGTATAATGGTCCAAATAGAAGAGAAGGTTTGTGGAAGCTAGTGATGGAACCAATGTCAAAAAATTTGGGCATTCCTGCTTATCTTGTAAGGATGGGAATCCATCTATATGTTTATCTTGAGATGTTGTGCATTTTAACGGCATGCGGTAAGGATGGATGATATCTTAGTTTATGGTTGTAGAGCTCAGGTTGTGACGTATATTTACCATTTTTAGTTTATCATCATGCACGATGATGAAGATCGATTGTTTTTAAATCTTTCATTCTAGATAGATCGTTTAGATTAATTTCATACAGTATGGATGAATATATTCTTAGTTGAAATACATCTTGAGGAATTTTTCATTGGTGGGAGGGTTAATGTACTCACCATCCATGGTTACCAGAGACTATACACCATTGGGGAAAACCTTGTGGATGATATAAGGTTCATCCAATTTGGGCTCCAACATTGGGGGATTCATACCAGGTATCATTGAAATTATTAGGGCTAGAACCATGTCCCCTTTAAGGAATGATTTGATATGAATGTTCTTATTGAAATCTATGATGATATTATATTACTGCCTCTCCAGATTATGCAATGCCCGGAGCCTGTTCTCATCAAGGGATTCTAGTTCATCTAGATTAACTACTACAATCTTATCTAACATATGATGGTCATATATGGATATGTAGAGTGACAAAAACTAAATCATGATGAGTTGGACTACCTCTTTTTTATAAACAAGAGAATATGGGGTCACCTGGGTGAAATTATTAGTCGTTGTACGATAATCCCATAGAGCATTGGAAGGATTGTATGGACATCATTTCTTGTTTTGACCAAATATCTTTTTCAAAATGATAGAGAGGGTCTTTTTGAATGTCTCAATCTTCCAATTATCTTGTGCATGATATATAAAATTATGGATGGACCAGACACTATACATTGCATACAATTTATTTAGTTCAGTTTCCCATAAGTTGGTAACATTATTGGTTAGAATGACATGAGGGACTCTAAATTGATGATTGATATTGGATCTAAAAAAATCAATGATTGAACGGTCCTTAACTTTATTGTGCAGGATCACCTATTCCAACATGGAGAATAAATTCATGGTGGTTATAATGAACTTACAATGGAGAGCCATAGCTAGTGGATATGGTCTCACAACATTGAGTCCCCACACTGAAAAGGTCCAAGAGTGAATGGTAGTATGAAGAGGATCAGGTGGTAGAAGCACAAATTTAGCGTGAATATAAATAAACTAGAACCTATTAGAAAACATGAAATAGTCATGGGTTTTTATTGGATAGAAGTATCTGAACCTTCTAATGTAGTGGAAAATCTTTGGCCCCACCTAATGAGCTCTATAGGAACCGACATGAACTTCCTGAAAAACCTGAGCGATCTCATCTCCAGGAATGAAACGGAGGAGGAATCCATCAAATACATGCATATAGATGATATTAATGAGGATAGTACCTCTATGGAGAGTATATTTCACTTCACGTTAATAAGTTCACTCACATTCGACTCTTTCTATCGGTAGATTTCCATGTTGGAGGTGCTCAATGAAAAGAGTTCTCCAATCAAGGTTTTCTTAAGCTACGGGAGGGGGACATTGAAG
Organism: Viscum album; assembly: GCA_963277665.1. NCBI lineage: Eukaryota > Viridiplantae > Streptophyta > Magnoliopsida > Santalales > Viscaceae > Viscum > Viscum album. Next base: position 1,433,353,229 of record OY728142.1, on the reverse strand, counting down.
TCTTGATGTGGAGGCACTAGTGCTAGGATGGATCACTTATTGGTCATCATAATTCAAAGAAATGGGATTAATAACTCTTTGATACACCACATGGATGATCAAATCGTCATGTTCAGGCTTTTTAAGAGAAGTAGCGAGGCTAGCCAAGGAATTTTATCAACCGTTCTATGACCAATGAACATGAATGACCTCAGGCCGAGAAGGGAACTGGGAAATTAGCTGGTAATGTGTGCTCTACCAAAGGTATGAGGTCTATATTATTGTAGATATAATCACCATTACCCTACTATATGACTAGCTCAGCTCCCCCCATCACATGTGGGTGGGGAATATCAACCTCAAGGTCCAGCTCGTGACCGGTGATGAGTGCTTGATACCTTGCCTTGTTGTTGGTACATCCTTCTGACTACAAGAATGGGTAGGGATAGATAACATTGGTAGGTATGATGTAGATTATAATAAAGCCTACTCTGTCGAGTGTGGGATCATTGATCCTTCTTCTAGTTGGACACTGGGAAGCACCATCAAAGTACATCTGCCAACATGGCACAACTTGATCCACTATAATGATGGAATTATTTTGGAAGTCAAGATCCAAGGACAACTCTATGAGGGGTGGATGGGTAGAAAAGAAGTTTATGAGTGCCTGAACCTTGACAACTTTCTGTGGTAAGAACCTAATGTCAAAATACAGAAGGACCACTACCCATTGAGCTAAACGGCCTGTCAACATGGGATAATTTCCAATATACATAAGTGGGTCTACCCGAGACTCCAGTTTTATCTCATAATGCTATAAATAAGTCCAAAAAATCTATACTACAAAAACTAGTGTGAGTAATCTCTTCTCGATAGCGGTATAGATAGAGTCAGTGTCGAGGATCATATGACTGAGGTAGTATAAATTGTTCCTTATTCCCTCATTGTTCTTCTGAGAGATAAGGGCGTTGATTGACCATTTTTGGGAGGACACTTAAATGACCAGTGACTTACTAGAAATGGGTGGCATCAAGATTGGTTGTTGAAGAAAGTAATGATTAATCTCCTTAAAATCAATCTGGAACTACTCATAGTATTGATAGATTACACATTTTTAATGACTTGGGAAATGGTCTTACATCTACTGGCTAGATTCGCAATGAATCAGTGTGTATAGGCCAAATAGACTTGAAATCCTCAATGATATTGAAGGTTTATCAGGGGAGAAATCTAACTAATAACATAAATATTCTTATGGATTAATCTTAATTCCGCTATATCTAATGACGAATCTGAAAAACATTCTAGATGTAACCATGAAGGAACAATCCAAGGGGTTCATCTTCAACTGGTAGGAGTGGAGAAATCAGAACACTTTTCCATGGTCTTTGAGATGGTGTTGATGTTGGTGGGATTTTACCCCCAAACAATACACGTAGAATTCCACAAATGTCTTATGGATCATCTTGAATATGTGTTGCATGGAACACTAATAGGTGGCTCCTGCATTTTTCCGACTGAAAGGAATTACCTAGTAAAAAAAAGTACCTTGTAGTGACCGGAAGGTATTAGACTCTTCATCCTCGGGGGCCATTCATATTTGTTTGTAAAAAAATACCCATCATAAAGGAGAGGGCTTGGAATATAGAGTTAGTGCCGATCAATAGCTCTATCGTAGGAAGGGTAAAATCATCCTTCGAACAGTGCTATTTTAAATCCTAGTTGTCAATGTAGACTTCAATATGCCTTTTCTTCATTCTAATGGGAATTATGTTGGACAAGAATCCTATGTATTGGACTTCCAGGATGAATTTAGATTTAATGAGATTATTAACCATGGCCTCGACCATGGAACCATGAGAAAGGTGAAATTTTCTATGAAGTTTCATTAACCTATAATTAATTATTGGAAGACCATGATGGTGGATGGAAATTTGAGGATCTATCACTAGAACTTCATTATATCTCTAGGAGTATGCCTCCTGATGTTGTTTCAATAAATCCACATACTGTTGTTGTTCCTTAGTGGGTATGGCTTCCATGATTAGAATAGGCCTCGGGTTTGCCTCGATATCATGACTCACTTGTACAAACTCATCAACAGTGGTGGATACGCCTTCCAAAAACATGGTAGGATCATCCTCCAAATCCCGTTCATCCTCTATAGTGAGTATATATTCATTAGGGCTAATGTTTCCAAGATGTATGACCCTAATGGAGTGTTGGGGTTGGCCTGAGCGGCGATGGAATTTTCATTGGGTGGTTCTTGTACTGCTGAAACCATGGTGACAAAGGGTATCGATCCATCCCATTTGGACTCTAACCCAAGGTTCCATGCTTGATAATTTTAAAGTTTTAGTGGTGTTTCATATTAAGTCTGTTCAACCCAGCCTGACAAAATAAGCATGAATGGTGTATTATTGTTGCCATGGTGAGAACGTCCTAATATCTTATAGGAGTAGGGAGATATAAAATTAATCATGCCTGATTCGTATATAGCTATGAAGTGATCTCACAGAACTCCTTATATTTGGGAACGTACTTTACCATTTTCCCATATACAAAAAAAATCTCCACTAGCTAAGGTTGTGTCTTCCAACTGATTGATTGGGAGGATGAATGCATCATCCAATTATTTCCATGGGTTGTCCATAGCAATAGCGTGTTCAACTCCATTTTCCTTGGCCTTTTTTCCATTATCTTACAATAGTTGACATCTTATTAGTTTGATTCACAAAATTAAAATGGAGATGCATCACCCAAGAGTACACTCACTCGACCATTAAGGGGGTACTTGAGGCACTGGTGATATGAAGTGGTAATTGAATCGTGTAACTTGAGCCAGGGTCTACACATCAATGTGTTGTAGGAGGTTTCCGGCAAGATGACCACAAAATCGGTTCCGGTGACCGGACCACAAAATTGTTTCTTCAAAAAGATTTTACCGATCGATGCCTGCTCTGTCCTATCATAACCTCAAATCTTCAGGTCAGATGGATTCACATCTGCTTCACACATCCATAGTTTTCGGAGCGTTCAGGTCAGGAAGAGATTAATCTGTGAGCATGCATCAACAAGATAGTAGTAGAAATCCTCTCTTTTTAATTGTCTTGTGATATACAATTGGGGAATGTGTCCTTTCACAAGAGAACCTTCATCTTCTCAAAATAATGAAATGATGGTTTGACATTCCGCATGCTTGACATTCTAAGTATGGAATGCTTCTGTGTCCACTACCTCTATTTCAATCTAGAAGGGGCTTCTCAAATCCTCTACAAGGAATAAATGTATATCTTCAAATAGGATTAAAGCCTCAAGAATTATGAGATTTTCCGGAATTACGGATATTTTCTTATGTAAATCGTACTCCTGTCCTAGGAACACATTTCTACTAATATAAGTTTTCTTTGCGGCAGGGGGAATGAAGGGAACTGTTGGTCGAACTGGGGGATTCAGGCTGGGGCTGAGGGTATCTCACTGCTCACTAGCTGAATGATGAAAAGTGATTATTGGATTATGGCATGATAAATGATACTCATCCACAAATAAACATGGCTGGTCATAGAACGATTGTAACATCTCATCCTGATCTAGCAGTACAAACGACAGTGGGAGAAAATCTAATGGAACACAATGAGAGGACTGGGCATGCTGAGCTCTGTGCTGAGTCTATTTTCTGGCCTTGGTAGCATCCACGACTTGGTTGGAGGTACTATATAATGAATTCTATTGAATCACATATCCATGACTTCACCGACATTAGAATCTACTGGGGACATTAAGAGGGTCGTTATGGTGTTCCTCATTGTCAGGAAACATATAAGGGTCCACCAACTCAAAAGTGTTTATCGAGGAATATTTCTGGTTGTCACATAAAGAATATTCTATTTCTAGGTGTATTCTGGGGGTGATTCCCATCTATGGGTTCATGATGTCTTTTGTAACACCCCGAGATTCCATGATACGCATCTCATTCAATAATGCAATAGCTTGCATTATACGCAACATCGAGTTCTAACACACCGCAACTAATCAAAGTAGCCGTTATGAATAGTAATACCCACATTTTGAAATTATATAAATTTTATATTTCAAAATGGACTTCATTTTTGTATCCGGAATATGGAAATTTGCCTTTGTTGAATTTTTGGTATTTTTCTGAGAACTTCCATTTTGCTTTGAATAGTGAAAATTACTTAAAAACAACTTTTTTAATCAAAATAATTAATAGTGATAAATTATACTATTGAGTGGTTTTAAAATATAATTAGAATATATTTTTACCATATTATCCAATGGTGTTCATTAGAATTAATTTCACTTTGAAATTGGACAAAAACAATTGTCAATATTTTGATATATATTGTTTCTTAAAAACATGCTATTTGTTTTGAAAGCGGGAATTAATTATGAAATTAATTAATGCAACTTATATGTTTGTAATTTTTTAAAATATACATCATCTTTGAATTCCGAATATCTATTATAGCTAGGGTGAAATTTTGGCATTGTTCTGAAAAACATCAATTTTTGATGAATAGTGGACCCACTAAGTGGTAGTTAAAAAAACTGATTTTTCATTTAAATGAAACATTACCACTTCTGTGATTAGATTTTCAAAAATCCGACATTCATGGTTTTCATTAGGAAGTAAAATGTGGTTCAATGGGATTAAAATAATTTTTTCGTGAATAGTAACTTTTAAGTTTTATTAATCGTGATTAAAGGTAATTAGTGATATTTAAGGTAAAAATGATATTATAAAAATATTAAAATACCATTACACTTGTCCTACCCCTATTGGATGTGTCATGTCCGACCAAGAAAATCCATGGGTCAACTTGGGGACCCCGTGGAGCCACATTGGTAGGAAGATGACATAAATAACTTTTATTTAAAGTTAAAATAAAAATGTGACAAGCATAAGTTTTTTTAATAAAACAAATTTTAAATGGGGTTATCCAAGTCATATTTTTGACTATAAATATTAATTATATAGATAAAAAGATTTCCTACATCATGATTTTTTTTTAATTTTTGGACATTAAATAAATTAAATTATTTATGACACCATGATTATGCAGCGATTACCTCATTAATTAACGATTTAAATAAAATGAAAAGATAATGTAAAATCTAAGACTTACACTTGTCAAAAACCTATTGGATGAGTAGATTTAGAACCCTTAACACCTTATCCTAGAAATTTATAAGTTTGTGACCTTTAGAATCTGAAAAAGCATTTCATAATAATGTAACGTTTCAATCATTCCAAGAGTTCCCCTTCTCTACTCTTATAAAAGGCCCCCACCACTACCACCTTACTCACACCTTCAAATCATTTTGGCTCAGCCAGCATCTGCCCAAATACTCTCTAAACTTCTATCCCTTACTCTTAGAAGCCTCACATTGGGTAGATGTCTTCCCAAGGAAGCCTCTGGCTCAAATGAAAAAGAGTTACCCGATTTTAAGGTAATGTCTTCTCTAATGTTGTTTTGTTTTATTTTGCTTCTCCAATCCCTTAAACTCTTTTTATTCCATTATTTTGTAACAACATCAGTATCTACAATATACTAGGATGTTTTTATGATAAGTATTGGATTATACTTACACACACCTTCGTCTAATGGTTAAATAACATATTGTTTCTGTTGGTGGTGAAATATTGCCTCACGAAACGATGATTGTTCAATATTCTTTTAACACATCTAATGGTGGCCATTTTGATGAAACTATTTTCATATATGATATATATCTATTATGTTTATATTTTTATTATACTTATTTATTTCTCATTTGTTGCATACTTTATGATATCCATTATGGGTAAACGTGATAATTTCATTTTAGGAAGTGCGGACTACCGCCCCCTCAAAGTGATTTGAATTGTTAATGGTATATGTGGGATTTATAAAGGATGGAGTAAATGGTATTATACATTATATTATACTGGAATTATATTATACCTATATATATTTATAACTTCATTCCAGTAAATATGAAATGGAAATGAATGTAGTGTTCATGCGTACGTACGGCTTACCGTCTCCTTGAACGGTGCATTTCATTTCTTTCCTCTAAATGTTATGTAATATTATAAATGAATGTATATACTTGATATATATGATGAATATCATATATACATCATGAATATAATTATGGATATAATGGATATTTTACCACATGAACAAAGTGTAATTATAAGAAGTTTATTTTTGACTCAAGTACCTAAGATCGACAAAACGACCGTTATAAACATAAATAATTACATAATGTTCATGACATGGTAATAAGTGATATAAAAGGAATAATGAACATGAAAAAGGTTCTTATGTAAATATAAATTAACTCTAGTTTATTATTCAGGAGGTTAAAGAATGATCGAGTCAAGTCGGACACGAGGTAAGGGAACTTCTTAACCCAATTTCTATTGTTTGGGTTAATATTTTACTTTCAAATTATGTTATGATATTATTATGTCCAATATTGTATTTTCACTTTCTTTATGTGTAATTATAGTGAATACACATAATAGATATATTTTATTTTAAAAAAATGATCTTTGTGAGGGATTTCGTCTCAATCTCCTTTCATTTAGGCATATTTGGTTTTATACACAACTTTCTTTTATACGGTGTATAAACCCCTTTGACTTTTATGTTTATTAAAAATGAACCTTTTTTATACAAAGCATTTACTAAATGACAAAATGGAATGTTTTTATCGTACGTATGCGGCGACAACGACTTCTCCGCCATCGTGACCATTATTTGAGTTTCGGCTTCCTCTACAAGCCATACCTTTTTTAAAATGAAAAATAAAAACCAAGTTTTAACTTTCATTTATTTTGGTATCAAAAATGGTTTTGATAATGTTTTAATATATTAATGTGTTGTTTTGATATCTTGTGATTAAAATGTGGAAATGTTATGTTTCCTTTGTTCATGTATTATGTGGTACAATTATGTTATGGTTTATGATATGATTAAACCTGTTCATATGAGAAATGAATTGGACTTAATAAGTGACGGGTGGAGCCTGCTACAGCTCCTCGATGCATCGACAGGTCTCATGAGACAACTCATGTCTTGGCATGATGCCTTGACAAACTCTTATTTGTGGTCTTGGCACGAGGCCTTGGCTACGTGGTTATGATAGTCTAGCATTATGCATTCCATCATTATGAAAGTTGTTATTGATATTTCATGTGATTATTTGACCAGTATAATATCCATGTGAATAATTAAATGGCATTATTTCATTTTTCCTTTTCCATATTATGTTGAAGTTCATGTTTAAAAGGGTTTTTTTAGTTATACATTGCCTGAAATGTTAATGTTTATTTATGAAAGCTTCTGCAATATTGTTATCCTTACTGAGCATCTGATCTCACCCCTTTCAATGTTTTAATATTTTCCAGGATGTGAAGAAGTATTGTATGAATGACCTGTAGGGATAGTCAAAAGAGGATATGAGTGAGGACTATGGAGACTTTGTTATTGTAGTTTTTCACTTTATGGTGTAATGTAACATTTATGAATGTGTCTAGTGTTTCCAAGACTACTAAACTAACCGGTCTTTCGAGACTTGATCTTTTGTGATCATTCCAATGTTACAAAGTAATGCACCAACTATGGGTAGCTGGGGTAGGGGCGTTACAGTTGGTATTAGAGGCAGTTTAGTACTAACCTTGGAAGATAGATTTAGATAAACTCTGATTAGAGCACATAACATGAAGATAGACTTTGAGGATTAGTATAGAAGAACTTACTAGAATTTTGGTATTATAGATATTTTGTGAGTTTTCCGAGCAATTCATCCCTGTCTGGATACGAGCAAGTAGAGGCAGCTCTGACATAGATGTACGTAGGGGTAAAACCCAAAAACAACGCTTTGAGCTAGACTCGAACGGGAACTGGTGCACGACAACGGGCCTTGCTGCACTCTTCGTTACGACACTCCCGGGGGATATGCTTAAGATAATTCTCGTTTTCTTTACAAACCACTATGAAGGGTTATGAGTATATACTTCCTCAAAGAAAACATTTTTATGATAATGGATTATATCCATAAATAGTTCAATTTATGTTAAGTATTTTACAAGTATGTAATTATGTATTTTGATTCATAAACTAATCTAGTTTATGACATTGTTTAGAAATGGCACCTAGTGGAAAGAATGGAAACTGTATCAATGCACGCACTCTGTGTAGGGATTTCCCTCCTGCTCAAGATAATTATTGTGGATCTGGAGATACAACTGGTGCTGATCATCTTATTACCATACTGGGACAACTCACTCAGGTTATGAATAATAACCTTACTCGTATGGAGCACCCTGATCCGGAATGTGGAGGATCAATGTTAGACTGCTTCATGAGGCAACAACCACCAACATTTAATTGGGGTACAAATCCATTAGTAGCTGAGCAATGGATAAACACCATTGTGAAAATATTCCATGCCTTGGGGAGTAGCGAAAGAGAGAAGGTTGTCATGGCAGTCTACCGCCTCACTGTAGATACCGATCAATGGTGGTCGCTGATTCAAAATTCAAAGGAAGATGAAGAAGTATCACATATGGAATGGAGAGAGTTCAAAGATCTTCTCATAGAAAAATACTTTCCTTGTGACCATCGAGCAGATATGGAAAGGCAATTTCTGAGTCTGAGACAAAAGGAGGATGAGAATGTCGCAAAGTATGAGGGCAACTTTACAAGGTTATCAAGGCATGATGTAGATTATATACATAACCCAAGAAGTATGATTGATCATTTCTTTGATGGGTTAAAACCATTTCTCTGTCACGAATTAGTCTCACAAACCCTCTCAACGTACGAAGATATAGTCTCGTGTTCAATCAAGATAGAAAAGGAATTTTTTAAATCTAATGACAATAATGTAAAGAATGATATGAAGAGAATGGTGGAGCATGAGCCAGATAAAGGGAAAAAGGGAAAGTAGGATTTTCCATTATGCGATAATTGTGGGAAGAATCACCCTGGTACTTGCCTAAAAGGAATGAGAGTTTGTTATAAATGTGGATAAAAAGGTCACCAGGCGCGTGATTGCAAGGGAAAAAAAGGCTATAAATGTTGAATGCTACAATTGTAGGGAAATAGGGCATTATGCAAATGAATGTCCTAAGCGTCAGGAAAACTTACCTCATAAAAGGCCAAGGGATCAATGACAATCATATTCTGTTACTACAGTTGAAGTAGAATAATTAATGTATTGGTTCTTTTGGACTCAAGGATTATATTCTGGTTATAAGAATAATTTGATATATATAAGGATTGTACTTCAGTACTTGTTCTTTTCATTAAGGTTTTAATATAATGAAGGTAATCATATTTTTAGTATGTGACAATAAGAGAAACTTTACTTTGTTTGGGGAATCTGATAAATTGATTTTGGAATTAAGAGATCTTTTAGAGAAAGTCTGGACAGAGGTATTTTGCAAAACTATAAAGGTTGGGATGGATTAAGTTGAACTTTGAATAGTATTATTTGAGGTTATAACATTTTTGAATATTATTTTTGGAATATTATAATACTATATTTTTAGGAAAAAGACATCTTGCAGGGTGGGGCATAACCTGTCGCGTTGGACAAAGCTATAGGAATCGAACCCACAACCATAGTGCGACAGGCCTTTATTACCTACCACTAGCCTACAAGAAGTCCCTGGTTATTACAAAATAGTTTTACTAATCTAAACGGTATGTGTTAATATTTGGAACCTTATTCAATTAGGATAAATAGAATATTTCTGAGTTCTATTACCTTTTAGAGTGAAAGATGGGTTTGTGGTAAAAAATTATTAAAGAATGAAAGTCTACATGAAAAGTATGTATATTCCCTTATGTTCTTAGTAAATCTCCTAAATAAATTCCTCAACTTTATAAAAGGTAACTTATAACAAAAATGTTGCCAATTAACTTTTCCAACTGGGGATTCAATGACTATTTAACCAATCACAAGTTTGTGATTTTCTTATGGTTAACTTTCTCCTAGTCCAGTTTTCTACTACTCTCCATCAAACCTTGAGGGTTTTTTCTTCTATATCCATATTTTCATAGAATCCTAGTATGGGCTATCTCGGGTGACCTTTGTACTTATCTTTCTATCTTTTAAAGTTATATTTTTATTAACCTTATTTTTCATGTGGGTTTTCCAAAAAAGTATTTTCTATTTTCAACCTTTTATTTTCAAAAAAAAATTCAAATTGCGAGAAAGCAATTTATTAAAGGAGGGGAGAATGTAACATCCCGAGCTTCCATGATATGCTTCTCATTCAATAATGCAATAGCTTGCATTGTACGCAACTTCGAGTTCTAACACACCGCAACTAATCAAAGTAGCCGTTATGAATAGTAATACCCACTTTTTGAAATTATATAAATTTTATATTTCAAAATGAACTTCATTTTTGGATTCAGAATATCGAAATTAGCCTATGTTGAATTTTTTATATTTTTCTGAGAACATCCAATTTGCTTTGAATAGTGAAAATTACATAAAAAAACTTTTTTAATCAAAATAATTTATAGTGATAAATTATACTATTGAGTGGTTTTAAAGTATAATTAGAATATATTTTTACCATATTATCCAATGGTGGTCATTAGAATTAATTTCACTTTGAAATTGGACATAAACAATTGTCAATCATTTGATATATATTGTTTCTTAAAAACACGCTATTTGTTGTGACAGCGGGAATTAATTGTGAAATTAAGTAATGAAACTTATATGTTTGGAATTTTTTAAAATTTAAATCATTTATGAATTTGGAATATCAATTATAGCTTAGGGTGAAATTTTGGCATTGTTCTGAAAAACTTCAATTTTTGATGAATAGGGAAACCACTAAGTGGTAGTTAAAAAAACAGATTTTTCGTTTAAATGAAACATTACCACTTCTGTGATTTGATTTTAAAAAATCCGACATTAATGGTTGTCAATAGGAAGTAAAATGTGGTTAAATGGGATTAAAATAATTTTTTGGTGAATTTTAACTTTTACGTTTAATTAATCGCGATTAAAGGTAATTATTGATATTTAAGGTAAAAATGATATTATAAAAATATTAAAATACCTATAACTTGTCCTACCCCTATTGGATGTGTCACGGCCAACCATGAAAAGCCATGGGTCAACTTGGGGACCCCATGGAGACACATTAGTCGGAAAATGAGATAAATAACTTTTATTTAAAGTTAAAATAAAAACGTCACAAACATAAGTTGTTTTACTAAAACAATATTTAAATGGGGTTATACAAGTCATATTTTTGACTATTAATATTCATTAGAAAGATAAAAATATTTACTACATCATGATATTTTTTTTATAATTTTTAGACATTATATTAATTAAATTATTTATGACACCATGAGTATGCAGCGATTACCTCATTAATTAACGATTGAAATAAAATGAATGGATAATGTAAAATATATGACTTAAACTTGTCAAAAACCTATTGGATGAGTATATTGAGAACCCTTATCACATTATACTCGAAATTAATAAGTTTGGGACCTTTATAATCCGAAAACGAATTTCATAATAATGTAACATTTCAATCTATCCAAGAGTGCCCCTTCTCCTCTCTTATAAAAGGCCCCCACCACTACCACCTTACTCACACCTTCAAAACCTTTTGGCTCGGCCAACCTCTGCCCAAATACTCTCTAAACTTCCCTCCCTTACTCTTAGAATCCTAAATTTGGGGAGAAGTCTTCCCAAGGAAGCCTTTGGCTCAAATCAAAAAGAGTTACCCGATTTTAAGGTAATGTCTTCTCTAATGTTGTTTTGTTTTATTTTGCTTCTCCAACCCCTTAAACTCTTTTTATTACTTTCATTTGTAAAAACACCAGTATCTACAATATGCTAGGATTTTTTTATGATATTTATTTGGTTTACACTTACACACACCTTCGTCTAATGGTTAAAGAATATACTGTTTCTATGGATGGCGAAATACTGCCTCACGAAACGATGATTGTTCAATATTCTTTTAACACCTCTAATGGTGGCCATTTTGATAACACTATTTTCATATATGATATATATATTATGTTTATGTTTTCCTTATTCTTCTATATTTCTCATTTATGGAATAATTTATGATTTCCATTATGGGTAAACGTGATAATTTTATTTTAGGAAGTGCAGACTACCACCCCTCAATGTGATTTGAATCGTTAATGCCATATGTGGGATGTATAAAGGATGAAGTAAATGGTATTATACATTATATTATACTGGAATTATATTATACCTTTATATATTTATAACTTCATTCCATTAAATATGAAATGGAAATGAAAGTAGCGTTCATGCATACGTACGGCTTACCGTCTCCATGAACGGTGCATTTCATTTCTTACCTCTAAATGTTAAGTAATAATATAAATGAATGTATATAATGGATATATATTATGCATATGATATATAAATCATGACTATAATTATGGATATAATGTATATTTTACCACATGAGCAAAGTGTAATTATAAGAAGTTTATTTTTGACTCAAGTACCTAAGATCGACAAAATGACCGTTATAAACTTAAATAATTACATAATGTTCCTGACATGGTAATAAGTGATATAAAAGGAATAATGAACATGAAAAATGTTCTTATGTAAATAGAAATTAACTCTAGTTTATTATTCATGAGGTTAAAGAACGATCGAGTCATGTCGGACACGAGGAAAGGGAACTTCTTAACCCAATTTCTATTCTTTGGGTTAATCTCCTACTTTCAAATTATGCCATGATATTATTATGTCCTATCTTGTATTTTTACTTTCATTATGTGTAATTATAGTGAATACACATAATAGTTCTATTTTATTAAAAAAAATTATCTTTGTGAGGGATTTCATCTCAATCTCCTTTCATTGAGTCATATTTGGTTATATACACAACTTTCTTTTATACGGTGTATAAACCCCTTTGACTTTTATGTTTATTCAAAAGGAATATTTTTTATGTGAATCGTTTACTAAATGACCAAAGGGAATGTTTTTTCATACGTATGTGGTGACAACAACTTCTCTGTCGCCGTGACTATTATTTGTGTTTCGGCTTCCTCTACAAGCCATACCTTTTTTTAAATGAAAAATAAAAACAAAGTTTTAACTTTCATTTATTTTGGTATCAAAAATGGTTTTGATAATGTTTTAATATATCACGGTGTTGTGTTGATATCTTGTTATTGAAATGTGGAAATGTTATGTTTCCTTTATTCATGTTTTATGTGATACAATTATGTTATGGTTTATGATATGATTAGAGCGGTTCATATGTGGAATGCATTGGAATTAATAAGTGACGGGTGGATCCCGCTATAGCTCCTCGATGGATAGGTAGGTCTCATGAGACAAACTAGTGTCTTGGCACGAGGCCTTGACAAAATCTTATTTGTGGTCTTGGCACGAGGACTTGGCTACGTGGTTATGATAGTCTGGCATTATGCATTCCATCATTATGAAAGTGGTTATTGATAAGTCATATGATTATTCGACCAGTAGAATATCAATGTGAATAAGCAAATGGAATTATTTCATTTTACTTTTCCCAAATTATGTTAAAGTTCAAGATTAAAAAGATTTTTTTTAGTTATACATTGCCTTAAATGTTAATGTTTATTTATGAAAGCTTCCTCTATATTGTTATCCTTACTGAGCATCTGAGCTCACCCCTTTCAATGTTTTAATATATTCCAAGATGTGAAGAAGTATTGTATGAATGACTTGCAGGGATTGTCAGAAGAGGATATGAGTGTGAACTATGGAGACATTGTTATTGTAGTTTTTCACTTTATTATGTAATGTAACATTTATCAATGTATCTAGTGTTTCCAAGGATACTAAACTAATCGGTCGTTCGAGACTTGATCTTTTGTGATCATGCCAATGTTATGAATTAATGCACTGACTCTGGGTAGCTGGGGTCAGGGCGTTACATCTTTTACTGTATAAGACAACTTTTTCACTAACAAGGGGGCTTTATTTTAGCTTTCATTATCGGTGCTTTCCCTTTTGAGAGGGGGAAGTATGGAATATGGATGTAGAAGCAACATTTAGGGATGTTTTTGTGACCTTAGAAGGTTTTGGATGATTCAAATGAACATGGATGATACCACGAGCATGAGAAACTTCCTTGCGAGCTATCTAGTCGTTGGACTTCTGAGATCCTCGTCTAGAAACTTGCTGCCATTCGCCATCTCTGTCGCTATCAAGATTTTTTGAAACACACACCACATGTTCTATGGATTAACTTAATCTGAATATATTTTTTTGACATGGTCATGAATCCATTCCTTGAACACATAGAAATCATTGAGATTATGTCCAAGGATCTGATTATAGTGGAAGTAGTTGGAGAAAACAATCAGATAAGACTCTTTGGGCTTTCTGAATGCTGGAAACCTCGGAATTTCTTGATCCAAGGAACTCTGGATGTATTTGGGGACCTTATAGTTTTTTATGGAGTAGGTCTATTTCCTCTTATATAATAAGGGGACTGTGGGATCCTAGCCCTAATGAGGGGATAAATTATTTATAGGAGGTGGAAGCTGATTATCTCATAATGGATGTGGTGGTTGACGGGGTGGTTCCAATCGATTTTGAGTTGGAAATTGTTGACTATGAGGTTGAGGCTAAGGTAGAATCCCTCAAAAAGGTTGTGTAGGTGGATCCACTAGCAATAATTATAGAATCCTAGGGGACTTTACTTCTGCAATGGAGGTTGTTTCTCCCTTGGAACCCCTTCTTGTCGTAGTTGTGGGAGTCAGTGGATGTGATTTTCTATCTTGCTACAAGGATTCCCCTAGATGATGAGCATTGTAACATAAATCAATGAATCCATTAGGGAAATTCTAATTGATGAGGGAAGGAAACAATTAAATCTTCACATTCCCCACCCAAATCATTAGCAATTTCTCCTCATTCAATGTTATGTTGAGTGAATATGTGAGGCCCTTCTAGCTAGTGGAAAAGTCTGCGACATTCTCGTCCAACCTTTGTATGCAGTTGAAGAGGCTGAAAGTAATTGTCTTGCGAGTAGTGAAGCTAAACTGATACAAGAACTGCTTGAGGAGATCCTTCAAACAAGCTATTAACCCAACGGGTAACTAGTTAAACTAGAATAAAGTATTCCCTTCCAGTGTCTATACAAGTCACCAGAGATTGGTGGCCTCCAACTACATTGTGGTATTTCACATAGACCTATATCTTGAGATGATGTGAGCTAGGTGTTTCAGTGTATCACACATCCTGTTGAAGGGCGAGAATTTTGGGTTCCAGAAATATAGGGGGGATATTATATCTTCAACCCATACTGAATACGGATTTCCATCAGGTGGGGTTACCACCTGTTGAGTCTCAAGAGAATCAATACGGGCAACAAGAATAGCCATCAAATTACCTTGATGGGGATATCTATCCTCATGAGGTTTCCTAACAACCAGTGAATTGTTGGGATCTTCAACGTGGTACACGGGCCCAAAGTCTCATGGAGCAGCTTATAGAACAACTTGAGGGGGCTGCTGGAGGGTTAAAAAATAGAGAATCTAGTGGAAGATGCTATAGGGGAACATGAGGGAATCATGGAGAATATCTTGTAGATTCATATCTCAGAGAAGAGTCTCACAAAGATCAGGTGGATTTGGGGATGCATACCGTGCTCTCGTACCATAAACATCCGAATCCACCCTATCTAAATGGGTTGGGTTTTTCAGATCACTAAGAGGTAACTTTTTATGAACGATATGTACCTTCAGATGATGCCTCGGTCTAGGAGCGTCATAATCTATACATCACTCTATGGAACATTCAGAAATGAGCTCATGAACTATCATTTTCTGCTCTGCGAACTATTGGCACAATGCAGCCTTTTCAGGATCATCCTCTACATTTAATATTGAACTAGATAGGTTAGAGGTGTTTACATATCAAGGGGGCCTTTAACAATGTAGGTGTCTCTACCGAAAGGTAATGACTCTGTGGGATACCTGAGGATGAGAATATATCACTGTTGACAGGTGAAAATACCCAGGGAACCAACTTATGTGGTACTATCCTAGGGGGTAGGTTCTCTTCCTAGAGCCTCCTCTAGTCCTCCTTCTCTAGGATCTCATCCATTTTATCTATGATTATGCCAGATGGAATATCCTCGATCTCACTGAATGAGTTGTGTTTTCCAAGAATCCGGCTAAATTGAATGTCTGCAAAAAATCCCAAAATATAGATCTACACATGTATAAATGCCTCAACCAAAACTTTTGGGATCATAGTGAGGCTCTAAACACGTCGTTGCTAAATAATCTACTGATAATCTGATTATGCAAGGTGTTGGGCCACGGGACGTGCGACAGTATCGCCTCGACCCCAGAATCCCATAGTCGATGCATTATTATGCATCATTAGCATGATCACAACAGATCATGTCTCGAAAGATGGATTAGTTTAGTAGCCATGGAAGTACTAGATACATTCATAAGATTTACATTATATCATAATATAGAAAACTACAACAACATTGTTTCCATGGACGACACATAGATCCCATAGACTATCATTGCATGTAAGTCATAATATAATTCTTTGCATCCTAAGAAAAATTAAACATATAAAGGGGTGATCTCAGATTCATAGTAAGGATAACAATATAGCAGGAACATTCATAAATAAGCATAAAATTTAAGGCGATGTGTATGACTATAACCAATGCCTTTTAAACTGGAACTTCAGCATAATATAGAAAAGATAAAATAAAATAATTCCATCTTCTTGTTCTCATGGATATTCTACTAGTCAAATAATAACACTAAATATCAATATACACTTTCATAATGATGGAATGCATAATTTCAGAATTCATAACCACATAGTCAAGGCCTGGTGCCAAGACTACAAATAAGATTTTTTCAAGGACTTGTGCCAAGAAACTAGTTTGTCTAATGAAACCTACCAACACATCGAGGAGCTATAGCAGGCTCCACCAGTAACTTACTAAGTCAAATTCATTCCTCATATAAAAAGTATGAAACATAACATAATCATTTTTATTAGAACTATCTTATGAAATTTCATTAATTTATCCATAAACCATTAATGGTATAAAATTTTCACATCCATAGTCAAACATAAATCATTAAATACAATATATAAGATTTTATTGTAACGTATTAACCTCAATCATGAATAATTTTGGATATTGACATAGATGAAAATAGTCATCCAAACTATTTGAGAGAAATATCCCCATTTTTCTTGAAAACATTTAAAAGTCACACTATTTGTCAAGAAGCAGTTTAAAAATAGATTTTTGAATCAAAGTGTCCCATTCCACATTGAATCATTTAAAAGTAATTTTAATTTTAAAACATTAATATCCATATATATAAAAATTTAAAACCATATTTAAGAAAAGGAAATTAATGAGAACGATTTAGAAGAATAAATTTTTAAAACATTTAAATGGTACTTTAGTTAGAGTTACTATCCAAATTAGAGACGCTTGAATATAAACAGTTCAGGTACCCAAAACATTATAATACTATGAGAATAAAGGATTTAATTATATACTATGTCAGAGGATATTATATACACCTTATAAATGTGAATTGGTTCATAACTACAAAGAAGTCTCAATGGAATATAAATTGAGATAAAGTCCTTTATAAAGACAGTATTCTTAAGTAAAGGATAAATCAATGAAAAACTATGTGTGAAAAATATAAATACACTCAAAATGATTGGATATTCCATTAAAATAAATCAGAGGAAATTCACACATATTCTTGTAAAAAACAACACCAATGACTTCGATGTTTAACTCAATGAATGTAAGTTGAGTTAATATCATGTTTATATCAATGACATGAGAAATTATCCATGGAGTGATAATGAGTATCAAAATTATATCCACACAAAGGTTAGTGGAAATTAATAAATAAATAATAAATATTTAGTCTACACAAAATCTTGGAGTAAGATAATCAATGAAGTATGTGTAAAGCCCACTGAGTGGAAACTGAAATTTGAAATTCCCTTACCGATTTGGTAACATATGAAACATACCACCCATGAAAGAAGGAAAATACATTGAAGATGTAAATCCTCATAAATAAAAGTATATTACACCAAGAATACAATCATGGATAGTACATACGCCAGACAAAAGGAAATAGTGTCCAATATAGCATGAATATCATGGGAACAAAAAGAAAGATGAAAACCCCTTCGTTGTAATCAATCAATTCGTACGACCAAAAGTTTAGAAACAAAAAATGAATCATAGAATACTATGAATATTAAAATAATCTTGATAATATATATCAAATGGATGTACAAAATACACCACATGCAATAAATAAGTGGCGAACAATGGAAATATCACTGAATTAAATGTGAGATAAGAAACCCCTTACCTTGTACTTTTCCTTGGTAGAGGGTAGGTTAAACTCCTTTATAATGGTTAATAATTGTTATTAAATTATAAAATATTCATAAACATTAATATTATTTCATATATGATCTTTCAATATTGATTTGTTAATAATATTTTAGTATTATCGTTGTTTTGGGTGTTAACTGAATCGTTTTCATTTATATGCTTTGTTACATAAGTAATGTTTTTTATGGATAGGATGTATCATATTTGTATTCAGATGATATTAAGTCTTTAAACATTATTTTTAATCATTTAATGGAAATCCGTCTTGAATGGATACAATGGGGAATGAATCTCATCGCTTTCCTAGAGATGGTAATCCGTACATACGCATGGGCGACAAAATAATTATTTTTATACTAAAATATTATATAATTGGATGGAATATCATATATATACAGAATAATAATCATGTTATATTTATTATTTACAAAAATTATACATCAATATTATATCCATCCATAAAATAATGTATTGAATAAAAATTATAACACGACGTGGAGACGGTAAGCCGTACGTACGCACGTATGGTGACATGTCATCTAAAGTTTGGATAGAATAATGAATATGGTTGTAGGATATTTATACTAACATAAAAATATATAGAATATACTGGATTTATTATTTTATAATTTAAACAACAAATAAAGAGGAAGTGGAAGAAGAAAAGGACTTGAAAACGGTGATGAAATATTTACCTCCTCATGAGGTTCTTCCTTGTGATTTGATCAAATGGCTTCTTAGGATGGTTTTCTAACTAAAGAAAGGCCTCTGGGAAAACGTAAGGATAGTTGAAAGGGTATTTGGGTACGGGTTGGGAGAGAAAAATGGATTTGATGATGTGAATTATATAGAAGTGGAAGGGCAATTTTATAAGAGGGGTGACGGGAACCTTAGGAAAATCTAGAAATATTATTTTATTATAAAATCATTTTCAGTTTCTAATGGCACCAAAATGAATTATTTAAATAATAATGTGGTAATGGGTCAAAAAACACTCATCCAATATGTTTTAGATAGGTTAGGATTACTATTCACCAAAACTATTTTCATATTATTGAAAAACATTTTACTTAATTATATCAACCATGTCTCTCAGATTTTTGAAATTAAACTAACAGAAGAGGTAAAATTATGTTTTCTGTAAATTAGCAAATGCTCCTAGGAGGTGGGTAAAAGAGGGTAAAAAGTTCAATAAAATATTATATATCTAATTTTATTATAAAATTAGACCTATTAATTATATTGAACATATAGAGGTCTTATACATCTATTTTTACTTAATATAAATTTAAATAAAATAAATAATTATTTAAATAAAGTGTTAGTTTTAAACTATAACGCTTGGTTTTTCACTATTCATTAAAAATTGAATGTTTTCAGAAAAATACAAAAAATTTACCCTAAGATAATATTGATATTATGAATTCAAAAATGAATTCCATTTAAAAAAAATCAAAACATATAATTGATATTACTTAATTTAAAATTAATTCCCGTTGTCAAAACTGAAAAGTGGGTTTTTAAAAAGTAAATACTATCAAAGGATTGACATGTGTTTTTGTCAAAATTAAATGTGAAATTACCTATAATCACCTACGTTGTATTAAATGATAAAAATTAAATATAATTATACATAATTTTACACTGTAAGTTATTTCGAATAAAAAAAAATTTCAATTAAGATTTAGTATTTTCCAGTATTAATCAAAATAAAAACGTTATTAGAAAAGTATCAAAATTTTATCCAATATAATTTTTTATTTCCCTATTCTATTAAAAATTTTATTTTCATTAAATATAATAAATAAAAGTGTCAAATATTGGTTTTAAAAAGGTTTTTCCATTAAAAGGTGGTAAAATGGCTTTTTATGTGAAAAATACTTCTTTTATCTTGAAAAATGAATTTGTTCTTATATTATGTCTTAGAAACACATAATATGGATTCTAAAATTATATGGAGTATATAAAATTCAAAATTAAGTTAATGTTATTCATAACCACTTTTGAACGGCTATTTTGGTAAGTCGTGGTGTGCTCGAACTCAGTGATGTGTGGAGCGCAAGATATTGAACTACTTTAAGGAAAATAACTTACTATGAAATCTTGGGTGTTACATTCTTCAGCCTTTTTGAAAATTGAATCATCACAATTTTAAAATTAGGCTTGGGATCTTCATTGAAAATCCCACATTGAAAAAAGTGTTAATAAAACTATCTGTTTATAAGAAAGAAAGTAAAGTGCAAAGGTAATCGAGATAACCCACACTAGGATTCCATGTAATAATAAATGGGTACGGTGGATAAAATAAGTGTCAAGTTCTAGTGGAGAGTGATAGAAAACATGATTAGGAGAAAGTTAACAACATGAAAACCACAAACTTGTGATGATATAAACATTCATTAGTTTCCAAGTAGCAAAAGTAAACAGATAACAATTTTTTTGTTTTAAATTTAATTTCATAAAGTTGAAGAATTTATTTATGAGATTGAATGAGAACATAAATAGATATAATTACTTTTTAAGTATATTTTCATCCATTAATAAATTTGTACCACTAACTCATCTTTTTTTAAAAAGATGAGTATTCAAGATGAATTGGTCACACCTGAAGCACTAGAATCAACTTCAAGAGGATCACATAATTCAAAACCAATAAACTATATATATTTTAATTATATTTAGAGATTAAACAAAACCAAAATGGTTTGTACAAGATCAGATGATCCGCAAAAAGCATAATCTTTTAGAGAAAGAAATACTTATCTCTTTATATATATAATTAAACCAACAATACCTAATATTCAATAAATAACATTCAATAAACAATTGTCCTTAAAATCCATCAACATAAATAAAACTAATATTGAAACCCAAAACATAGAAGAATTTGAATACACAGTCTTCCATGTTAAATTGTATTTCCAAATAACATCAACTACTCTTGATGTCACATACTTAAAAGTAATTATCATAATCACATATTCCCTATGATAGGTTAATCGTTTCCATAAATAACCCAAATATATATAAATCCACAATAAAACCTAGATAAAAAACTACCATTACTCCTCAAATGAAATGCCATTGTATTCTATTTTCCGTAGGCATATAGTATTCCCAACAGAGTGAATGTTTTCCAAAATAAAATTTATCACCTTTTCCCAAAATCAGTTTCCTATAATAAGGATGTCCATTTTATAAGACATAATATCCCAAATAAAATTATTATTGATCAATAAAATCATTTAACTAAAAAAATTAATCACAATCACCTGAGACTTCACGTAGTCCAGTGGTAGGTGATAAATCCTAATCGCACAATGGTTGAGGGTTTGATTCCTACAGCTTTGTTCGACACGACGGGTTGTCACACAGTCAAAGTGTTTTCATTTTTTAAAAACTATAATTTATAAAATTCCAAAAATGAGTTAAATTATTCCAAATAACTATATCATTATTTCACAAAAAAATTTATCTCATACCTTGCATTTTCATCCAAAAATTTTATAAAATGTAATTCCCTCAAATTCAGGGATCATATAATCCCAAATGGTTTTTATAACTATATCAACAATATAATACACAGTTCTTCCAAAAACATCATTTTCAAAAAATAAACTACACGGTTACACATAAGAGAAAATTCTTCCAAGGTAATCCCATCAACAAAGAGAACTATTACTTTTAAACAATTCACCATCCATTTATTATCACATAGGTTCTTGCTTGAGAAAGGGGATATCATATATAATAGGGCATTCAATCGGGTAATGTCCAGGTCCCCAACATTTACCAAAAATTATTATAAATTGATTTTTGGGATCATTTTTATTTTCTTCCATAGTAATCTTCATTTTTTCTGTGCAATTCATTACTTTATGTTCATCTTTCCCACACATAAAGCATTTATTTGTTTCATTAAGACACTTCCCTAGATGTCTCCTTCAACATTTCCTGCATGAAGGAAACTGAGATTTTATCTCTCCATGGTCTCCACTGCTAGCACTCTTATCAATCACTACCTTTCTCTTCTTTGTTGAGCCCGAGAGTTGGTTAATGTATATGTTGTTGATCATATTTTTTGGAAACTACTTCGGTATGAACATGATATATTTTACACCTATCAACATTTCATTATGTTTCTTATTTCCTCAGTCGTTCCCACCATGTACATAATGTTCAATATTACTATGAATTCCTTGGAATCCATCCATTGAATAACACAAGACAACATAGTGTGTGTCATAAAATTATTTAGATAATATCATAACACCTTATTTTTAATATAAAACACCTTAGGATTAAAGATCATTATTTATTTTCATCTTATTTTAAAATCCATCAAATTTTTTTGTATAGAAAATGTAGATTATCCAAAACATATACCCCTGGAGTGTCGTAATCAATAGTGCAACAAGGCCCATTTTTGTGCACCGGTTCTCATTCATGTCTAGCTCAAATTGGTGTTTTTGGTTTTTACCCCTTGGTACATCTGTGCCAAAGCCTCCTCTACCTACTCGTATCCAGACAGGGTTGTATTTCATAGAAAACTCACAAAATCTCTACAATACCAAAATTTTAGGAAGTTCTTCTATACTTATCCTCAATTTCCACCTTTGGGACATGCTCTCTAATCTGATTTTATCTAACTCTAGTTTCCAAATTTTACACTAAGCATCCTATGATACCAACTGTAACACCCCAACCCTAGAATCCCAGATTCAGTGCATTATTACATAATAATGGAATGATCACAAACGATCATGTCTCGAAAAACTGATTAGTTTAGTAGCCTCGTAAGTACTATACACATTCATAAGTCTTACATTACATCATAAAATTGAAAACAACAACAATATTCTTTATATAGACAACACTGTGATCCCATAGACAATCCATGTAAGTCAGTCATAGTATACTTCTTCACATCCTAGGAAAAATAAAACATAGAAAGGGGTGAGCTCATATGCTCGGTAAGGATAATAATATAGAGGAATCATTTATAAATAAACATCAACATTTAAGGAAAAGTATAAGACTAATACCGAAGCCTTTTAAACTTGAACTTCAGCATAATATGGAAAAGATAAAATCAAATAATTCAATTTAATTATTTTCATGGATATTCTACTTGTTGAATAATGAAATTCAATATTAATAGCCACTTTCATAATGATTAAATGCATAATGCCAGACTTCATAACCACATTGTACATGACTTGTGCTAAGACTACAAATAAGATTTTATCAAGGCCTTGTGCCAAGACACTAGTTTGTCTCATGAGACCTATCGATGCATCGAGGAGTTATAGTGGGCTCCACACATCACATACTAATTTCAATTCATTCCTCATATGAAAATTTTGGAACATAACCTAAACATTCGTATTAAAAATATCATTAGAAATGTACATGCTTTATCCAGAAACCATAAATGGTATAAAAATAGCACATCCACAGTCATACATAACTCATTCAATACAATATGGAAGATTTTATTGTAACAGATTTATCTCAATCAAAAATAAAGAAATATATCGACATAGATGAAAATAATCATCAATACTATTTGAGGGAAATATCCCCGTTTTCCTGAAAACATTTAAAAGTCACACTATTTTCCAAGAATCTGATTAAAAATCGATTTTTTAATCAAAGTATACCATTACAATTTGAATCTTTTAAAAGGATATTTAATTTTAAAATAATAATATCCATATAAATAAATCCTTAAACCATTTTTAAATCTTGTACATTAATGAGAAATATTTAGAAGAATAAATTTTTAAAACATTTAAAATGGTATTTTAGTTTGAGTTACTATCCAAATGAGAGATGCTTGAAAGAAAAAAAATTGAGGTAATAAAAACAATATAATATCAAGAGAATAAATTATTTAATTATATACAATTTCAAAGGACATTTTATACACCATTTAAAAGTGAAATGTTGCATAACAACAAAGAAGTTCCAAAGGAATGTAAATTGAGATGAAATCCCTTATAAAGACAGCATCCATAGGTAAAGGATAAATCAATGACATAATTATTTGTGAACAATATAAATACACTCAATAAGATTTGATATTCAGTTTAAATAAATCAGAGGACATTCAAACATATTCTTGTAAAAACAACACTAATGACTTGGATGTTTAACTCAATGAATGGAAATTGAGGTAAGATCATGTTTATATCAATGACATGAGAAATTATTAATAGGGTGATTATGTATATCCAAAGTATATACACACAAAAGGGTAGTTTAAATTACAACATAAGTAATAAATAGTGATTCTATACATAATCTTTGATTAAAATAATCAATGAAGTATACGTAAATCCCACTGAATGGAAACTGAAATTTCAAATTCCCTTAACGATTTGGTAACTTATAAAACATAAAACCAATGAAGAAAAGATCATAAAATGAATATGTAAATTCTAATAAATCAAATTATATTTTACAATGAATAATATCATGGATAGTACATATGTCACATAAAAGGAAATGAGGTCCCATATAGCATGAATCTCATGGGGATAAAACGTTATATAGAAAACCCTAACTTCGTTGTAATCAATCAAGTAATATGACCTAAAGTTAAAAAACACCAAATTAATCACATAATACCATGAATATAAAGATAATCGTGATAATATATATCAAATTTCTATACACAATACACCACATGCAATAAATTAGTGGTGAGCAATGGAAATGTCACTGAATTAAATGTGAGATACGAAACCCCTAACATTGTACTTTTCCTTGGTAAGGGTAGGTTAAACTCTTTTATAATGGTAAAATAATTGTTATTACATTATACAAGAATCATATACATTAATATTCTATCATTTATGATCTTTCATATTATTAATATTTTAGTATTATCTTCGTTTCAGGTGTTAACTGATTCGTTTTCCTTTATATGCTTTGTAATGTAAGTAATGTATGTTATGGATGGAATTTATCTTATTCATATTCAGAATTATATTATGTTGTTATTCCTTATTTTTAATAATCTAATGAAAATTAGTCTTTAATGGATACAATGGGGAATGAATCTCATCGTGTTCGCAGAGACGGTAATCTGTACGTACGCATGAGTGAAATTATCACTCTTTTGATATTAAAATAATATATAATTGGACAGTATATCATATATAAATCATTATTATAATGTTATATTTATTATTTAAATCAATTAAATTTCATTATTATACCCATACAACTAATAATTTATTGAATAACAATTCCACCATGACGTGGATAGGGTAAGCCGTACGTACGCATGTATGGTGACACGTCATTCAAAGGATAGAAAAAATAATGAATATGGTTGTACCATATTTATGATACAATAATAGTATATAGAAGATACTGAAGATATTATTTTAGAATGGAGACAACAAAGAAAGAGGGAGTGGAAGAAGAAATGAACTTGAAAGAGGTGATGAAATATTTACGTCTTCTTCAAGTTCTTCCTTTTGACTTGATCAAAATGGCTATTTAGGTTGCCTTTCTTACTAATGTAAGGCCTCTAGGATGAATGGAGGACAATTGAGAGGGTTTTTGGGAAGGTTTTGGCCGAGACAAATGGCTTTTATGTTCTTAACTAGGTAGATGTTGGAGTGCCCTTTTATAAGATGGGTGAGGGGCACATTAGGAAAAGCTAGAAATATTATTTTATAATAAATTTATTTTCCATTTTTAATGGCTCGAAAATAAATTATTTAAAGGATAAAGTGGGGATTAGAAGAAAACCACTCAACTAATAGGTTTTAGATAGGTTTGGGTTATTATATTAACTTTATCTTTTAGATTTAACTCTTAGTTAAATAGTTTGGAATTTACCATGTCTCTTTGTATTTTTATATTATATGGTTAATATTATAACTATAAACTACCAAGAGAACCACAAGTGGTTAATTAATGACATATATAATATTATTTATGATCTTTTTCTCAACATTAGATTTTGTGGAATATAATATCAATTTATAATATAATATTTGTTTTAAAAACTCTTTTATGTCAATTTTGACACTATTTGGTGTTTTGTTTTTTCCGAATTCATAAAAGCATTATTACTTATAAAACAATTCATCTAACCAACCCAAAAATGTCATATTAGCCTATAAAAATATTGTAATTCATAAAAATTATAAAATTACATTTATTTTTATATGTATAATATCAATTATGTTAATATTTCATTAATTATGTAATTAATGCATCATCATTGTGTCATTAATAAATTAAATTTATTTTGTCTAAAAAATATAAATAAAATACCCTTTTGTATAAAATCTTGTAATATTTCTAATGAATATTTATAGTTTAATTTATCTTATGTATAACTTTATATTAAAAATGTTTTAGATATTTAACATAGATTTTGTCTCTTTTCATTCTTCTTTAAATAAAATAATAATTAATGTACTAATCTAATACTAGTGGACTTAAAGGATCATATTTTATTCCTAATGTTGTTTTTGGTTGATTTACACTTATCCAATAGAATTAGGACATGTGTTAGGGTAATAATAAAATCATTTTTACCCTTAATTACCCTATTAACTTTTAACTATGGTAAATAAAGTAAAAAGATACATTTCACCAAAAATTATTTTAATCTTATTGAACCACATTTTACATACTGATATCAACCATGTCTCTTGGATTTTTAAAATTCAACTCACAGAAGCAGTAAAATTATGTTTTATGTAAATTTGCAAATGCTCCTAGGAGGTGGTTAAAAAGACGTTAAAAAGTTAAATAAACTTTTATACATCTAATTTTATTATAAAATGACACCAATTAATTACATTGAAGTTATATCAGTATTATACATCTATTTTGACTTAAAATAAATTTCAATAAATTAAATAATTATTTTAATAAAAAGTCGTTTTTAAACTATAACAGAGTGTTTTTTACTATTCATCAAAAATTGAATGTTTTCAGAAAAATACCTAAAATTTACACTATGATATTATTGATATACGAAATTCAAAATTGAATTCTATTTTATCAAATTCAATAAATAGATGTTGCATTAATTAATTTAAAATTAATTCCCGTTGTCAAAATCGAAAAGCAGTTTTCTAAAAAGTAAAAACCATCAAAATATTGACATGTGTTTATGTCGAATTAAAATGTGAAATTACTTATAATAACCTACACTGTATTATATGATAAAAATTTAATCTAATTATAAATAATTTAACACTATAAATCACTTTGATTAAAAAATTTGTTTTCAATTAAAAATTAGTTTTTTTCAGTATTCATTAAAATATAAAAGTTATTAGAAAAGAACCAAAAATTTATCCATAATAAATTTTTATGTCCCTGTTCTAAAGAAGAATTTAATTTCATTAAATTAAAAAAATATCTGAAATTTTATTTAAAAAAGTGTTTTTTCATTAGAAGGTGGTAAAATTATTTTTTTTGGAAAATAATATTTTTATCTGAAGAAAAAAATTGTTCTTATATTATATCTAAGAAACACATAATATGGATTCTAAAATTACATGGAATATATAAAATCTGAAATTCAGTTAATACTACTCATAACAGCTTTTGAACGGCTAATTTGGTAAGTCATGGTGCACTCATCCTCGGTGTTGCATGTAGCAGAAGATATTGAATAACTTTATAGAAAATAACTTACTATGAAATATTGGGGTGTTACAGCAACCAACTCGACCAGGTGGCATTACTGGTCGATATCGTCATAGTGTTCCTAACACCTTGGATAAGCTAGACGATGCTGGAGGAGACAAAAATTTGACATGCCCACGGTTTGGCAGATACATATGACTTCATCCTGGTCGAGGGATTTTGGGATACCGATGAATGTAATTTAAATCAACCAGAAAATCTGAGAGAAGTGATCTGCAACAAGAATGTCCTAAAGGCTCCTTCACTCAGAAGCAGGATCTGGTATCTTATTTCTCCATTCATCAACTGAGGGTGGGTGGGGAACTAGAAAGGACACCGATATAGATCATTGTGTAGGAGGAATAGTCAGTTGGGAGTACAGTGCACGAGGGGACAAAACAATACATATTGGGTTGTCTCCTTATGATTGTACTAACTACGTCACAATATCTTTATTGGATGGGGTGTTGCACACTACTTCTTGTGTAAGGGTGGTGGTGATGGGTAGTGAAATGGGCTGGTATTCATCATCATACAAACCCTAGAATGACTCTATGTGATCTCGTGTGTCGGTTGAGACTGAGTCAGGCGATAGTAGATAAGCCTGCACGACAAGACCCTAGAAAAGAGAAAAATCAACCTCCTCATATATGTACCTGTAGAGGAATATCGGGATCTGGTGTATCTTGCTTTTTGAGTGGATGAATCTAACACACTGAGTTCTTGCCCCATACCATGACATAGAGTATTGGGGTGAAGGCTCCATCATTGATTCATACTCTACTTCATAATATGAGATGCGGGTGGGGAGGGTGATGATATGGAACTTATCATGGAACTTCCTTTAGCAGAAACAATTATCCCTCATGCCCCAAGATTATTCCATAGGGAAAATGAGATATTCAATGTATGGAGGACCTTGTGTGTGTTGGAGCTAGAGCGGGGATGACCTCTAACTAATCTAGTCATGATGCAAGGGATACCTTCACATCTTTTTTAATTAAATTGGATGAGACCTCCACTCTAATGGGATGATGTACGAGGAGCATATGGGAATATGTCGAACGCAACACGAGGAGGACCTCAGTGTCTATTAGTTAGTCTATGGGGTGGCTCTTTGTGGTAGGGAGTACTATAGTAGGGGGGGAACTCTACTGGAGGTGGTGAGAACATTAGGAGGACCTCCATGCTGATAAGTGATGGAGAAGATATGACATTGACTTTGATTGAAGCCTTCATGGGCAGGGATTATTCATGCAAATTGAATGATGTGGGGGGGCCCTATCATTGATCTCTTGAAATATGGGGAAAACATCCTTTCCTAAGTTCATTGGAATTGGGAGGGCCTCTACTTTGTTAAAAAATTGTGGCATGGGGAGGAACTACATGCTGAGCACGGGAGTGGGGAGGAACTCCACTATGGACAGTGATAGTATGGGGAGGTCCCCATATAGAACGTCATCATCGCGGGTCAGCCGGTGACGGCTGCTGCTCACAACAACAATCGGAAGAATTAACCCAAACCTCCCAATGGGTGGTTGGGGCCTCAATACCAATCAGGAGTAGAAGTGAACCGTCCTTGTAGTAACAGGGAAATGATATTGTGCATCGTTGGTGTTAT
The DNA here is from genome assembly GCA_963277665.1 of Viscum album. Taxonomy (NCBI): domain Eukaryota; kingdom Viridiplantae; phylum Streptophyta; class Magnoliopsida; order Santalales; family Viscaceae; genus Viscum; species Viscum album. The sequence continues at coordinate 1,433,323,482 of OY728142.1, read as the reverse complement.
GGGCCATTACTTTTGTGGAAGATGATTCCCCCTAACGAGCATCCTCATGATCATGTGCCCGACATTAGAAGATGGTCAGCTGAACTAGGGCCAGATGAGTAGGAGTGTGGACCACCTACACCACAGTCTATAGGGACATATTTCATTGTTGACACGGTCTGGTGGGAGCCATCATTGGTATCTCCCTGGATGAATTCCCTGTCGGGTCAACTCTAGTGTCCCTTAATACGTTGGAGGATCAGATCATAGGAGTGTTCTGGGGAGAGGTTTCTGAAAGAGATGAATATCTGAGTGGGGAGTAGCGGCTCCCTACATTGCCCTTGGGGGTGATGATGATGCTAAGACGTAGAGTTCTCCAGATATTGGTTGGCCATTTCCCTATTCAGGATGACACCCACTTATTTATATTGATCGACCAGAGTGTTGATCTTTGTCCTTTGAATATACTCCCATGGTGGGATAAGAAGTGGGTGCCTAGAAGACATAGACATGTAATCCATTGTGGTAGAGGTGGATCCATGCAAGAATATTGCAGCATTGTTCCTCATTCCTCTACGTCTGCAAGCAGTGGGAGATTATTTCCCTATAACTGTCGCATGAGTCTTTCAATGCACAGATTTTCAGCTATTAGTACATATATTTGAAAAATAATGCCCAATTCTCCATCATCATTCAGTAATCCATAGTTAGAGAGAGTCATACATGCTGAATATTACCCATACCATAATTCCTAGTGATTAACTGCCCCATGTTCTAGTGAGTTTCTTGCCAGACCCACTATTTTCTTGGCAGGACCTGGTGCCGGATATCAAAATCCAGAGAAACACTCATCTTATTATGACTTTAATGCTACTAATCCCCACTTTTAGGATAATAAATTCACATCGGGTTCACCATTTCTATTTTAGATGATTTCCATCATGGTGCTCATGTCGTGAACATGTTGACACTCACTGATGGTCACATTGTACCCTACTTCCCACTTTCCAAAGGTTGGTGAAATCCATTGACACATTAGTGGTGTCTTCTCCATGAATTAAATGGGATAATAGGGTGTTGGTTTCTCATTACTTGGATTCCTCCTTGGAACTCATTTCCTAGTATGAGTGTCCACTATATATTAATACATTGTTCGTGAAACTCATTCTTAGTGGCACCTCTTTGTGGACATTAGTTAATAATGATTATTCAATCAAGACATTCTAATGGTCCTTGATAGGGAAGAAACCCTCGGTTAGGAGAGTAGTCATGTTGAGGCATCTGTGGATGGTCTTGATGCTGGCACATAGGAACACCTATATTCTTCCTCATTAGAGGGCATCTCAAGGGCACAGAAACTCGGGGATTGCCATGAAGACGGCGGGGTAGTTTATTCCATAGGAATGTCTCCTAGTTTTTCCTTGGATTCCCATGTTTAACACGAGGTATTCCATGAGTTTAACATCTAGATATGATGGATAGGACTGGTCCGAACACAAGTAAAAGTGGACCACATTGGTACATCACTAGGAGGCAGAACATGGAGTGTTTACCAGATGGATGGATCAAAACACCCAATAGGGGATCCTAGGTGGCATGTCCTAAAGAGGGAATATTTCACACTATGAAGTCTGGTTAGGGCACCACTAAGGGTAGATCTGGGAGGTAGGTCCCAGCAAAGGGGACATTATGGTTTACCATTAGCTTGAATTGAACCTCATGGAGGCTTCCTACGTACCCTATATAGTGGATAGGGATCAAAATCCACATAGATTGAAGGGGTGATTTGGGGCTTACACACTGAGAATGCAAAGATGCATGAATAGGTAACAACCATATGGATGAATGGAACATATGCACTAAGACAGACTAAGAAGATTACATGTCCCCACCATGATAAAGGTGAGTTGATGGAGTGGATGGATGGGGCTTATGCATGATTAGTTTCCCAAATGAATGGCATAATCCCACTAGGATGTGGTTGGATGTGTGATAATTAGGATGGATGATGGATGATTTAATGAATTGGATGGGATGAATGAGGTGAAACTGATGAGAAGATGATGGTGTTGGGATTGAACCTTAGGGAGTTTTCTTACGTACCATACTTGGAAGATAGGGATCAAAGTCAACGTAGTTCTAGAGTGGGGCGATCGGTCACATGAGAAGGTGGCTCATGAGGATAAAAAATGCACGGTACCCAAAGGAAATAGAACCATGTGTTGATTCATGATCATCCATACACACAGGAGCACAAGGGAGATATCAGGATGGTACATGAGTGATGGTCTTGAACCTTGTGGAGGATTCCTATATATCTAGTGGTATGAAATCAAAGTACATGTAGTTCGGGAAATGAGGCATATAATCTGGGTGTACATAAGGGATGGCGACCCAAAGACATGTGGGGACTTATGCATGGTTAGAATTACCACTGGATCAGAATTCCTCATGGAGTTAGATCCTAAATATGTGTCTTATAGATTGATAATGTCACATCAGGAGGGCATATCCCTAGGAGGGATCACCAAAGTTTACCTTTGGTCGGTGTTTAGCCTCGTGACGGTGTCCAACGTACCCTGCCAAAAATACAGGGATCAAAGTCAACATAGTTCAATAGAAAGGTGGGAATGGGGTTTACATATGGTTATCATAGCATAGATGATGTCATGGTTTATTCTTACTCTAATCCCATACAGTTCATGATCAGTGTGAGAAACAAAAGGTATCATTTGACTAGACAATTGTGTCATGAGAGGTGTGGCCCCAAATGATATAACATGGGGCTTACACACTAAGGAGGCCCGATGAGATAGAGATTGGGAATTACTCTTGGAGGGAAGCCCAATGAGGGTGTTTAGATGTATGAGGAGAATATGGACATCATACAAGGGATAGCCCATGAAGGTGTGTTTCGGGGCTTATGCAAGGGTTGCTGGATACACACATGGAGACAAATCAAAGAGGGAGAGACGGAAGATTGAAAATTAGGGAAGAAAATGTATCATTATCCCATCCTCTCTCTTATACACTCAGGCCTTCCATGCATGCGGCAACCCATAGTTTAACGTCAAGTATTGGAGATAAAAGTGCTTCGTATTTCAATGTTCGGCAACTCGGATGATACGAACTCACTCCCCATCCATTGGACTTACATAACATGTACCAACCCTCTCTTGGGGGTGAAAAGACACAATAAATTCCCAAAATAGGTGTTGTGGAGAAGTGGTCAATCATGGGGTCCACATTATCGTGGGTATGTGAATATGCAATAGCATTTAGTGTGCCTATACGAAGAAGCATGAGGCATGGGAACACTATATGAAACACCACCCGAGGATCCATGAAATCACTTTGTATGAGCCTATAGGGCTGCACAGGATAAGGGTCCATGATTTGAAAGACATTGTAGAGACGTGTTTTATGATGGAATGGAACCTTGTGAAGGAAGGGTGTTTTGTGAAGGAAGGGTGCTTTGTGAAGGTGAGGATTGAGTGGAACAGAGATTTGATTTAGCAAAGAGATATTAATTTGGAGAGTACATCGTGAAGGATTAATGATTCATGAATCTTTGAGAAACTCGAAGGGTCCACCTCCTTTATAAAGGGTGAAGGCCTTCATAAAGGGCATCCCCACCATAGGCAGGGGACATAAAGAACCAAAGGAGGCACAACACAGAAAACCTATGTACCATAAGTTATCCATATCTGGGTTTGTGAAGAGATCCAAAAAATGAGTGTTGGGAAAGAATAAAGGTCAGAGTAACAATGGTTTGGGGAGGGTGTGAGCCTTATATTTATAGGCAGTAGAGGTTGGTGCGTTCCACAGTACTGGTTGTGGAGAAAAATCGGGCACCTTGAAGAAATTACAGTCACGAGCTAGAATGTAAATGGAGAAGGACATCGTGATGTGAATATGTTTGTGTAATAGTCTGTCAAGGGAGTTGGGTGCCACGAAGGAGATCCATTTGTAAGAAGGTCCACAAAGGGAACTAAATCCCTCATAGGATATCTATTTTCAGGCTGGTCTATGACGTTAGCTGGGAGCCATGGAGGAGATTCATATGCAAGACGGTTCGTGAATCTTCTTTTGTAGGGGAGATTTGTGAAACATACCCCTATGATGATTTTATCCAAAATTCATAGCCACTCTGGTCTACAATCATCTTTCAAATGGACGTGACCTTGTTCAAACATTTAGTGTCACAAATTTTGGTTCCCACACCCTACAAAAAGTGTAACGTTTATTGTGAATCTCAATATTAAAAAATGTTCTATGTAAATCCATGTATGTATATGATCTCAAAGAAATAAACCATTCATTTTTCATCTAATGAGTGAGTCTCTCATATCATTTTGAATTTACAAACAAAAATCAACTAATTGATAGTCACTCATAAAAAATAAAACCTTATTCGGGTCCTGGTTAACCCCATAAAAATGTATTTTATGACATTCTCCCACTTCTACATTGGTACTAGAAGTGTTGGAGAAACCGAATAAGAGGTTCTCGGAATTCACCCTCTAGCAGGTAATCCATTAGAATACAAACCCAGTAATGTTTTCCTACCATGGGTTATGGTATTCAATAATTATCTCATCTCTGATGAAAGTATAGGATATTACTCTCCCATTAAATAAGATCAAATCTTAATCACCAATTATGTATTAATATATAGTTATTTAGAGTGTAACATGATTGGTAATTCAAGTCCATTCACCACTTCTGCATATATGAAGGGAAGGGAAACACTTGTATCAAACATGGAAGTGTATTAAGTAGAATTGATCAAGATTATAACTCATAAATTATATGTTTCATTACATAAATATGATATATTTTGAGAAACTATAAACACATGGATCGCCTCATATCTGCAACTTTGTCCTTATGACACTAGACCAGTCATAGACATCATTTGAGTCTAATTCCGAGGACCCCAACTAGATCCCTGATTCATAGATCATTAAAATCTAGAACAATTTTTGAACATAAAATCCTTAGATTAATACTTCTAGATATGACCCATCTTTCCATACTTCCAAATATTGATTAGTGGTTATGTGAACAACTTCTGATAATTCATGACATTTTTTAAGTTGAAGATCTGTGAATTCCTTCATTAAAAAATGTGTTAATGAGCCATTTCAGTACCCTAGATTTCTGAAACCACACTTGAGTGAAATTGAATACTTAATATTTCTTCCATTGTTTTAAACTAGAATAAAAAACAAGAAACTATCTCCTTTTTTTCCTTTCTTATTTATCAGGGAATTTTTTTGTAGTTCAATGATTTTTTTTCACATAAGTTACCACTGCCATCAAGATTTTATGAAGCTCTAAGAGCTCATAGAAACTGTCTAGAACCAATATATATGAAAATAATAATTTCAAGAAAATAACATTGAAGGTTTCCCATGTCATATCTCTATAACAGATAGTGAGGTTTACTACACACCACCACTACATGAAGGGTCCATGTAGAATTAACAACACTAGTTTCACCTTCACATCCTTGGGTTTCACATTCTGTTTTATGATTCCATGTATGATGTTTATTAAGTCCTCCACATCATTTAGTCTATTATTTAACTAAAAGGTAGGCGCATGATGTGGAAATAAGTATTTTCCATAGTGGTTCATGGATATCCTCTCCTCTCACAGTGGTTATCCAATATGTATTAAACTCCTAGTTGAAATTGATTTTATGCTAGATATATTTATAAAAAAAAGGGAGTGTATTTTTTGGCTCCCTCTTGTAGGAAAGGAAGTCCAATAAATACTAAATATACTGATATATTAAAAAATGATAAAAGGAAAAAATTCATTATGATATATCCTAATCAGTTTATTAGATCATAGAAAGGTTTCCCTATGAGTCTTCCCACATCACAAGATATGAACGTTATTGTGATAAGGAAAGGTTGCATCCCTGAATTTTAGTCATAAACAAAATATATATACAATAACAAAACAAAAAGTCTATTTAAACTAATTAACATCAAAAAAGATATATCAATAAATCATTAAAATATAGATATATCAAATAGTATAGAATCAATACTGAATAGATGGAACAAGTGAAGGAATTTAATTAAGGAACTCTTATTCAATACAAAAAAAGAAAAATAAATCAAATGTGATCTTACATTCCTAGTCATGATGAATGAATGATGACATGTCCTCATAAAATAGTAAAATAAGTCCCATCGTTTGTTACACATCTATTTTCCAAGAACAATAAATCTTTCACACCCGAGCCAAATGTGAAAATATCAAATCTATCATGTTCTGGGAAATTCCAGAAAGAGAAGAAGAAGATTGGTCATATTATGACATTTGATAACACCCTAACCTAAATACCAATTCCAATCTAGAAGGTCACATCATCTTATGCACCCCTCCCCATACACAAGTGATCACATGGCCTTCTGTAATAGATTCGTTGGTCATGTTGGGGTGTTACAAAATTGTATTAATGATAGGTCTCACGCATGAGATCTATGTGAAAAACAACCATAGGTCCTAATATTGAAACCTAGAACTAATACTATTTTATAACGCAATAGACCAACCTTTTGGTCTGATCATGAGGGTTATATGAGATCTTTCATATGGTGATCCATGTATGAGGTCATGTGACCCTCAAACTCATACCCATTGGTTAGGTCAGTGTGTCTCAAAATAAGTATTCACAATGATATATTCAGTTTGGGTTGAATTTTAAAATCACATTATATTATTTTGTTTAATCATATAAAAAAAATAAAGATAATCTATACTATATATGATTTCGGTATAGATTAATTTTTATATTTTTGAAAATGTACTTTTCTATAAATAAATTGGTGGTATTAAGCTTAATTTAATTAGTATTGATTTTTACCTGGTCTAAAAATTCAATCTTATAAAATGGGTCCAAATTTTTTTTATCAATATGTAAAAATTTATTAATATCGTTTTTTTATTTATAGTCAAAAAAATTAGTTACCAATGTAAAATTTAGTCTTCGAAACGAAAACTAAAATATGGTAAAATAATTAAATCATGGGGAAATGATTTAACATATCACAGAAAGATATATTTAAAATGGGGAATAGGGGATTCACTGAACTATGATTTACCATTTATAAATTTTTATCCATATTGGAAACAATTCTATTGAGAATGAGTTCACAATTTTATATTATAAAATAAATATTACAAAAAATGTCGCCACTCTCATATGTAAAATGGACCATTAGAAAAATTTCATATCCACACACCATGATCACCATATCTTGAAAAATAACTAAAAAAATAGATTCACCACCATATCTAACATATCATATAGGTTATTCTCTAACCAATAATCATGTCTATAATGTATCAAAGATTTACTTAATAGAGTTTATTCAAGGAAGTGGTAATAGCCTCAACTGATTTCTTCATGTTTATTTATTTTAAAACCTCATTAAAATCCAATTTAAAAATTATAATATACTAAATAAATTTCAATAGTATAATAAAATCGATTTATTATAATGTAATAACCAATATCTAAATTCCTTCCATTCATTTTAAAAAGAGATGTTTCCCATGTAACATGGAGAATACCTCCTTTGTGAAAAACATGTTTCATTTTTCATAACTACCTTAAATGGATAGTTATAAAAATTATTTTATGAATATGTATTTTATTTATTATAATTATAATTATATATTAAGATAATTTATCCTTTTAATTAATAATATTAATAATAAATAGAAATCAGAAAATTTAAATTTTTAAAAGGAACTTACTAATTCATTTTTTGTTATTTGAAACTATTGGTGTTGGTTACCAATAAGAAATTTTTTTAGTAATTGATACATGTTTTCATTATTAATTATTTTTTATTTTCATTATATTATTATTATTATACATAAATTTTTGGGTGATTATTTCATAAGAATCAATGTCAAACTGAATGGTTATATCATTTCCCCACTAAAATGAGAACCTAGAGGTACCACGAAATTATTCTTGAATCATTTTCAATGGATGGATTATATTGTTTGATAGGATTAAAACAATATAGGTTATTATTGGTATAATGATTATAATAAATTTTTACACATTCTCATAGTTTTTTCCTTTGATAATCTCAAATATTGGAGGTTATGATAAAATACACATTAATAGAAAATCCACATTTCTATGTTCTATTTGATTACCCTATATACGAATGTGTTTAATGATGCTCATTCATTAAGATTATCATTAATTGATATAATGAGTCATGTAATTTTATATATTAATTAAAATTAATATGACATATGTTCATGCTGAATTCGGATACGTTGGGTGCGCCATAAGTGATATAGCATTAATGGATAATGTAAGAAACAAATTTATCCCATTTGACTCTTGATTAGAGTCAATATCTTAGTCCCATTTATGGGAATGGATCTGACTAAATAGATCCATCTATATGTTATTTATACTCATTTAAATTTTCATACAGTTAAATAAATATAAATCAATCATATATGTTAATGGCACTACCATGAAACTTTTTTGGTTTGAGATATTTCAATAAAATGGTTATATTACATAGTAAATTTTTATAGAAGGTTGGATGTCGTTGTGATGTTTAATTCTTTCTCTATGGGATACATGGGATGCTAATGGACATTAATATATTACATTGCATATTTATGACTAATTCTTCTATGAAATAGTCATATAGGTTCAGACAATAAGTGTATCCTCAATCTCTGTTACATTCAAGTACTAAATTTTTCAAGGTAGAAAAAATAAAATTTATTTAGGTTTTGATAATCACCATAAATTAATCTCATGTTATTAAAAATAATTAGTGTGTCATATATTAATAATAAATATTTATTTTCATGTTTGTAAAAAATAATATATATATTCTATTTATGGTATACCAATTCATTGACGTTTATTTAATCAAATAGTTAATATTTGAGGATTGATAAAATGTCAGGGAGTGAATGCTAACCAAGAATAATGGTAAAATTAATTTCAAATGATAATTATATATATTATAAATATATTTTTCATGTTAAGTGGTTAATAAAAATATTATTACTGTTAATGTACATGGGTTAAATTATTAATTTTAAAGATAGTTGGGGGCTTGTGTGTGATTTTCCAACCCCAAACCAGATATAATAAATATCTTATTATATAACTTTCCTAATTCACTATTGGTGTGAAAAATGGATAGAGATATATCTAAATATATTTATAACTCTCTCTTCCTACTCATTCAATACATTAAGAAAAAAAATGTTATTCATCATTCAATAAGAACACTTTTGCGATCGACCACAAAAAATGTCGGCGATCATGATTAGCCTTGCTTGCACTGGTTATTTCTATGATATTGAACAAGGATTTTGTTTCATGTATGTAATACAACTAAATGAATTCTAAAATTGAATCCTATAGAAAAATAAAAGTGTGGTGAAATATATTTTATAGGAATATCAATAAAAATCAGAATTACAAGTTAAGATAATGTTATATCAACTCATTAATTTATTATAAATTACATGTGAGGATCCTCTTTCTACATTTAGTACTTATTAGGAAATTATATAATAATACATCATTTAAGACTAAAATATGAGTTTCTCATGACTTCAAATGATGGTATTGGTGCACCCATAACTTACAAGATGTATCAGACTATTTACATGTTTAATTTTATAATTACTTATTATCTATTGAATGATTTCATGTGTTTTTATTTTCTTTTAATTAATACAATTTGTTTTAATAATCTGATATCATCAACTTTTCTCTTATTCATTATCAATAACATAAATAATAATTGATTAATGATTAAAAATGGAGAATTTTATAGATAATACCATCTATAGGGGCCAAAGTTTCTTTGTTGAGAGACAAGAAGTAAGCTGTTTTTATTTCATGTGTACAGTCCATGATGTTTTTCTTCACAATGCCAGATATAGTGATATATTTGGATACAGAAGATCTTATGAGATCTGTTATCCAGCAAAAATGTATTTTCATTGGAATCTAGAAATGTCATTTGAAGGCTTGAAGAACTAAACATCATGTAGACATTGTGAAAAAAGTGCAGTACCTCATGTCCCACGATTGAGATCATAGGGTGTCCCAAGCGATCCATGTATTGGATAAACGACACGGGGACTACTAATTCATGGAATCTGTGGTTATATGTTTTATAATCTCAATATACTCTATTTAACTTTACCACATAAATTAATGAAATCATAACTACACCTGAGGCATGTGACATGGACACGTGTAGAAGACAAGTACACACCATATACTTTTGTACACACTATATTGTCAGCTGTCAAAATTGATTAAAAATATTAACTAGAAAAAGAATTAAATATATAATTTAACATATTGATTATGTTTTCCGTGTTACATTAATTTTATACTACATTTCATATCATATGATAAACAATTATATATTATGTTAATTTAAATGTAAACATTTTGAAGAACACTTGATGTTTCCTCTATGTACACTTTTGTACTACATTAAATTTTAAATGAACAAATTTTTTTAAATATATAAATGATTGTAAATTAAGGATCGTTGTTTGGGATGAAGATAAAAATGAATTATTTGGATTAATTTGTAGTAAGTTATCTGAATTAAATAACAAATCAAATTAATTGAACAATATTGAAAATGTATTCCCATTATATGGTATGAGGATGATAATAAGATTATTCAAGGCCTTTGTATGTGATGAGTTTATTATTATTTATTTTGATTCAATTAAAATGATCGAATGAAATTACACCCCTCGACTTTATTGTGTAAAGGGTTACATGCCTTCATTTTCTTTTATGTAATTCTCATTTGTCTGATCTATTAGATCTCATAACCTGTGTGTAATTACAATATTACGTAATAAGTGAGCTCCTAGTTTAGTGGAAATGGTAGTAGTCAAGGAGATAGGCATAAATATTTCGAGAAATACATAGGATCAAAGGTGGAATACCGCAACAAGAGCCATGTTTTGGGTTCATGGTGTGCTTTACCCTAGGGATGAGGGTTATTTTATCATCCTATAGGAAAAATAAACATTCAGTAATCTCATGATCATGTCACATTTTTTATTTTTTTGTTTCATGGTTTATTATTTATATATGAAGATTCTACATGATCACATAATAAATTAATTCATAATCATTTAAGATGGAATAAAATATAAACCAGATTATTTGAAAATGTTTTACTAGACACAGTTTATCACATATGTAAAATCTAAATAATATTGACAATGTATATAAAAGGAATAAATAGATTTTACGCATAAATATAGAAATATTTCAACTAAACTATTATGTCATCTTATCATTCCATTACATTAGTTAGAAATAGTCTCATAGTTCAATGTTCTTGACCGTCGCATTTTGGTGTTGTTTTAATTATTATGTAACTTTTAACCTAATGTTTTGGGTTGACTAAACATAGTTTAAATCAAGGATTGACTTCCAAAGTATGAAACTGTGTAACTAAGAGGAAAAAATTTATGAAATATTTTATTTATATTTCCAGATTGGGGAGTCCACTCAACTGATCAAGGAAATATGAGTTAATGTAGTTGGAAAGTTACTCTTACCTAAAACCCTTCAAATTTATTTTTAGGCCCAGGTATTGGATATGATAAAGTGAATATGTATCCTTTACACAATAATATCTATGTGATAATATAATTTTAAACTAATGGTTAAGACTATTGGGTTCAAAAAATAATAGTATATTAATGGAATTTAATTCATTTTATATTGAATAATCTATATGTATAGTAAAAAAATGTTCTAATTGACTACTCATTATTTATATAAATGAAAAATAAAACAAAATCTATAATATCATAGTAATTCATTTGAGATAAGGATAATATTCCAGATATTGAGACTATCTAGTAATGGTATAGGCACTTACGCTTTCTTTTATGGAGTGAATGGAATTTATTTTGTTCAAGAAATCCAACTTCTTGAGTTCATTTCCAAAGAGGGTAATTAGGAAGAAGTTTCTCTAAATTGAAATCATGTGGAATATGATATAGATGTCTAATGTTTCATGTTATCATCCATATATAATGAGATTTTAAAGCATTATGAGGATATTGATGTGTATAGAATCATATATCACATTAATTATCTACATTAAGAGAAGGAGTGATCAAAGATATATCAGATATCCAATGATGTTCACATGCAATTTGGGAGAGTTAGTACCAATTGGGGAACTTTTAGTCACAATGATTGGATACATTGAGTGTCTGGAAATATTGGGTTTTAATATCCCTGATGAGTTTTGAATAGATATCATTATATCCTCACAACCTAAAAATAACTCTAGTTTTCTTTTGAATTATAATATGAGTAAGAAATAGAAGAAACTTTCATAACATACAACTATTATTTTCCAAGATGATAAATACATAGGGTATGAAAACTCTATTTTCATTATAGAATATTAGATGAAGAATAACATGGAAAAGGAACTGAAGACTCCTTCCCAATTTATGGCTCTAGAGAACTATCCTTACAATATAAATAATTTCAAAGGAAATGTAAATAATAGGATGCAGAATCTTATACTTGAAGAAAAAAGGCTAATTGAAGGTGAATTTCACCCTGAAAAAGGAGGAAGGGTTAGTTTCTGGTTCTTTCATTATTGAGTGTAATATTTCCGCATCTATAGGATTGGTATTAAATACTAACTGTGGTTCTCATATTTATATCCAAATAATAGAACCAAGTATATTTTGGAAGATCACTAGAGATGCAGTAGATTTACAAGCTACCAATAGAGTGAGTGTAGATGCTCTAGCCATTAGAGGCTACAATATTTTAATTTTAAAATGATTAATTTTGGTTTTAAATAATTATAATTATGTTATTAGTGTTACTAAGAACATTATTTAAATTTATCGTTTGGATGTGGATTGATTTATTTTTAAATTTCAAAATAAATTTACTGATTATATAAATAGAGTATTTTATGGTATGAAATAGTCGAATAATATTCTTTATGTATTGAATTAGAAAAAAAAATTATGAATTTATAACAAAATAACTTTTTGTGAATCATATGATTCATAGATGTGGTATCACAATATTGGTAATGAAAATGAGAATCATTTGGAAATGCTCTTTCTAGATGTTAACATATATTATATTTGTGATTAAGACACTTGAATGATGCAAAGATTGTTAAAAATGTAATATAACTAGCCACCATTCATAGGTCACGGTGCAAGATCCATAGAACTCTTAGATTTGGTAAATGCTGATTTATGTGAACATTTTCATGTAGAGGTAAGGGGTGAGAAGTCATACTTTATTAATTTTTCAGATGACTTGATTATGTATGGATATATCTACAAAATGAGGTTTATGTTTGAGTCCGTTGAAAAGTTAAAATAGTTCAAGAATTATGTTGGGAATCATCATGGTAGGAATGTAATGAAACCTCAACAGTATCGTTGTAGTAGATATCTTTACCAAGGAATTATTGACATTTAATTATTGTATGGTATTTTATCTCAACTCAATCCACCTTATACACTATATTGGAAAGGTGTTAGTAAAAGTAGGAATTGAACCTTGTTGAACATGGTATGGTTGATGAGGATTTGTGTAAGTCTTCTATTTTCCATTTAGAGATATTCATCAAATAACAAATAATACTCACTAATGTGAGTACCAATCAAATATAAAGGCAATATCACTATTAAGTTATAGAGTGGAAAGAAACCTGTATTATCACATGTTCATTCATGGGGTTGTGGGGAGTTTGTTATGTATTGCACATGTATCAATCTAGCACTATGAGGTATGAAGTGAATCTTTATAGGGTATACCAAGGAAACCTAGGGATACTATATATACAACCCTTCAGACAAGAAAGTGATTATTGTAATATGAATTGTATTTTATGAGAGGGATGATATCCTCAATGAGGTTACTAGGTGTAAGAATGGATTTGATAAATTTGATGCTCAAGATACTTAATAGTTGGTACAATAACTTACTCCAAAGTTCCTCATTTAAGAAGATGTTCTTGAAACAAAAGTGACATATAGGAGTTCTAGTTATGTAAGAGAACAAGAAAGATATGGTTTTCTTATCACATATGATAGTGACTCATTATTGGTTCACAATGATGAAACTCTATCCTACAAGGATGAGGTAGAGATCTCAGAAGCTATAATATAGAAAGAATCTAATAATTGAAATTGGATTCTTGGTATTGAAAAATATGTGGTTTTTTATTGATTTACTAGTTGATGGAATGTATATTGGCTAGAAATGGTCACTAAAGATATATTTATACATGGATAGTAAATTAAATACCTATAAAGTAAGGATAGTGGATAATGGGTTTAGAAAAAGTCAAATCATTGAATATAATGAAACATTTTTTTCTAGTTTCTAATTTTAAATACATCAGAATTTTATTTGTCTCTACTGCATACATTTTTTAAAAAATGGATGTAAAAACTACATTATATAATGGAATCCATAAATATGAGGTGAATATGTCATATAAAGAATGGTTTGTGAAACTAAAATATGCCAAATATATATTCATGTTATAAAGATCCATTTATGTCTTAAAGACACCATCGTGGTCATGGGACATTCAATTCTATAAATCTATTAGTGATTTGGTTTCATTAAAAATGAATTTGAGTCATGAGTTTATAGATGTTTTAGTGGGATTATAGATGATTTAAAATTAGTATATGTTGATGAAATATTAATAATTTTAAATTATAAACTATCCTTACAAGAGGTTTTGGAAGGGTTTATAGAGTGCATCTCCATGACGTAATTATGTGGATGGTCTTACCTTCTAGGGATCAAGATCATGCATGATAGATACAAGAGGCTTATTGGCCTAAGTTGAGGTAAATACACTGACCAGATACTAATGAGGATCAGTATGAAACAATCCATGGGAGGATTGGTCCTAGTTTAAATGGTTATATATCATTAAATTAAAATGTGTCCCTTGACACTAGGAGAAACATATGTAATGAGTAAGATCCCATAAACTTCTATGATAGGATCTATCATGTATGTCATGTTTTGTATGAGTCTTGATGTTGTTTATGCATTGATCACGGTCGAAAGATATCAAGAATATCCAGGTGAAAAACATTGAAATGATACTAATGTAACATCCCATGATTTTATTGTATTATTTTTTCATAAATAAATTTAATCTCTTTGATAGCTTATGTTGCATAGAACATCGAGCTTAAACGAACTCCAAAATCTTATTATTTTAACACGAACATTATTACATAGTTGTTATATTAGAGGAAATGAATAATATTAACCTCATTATTAAATATTTAAATTTATAACTCATTGTTAATTTATTAGTTAATTATTTGTGAATATAATCTTAATTTTTAGTAAATTCTTTTTGTTTCTCAAATATTTTCTTTCTTTGAAAAGCTATTTTTTTCTTTATATGAGAAAATAAATATAATTAATTTATAAAACATATAGAAATTTTATTTGATAAAATTAATATAATTTTTTGATTCATCGTGTCATAATTATCTTAGGATGAATTTGTTATATTTTTTTTGAAGAGTTTAATTTTTCGGTAATCAGTAAAAAATAATTTTTTTTATAAAACTCTCGTTTTATTTATATTTATAAGTCATTTTATGGTTTTAAATTTTTCTCAAATTAAATTAATATATTTTCAGTTAGATAAAATATAATTAATTACATTTGAATAATATTTATACCTTATTTCGTTATAATACATTTTTGTTCATAAAACCACATTTTTCAAAAAAAAAAACTGTTATTCATTGCATTTTGATTGTATAATTTTAAATATAAAAATCAATATTATATTTTGTTTATTTTTAAAAATGGATTACATATTTGGAATCAAGATTTCTAAATAACGTTATAAATTCATTTTCATTTTTAGGAATAAATAATTTACCATTTTTAAAAAATATTTCCTGCAATATAGGTAAACTAATGCATCGGGTAAAAGTTAAAAGGTAAAGGCTTAAAATACCTAAAAACTATAACATTAAATGTGGGGTTGATGTGTTTAATAAACATAAGAAAAATTTAAAATATTAATTATAGTCTAAATTAATTGTAATTAATTCCACCCATATTTGGATGGATTTAAATATATAATAATCATTATTTAATCACATAATACCAACCCACTGCAAGTATAAATAACACTCCTCACCACCCCATTTATCCTAAAAAGAATTAAATCATTTAAAATATCAGAAAAATAATATCCTCCCCACTCTCTATAAATCTATGTACTTATAATCATACCCAATGATCAATTACATGTTTCTTGAGGTTTCATTCATGGTGGTGATATTCAATAGGATGTTAAATTACAAAAAACCAAAGTGAAGCGTGAGGTAAAAATTTCTCATCTCAATTTTTCTTCTCTAAGATATATTCCTTATTAACTAATTATTTATTTTGTATGGTTTATATAATTATCATTGATATATTATATCATAAATCTCATTATCTTAATTTTCTATTTGATACAAATTACTTTTATGGGAAATATAATTCGACTGATTACAAAGTGGTAATGGATTTCTTAACACAATTTCCATTCATTAGGTTAAAAATATATTTCATTGACTATTACATGTTAATATTATGTGTGGGGTGACTTTTTTTATATTTTTTTATATTTACAATTGTTTTATATGTAATTACAGCTTATACACATAATTGATCCATTTGATTAATGATCACATTGATGATATGATATTTATAAGGGAATTTATTTTAAAAAAAATATTTTTAATGTTTCCCTTACAAATACATTTTTAATTCAATCCCATGTTTTCTAAAATTGTTTACAAAACTGTTTTTACTATATTATTATTATTTTCTAAAGTCATTTTTAGTCATATTTGAATTTTTTAAAAATAGTTTGAACGGATTATTTTTTTTATTTTGTAAGTAAGGTTCTTAATGACTTTTCTGAAGAAACAAATATGGAAGGAATGTTTTTATATAGAATATAAGGGTTTTACCACCATCATGAAACATTAGTTCCTTGAATATTTCTTTACAATCTTACAAGGTTATGTTCAAATTATATTTTTTCCTTTTAGAATTGAGAATAATTTTTAAAAATAATTTTCCAAACATGAAAGGATATTATCATCAAGAATTATTTCAAGTGATCCTTTAGAAAAAAAAAGTTTCTATCTCAGATAACATTATTTGATGTTATTTAGTCTTTCCTTTCATTATTATTCAATGATACTATCTTTATTTTTCTATGGTTTGTTTATGTTTTTGATGGCTTGATATTTATGAAACCTATTTATTTTTCTTGGGTTATGCATTAAAACCAATTTATTTTCATAGAATTTGACTTCAATAATGATTTATGTTCTTATGGATCTCATATGTATGGTTTTGATTAGGTGATGGGTGGGACCTATATCTCCCTCCAAAGCATTAGGTAAATATGGATAACTTGTGAGGTAAATTTGTTATGTGTGAACCTGATTTCATGTTTACAATTCTTTACATGTACATATATTAAATCACCATAATATTATATAGGTACCTAGTTTCTTGTCTATATGTCTATAAAAGGTCCTTATTTCATGTACATAACTTAATAAGTGACCTTGTTTATATTTATACATGAACACAATGTTAGAAGTTTATGTGTATACCACAATTTCATTTTTCATGTCTATTTTACACTCTTATGGATTATGTTCTTTGTCTATTTTATGATTTATGTATTTGGGACTTATATTATTTATTCCATGACTTAATATTATGATCCTTGATATGAATGGTATAATGTTCAAATGTAATTTTTCTGTTTTTTTTTGACCTTATGATCATGTTACGATTGATATCACCCCAATTAACCCCTATAATACATCTAAGATCACCCCTTATTAGGTTTATTTTCCCAGGATATAAAGAAAGGTTATATGTTTTATAAGTCAAAAGGGGTCAAGTTATAAAGGAATAAGTGATATATGATTTATATTTTATATGAACTAGCAGTTTTTGTTTCCATGATTCTAAAGACACTAAACCCATATGAATATAGCATGATTTTGTTATGATATGTAATGAATAATCATATATTTAGATGAGATATCTATGTAGGAAAATTAAATGTTTTTATAGTTGGAATCAGATCAAGTTTTAGTAAACCTTTGGAAATAAGGATGATAAAACCTTATGTAAGAACCCTAAGAATATGTTTAAGTATATGTTATAATCCTAGAATTTTGGTAAAAATCCTAAATAATCTAGTATTAAACCTAAGGTATCATCGATTAAAATTTTATAATCATGTTCTCTTGATTATGTGTTTTCACACTATGATTATTGTTTCTGACACTATGATTTTTGTATTTTATAAAATGGATAGAACATTGAGGGTTCGTGTTAATGGTGAATGTGATGGAAATGGAATAATATTCCTCATTAAAAACGAAATTAAACTATAGTTGGGAGTAAAAACCATATAACTATGCCCAATCATATACTTCATAATATGATCAACAATCTCAAATTTGGTGAGTTTTATGAACCATCTAATAAGAAAAAGTTGGAGTTTCATGGTGACTATAGGGGAAATAAAGTTTAATTTTTAACATGTAAAGCATATGGGGAGATTCATCAAGGAGAATGTTTCAAAGGAACTAGAGTGTTCTTTCGGTGTAGAAAAGGACACAAAGTAGGTAATTTCAAAGGAAAAGTTAAAGGTTCGGTTATCATAATGGATGAGATTAATATATTTTCTAAGGGATCATCGATAGTTAAATTTTTTAAATGTGGAATGTATGAGCATTATGAAAATCAATTCCCTATGGGGAATGTTCATGAATAGAATTAGAAAGTTTGTATGAGTATTTGTTATATTACTAATGTTGAAGAGACTACATATGACATACGATATGAAATAACTTTTAATAAATAAAAGGAAGAATAATGGTTAATGGTCTGTGAATAAAGTGGAATGATTTAATGTTTATGTATTGTAATTAAATAATAATGTTGTAGAAGTAATTTTATAGTATTATGGAGAAAGGAAAAATATATGGATTTTTCCACTACTATTTTTACTTATTTATTTTAATAAATATGGTGAATAGTACTAGTAACCATGAAATGTGATTGAGGTGGTAAGGTGATACTTTTAGAGAACACTTGATTAATGGAAAGATAACCCTTAATATGTGCATGATGTCAGGATAATAATGTGATAAATAGATGTTTGATTGTGATAAAATAGAGGTAATATAATTGGTGACCTTGGAAATGATTAGTAATATGATGATAATGTGGTTTGTGAATTTATTTTATATAATTTTTAGATTTATGGTATGAGGAAAGAGTTAATTTTTCAGAGCATGCATGTTTTCACTATGGTTTTATGGTAATTCAAGTTATTACCATATTTTAGCATAATACATGACAATGATATTAACATGGCTGGTGTGTGAAATTAAGATATACATAATGTTTCATGGGGGATTATAGATAAGGTTATTTTAAAAATTTATTAACCATCATTCAAAATTTTTGGATTTTAATTTTTTTGGATGGTTCCTAAGGGTAAAAATTTATATAATTATTTACATTGAGAATTGGATGCGTTTTTATAGATTAGTTAATTAATAAACCATGTGAATATTTATTCATATTTTATAATCAATACTAACCATTTTGTTATGATAACTAGAGAAATAATTAATGACTTTTAATCCCATTATATATCTATTTATTTACTAGTTCTATATGATTTAAAACTTCAACTTCATATCTTGGAGTAAAACGTTATGTGGAAATTGATCAAGGCATAAAAAAAGAGTGATATTGTACATATGAGATGAAATCAAGTAATTATTTCATCCCAAATGTTTTTGAAATAAAATTTTATCCTATTATCATCATTTATGATAATATTAATGTCCATTTTTAGACCAATGTTTTCTATGGGGTTGTGGTAATTAAACATCTAATGACCATGTTCTCTATCATTGTCTATTAGAGAATGATATTTAGAATTCTCTTTTATGTCCATATTTTTACATTCTACTAATATTATTTTAATCTAAATACTAGTTTTGTTGTGATATTTGCCTCTTACATTACCTCTTTTTAAGAGGATGTTCTATTGACCGATTTTATGTTATGGGATTCCAATAAATAAATTTTAAAAAATCCACCTTAGATTATTAAAGATCAATTTAAAATTTGAAGGGTACAAGTTTTTTTAATTTTTGACCATTTTGGGATGGTATCTTATCAATTACAACTTACACCAAATCTCACTCAAGTTCATGATTTGTTTTATGTATCTCTCTTAAGGAAGTACATAAATAAACCAAAACATGTAATAAAAGTAGATTTTTTAACATAAGATCTAGATATTTCTTATGAAGAGTAACTAGTAGATATTCTGTAATGTAGAGATAAAGTTATACAAAACAATACCACTCACCCAGTTAATGTTTTGTGGTGGAACCTCAAATTTGAGAAAGCTATGTCGGAATGTAAGGATGTGTTAAGGCATAGTATTCCTCTTCTATTTGTACATGAGTGATGAATATTGAGGATGATATTCATTTTATATAGGTATGAATGTAACACACTAATATTTTATGGTATTTAATTTTTTAAATAAATTTAATTTCTTTGATATCCTATGTTGTACAGATCACCGAGATTAAATGAACTCCAAAATATTTTTATTTTAACAAAACCATTATAACCTAACTGTTAAATTGGAGGGAATTAATATTATAAACCACATCATATAATTTTTAATTTTCTAACTCATTATTAATGTATTAATTATCACTTTTTGAATATTCTCATAATTTTTTTTAAAGTTGTTTTGTTCCTAAAATATATTATTTCTTCAAAAAGCGATTTTAATTTCTTTAATGACGAAATAAATTTAAATAATTATTGACACTTCTAGAAACATTATTTGATAAAATAAACTTCATTTTTGAATTCATAATGTCAAAATTATTTTCTGATGAATTTCTGATAATTTTTAGAAATGTTTAATTTTATAGTGAACAGTAAAAAATAACATTTTTTATAAAACCCTCATTTTCATTATATTTAAAATTAAATTTTTTTATTTTAAATTTATATCAAATTATATTAATAACTTTTTAGATATATTTATTCTAATTAATTTAAATTAACTAAAATTTATACCTTTTTGTATATGTATTTTTTGGGCTTTAAACGCATTTTTAAAAAAAAAATTGTTATTCATTGCATTTTGATAGTTTAATTTTAAATGTAATTTGGAACATTTTGAACTACAAATTTTTAAAAATGGGTTATATATTCAAATTTTTTTGGTATAAATTAGGTTATAAAAACATTTTACTATTTAGGCATAAAACATTTTCCATGGTAAAAAAATGTTTTTCTACAATATAGGTAAAACAATGTATCAGGTTGAAGTTAAAAGATAAATGCTCAAAATATAAAAAAACTACAAGATTAAATTGTTGGGTGATGAGTTTCTTGAATATAACTAGCATTTAAAACATTAATTATAATAAAAATTCATTGTAATTAATTCCACCCAAATGTGGGTGGCTTTAAATATTAAATAATTGTTATTTAATCACCTAAAACCACATTCGTCAAGAATAAATACCAATCCAAGCCACTCCATTTGTCATCATAAGCCATGAAGATTATCAAAATCTCTACCAAATCCTCTCCTCCCAAATCTCCCTATTTCCAAGTGCTTCTCATTTCACCGAAATTTCAATTCCATGTTCAATATGGCATCCTTCAAGGAGGTGATATTCAAGAAGAGGTTAAAGTATTAAAAAGTAAAGGGAAGAATGAGATAAGGGTTTCTCCTCTCACTTTTACTTCTATGAGATATATGCCTTATTCACCAATAATTTACTGTTTATAGTGTATATATTTCCCTTCAATATATAATATCATGAATCTAATTATCATAATGTTATTAAATTTTTCTTTTGATAAATATTAATTTTATGGGGTATATGATTCAACTGGTTACAATGTAGTAGGCGATTTCTTAACTCAATTTACATTTATTAGGTTAAAAATATAAATTGTTGATTATTCCATGTTAATATTATCTGTGGGGTGACTTTTGATTATCTTATATTATCTTTCCACTTTTTTTATGTGGATATATAGCTAATACACATAATAATTTCAATTGATTAATGATCACTTTTATGATATAATATTTATAAGAAACATTCTTTTTAAAATTTTAATTTTAATTTATCCCTTAAAACTCCATTTTTTCATCGATTCCCATGTTTTCTAAAATTTTTACCAAAAAATGGTTTTAAGATTCTCTTATTATTTTTTAATGTTATTTTTACTCATATATAACTTTTTACAAAATAGTTTTAAAGGATTATTTTATTCATATTCTAAGTGAGGATTTATATGTTTTTTGTGGAAAAAAAATACAGAACAAATTCTTTTTATATGGAATTAGAAGGTTTTCCCACCTTTATGTTGGCGAAATTACATAAATCATTATTTCCAAGATTATATGGTTGTTTTAAAAGAAAAACTTTTTATTTTATAATTGAACGAAATTTAAAAAAATTAAAAGAGAATGGATATTTTCCTTATGAATTATTTTAAGTGATTCTTTGAAAAAAAAAATTCCATCTTAGATAATATTATTTTATGTTACTAATGATTTAGTGGGGTTAATATTAAAGGATATTATACTTATTATTTTAATAGTGGGTTAATGAATATAATGGAATGATATTTATGAAATCCATTTCTTTTCAATGTTTTATGAGATGAAACCCATTTCATTTCTTGAGTTTTGATATGATGGATTATTTATGTTCTTATAGAACACATCTATATGGTTTAATTATGTGAGAGGTGGGACCAATATCACCTTCCCATGTATTGGGTAAATATATAAAACTTATGAGGTAAATATTTTATATATGAACCTGATTTCATGTTAACAATTATATGTGTGGACGTGGATTCCAGGTCCATAAGATTATGCATGGACCTTGCAATACTGGAAAAATTTCTTATACCAATGGTTTTAAAACATTGGTAAAGACCAAAAAGTCATTGGAATAAACTGTACCAATATTTGTTCAACCTGTTGGCTAGTTAGCCATAGGGATAGACATATAGCAGCGGTTACATTAGAATCGTTGGTATATGGATGTTGAATTAACATTATAGGAACGATTTCACCTAACTGTTGTTATAACTATATACCAACGGTTCCTAACCATTGAAAATTAATGAATTTCATATCTATTCCAATAGTTCTTAAACTCTTTGAATAATCCTTTACCAACGGTTTACATTAAACCACTAGTAAAGATAAATTACAAGTTCTATACCAATGGTTTAATAATTATTGGTATATAGTTTTACCAACAGTTTTAGGTAAATTGTTGGTATAAAATCACTCTTCACACATATACCAGTGGTTTAAAACTATTTGAATAGCCTTGCTGCAATTGCAGCAGCAAGCCGGCATGCCTCCCCCTCTACAATCCCATGTTCACCTGCAATTATAAGCATGTATATGTTTAACTGAATACAAAATATAGAATTTAATTGAATTCAGAATTCAATTCAGAATATAAATACCTGATGAAATATATAATTCAGAATTGAATTCTCAATTGAATACATATAGAATATACTATGTACAGAATTCATAATTATGAATGAATAACGCATAAAAAATGAATTAGGAATTAAATACAGAATTATGAATTATGTATAGTATATTCAATACAGAATTCAATATATATAGAATTTAAATATTCATAACACATATAGAATATGGCATAAAAAATTGAATTCTAAATATGTCATACAAAATATGGATAAATGAATAATATAGAATACAGACTAGAATATAACTAATATGGCATACATAATATGACTAATATGGCATACATAATATGAATTCAGAATTTAATTCATATGAAAGGGTGATTTTATATGAAATTAGTGTGATTGAATATTGACTAATAATTTTCACATGTAATTAGATATGAAAACAGGTAAATCACTTAAAAAAAATTAATTTTCCCGGGGGGTGGGGGTTATCCAGGGGGTGGGGGTGGGGGCTATCTATGGGTGTGGGGGATATCCAGGGGTGGGGTCTCCTAGGGGTGGGGGTGTGTAGGGGGTGGGGGTGTCCATCGGGTGGGGGATATCCAATGGGGGGTGTCCAGTGGCGGGGGGCAGTCCCAGAGGTGGGGGTTGTCTATGGTGCGGGGGTGTCCAGAGGGTGGGGGTTGTCTATGGGGGGGTGTCCAAGGTGGTGGGTGTGTCCCGGGGCTAGGGATTTTCGAGGGGGGGTCCAATGGGGTGGGGGTGTCAAGGGGGTGGGGGTTTCCAAGGGGGTGGGGGTGTCTCGGGGTGGGGAGTTGTCTAGGGGGTGTGGGTTGTCTAGGGGGGGGGTGTCCAAGGGGTTGGGGTGTCCAGGGTGGGATGGGGGTTTTCCTGGGGATGGGGAATTTCTATGGGGGTTGGGGTGTCTAGAGGAGTGGTGAATCAATCACACCTATATTCAGTCAAATCAAATCTTCAAGTCAGGTATTATTATTTATAGAAAAATAAATAAAGAAAATGTGACCTACCTAGTCACACTTATATTCAGGTACAATAAATCATCAAACATCAGATGTCAGTAATATAAGTAAAAAATGTAACAAATCAATCTATCCCTCATCACCATCACTATCATATCTTTCATCATCAGCCTCAACATTGTCCTCATCTTTGTCCTCATCATCCTACCCTCCCTCCTCAATGCCCTTCACCTCCCCCTCATACTTTTCCTCAGCCTCCTCATATCCCTCCTCCTCATCCCCCCATCCTCTTTAGACTCCACCATGCCCTCCTACTTCTCCTCAGCCTCATCCTGGCCCTCCTCCTCCATCTCTCCCTCCTCCTTGACATTGTCATCTCCAAGAAGAAATTGTCTCAACCACTACAATAAATATCCCTTGGTTCACTATATATAGAACTCATCGACGATATATATTCATCACAAGATGTACTAGCCTCTAGTGGAAGTGTTGGATGTTAAACTTCAATGAGTTTCATAAATGTAGTGTTTTCCCTAATGTTCTGTTCTTCTATCTCTGTGGACATTTTTTCATCTTGTTCTACATGTGCCTTAATCTACTAGAACTAGGTCTCACTATAACTCATACCTGAATAGGTCCAATACCTCATCTAGACCATACTATTCCCAGGTCAGTAGCATACTCTTCTAAAGTTCTAATCTCCCAACACCTGATGTAAGTGATCATTTGGCCCAAAATTGTCAGGTTCTTGTGAATCAAGGACCTTTAAAGGATCCTATTACAAATATAAATATATTATTAAGTAACAAAATAGATATTAAAAATTTAAATATTCAAATTAAATCTTACAATATGCTTTAGGGTCGGTTCATTATCTACACTTCCATATATTTTTTAATCAAGAAAACCAATTTTTCTCGAGGCACATGTCCTTCAATATTCAATGTTTGCCTCCAAAATGACATTTATTTTAGGAAACCATAATTAAAAATTGGTTACCAATAATTAATTTCAAAACAAAAATTATTTATGAACATTACTAATTGAATAAATCAATGAGGAAGAAATAGAAAGTGAAAGTCATAATGAAAAATTATAAACAATTGGCATACCTGCTTCCTCTCACGATCTGACATCGTAATACGTCCCAATGTGTGGAGGTATTTTATAGAATCACTGTTTTTATATTTCATACTGTTTTTTCCTAAATAAAATTCAAAAATAAAAAATATATTAAAATGAAAAACATGAAATTTTTTAATTAAATACCTCAAATGTGATTAATACCTTAAACTGGATATTCCTCCAATGTGTAATCATCTGTCGATACTATTCAATAGGACAATCATCTATGACTGGTACCACCTCTAACTCTATTCAAACTCTATCACGCTATCCAATATACAAATCATGCTTATAGGCACCCCAAAGCTCACCTAAATCTTTTAGATGTGTTGGTCATGCACCCTCAGCATTAGGGAAATTAAACCGAATCTGACACCGAAATATTAATTCATATAAATAAAAAATAATATATTTCATTAAATATGACATGTTTTTTTCACCCATTTTTTTGCCCAAGAATTATCCCTGACTTCATTTGGATACTATCCCCATGAGAGCGGGATGAAAGGAATGATGTCAGAGTATTTGTAAGGCATTGCCAAAAAAACTCCAACATTGATGCCCGGTTTTTTCAATCATTTGATTCTCATCATTGTAGTCCACCATCAACTGCATTTGGTGGTTCTGAACCACATGCATGTTTGTACACACCCACCACCTCCCCCACCTTTTATTAGTAGATGTATCAATTATGAATGAAAAAGAAATATTTTATAAATTCATGTTATAATGAAAATAAATAATGGTATAAACATTTGTTAGGGTTCTATAAAAATACCAACAGTAGTCTGATCAATGGGAATCGCTTGATCCATAGAAACTGATGTAAGACTATGTACATGTGGAGTGGGTCCTAGTGTATGCTCCGTAGGGACAGACTGTGGTGGATTAGGAGTCGAAGAAGATGGAATATAGAACCTCATAGAGAAGGAAGTAGAAGTAGTAGAAGATGGCCTCGGTGGCTGGCCGAATACTGGATATGGAATGGGAATCATAATCGAATCTGGTAAAGATGGGTGAGGAGACTCAAATTTAAAGGGTGGTGAAAAAATGGGAGGCCTAAATATCCTTTGTGTCCTTAACGACACACAAAGATCAGAATGTGGGACAGATGGAATGCTAGTGGGTGGGTCAGGGTCTAATCAGGTACACCGACCAGCTCACCTAGCTCTCGTACCCTCCCCCCCTCATACCACCAGTCTGAGAACTGGGACCACTATTAGGATTCTTAGCATATAATTGTCACATAATAGGTGGATCATGCGAATACATTTAAAACAACATTAATCACATGACACTATATTTTTTTTAAAGGTGGGGCTAGGCCCCAAAATATTATATTAAAAGAAGATCAAAGGAGAACACCGAAGTCAACATGTAGGATAATACATCAAGTTCCCTGTCCCGGTGAACCAATCTTTTTCCTTATCTTTTCAGCAATTAATCTTTCTTTCTCTCTCCATTCGTTCCATGTTTTGGCACTGATATGCCTTCGACCTATTCCTCTCGTATAGTGGTTTTCAAGCTCCTTGGCTTGCTGTAGCAATGATTCTACATCTTCATCCGAGCTGTCACCTTGCACCTCCTCCTTCATCTTCAAGGCCTCCTTTCCTACCCTTTTTTGACTTCTGGTTCTGACTTGTTGCCAAGTACCTTCATCATCTCCATCTTTTTGGTGAATTTTTCTTGGTTTATCTGTTTTCTGTTCTGTCTCCTGCACATCCAGTGTAGAGATAAGAGATGATTCTTTCAAGGTGTTACTCACCTTCCCCGCTGGAGTGACCGAGGTGTTTTCCACCACTTCATTAGCCGGAGTGATTGAGTCTTCAACAGCCACTACAACAGGTTCATAGATTGATGGAGCCAGAGAAAGAGAAGCAGAATCAGCCTTTTCAGAAAATCCAGGTGAAGTAGTAGCTTCACAGTTTTTAAAACACCCACTCAAGTCAGAAGGTGTCTGCTGAATTTCCAGCAGTTTTTGTGGGTGCAAAATCGTGGTTTCCACCTCTTTCCGAGGAGGATCAACAATTACAGCCTCTAACTGACCTGCAACACTACATGGAAAATTAGAATTTCTCACATGCTCATGAGAAGAGGTCTGCCTATCATCCTTGCCAGGTGAGGGAAACGTGGGTGATGAAGCCCCAATATCCCCCTCAACTCCAGGAGGAACAGCCACAGAGGGATCAGAAGTTGGATACAAAGGCATTTTTCCAGCTTTTTTATCAGCACAAGAATGTGTGTCAGATGAGGAAGAAACTACTTTCACCAAAAAAGAATCATCTTGAACCTTGGGCAGGGGGGTCTGGGAAACAGTGAGCCCCACCTTTGCCGGAACCTGAGTGAGGTCCTTGGCAATATGAGTCTCACAATTCTCCCCGTGCTCAACAATATCAGCCCAAGACCGAGTGCCATGCTGGCCAGTGATCAACTGAGATTGATCATGCACAAAAGATGAATCCACAATATGATCTGTTGTGTTATCTGCCAAAGTATTATGCATAGCAATAGGCGTAGGTGAAACAACCTTCTTTTGATTATTGTCAAGATCACATTGGACATAAGGAACAGACATCGTCTGAGAAGTATTAACAGAAATCAGGACATCCCCATTAAAACCAGCAGCCTGTGTAGTTAAACCAGAACTATTGGTCTTCTGGTTATGTGATTTTTTGAAGCAGGAATGCATATCATGCCCACGTTTAGCACAGGAAGCGCAAACAATTGATCTTCTACAATTTGAAGACTCATGACCTATAGTCTTACAGTCTGAGCAAAACATGGGGAGGTTTTCATATTCAATTTTCAGTTCCAATTCATCAACATCAGTAGAGAGAAAGACCTTATCAATTAATGTAGAACAAAGATCAATTTCAACTAAAAACCTGGCATAGTGTCCATACCTGGCAGCTTCTGTTTCATTGTCCAATTTGATTGGAACTCCCATTGCTAGAGCAATATCATATAGAATGCGAGGGTGCCAAAGGATCCAATTTAAACCAAATACCTTCACCCAAGTCTGAACTGTCGTATTTCCTATTTCTAGGGGGTTAAAGCTTATGTCCCATTCTCGGATATGCAATGCTCCAGGCTTGAAGGAGATAGAGCCGTGACCCCAGGCATGCATCTTAAGGTCTTCGGATGGAAATAAGATGTGGTAAAACCCTTTCCCTAAGGAGATACATTTCCAGGAATCGAAACCCCAGACTTCCGTCAAGCGTTGTATTAGAAGTTCAAGCTTCCATGGCGTAGAGCCTTTCGGCAAGATGAGTCTGGCAATGATAGAGTGCGCACCCATCTCCAGTCTTTCGGATATAGCATCCATATCAGCTTTGACGTGAGCTACTGTGCCTTTCCTACGAATACCAGCATTCAAATATTTGAAGGAAGTAAAGTTGCGGTTATGAGAACTGACCTCATTTCTATTCGAATCCGAAGATTTTCGATTCACGAGCGCTGATGCTGCCTGGAGTTTATGAGAATCGAAACGCCCTTGTGCGAGAAATTCTGCCATTGATGTTGAAGACGGAGGATGCAAACCCTAATCGATTGGTGGGTGCGCACTCTATCATTGCCAGACTACATGAATTAGTGGTGAAATCCCTATCTCATCCATGCAAATATTGTTGTCCATAGTCTTTTGTCATCGCCTCTCATCAATTGGTTTCATTTCCTAAATATGAAAAAATGAAGTAATTAGAAAATGATAAAAAATGTGTGACCCAAAAAACAGTATATATGAGACGGAATAGAGGGATTCATGGATATTTAACTATCCATTGTTTTAGGTAATCTTAAATGGATATATAATGAATTCAATAAATCAAATGAGATTTAATAAATAAATTTAATTTTGAGTATAATGGTTATCTACTATGTGTCACTAGTCTATTAAAATCCTGGAACATTGATTCTGAGGATTTATTTCACTCAACAATCAAAAGAGAGAGAGCATAATGAATTATGCCTCTAGAAAATTCATCAAGGTATATATTTTGAATGATTAAGGACTTAAGATAGTTGAAAATGATGATATAAACATATGAACAATGATAATATATCTACTAGATTCTAAAGGGGTAAATCACTTGTAAAAATTAAGGAAATTTTTAATTTCTTTTTCCCTGGTAGACGATGCAGGTTTCTATACATGTTTTAGAAAACAAGAAAACCCATAAGGTTCATTGTCTACTGAAATGTTAAACATAGTTCTTAGAGTTATAATAATCTTATTCCTGGTCAATAAAGCCTTGAAATGTTCACTGAGTTAGAAATGTTGGTTTTATAGTTTTGAATAAAGTTTAATTCAAATTATAAAATGAAATAAAAATAAAATTACAACCAATGAACATTGAAAATTCACATTAATGTCAAGTAAGATACAACAAATTTTTAATAAATATTAAATAAATTTGAATAGTAACATCCTTAACAACCCAAGTCGATTTAAACTAAAACAATTGATAACATGGATGGATGATTCTATATATTTCCCACCACAACTACAGGTTCCCAGTAAACTTTTAAAATTTATCTTTTAGAGTCATAAAAATTAATAAATGGATTGGTTCAAATGGTAGTAGGATGGTGTTAATTCCATCATCACCATCATAAGAAATATGTCACAGAATTACTTCAATAATGAAACCAAATTCAGGTTGATGATGGTCTTTGATATAAGAAACTTGTTTCACCACTGATGCCAATACATATGGTTCATCAGTAGCAAGAGTGTGAGTCATATAAATTACTATAAATACACAATCAATAATAAATGTACCATGCCTCATCATCAAATCAAACCACTGGAATTTCATCATCGTGACTCATCCATGAGAGTCATAGTCCAATATTATTATTATTTTCAACGACTCCTTAAAAACCTACATTTTTATAATCGAGTTCTACTATCTAATGCACCAGTATAATGACTTATTGTGTCAGTAACCATAACACCATCATGTTGTTTTTTCATGTTCTTTTCTTGTTCATTGATAATAAATCGGTACCCATTGATTACAATTGATTTACAGTCATGAACCATGGTATTATTAACAAAACAAAAAGCTCTTATTTCCTCAGAATCATATTAAGTAGGAAAAATAAAATCCTGAAATATAAATGAATATTAAACTTAATTAAAAAATTATTTAATTATTTTAAACAGTAATGTTTATATCTTCAATTTTAACCAAGCAGAAAAATCATTACTGTGCAAATTCTCTCTTCTTCTCAATGATAATGAAAGATTATTTCTATTTATCATTTCTTGGAGATACCTATAAATAAAAATAGGTATAGTTTAATAAATATTTAAGATATTCACATTCAATTTAATTACCCAATGTAGTCATAAAACAAATCTCATTTGAATGAAACTGTGTGATGTGCCATCTCCCGCTCTTCAAGGATTAATGCTGCCAATGTATAAGATCTATGAATTCCTCTTGTTTAAGGAAGTGATGGAAAACAACATCAAATTTTCTCATTATGTTCTTCTTCATTTCTCATTGGTCTGTTCATTCTTCATATAATATGAAACAAATACATAGAGAAGAAAGTATTTATGGTGGGGAGAATTGTCACATCTAGAGGCTCTTGGTCCTCTATGTTTTTTTCCAGGTAGGTACTCAAGTTGGGTCGACTATTGTCTTTGTGACTTTTTGGAGGTAGAAAGTGTTTGTGGTGGGGATAATTGTCTCCCCCTAACCTTGACCACATATTTATTTTGTTTTATTTGTATTATTTACTTGGTCATGTGTCTTTTGGATGAAGATTACTTGGGCCCTGATTTGTAATTTTCAATGTTTGGTGTTTTGGGTGGGTCTCAGGCCTATGCGCAGTCACTGCACCGCTAGCGAAAACCGTGCATTTGGTCCTGGAGACTGCACAGTTGAACAATTATTTTTATTAATCAAAAATGAATTGAGACAGATCTTTTTTTATCTACCATTTATTTTATATTAGTACTATATTTTTGTTATTAATATTATTAATATTATTATCATATTTTTACTAATAATAATAATATTATTAATATTGAGAATGAAACTCTTTTTTCTAATTCTATTTTTGTTATTATTATTATTATGAGTAGTTTATTATTATTATTATGAAATTAATTGTAGATATGAAAATATTGAAGTATATGGACATTACATTAATTTTTTGGAAAACTTAATACATAAAAAAAACAGACACACAAGGACCGTGATAGTTTAGTGTCTTTGGAAACTCGGAATATAAACATCTAATCATGTTGAAATATCTTCAACAACTCCCATAACTATCTTCCAATTTTTGTTTCCTTTCCTAAAAACATTTTTTATTTCTTGGGGCAAATAAAACATAAAAAGGGTGAGCTCAAATGCTCAGTAAGGGAAAACATAGATAACATAAAACAATCCATAAACATTTGGAAGAAAAAACTTGAACATGAAATTTAAACATCAAAATCATGAGCAAAGACATAAATTGTGGAACTATGTAAGGCATATATCATAATAGAACATCAACTGTGATACAATATAAATGGAATAAAACATGTAATTGTGGAAACCATTCTTCACATGTCATGATTTCCAAAGTAGCCAAGGCATTGCTGCAAAGACCATCTTAGTGGACAAAGTCCCTTTCTGAACCGAGTTCACTCTTCGTTTCAGTCCTATAACACTGAACCGGATTAACTTACTGTTCCATCCATGTTTATCTCATGATATATAAATCTATACCCAATGTATTAGAGGGAGATATAGGTCCCACCCATCTCATAATGAAATCTTTATTAATTGTGCCACAAAATAAACATACATCATTCATAATAACCCAACGAATAAAATGGGTTTCATAAACAACATCCCATCATAACATAATCCATATAAAATAAATGGATATCATTTCATAATAAGAAAATTTAAACCACGTAAATCATAGAGACATGATTCTTGAAACATACACATATGAAATAATGTCATCTTAGATGTAAAATGGTTTTGATAAAACATTTGAAATGAATTCTTGAGGAATATATCCTTTCTTCTTCAAAATCAATTTATTTTCACAAAACGTCATGAAATTTTAAAATATAGAGATTTTGATGAAAATAGTCATGAAATATTTTGGAGGAAGCTTCATGAAAATAAGGATTTATAAAATCGTACAAATCTATTCCTGCTGTATATGTTAAAAAAACATTCTTCTCGAACTTTGGCTGAAAAGTAAAAAAGTTCCTCGTAACGTAAACAAAAGAAAGATTCCTTGCATACCATGTAGTAAAAGTCAAGAATCGGTAAAAATGGATTTAAACATATATGAAAACACTTTTATAAAACAAGGACATGGATGATAGAAATAACCCCAGTAAATACTTATGAATAAGCAATCTCAGATAAAAATGAGATTTGCAAAATTATCCCTTACCTTAGGTCTGATACGCTTCGTACATTTACGAACCTCCTGTATAATTATTTAAATAATGTCATTGGCTTATTATAGAATCATATTCATTGTTATTATATCATATATGTTTCAGTTATGAC
Source organism: Viscum album (assembly GCA_963277665.1). NCBI lineage: Eukaryota > Viridiplantae > Streptophyta > Magnoliopsida > Santalales > Viscaceae > Viscum > Viscum album. The sequence continues at coordinate 1,433,290,180 of OY728142.1, read as the reverse complement.
TTTATATTACCTGTTCTTTTGTAAGTTCAATGTTAAAGCAACATTTTGGGTTAAATCGTTTTATTTATCATACGTGTTTGGACTTGTTGTTCTTGATATTATTACTTATATCCTGATTTAATTAATTCCAGAATGTAAAAATTGATTTACATATAATATATATTTCAGTATATACATATATATATGATAGATCGATTAAATGAAATGAAGTACACCGTTCATGGAGATGGTAGGCCATACGTACGCATGAACGCTGTTTTCGTTTCCTTATTGAATTGAATGAAATTAAGTAGATGAAATAAAAATAAATCCAGTATCATTATTATTTCATATATTTCATTATTACTTATTATATACACTTTATAATCATTCATGAATGGTTAACATGCAGAATGAATCTCATCGCGTCGTGGTGATGATATTCCGTATGTGCGCACGAGCGATGATATCATTACCATGATTGTGGAATTGTATTGGAGTGTATTTATACTATTTCAGAATCAATATCACTTTACAATAATCATATATAGTTATTATTGATACCATTATACCCATCCAAGTATTGTGGTGGTGGAAAATAGATTACACCACAGCGTGGAGACGGTATTCCGTACGTACGCACACGCGGTGATTTCATTTTCCGTAGGATGGATAGATGGTGAAATAGGGTTGTTTCATACATATAATAACAAATCATTATATGTTTGATACTGATGTTATTACATCATAATGAAAAAACTAAAGAAGAAGATGTGGAAGAAGAAATAAAGTTGAAAGAATCGATAACGGACATTACCTCTTCTTTGAAGCGCCTCTTTGAGACCTCATCTTAAGGCACCAAAATTGGTCTACGAAGAAGACCAGGACCTATAGGATGCTTCTAGGGAATTTTAGAATATAATTTGGTAGGGTTTGGCTGTGCATGAAGGCTCAAAGTGGTGTGAGGAAGAGAGGGAGGATGTTCCCTTTTATAAGGGAGGAGAGGGTAACCTTTGGAATAACTAAAAATATTATTTTATTATAAAGTCATGTTCGGTTTTTAATAGCTCCAAATTGAGTTATTTCAAAGCTAAGATGGGGATGGGTCGAAATAATTTCATCAAATATAATTTAGACATGTTTAGGTTTCTATTTCAACCTTATCATTTAGATTTAACTTTAAGTTAAATAATGTTTCTTTTACAGTGTCTTCTTGTTTTCTTACACTATAATGTTAATAAACAGACAATAAACAGACACACGAACCCCAAGTTATTTATTATTAATATATATAACCTTATATAAGTCATTTTGATGAACCTTATATTTTTACAAATAAAATAAAAATTAAAAATATTTTTTTTAAACTATTTTATGTCAATTTTGACACTATTTGGTAATTGATTTTTTTGAAAATCATAACAGAAATATTAGTTCGAAAAAAGTTAATTTAATCAATAATAACATGTCATATTAACATAGAAAATTATTGGAATTCATAAAAATTATCAAATTACATTTATTTGGGTATTTATACCATCAATTATGTCAATATTTCATTAATAATATAATTACTGCATCATCATTGTGTCATAAATAAATTAAATTATTTAAAGTCTAAAAATTACAAATAAAATACTATTATGTAGGAAATCTATTTTTCATTTTAATTAATATTTATAGTCTAATTTATTTTATGTATATACCTATATTAAAAATGATTTACTTATTAAACTTTGATTTTAACTATTTTAACCCTTCTAAAAATAAATTAAAAATAAATGTCCTAATCTAATCCAAGTGGGCCTAAATGGTCATATGTTATTCCTAGGGTTGTTTTAGGTCGAATTTAACATATCAAATAGAATTATTAAATTTTTTAGGGTAATAATAATATCAGTTTTACAATTAATTACCCTATTTACTTTTAACCGTGGTAAAAAAGTTAAAAGTTACTATTCAACAAAAATTATTTTCATCTCATTGAACCACAATTTACTTACTAACATCAACTGTGTCTCTCGGATTTTTGAAATGACACTCACAGAAGCGGTAAAATTATGTTTTATGTGAATTTGGAAATTCTCCTAGGAGGTGGGTAAAAGACGGTCAAAAGTTCAATACAATTTTTATATATCTAAAATTATTATAAAATGACTCTAATGAATTAAATTTAACATATATAGGTATTATTTGTCAATTTTGACCTAAATTAAATTTAAATAGAAAAAATAATTATTAAAATAAAAAGTCTGGTTTTAAATAGTAACAGACTATTTTCACTATTCATCAAAAATTGAATGTTTTCAGAAAAATACCAAAATTTCACCCTAGTCTAATTTTGATATTTCGAATCCAAAAATGATTTCCATTTTGAAAGATTAAATTTACAAAATTTCTAAAAGTGGTAATTACAATTCATAACGGCAAGTTTTAATAATATTTTCATAGCATATCGTTGTTTAGTGAAACTCGGTATTGCAAACAACACACGCTATCGAGGAAGGTCGTGATTGCGTGTAATGAAGCCATGTTAGGGTTTTGTGTTTTGCAAGGCTCCTTTGTTGTAGCGTACAACACAAGACATCAATAAAATTAAAAAGAATATTTTTCATAAAATTATGGGGTGTTACATTCAACCCCCCTTAAAATGAATTTCGCCCTCGAAATTCATCGGGGTTATAAATGGTTCACTACTCGAAAGTTTCGTTAAAAAACCACATAGTAAAAAGGAATACCAAAACCAATCTTTAAAAACTTAAGTGTGAAACATAATGGTTACCCCAATTAACTACTCACTGGGTTTCCACATAAGAGAACATATGTGAAAATATGGATATAGAAGAGAAACCTAACCATCATGTTCTGATGGAGTGTGGTAGAGAACATGGCTATGAAAAATCCAACAATCCAAAAGCCATATATTTGTGATGATCTAAGGTACCATCTGATTCATCAGATATAAGGGAACTAGGACAACATTTTTGGTTTTCAAGATCATTTCCCTAAAGTTGATGAATTAAAAGAAATAATTACATGATTTTTGTACAATTTCACTGTTGTTCGTGAATTGAACAATTTCCACTTCATCCCTTAAATAAATGAAGTTGAATTTTTTATTCGTGATGTGTTAGCAGATCATGTGATAGATTGATGGGACATTCCATCTATTTCAAACAAAAGGTTAGCAAAAGTTATAATTCAATCTTATGGTAAGATTAATCATATATGGTTCCAAATATGAACATATACATCATATATCATACCACTTAATAAAATAAAACTAGTTTCTACTAACCAGGGACTTCTTGTAGGCCAGTGGTAGGCGATAAATGCCATTCACACTTCGGTTGTGGGTTCTATTCCAACAGCCTTGTCTGACGCGATGGGTTGTCTCTCATCCTACAGGTTTTCCTTTTTCTAAAACTACATTACTATAACATCTCAGCAATAATATCCAAAAAAGTTCTATCCTTAAACAATCATAACTTATGTCCAACATAATCCTTTCCAATCTTTAGGCATATTTAAAATACTACTGTCCAATCTCATATTATAGTGAAAACGATTACCAAAGAGTTCATATAACAAGCATGTTAATACCATCGTTGATCCCCATATATCATGAGATATGTCTTGTTGGTAACATTACAAACATTCGAAGGCCTTAATCATGTATTCTCTTAAAAAATGAATACCCATTGAATCTTAGTGAAAACATGCGTGCATTCAAAAGTTAACTCTTTTCACATACCAAAACCTCAAACCCTGATATAACTATTTCCTTATATCAGTCATGAGCTCATGAATACTGTCAAACATTTCATTTTCTGATTATCCCTTCATTATGTGCATATCATATTTTTTCCAAAAATATCTCAATCACTTTCCATGGTTACCGGTACCATAAAATTATTGAAAACCACAATAGAACAATACATAAATATTCCAATAATCCACGATACTCTATACAACAATATTTTGGAATCCCATTACCTAAACACTTAATCATTCCACCACATCATTGTCATATTCAACATCACCAATAGTGATCGCAGGTGACTTTCCTTTTTCTGTTCCATTAAGTGGTTGCCCATGTTGATAATCACCAACCCTTGGATTAGGGCATTTATTAGCACAATTCCCCATTTCCTTGCACATGATGCATTGAAGTGTTGGTGGTGCATTCTCTGAAGTCTTTTCATTATTCACATCATTATAAACCGTTTTTCCATTACTTCGACACTCACCTGCTCGATGACCTTCTTTTCCACACATAAAAAATTTTCTAGTCCCATTAATACAATCTCCACCATGCTTTTTTCCACACTTTGAGCATAATGAAACATTCGTCTTCTTTTCACCATTATTCTGAGATTTCTCCATGAACTCCATCTTTCGTTTCTTGTCAAAACCATGAGATGTATATGTAACACCAACTTCCATTTCTACCTTAATAGCACAACGCACAATTTCTTCATAGCTACCGAAGCCTCTTATAGCTAATTCCCTTCGAAGATTTGGTTTTAAGCCACTGAAGAATCGATCAAATTTAATTTCATGTTGGATGATAACGCCAGATGCATACCTTGGAAGCCTTGTAAAATTTTCTTCGTATATACCAACAGTTTCATCATCCTTTTTCTTCAGTTCATAAAACTCCTTCTCCATCTTTGTTAGAAGAATACAAGGGAAGTACTTATTGAAAAATAAATTCTTGAGCTCGACCCATTCCATGGACTGAATTTCATCTCTTGGCCTCAGATTCTTCATAATATTCCACCATTGATTACATTCACCTTCCAAACGATATACTGATAATATGAATTTATCGTGTTCAGAACATTGAAGAACTGAAAATATCTTTTCAATGGTACTGATCCATTGTTCAGAAACATGTGGATCAGAAGACCCACTGAAAGAAGGTGGACGTTACCTCATCAAGGACTCAATAGAATATTGTTCCCTTCTCTGCTCATTTGGAAGTCCAGAATGATTCATAGCTTGTGTAAGTATAAAAATAATATTTTTCACTCCATCTCCCATATCATTGGTTTGTTCCGGAGGAAAATCATTGCATTGTCCATTACATTGATCAACACGGTTCCTTCGGGTTCCAACCATCGTCTAAACCCCAAAAAGAATAGTGTGATAGGAAAAAATCATGCTATGGATAACAAAATAATAAAGGGGGATTACCATGAATATCTAACATCATAAGTTAAATTCTATTATTGTTACCATAGTTCTATGACTATATCCTATATGTATACTTATGCTTAGGGACATCCATAGACATACCTTGGAAATTTATCTAGGGATCTGACTAACATTTTCGTATCCTAGTTTCCAAAGGTTGACTAAACCTTTCCTCTGATACCAACTGTAGAGACCCAAAGCATGAAGTACATGGACATTACATTACTTTTTTGGAATACTTAATACATAACAAAAACAGACAAACAAGGACCTTAATAGTTTAGTGTCTTTGGAAACTCGGAATATAAACTTCTAATCATGTTGAAATATCTTCAACAACTCCCATAATGATCTTCCACTTTTTGTTTCCTTACCTAATATCATTATTTATTTCCAAGGGAAAATAAAACATAAAAAGGGTGATCTCAAATAGTCAGTAAGGGAAAACATAGATAACATATAACAATCCATTAACATTTGGATGAAAAAACATGATCATGAAATTTAAAAATCAAAATCTTGAGAAAAGATATAAATCGTGGAAGTACTTAACACATATATCATAATAGAACATCAACCATGATAAAATATAATTGGAATAAAACATTTAATTTTAGAAACCATTTAGCACATGTTATGATTTCTATAGTAGCCAAGGCATTGCTTCCAATACCATCTTAGTGGAGAAAGTCCCTTTCTGAATCGAGTTCACTCTTCGTTTCAGTCCTGTAACACTGAAACGGATTAACATACCATTCTAGCCATGTCTATCTCATGAGATATAAATCTTTACCCAATTAATTGGAGTGATATATATGTCTCACCCATCTCATAATGAAATCTTTCTTACTTGTTCCACAAAATAAACATACATCATTCATAATAACCCAATGAATAAAATGGGTTTCATAAACATCATCCCATCATCATAGAATCCATATAAATGAAATGGATATCATTTCATAATATGAAAAGTTAAACCATGTAAATCATAGAGACATGATTCTTGAAACATACACATATGAAATAATGTCATCTTAAATGGAAAATGGTTTTGATAAAACATTTGAAATGAATTCTTGAGGAAAATATCCTTTATTCTTCAAAATCAAATTATTTTCACAAAACATCATCCAATTTTAAAATAAATATATTTTGTTGAAAATATTCATGAAATATTTTGGAGAATGCTTCATGAAAATAAGGATTTATAAAACCTTAAAAATCAGTTCGTGCTGTATAAGTTAAAAAAACATTCTTCTCGTACTTTTGCCTGAAAAGTCAAAAAGTACCTCGTAATTTAAACAAAAGAAATATTCCTTACATACCATGTCGTAAAATTCAAGAATGGGTAAAAAGGGATTTAAAAATAAATGAGAAAACTTTTATAATACAAGGACATGGATTATAGAAATAACCCCAGTAAATACTTACAAAAAAGCAATCTCGGATAAAAATGAAATTTGAAAAATTATCCCTTACCTTAGGTCAGATATGCTTCGTACGTTTCTGAACCACCTGTATAATGATTTAAATAATTTCATTGACTTATTATAGAATCATATTCATTTTTATTATATCATATATGGGTCACTTATGACTCTATATTACCCGGTTTTTTGTAAGTTCCATGTAAAGCAGTGTTTTGGGTTAAATCGTTTTATTTATCGTACGTGTTTGGACTTGTTGTTCTTGATATTATTTATTATATCCTAATTTACTTAATTATAGAATGTAAAACATTATTTACATATAATATATATTTCAGTATATACATATATATATGATAGATCGATTAAATTAAATGAAATACACTGTTCACAGAGACGGTAGGTCGTACGTACGCATGAACGCTGTTTTTGTTTCCTTATTGAATTGAATGAAATTAAGTAGATGACATACACATAAATCCAGTATAATTATTATGTAATATATTTCATTATTACTTATTATATATACTTTATAATCATTCATGAATGGTTAACATGGAGAATGAATCTCATCGCGTCGTGGAGACGGTAGTCCGTACGTACGCACGAGCGATGATATCATTCCAATGATTGTGGAATTGTATTAGAGTGTATTTATACTATTTAATAATCAATATAACTTTACAATAATCATATATAGTTATTATTTACACCATTTTACCCATCCTTTTAATGTGGTGGTGGAAAATAGATTACACCACGGCGTGGAGACGGTATTCCGTACGTACACACGTGCAGTGATTTCATTTTCCATAGGATGGATAGATGGTGAAATAGGGTTGTTTCAGAATTATAATAACATAACATTATATTAGTGATACAGATGTTATTAATTCATAATTAAAAAACTAAATAAGAAGATGTGGAAGAAGAAATAAAGTTGAATGAATCGGTAACGGACATTACCTCTTCTTTGAAGCGCCTCTTTGAGACCTCCTCTTAGGGCATCAAAATTGGTCTTTGAAGAAGTCCAGGACCTCTAGTATGTTTCTAGGTAAGTGGAGAAGAGAATTATTCAGGGTTTTACCGAGCTTTAAGGCTTAATGTGGTGTGAGGAAGAGAGAGAGGAGGTGCCCTTTTATACAGGAGGAGATGAGCACCTTTGGAATAACAAAAAATATTATTCTATTATAATGTCATATTCTATTTTTAATATCTAAAAAATGAGTTATTTCGAAGATAAGATGGGGATGGGTATAAATCCTTTCATTCAATTGAATTTAGACAAGTTTAGGTTTCTATTTCTACCTTATCATTTAGATTTAACTTTAAGTTAAATAATTTTTCTTTTACCGTGTCTTCTTGTTTTCTTCCACTATAAGATTAATAAACATACTATAACCGGTCAAAAGAACCCCAAGTTGTTCATTATTAATATATATATCCTTATATATGTCATTTGGACGATTCTTAGAATTTTAGGAATAAAATAACAATTAATAATATAATATTTGTTTTAAAAACTATTTTATGTCAATTTTGACACTATTAGGTAATTGATTTTTGTGAAAATAATAACAGAATGATTAGTTAGAAAAATGTTAATTACATCAATACTAACATGTCATATTAACATTGACAATTATTGGAATTCATCAAAAGTCTGAAATTACAATTATATGGGTATTTATAACATCAATTATGTCAATATTTCATAAATAATATAATTACTGCATCATCATTGTGTCATAAATAAACTAAATTATTTAAAGTGTAAAAATTACAAATAAAATTGAATTATGTAGGAAATATTTTTATCTTTCTATTTAATATTTACAGTCTAATTTACCCTATGTATATCCCTATGTTAAAAATTATTTACATATTAAACATTGATTTTAACTATTTTGACCATTCTTTAAATAAATAAATAATAAATGTACTAAACTTATCCAAGTGGGCCTAAATGGTCATATTTTATTCCTAAGGTTGTTTTTGGTCGAATTAAATTTATCCAATCGAATTAAGACATGTGTTAGGGTAATAATAATATCGTTTTTACACTTAATTACCCTATTTACTTTTAACCGTTGTAAAAAAAAGTAAAAAGTTATTATTCACCAAAAATTATGTTCATCTCATTTAACCACATTTTACATACTGACATAAACCATGTCTCTTGGGTTTTTTAAATTCCACTCACAGAAGCGGTAAAATTATATTTTATGTGAATTTGGAAATTCTCCTAGGAGGTGGGTAAAAGACAGTCAAAAGTTCAAGAAAATTTTTATATATCTAAAATTATTATAAAATGACTCTAATGAATTAAATTGAACTTATATAGGTATTATGTGTCAATTGTGACCTAAAATAAATTTAAATCGAATAAATATTTATTTAAATAAAAATTTGATTCTTAAATAGTAACCCAGTGTTTTCACTATTCATCAAAAATTGTAAGTTTTCAGAAAAATACCAAAATATCACCCTAGGATAATTTTGATAATCCGAATCCAAAAATTAAGTCCATTTTGAAAGATGAAATGTACAAAAATTTAAAAAGTGGTTATTACTATTCATAACGGGTAGTTTAAATAATATTTTAATATCATATTGTTGTTTAGTGAAACTCAGTATTGCGTACAACACACGCTATCGAGGAAGGTCGTGATTGTGTGTAATGCAGCCAAGTTAGGGTTGTGTGTTGTGAAAGAATCCTTTGTTGTAGCGTACAACACAAGACATCAATAAATTTAAAAATAATATTTTTCATAAAATCTCGGGGTGTTACATTAATTCTTATTATTGTGATAATTTTATTATTACAGGAATGAATATAATAATAATAAGGTTCCAAACCCAAAACCTGCCCCCCCCCCTCGTTCTACACTACAGGCCCTCCTAGCTTTCCCCATTACTATTGTTCCAACCACAGAATCCCTTCACCGCAGTGCTACACTCGTACTCTGACGTTATGGCTCCCCCCCTCGTGCCTCCGACTACCACTAGCCTTTTCACATCTTCTTGATCTCTCCTCCATGCTACGACCCCACACCCCTTTCACGTTCGGTGCCCAACTGACCCGGCTGGCCCCCCTCCTGTTTCGTTGTGACCTACCTCATTTGGCACCTTCAGCATCTGGAAGGGCCTACCTCATCTGTTCGATTTTCAACTACCGCCCTACCCGCACTGTCCCACACTCCGGTCAAGCCCCTCTAGACTCCTACTCATAGATTCGTCTTCTCCGCACATTCCACCCTTTCCCATGCGTACCCTCTAAAACCGTAACCCACGCTACTCCGGCTGTGAACTCCCTCATCGTCACCCTCTCTTGTGTGTGCATCCTCGCTGAAGCCCTCTTTGGAACGAAACTCACATTTGAGTAGGAAATAACCTCCTTGGCTCTTGTTATAGCTTTTTCCGACATCCGTAGTAGAAGGCAAGGATGTTTTGCTTCATTTCGGTCTGATGCTGACATTCAAGGTATAGTTTTATGCACGCTGTTTAGTTTTGAAGCTTCATTATACCATTAATTATCCTTTTATAATGTTCTTTAATATTTTCGAATTTGTTAGAAATATGTTTTGAGTTAGTTCCCTATTTACATATTCATGCATCTACGATGATATGCTCATTTTATTGTTGAATCATATTTTGATAATTTTAAAAATATAATTCGAATCCCTGTGTTATCCTTGTATAATTTTTTGTGATGTTGTCGAATTTATGGAATTGGTTAAAATTTGTCTTTGGTTTTATTATTCAATTATGTTTACATTAATGTAATTTGATGTGATTTTGAGGGTGTGGCCCTTAGTTTTGTTTTATAAAATGGTGAAAATGTGGTTTGGGTTTTACTTGTGATCTTTGTGATTTTTTGTAGGGTTAGTTTTTATATTGTGTTTTGATTTCATTGTTTGTCTTAAATTTTAATTTAGGTATTTGTTGTGTTTTTGAGTCCAGAGGATTTATCATAGGGAGTTTTGGTTAGTTTCGAAGGTGCTCACACATATTCCTAGGAATGGATGTGAATAAATATATGTATCTTCTATGTGCTCATTCCCTCAGGGTGCATGGAACACATGCATTAGTTTAAGGATATATATATATATATATATATATATATATATATATATATATATATATATGGAAGTGTTTGCATGAGAGCGAGATCCTGTTTGAGTTAGAAATCATTGGCTTGGTCCTACTCTTGAGGTAGGCATTTCCATCCCTTCCCTATTTCCGAAGTATTCCATAGGCACATTCATGGTTTCATTTAATTTATAAATGTTATTCTCACTCTTATAATCTAGATAGTTTTTTCATTTTATTGTTTCTTTGTTGGTTAAACGTGTAAAAAAACATCTTTGAAATAGTTCCTTTTTTGTGCAGGTGTTTCTATGTCATTGCTCCCAATTTTAATCCATTTAATACGTTTGTTTTTTTAGTTAAGTCTTATATTGTGTTTTAAACCTCTATTATGTTTATAGATAACCAATGGTAGTGTTTTCCTATTGAAATTTTAGATAAAAAATGAATTTTTGGATCATCCTCTATTTACACACATGTTTATGCCTTTCCAACTTGGATGGAACTAAATAACTTTATCTACAATGGAATTGTTCGATGAATTGAGTAGTTTTTTATTTTAGAAACGTTTTTTGGGATCTTTTTGGTCCTGTGTTGGTTAGTTTTATGGAACTTATTATTTTTGTAGAAATGATTTCGTGTGTCTCTTTGAATAGGTAGTTTTCTTGAATACTTGGTTTTATAAGCGGTATTTGTTTTCTAAATATTGTGGGTCTCGTCATGCGGTCCATTAAATTGGATTGAAATAAAATCCATGAGAATATGGAAGTTTGGATTTTTAAATAAGAAAGTGGTGTTTATAGTTGTTTTAGAAGATCTTCTGCAATGTTTTCATAATGGCATTTGATTATAAAAAACTACAGGCCCGATTTACAACTCCAGGTGTTTAATAAAGTGTTTTTGATAACCGAATGATGTGACAACCTAGTTGGTACTATGTATGTTTGACATGTAGGCATATATAAAAGTATATGGGGGTATTTATACCTAGGGAAACGCTTAATGGGTGAACGTATAGGAAGCGTCTATGTTTGGGGTAATATAGTGTAGTGAGATGAGTCATGCGTGTGAGGGCCTTTATACTTACAAAGTATTATTATAACCACCATGTGTTCCTATATGTATTGTATATGACCAAATGATTTTTCCTGACCAACCCCAATGAGATAGGTTGGTACCCCCTGGATTTGTTGTTAGGCCAGGTGGTCTTTTCGACTGGATTGGTGAGTTCGGGTGGTCAGTTGGTTATAGACATAAGAGATTCACCATACGCCGGTATGTAGTTCCGAAATAGAGTATGTCTAAGAGTCTTCAACGGATGTTTAGGATCACCCATGGTTACTAGATTACATACACGGATTGATTACTTTCTATTGAACTGGTTTATTTTTAGTTTAAATTTTTACTTGTTTTACTCTAGCCTAGCTTTGGTATTTTTTTTGGATTTCATTTATAAAATGACATATGATTTTTGAAATGCAGTATAGCATGTGTTGGGTTTTTTATGAGGACAACATGTCGGATATTTTAAAATGTAAAACCCTACTTTTATATCTATATATCAATATTATGTCATTGTAATTTTTTTGGAAAAGGGAACTATTGAATTTAGTGTTTTATTCTTGGAATACCTACTAAGAATCTCAGTTCTCACACCTATTATATCATTCTTGTTGCAGGTTCAGTTACTCATGTAGGTTGATGGTATAGTTGTTCAATGTTGGTGCAGGCTTGATTCTGAGTAGGGTGGTGACCTAGGAGGTTACAAGGAGGTATGCATAGTATATTTTCTTTCCTCTATTAGTATTATTTGGTTATCTTTATTTTTTTTACCTATTTATCTTTTTTCATGGACCAAATTGTTCCCAATGGTTAATTGTTGATGCCCGACACTAGTTGCCAGCCCATGGGATTTGGGAACCCCCCTCAGGCCATGCCATAGGCCGACTCGGGTGACCAGTTTAGGGTCGACCCGGGTTGGCTCATCACAAAATGGTATCATAGTAGGACCTTGTTATTTGGGGTGTCCGGTAGAAAGAGATTATGACTGTCAGAGTTCAAGAGGATGGTTATGGGTTGCTGCCTGATCACCACCACTCGCAATGAGACCTGAGTTACCAGGGCTAGTATGGGATTTGAGTCATTTTTTCTTTTGTTGATTTGGAATAAGGGATAACAATGGAGGCTAATCGGTTCACGATGTGGCCTCACATGGGGTGCTAACCCATTTGGTGTTCAAGTGCCTAGTTTAAGGTCCTCTTAGTGTTATGCCTTACATGGGGCATGGATCACCACCATGTCGTCAGGTTAGGCACAGACGATAGTTCCTCATCGGATGGTATAAATTTGGTTGTGTTTTTCTTGAACTCGGTCGAGGTGAGTGTGTATTGAAAATGAATGTTATTTCGAAATGAAAAATGTTTTCCTTCCAAATGGTTTTTGAAATGATTAATGTGGGTTTTTAAAGACAAAGTTTATCGATTTCGAAAAACATGGTATGTATTTGGATTTGGTAATGAAATTGAGTGTTTTAACAATGGAACTCTTTATGGAGGGTCACATGTGAGTGGGTATGTACAGAGAGTGTGTGGGGGCACCTGTTCACATCTAATGTGAGTGAGATTCAATGAATGAACATGTCATTGTTTATAAGGTTCCATAGGAGTGTTTTACTATTTTAAAGGGATTATGGTTTTGGAAAAGTGATTTTTTCTTATGTTTGTATATTCTTGGTTTATGGGCATGTTTCCCTTGTCTTGTGATGTTTCTTTTATTGAGTTTTTTCTTGATGACCAGTTTCAATTGTGTTTTTCATGTTGTTATGACTATGCCACCCAGAAGGCCTCCAAAAAGTGTTAATGAGTTATGCCAAGTTCTCAGTTCCTTCTGTGAGTTGCATGCTAATCGTGGTATTCGAAGTCTATAAGAGGTAGATGTATTGTTCGAAAATATAGTGTGTCTTTGGGTTGTTGGGAACTCCCAGGGTCGTTAAGTTTCGTACCATCCTGGAGTTATTTGAGGGTTACGTTCTCAACTAGTAAATATGAGATGTCTCATCATCGTTAGTGTTTTTTCTGTGATTAATGGTGGTTGACTTTTGAAAAGGGTTCCCATATAACAAGGAGTGCGGGCCTGTGGAACCTGCCTCCATGAAACTATCCTCATCTATACTGGCTCCTAGTTCGTCGGACAACACTCTTCTGCACCACCAGTATGGCCAGTTTGTAAATTATATGCCGACATGTTGCATCCCATTGAAAAAATACGACCATCATGGTTGTTTGAATGATCAAACAGAAGAAGGAGTTAGAGACCCCAAGATAAGAAAGGATGACTGTGAGGCAGGAGATGCATCATCCATCAGGGCCCTAGCCACAGGTCTCAGGGTGAAGTTCACACACAGTCAGGAGTAGACTAGGGTGTGTGGAACATCGGTCTGAATTTTTTTTTCAGCTTTGGGATGGAAATATCAAATATTTCTTTGTTATATTCTTGTCATTGTCATAATCTCATCCTTATTGTGGTGGCATGATGAGCTTGTCCCCCCCCCCATTTCAAACGGTCTTATCTTCTCTCAACGTGGTTTCCATGTTGTTCGATTTCTGTGAAGGGTGTTAGGCCCGTGAATAAACAGACCCATTCTGCTTTTGATTTGGTCTCTACTGTGTTTATTTGGGGTATATTTCATTTCGTGAAATTGATGGGAGGTGTGGAGTTAATTTCTCATCCTCAAGTTGTTGGGTTGTTTCGTAGAATGCTTTCCGTCAATGTCTCAGGTGTGTTGTTCAGTCCATGTGGGGAAAATGAATGAGTTCGGTTTGGGAGTTCCTATATGGTTCTTTTTTGCGGGGTGTTCGGGTTTCATGGTTTCCATGTTTGAAAATTCATGTGGTGTAGAGAACCCTACGACGTTATCCACTCATTGTCGTGTAGTGGTTTTCCTTGAATTGGTCGGGTATGACATTTATTGGGAATGGTCACCCTGAGGCTCTCAGTTCTCTATGTTTTTTTCTAGGAAGGGACTGAAGTTGGGTTTACTGTGGGCTTGGTTACTTTCTAGGGGAAGAAAGTGATTGTGGTGGGGAGATTTATCACATCCCAAATTCGAATGCCGATTTATTTTATTTTATTTTTATTATTTACTCAGAATCAAGTCTTTTGGAAAAGGATTAGCTATGACCCAGTTTGAAATTTTTGAAGTTTGATGTTTTTTGTGGGTCTCTGGATGGTGCGCGGTCACCGAACTGCTAGCGGCAACCATGTATTCGGTCCTCGAGACTGTACAGTTGACCGATTGTTATTATTAATCAAAAATGAAATGAGACAAATCTTAATTTTTAATTATAATTATGTTTATATTAGTACTATTTTGTTGTTATTAATATTATTAATATTATTATCATCCTTTTACTGATATTATTATTATTATTATTATTATTGAGAAATAATGTTTTTTTTCAAATTTTATTATTGTTATTATAATTATTATTATGAGTAGGTTATTATTATTTTTAACATGTCAATTATTATTATTAATATTGTAATAATATTATTATTATAGGAATGAAAAAATAATAATAAGGCTCCAAACCCTAAACCCATCTTCCCCTGTTCCACGCTACAGGCCCTCCTGGCTCTGCCCTTAATCGTTATTCAAGAGGCCGAATCCCTTCGTCATGGCACTACACTTCTACTCGGACCCCTTGGCTCCTACCCACGCCTCCAGACTCTTCTAGCCTTGTCACCTCCTCATGATATCATCTCCCTAACATGACCTCACACCTCTGTCGTGTTCATTTCCCAGATGACCTAGCCAGCCCCCCTCCTGGTTTGGTGCGGCCTTCCCCATCCGCTCCCTTCCGCCCTTTCTAGAATGTACCCAACGGAATAGCAACCCTCACTGCTATGTCCATGACCTCCCTCTCCATCATCCTCTCTAGCGTGCACAACCTCGTTGATGCAATCTTTTGCACACAACTCATATTTGAGTATGCTAAGACCTCCTTGGATCTTGTTCTTTCTTTTTCTGACATCTGCTATCTAAGGCGAGGTAGTTTTTCTTCATTTTGGTACACTTCCGACATCCAAGGTATGTTTTTATACCCACTATTTGGTTTTTCAGCTTCGTTATTCCGTTAATTAGCCTGTTATAATGTTCTTGAATATTTTTTAATTTGTTAAAAATATGTTTTGAGTCAGTTCCCGGTTCATGTCTTCACGCGTCTACAATTATATGCTTGTTTAAGTGCCAAATCTTATATAGATAATTTTTAATATATAATATGCATCCCTATGGTATCCTTGTATATTTTTTGTGATGTTTGGCATTGAAAGAATTGGTTGAAATTGGTCTTTGGTGTGAATCTTTAATTATGATTATGTTAATGTAAGTTGATGTGATTTTGAGGGTCTTGCCCATAGTTTTATTTTATTAAAATGGTAAGAATGTGGTTTTTGTTTTACTTTGAACATTGTTATTTTTTGTAGGGTTTGTTTTTAGACTGTTCGGATTGATTTGTTTGGCTAAAATTTTATTTTAGGGATTTGTGGTGTTTTGACTCTCGTGGATTTATGTTAGAGAGTTGCATCCAGTTTCGAAGGCACGCATGCATATTCCCAAATGTGTATGTGTATAAATAAATGTATCCTCTATGTTCATGTTCTCTTATGGTGCGGGGAACACGTACATCCATTTAAAGGGATATATATATATATATGGAAGTGCATGCTTGCCAGCGAGCTGCTTCTTGAGTTATAATGATTTGGCTTGGTCTAGCTCTTTATGTAGGTGTTTCCATCCCTTCTCTCTTTCTGATGTATTCTATAGGCACTTTCATTGTTTCAATTAATTTATAAATGTTATTATCACCCTGATAATCATGATAGTTTATTCATTTCAGTGTTTCATTGATGGTTAAAAATGAAAAAAACAGCTTTGAAAGAGTTCCTTGGTTATGTGTAAGTGTTCCCATTACATTGCACCCAATTTTATTCCATTTAATTCTTGGTTTTTCTTAAATAAATCTTATATTATATTTCTCACCACTATTATGTATATAGTTATCTTATGGTAGAGTTTTCTTTTTGAAATATTTGATAAAAAATTGATTTTTGGATGCTCCAATATTTACACACATGCTTATGCCTTGCCAATATTGTAGGAACTAAATGCATTTATCTACAATGGTATAGTTTGATTAAATGAGTGGTGCTTACTTGTAGTTACATTTTTTTTGGAAATTTTTTCCTTTTTTTTGTTTAGTTTAATGAAACTTATTTTTTTTGTAAAAATGATTTTGTCTGTCTCTTTGAATTGGTAGTTTTCTCGAATCCTTTATTTTAGAAGAAGTTTGCCTTTTCTAAATGTTGTGGGTATTTTCATGCATTTCGTTAAATTAGAATGAAATTAAATCCATTATTATATTATCGTTTGGATTTTTAAATAAAAAATTGGGGTATAGAGTTGTTTTATCTGACCTTGTGATATTTTTTCATAAAGGAATTTGATTATGGAAAACCAGAGGAATGATTTACAACTCTAAGTGTTTAATAAAGTGGTTTTGATAACCAAATGATATGATGGCCTGGTTAGAACATTGTATGTTTGAAATGTATGCATATATATGTATATGTGGAACTCCTATCAAGGGTAACCCTTTATCGGTGAACTCATATGAAGAGTCTGTGTTTGGGGTAGGCTAGTGCAGTGAGATGAGTCACGCATGTGAGGGCCTTCCTACTTACAAAATATTATTATAACCACCATGGGTTCCTGGGAATCATTTAGATGACTGAGTGACGGTTGCTGACCAGCTCCGATTAGATGTATTGGTACCCTCAGGATTTCTTGTTAGGCCATGTGGGCTTTGCCACTGGATTGGTCAGTTAGTGAGACCAGTTGGTTATAGACTTATGATATTCACCATATGCTAGTAAGTGGTTTTGAAACCGAGTATGTTAATGGGTCTTCTAGGGATGTTTTGGATCACCCATGGTTACTGGATTACTTACATTACTTGTTTACTTTCCATTGCACTGGTTTTTTTTCATTTGAACTTTTTACTTATTTTACTATAGCCTATATTTGGTATTTTCTATCTTTCATTTCATTTATAAAATGAAAAATGATTTTGGAAATTGTGAGTAGCATATTTTTTTTAAATGAGAATAACATGTTGCATATTTTAAAATGTGAAAACCCTACTTTTATATCTATATTTTAAAATTGTGTCAGTGGACTGTAATGGAAAAGAGAACTGTAGGATTCAATGGTTTATTCTTGGCATCCCTACTAAGCATCTCAATGATCACGCCTATTATATCATTCCAGTTGTAGGTTCAGTTTCTCATAAAGGTTCCTGATTCAGTTAATCAATGTTGGATCAGGCTTGGTTCGGAGTTAGGTGGTGACCTTGGAGGTCACAAGGAGGTATATACTATTTATATTTATTACACTGCTAGTTTTATTTGGTTATCGTTAGTTTTTGTTTATCTATTTATCTTTTTTTCATGGGCCAAATCATTCCCAATGGATAAGTGTTGATTCATTACACTAGTTTCTAGCCTATGGGGATCGGGAATGCCCCTTAGGCCATGTTATAGGCTGACTCGGGTGACCGGTTCAGGGTCTACCTGGGTTTGTTCATGAAAAAATGGTATCAGAGCAGGCACTTATTATTTGGGGTTTTTGGTAGAAGGATATTTGGACTATCAGATCTCAAGAGGTAGGTTACAGGTCAGTGCCTGATCACCACTGCTCTCAATGAGACCTGAGTTACCATGGGTAGTTCGGGGGTTCAATATTTTTTTGTTGTTGAGTTGGATTGAGGGATGAAAATGGGGGTCAATCAGTTCATATTACGACCTCACATGGGGTGGTGAACCATGTGGAGTCTATGTTATTCATTTATGTTCCTCTTAGTGTTATACATTACTTGGGGAATGGCTCACCACTATGTCGTTGGGTTAGGCAGAGCTGCTAGTTCCTCATTCCAATGGTTTATAGTTTGTTGGGTTTCATTTTGAACTCGATCGATGTGATTATGTGTTGAAAATGAAAGTGATTTCGAAATAAAAAAACAGATTTCTTCCAAATTGTTTTTGAAATTTGTAATGTGGGTTTTTACATAGAAAGTGTATAGGATTGAAAAAACATGGTATGTATTTGTATTTGGTATGGAAAAGAAGTGTTTGAACCATGGAAATCATTATGGAGGGTCACACATGTGTGGGTATGCACGGAGAGTGTGTGGGGAACTTGTTCACAGATGATGTGAGCGGTATTGAATGAATGCACTTGTGACAGCTCCTAAGGTTCCATAGGTGAGTTTTAAATTTTCAATGGAATAATGATTTTTGGATAAGTGATTTTTTCTTGTGTTTTATATGTCTAGCTTAGGAGCATATTTCCCATGGCGTACGTTGTTTTTTATTGAGTTTTTTTCTTGAGGAATGGTTTCGATGGGTTTTTGTTGTTGTTATGAGTATTCTTCCCAGAAATCCTCCAAATTGTTTTAATGAGTTATTCCTAGTTCCCAGTTCTTTTGTGGTTTGGCTACTTATCGAGGTAATCGAAGTCTGTAAGAGGTCGCTGTATAGTTCAGAAAGATAGTGTGTCTTTGGGGTTTTGGGAACTCCCAGGGTAGTTAATGTTCGTACCATCCCAAAGTTATTTTAGGGTTCTATTCTATACTAGTAAAGATATGATGTCTCATCATTGTAGAGTTTTGGTTGTGATTAATGGTGGTCAACATCTACGAAGGATCCCCATTTGGAAAGGAGTGCGAGCCGATGGAACCTGTCTCCATGAAACAATCCTCGTCAATACCGGCTCCTAGTTCGTCAGACCACTCTCTTATGCACCACTAGTGTAGCCAGTCCGGACATTCTAAGACAACATGTTGCATCCCTTCGAAAATGTACGACCATTGTGGTTTTTTGAATCATTGAAAAGAATATGGAGTTATAGATGAAAAGATGAAAATTTCTAACTGTGAGGTAGGAGACTCTATAGCCATCAGGGCCCCAGCCAGAGGTCTCGGGGTGAAGTTCACGCACAGTCGGGAGTTTTCGATTGGCTGTGGAACCTATGTCTAGATAATGTCTTTAGATTTCGGATGGAAGTATCCAAAATATACTTATTCTATTTTTGTCCTTTTCGTAATATCATCCTTAATGTGGTGGAATGATGAGCTCATTCCCCCACAATTTAAGCGGTCTTATCTGCTCTCATCCTGGATTCCAAGTTGTTCGGTTTCCTTGAAGGCTATTATGCCCATGAATAAACAGACCCACTCTAATTTTGAGTTAGTCTTAGTTTTTTCGTTAGGGGGATGTTTCATTTTGTGAAACTGATGGTAGGAGTTGAGTTAATTTATCATCCTCAAGTAGTTGGGTTGTTTTGTAGCAAGATTTCCATCAAACTCTCAGGTGTGTTGTTCGGTCCATGTGGGGAACATGAATGAGTTCGGTTTGGAAATCCCCATGTATGTCCCCCAGGGGGGGTTATGTGTTCGGGTATCAAGGTTTGCATGTTAGTAATCTGTTGTGGTGGGGAGAAACCTCCCTTGTTCTCCCCTCAATGTCAGGTAGTGGTTTTCCTTGAATTGGTCAGGTGTAATGTTTATTGGGAATAGTCACCCCAAGGCTCTCGGTTCTCTATTTTTTTGTTTGGTTAGGGACTCAAGTTGGGCCGACTGTTGTCTTGGTGACTTTCTAGGGGTAGAAGGTGTTTGTGGTGGGGTTAATTATCACACCCCGACCTCAAACACCTATTTATTTTGTTTTATTTTTATTATTTACTCGGTCCCATGACTTTTCGAGAAGGTTTACTTGGGTTGTGGGTTGAAATTGTTGAACTATGATGTTTTTGGCGGGTCTCAGGCCGGGGCACGGTCACCGCCCCGCTACCAGCGACAGTGCGTTCGTTCCTAGAGACTACGTGGTTGACTAATTATTATTTTTATTCAAAAATGAAACGACACAAAGCTTAATTTTTAATTATCATTTAGTTTATATTATTAATATTTTGTTGTTATTAATATTATTAATATTATTATCATCTTTTTACTAATATTATTATTTTTATTACTATTTAGAAATAAATTTTTTTTAATGCTATTATTGTTATTATTGTTATTATTATGAGTAGATTATTATTATTATTAACATATCAATTATTATTAATATAATTAATATTAATATTGTTTTTGTTTTTGTTTTTCTTTTTGTTGTTTTTGTAACAATATTATTATTATAGGAATTAAAATAAAAACAATATGGTTCCAACCCATAAACTTGTTGCCCCACCCCCCATTCCATACTACAGGCCCTCCTTGTTTCCCCCCTTACCGTTGTTCCAACTATTGAATCCCTTCGTTGTGGTGTTGTACTCATACTCTGACCCTCTGGCTCCCAACCATGCCTCCAAACTCTGCCAGCCTTGTTTCCTCCTCTCAATCTCTCCTCCATACCATGACCCTGCATTGCAGCCGCGTTCGATGCCCAGCCGACCCAGCCACCCCCTCCTGGTATGGTGTGACCTTCCCCATCTGGCGCCTTCCCCATCCAACATGGCCTCCCCCATTTGGTTGATTTCTGATTGCCGCCATCCACTCGTTATCCCGCCCTCCGGCTAGGCCCCTTCAACCTCCTGCTCATATTTCTGGCCTGTCCGCACCTTCTACCCATGCCAGTACGAACCCGCCAAAACTGCGACCCTTTCTTCTCCGGCATTGACCTCCCTCATTGGCTCCCTCTCTGACATGCACAACCTCACTGATGCCCTCTTTGTCACACAACTCATATTTGAGTATGATAAGTTCTATTTGGATCCTGATAACATACTATTTGATTGAATATTTTATGTATAATAAATTATATAATTACCTCACATTGTGTTAAATATGTTTATTTATAAAATATTTGGGATTTGATCATTCATTTGAAAATTTGGTGAAAATTTCAGTTTTACCCATTATAGTGCACTGTAGTATTTCGAAGATAAATATTTACTTATTTATTATTTGGATTTAAAATATTGTAAAATTGTTCCTAAATTAATTTTAAATGTCTTTTATTCAGGACACTATAGCTAAATAGTGCATTTGGTAGTTGAAAATTGGCCATGAATTCACATGTGGGCTGGACATGCCATAATGTGGAAGCTTCTGTATTTTGGCCATAACGAATTTATATGGGATTGGATTCTTCCCATATTTTGAGAGGAGATAGAGGACCCACGTCCCCACATATGATCATTCTTGAAGGCTCGCCAATTCACGCGTTTGTGTGGTCAAATTTGCAGTGCAAGTTGGAATAAAATATTTTGGCTGAGATTCCCCATTCACACTTGAAACCACTTTGAGCCTAGCCTCTCCACCACTCTATAAATTGGTGTTTTTCTCATTTTTTGGGGTTGGGATGTGAATTGGGAAGTTGAGGGTAGAAGAGAAGTTTATACACTCCAATTCTACAAATATTTCAATAAGGGATGCTCTTGAATCAAGGATCTCTTCGACGAAGCCTTCTTCTTCTCATTCGTGTTGTAATGATTTTGTTTGTGTAATAAACTTATTTGTTCTTCCTTTATTTATTATATTTTCTTCTGTTTTATTTAAATTTATTCTTCTCTTAATATTCTTATTTGGTCTGGAATTCTTGAATACAAACGTGATTGGGTTTTACTCTTTCTAAACCTTTGTACATGCAAAATGTTTCTACGATGATTACGCCAACCATGGAAGAGTAGCCTTTTAGTAATCGATCTATCCCTTACCTTCTTCATTCATTTATTTTGAATCAATGATCTAATTTAATTCAATTAATATGATCTATTAATTGATTTTTCATTTTAAATTAAACTACGCAAGCGATTGAACAATAAACATAAATCACGAGAGGTCGAGAATTGTGTGAATTGTGAGAGTGTGAACTTAACTGGTAATTCAAAACCACACGGGATCAATTTGCAGTGTTCAAATATATTCCCTAAACTAAATTAATTCTGATTTCTAGAGAGGATATGTGCATTAATTTACCACTGAACATAAGCTATCCTTAGACAATAAATCAAAGCAGGGTTCTGCGATCGCATGTTCTGAAGATAGCCAAAGGTCAAATTCCCTTAATCTTTGTGATAAAGTTAATCCTCGTAGGGTTTGGGATTTTACAAATAATGGGATCATAATTACATGTATTTTAATTTAAATTATAATGATTAATAAGTTAATGAAGAGGAAGATTTATATCGATTACTCCTTTTCAATATTGTCTAAAAAACATCTTCTTGTTGTGTCTTTTTAATCAAACTTCATTTCAAAATTAAAAATAAAAAAATGAAATATTTTTCCAGAAAACATCTTCTAGATTTATAAACTATAAAAAACCCTAATACTTTTAAGTAGTATTTTTATTCTTTGTTATTTTATTTTTAGAATATATTTAATAAGTTGTTTGAATTTACTTCCTCCTTTGATAGACGACCTTGGTCAGCCACTTTGCTACACCTAGGTAACCTGAAACCAAACATCATTTGAAGGCGCCCACGACAACGATCATTCAATTTGGCGTCGTTTCTAGGGCGTCAAGTATATTATTCAACTAATTAGATGTATTTTTTACTTTTATTTTCATATTTTATCTTTTATTCTATCTTTCTTCTTCCCCCTTTCTAAATTATCTTCTTGGTTTTCTATTTTTTTGGACCATCAAATCAAAATTCTTATCATTTTATTATGGTCCACTTTTCTTCAATTAATTTTTCAATTTCTCTAATTTATGACACGAACTAATCCTGAGGATCTCTTAGATCTTAACCCTGAGATTGAACGCAGCCTTAGGGCGCGAATCTGTCATTCTCAGTCTACAGGAAGTGGAGACATTTACCCAACTAGGGAATGCCTCCACTCTAGGAATTTTGAAATTGGAAACACTTATAAGTCTAAATTAAAACAATAACCAATGGCTGAAAATAATCGAAATGAACATAATAGAACCATTCGAGAATTGGTTGCACCGGATATAAACTATCAACTAAAATGTATTGCATACCCAATCCTCGAATCAGACATTGAATTGAAATCTGGATTAATTCACCTTCTTCCAATGTTTCATGGCTTATCTCGTGAGGATCCAAAAAAACACCTTAAGGATTTTAATGTGTTTTTCTCAACCTTAAAACCAAGAAATGTTTCTTAAGATCAAATTAAATTAAGAGCATTCTCATTCTCACTTGATGGAACTACACAATATTGGATGTATTATTTGGAACCTAATGATTTAAAATTTTGGAATGATTTGAAATTTCTTTTCTTGCAAAGATTTTTTACAGCATCAAGGACCACATCCATTCGAAAGGAGATATCGGGGATCAAGCCATCCCAAGGAGATGTAATGTATGAGTACTGTGAGCGATTCAAGAAGTTGTGTACAAGCTGTCCCCATCACCAAATCAGTGAGAAAATCCTCATCCAATACTGCTACGAAGGACTAACAGCCATGGAGAGGAGCATGGTGGATGCTGCAGCTGGAAGAGCATTGGTGGACAAGACACCAGCATCCACACGTGCATTGATCGACAAGATGTCCTAAAACTCCCTACAATTTGGTGATAGAGTTACACCACATATTAGGGGAGTACATAAGGTAAGTCCTTCTTCTCTTGAAAGTCATTTGATTGATACCATGTTGGAAGAATTGACCACTATGGTGAGGCAGATAGCTTTGGCTCAAAAGACATCCCAACCCACTCCTTTAAGGCCTTGTGGAATTTGTACAGAGACAAGACACCTAACTAACTGTTGCCCACAACTACAAGAAACAGAGAAATGTTCAGTAGTATTCTCAGGGAGACCTTATCAGTAGCAACAACCATATCCCCAAAAGAAGCTGGATTCCTTTGCACCAACATACAAGCAAGGGTATAAGGATCAATCGAACATGAGGTATGGATCTGGTCAACAACAAAGGCCACTCTTTTAACAAAACTTCTAGCAACCTCTACCTTACAAACAGTGTTTCCAACAACCACAAAAGATATTCGATGCTCAAACATCAACAAGTCAGCATTAAGGGAATCTATAACACAAGGTGTACTCTAACACTGATGATCTTTTTAAACAAATTGTTCTTAATCAACAGAATGAGTTGAAGAGTCAAGGTTCGGAGTTGAGGGAGTTGAAGACTCAAATGATGCATATTGCCACCGCCCTCCATGAACTCGTAAGTAAGAATTCTGGAAATCTACCTTCCCAACCCACTACAAATAAAAAGGGGAATGTCAGTACCATAAAATTGAGAAGTGGGAGGCAAACAAATGATGCTTCTCCACCTACGATTCCCCCAGGATTCACCTCAAATCCCAAAAATCCCAATTCCGCATCAACTGATGAGAAACCCAAGGAGAAAGATAAAGGTAAGGAAAAGATTGATGATATTCTTCTAAAACCCATTCCTTTTCCAAACAGGGTTGTTCAAACAAAAAATATGGCTGAAGAAGCAATTCAAAAGGATGTTTTGGACACATTCAAGCATGTAGAGATCAACATCTCTCTACTTGAAGCCATCAAAAGATCCCTAGGTATGCCAAATTCTTAAAAGAACTCTACACCAATCGAAGATGTCTCCAGGGAAATTAGAGGACCAATCTTGGATGTATTGTGTCCACACTCATTACACCAAATCTTGCAATGCCAACAATGTGCAAGGATCCATGGACATTCACCATCCCATGCACCATAGGGGAGTTTCAATTTTCTAATGCACTTTGTGATTTAGGTGCTTCCATAAATGTGATTCCTCACTTTGTATTCTCTTCCTTTCAGGTTGGTGAGTTAAAGCCGACAAGAGTAGTGGTGCAGTTGGCAAATAGATCTATGGCATTTCCAGCAGGAGTCCTTGAGGATGCACTTGTCCGAGTAAGAGACATGATATTTCTAGAAGACTTCTATGTGCTTAACATGGTGGATTATCAGGTATGTTCTCATGCCCCCATTATCACAGGCATTCCCTTCCTCAAAACATCAAAAACTATCATAAATTTCAATGAGGGTACACTTTACATGGATTTTTGAGATGAAGTTGTGGTATTTATTGTCATGGAATCGATGAAGTACCCCTCAGAGGACCATTCTGCTATTGTCATCTCCCATTTTGAACCACCAAATAAGAACTCCATGGAATTTCATTGTCCTATTCTTTGGGAGATTATGAGTATTGGTTCGAGTTTGATGTCTAAGTGCACTTCCACACATGTTGCTGATACACAATACTCTCTTGTATTTGATTTTGATGTGGATTCATATTATGATTTTTATCATGTTTACTCTGATTATAACATGGTTGTTTAGTATGCTGATCGATTTGATGCTTTATTCACTGTTTTTGATGATGTCTATTTGGATACCGATGCTCTTTGTGCACATATTTCAGTTCCTTAAATTTATCCATCCATACTACACCCTCCTTAATTAGAACTCATGCCATTTCCTACAAATCTGAAATACTCATTCTTGTTGAGTGGTGAGAGATTACCTGTTATCATTGGTAACAATATCCCTTTTGAACATGATGAAAAGATTTTGATTATTTTGAGGGAGAACATCAGGGTAATTGGGTGGACCTTGCCTGACATATCAGGTATTAGCCCCTCCATTTGCATGCATAGGATTCGCATGGAGGATGGGGCTAAACCAGTGAGATAGCCACAAAGGAGACTCAATCCCACCCTCATAGATGTTGTCAAAAAAGAAGATGAGAAATTGCTCAAGGATGGTATAATCGTTCCCATTTTAGATTCTTAGTGGGTAAGTCCTATTCAGGTTGTGCCTAAGAAGAGTGTTGTTACTGTTGTTAAAAATGAGAATGATGAGTTAGTTCTAATGAGGGTGAAAAACAGTTGGCGTGTGCGTATTGATTTTAGGAAACTAAATCAGTCCACTCGCAAGGACCATTTCCCCCTCCCATTTATTGATAAAATGCTTCAAAGACAAGTTGGGAAAACACACTTTAGTTTCTTGGATGGATTTTCTAGATATTTTCAGGTTTCTATAGCTCCATAGGATCAGGAGAAGACTACATTCACCGGTCCCTTTGGCACATTTTCCTACCATAGGATGCCATTTGGACTTTGGAATGCCCCTGGTACCTTCCAGAGATGCATGGAGAGTATTTTTTCTGATTTTATTGAGACCTTAATGGAGATATTTGTGGGTGATTTTACAGTGTATGGATCCTCATTTAATGAATGTCTAAATTGTTTCGGAAAGGTACTGAATCATTGTATTGAGAATAATCTGGCCCTAAACTTTGAAAAGTGTAATTTCATGGTAGAGAATGGCAATTTATTAGGGCATGTAATGTCAAAACATGGGATAGAGGTTGATAGATCTATGGTAGACATTATTTCATATAAATTCTATCCTTCATGTGTGCATGATGTTAGATCTTTCCTATGGCATGCGGGATTTTATCGGCACTTCATCAAAGATTTTAGTAATATTGATCTTCTTATGTCACGATTACTTCAAAAGGATTCTGATTTTGTGTTTGATGATTCTTGCAGGACTTCCTTTGATGAGCTAAAGAATTTTCTGACCACTCCACCTATCATACATCCCCCACTGTGGGGGATTCTTTCTGAGCTTATGTGTGACACCTCCAACTTCTTGGTTGGTGATGTCTTATCTCAGAAGGTGGAGGGATGTTCACATGTGATCGCCTATGCATCGAGGACACCGGATTCATCCCAATCAAATTACACAACCACAAAAAAGGAGTTTCATGTTGTCATATTTTCTTTAGATAAATTCTGTTCATATTTATTGGGCTCTAAAGTAGTTTTTTTTCTTACCATGCAGGTATGAGGTACCTCTTGAAGAATCCAGATGTAAATCCCAGGTTGATCCGATGGATGATACATCTTGAATAATTTGATATTGAGATAAAGGACAAAAAGGGGTCAGAAAACATGGTGGCAGACCACATGAGTAGGCTTACCCACACACTAGAGGATGACACCTTGGACCAGGTACAAATTCAGGACACTTTCCCCGATGGGCATCTTTATTCCATCTTAGGTACCCATCTTGGGTATTGAGATTTAGTTAACTACCTTGTTTCCTCTGAAATACCTGCAGATTTATAGAAATATCAAGTCCAGAAATTAAAGAGTGAGTCAAGATTTTATTTTAGGGATTATACGTACTTATGGTGCATGTTTAGTGACCATGTTATTAGGGGTTGTGTTCCTAATCATGATTTTGAGTCTGTTTTGCAATTCTGTCATACACTTCCATGTGGTGGAAACTTTGGACCACAACGGACAGCTAGGAATGTTTTGGACTCTGGATTATATTGGCCTTGATTATTCCCTGATGTCTATGTGTTTTGTAAGTCATGCTCTCATTTCCAACACACAGGGAATATTTCTAGGAGAAATGAGATTCCCCAAAAACCCATACTATTCTGTGAGATTTTTGATGTGTGGGGCATTGATTTTATGGTTCCTTTTCCAAGTTCATATGGTTTCTTGTATATTTTGTTTTTTTTATTATGTGAGAAAATTGGTGGAGGCCAAGGCCACCAGGACTGATGATTCTCATGTTGTTGTGGATTTTGTGAAGGAAAAGATTCTTTGCAGGTTTGGAGTACCAAAGGCTATCATAAGTGACCAAGGGACACATTTCTGCATTCATAATATTTCTTCCCTTCTTAGAAATTATGGGGTGACACACAAAACATCAACACCATACAACCCCCAAACAAATGGCCAAGATGAGGTTTCAAATCGCGAGTTGAAACAAATATTGGAGAAAATCTTGAAGCCATATTAGAAGGATTGGAGCAAGTGATTGGATGATGCATTGTGGGCTTATAAGATAGCAAAATAGACACCCATTGGTATATCCCCATTTTGGGTTGTTTTTGGGAAAATGTTTCATCTCCCCATGGAAGATGATCATTGGGCTTATTGGGCTATAAAGAATGAAACATGGATTTGGCCCTAGCTGGAATCCAAAGGAAGCTGCAAATTCAAGAGTTTTAGGAGATTACATTGTCTTCATATGAGAACTCAATGCTCTACAAGGAATGATCAAAAGCATCTCATGATTTAATGATCCAACAAAGGGAGTTTCATGTTGGAATGAAAGTCCTTCTATATAGTTCACGACTGAGGCTGATGCCTGGTATGTTGCGTTCCATATGGTTAGGTCCTTATATTGTATCTAATATTTTTCATTATGGTACTGTGGAGATCATATAATAGGACACTGGAAGGAGCTTTACAGTCAATGGGAAATTTTTGAAGAGATACGTTGAGGGACTTCCTACTAATGTAGTGGATTTTATCACACTCCATGACCCCATCATCACTTGAGCACATCAGGATGTTCCTAACCCGTTCACTTTTATATTAATTTTCTTATTTAAAAATACTATATTACATGTGAATATATCATCTCATGGGTTCACATTTTGGACAATGCAATAGTTTAAGTGTGGGGGAGGGAACCTTTTAGTTTAGTAATTTCAATTGTTTTCCAATTTAAAAAAAATATTTTGGTGTTTTCCAAATTTTGTGTGTTTATTTTTCAATTTTTTGTGTGTTTTTGAAATTTTATAGCAGGAAATATTATCATCACAATTTGGAAATGCATATCAATGAGTGAAAAAATTTATCCCATGAAACTGAGCTTAAATGAATAATGAAAATGACTCTCTTTCATGTTCAAATATTTTGTAATTTCTTGAAAAGTAAACAGAATTTTGAATCCCATGCCACATCTCACTATCTTAATATTTGAAATCACCTTCTTGTGAGGCTTCTGAACCATTATTTTCTTAGTCATTACATTCACCTCACTTATTGAGAGAACTAAACCATGCTTGATTTAACTAGAATTTGATTTGTTCCTGTCAAAACATGAGGGGTTGAGGTACTTATGTTTAAATGATTGAGGCATTTGTTTGGTATTAAAGCCCCATTTCAAAGAATACTTTATTATTTCCTACCTTGAACATTTTATCCTTGTATCCCTTAGAATCCATGCATAGCCTGTTAGGATAGCCACATTACAAGCCAATTTTACCTATCCAACCAACTCTTGAAGTGAAGTTGCATAATCTAGTTGATCTTTTGTGTGGGGTAAGCTATGTTGTGTTGTGCTACGATATTTTGTGATACTTCAGGTGAAAAATTGAATCATTAATAGATGTGTTTTCTACTGAAGAAAAACATTATATTGAAAGTTGTTCCTTTATGAAGCTTTCATGATAAAAGAAGTTGTGCCTTTCTAGAGCTTCTAATAGAGTGGCAAAGTTGTGCCTATCTGAAGCTTTCAAGAAAATCCACTTCAAGAAGATTGAAATTTTTTATGCTGAAATAATGAATGGTGTAAACTTTCCACGACTATTCATGATGACGAAGATGAATTGATACTATACGGATTGAGGAGAAGAGCATATTTACGTTATAATTAGGTTAATGCAATTTTGCTTCAAAAAGAGTCAAGCCCTCCTCATTCAACCTTAGAATTTTTCACACCTAAATCCTAACAACCAAAAGCCACAAAATAAACCTAAGAAGTCCTCATGATAACCATACATCTTTGAATAATATAGGGTGGTGATGTATGAATTTATCAAGCCTATGGTGACCCTTGTATGAGTTTGTATGAGAAAGACATTGCAAAAAAAATTGATATATGTGTGATAAGTGAAAATTCAAGAAAGGTAATTCTTTTTGTATGGGAGGATAAATAAAGTGGAAATATATTGAATGATATAAATGAAGAACTTGAAATAATGTTCTTTTATGATTCATGATATATTTTGTTTCTTGGTGTGTAATTGTATGATCTCAAGGATATGTGTTTTAAAATTGGTTTGATTTGATATTAATGTTTAATTGATAAGAGATTTTTCTCCGGAGTGCAAAAGGGTAAGTGTGGGGGAGTTGATGAAACACTATTTTATTGAATATTTTATTAATTATAAATGATATAATTTCCTCACATTGTGTTAAATAAGTTTATTTATAAAATAGTTGGGATTTGATAATTCATTTGAAAATTTGGTGAAAATTCCAGTTTTACCCTTTATAGTGCACTGTAGTTTTGAATATAAATATTTTTATATTTATAATTGGAATTTGAAATTTTTTAACAGTGTTCCTAACGTAATTTTATACATCTTTTATTCAGGAAATTATAGCTAAAGATTTCATTTGTTTGTTGAAAATGGGCCATAAAGACAAAGGTGGGCTGGACATGACAAAATAGAGAAGCTCTTGTATTTCAGCCATAAATCCTTTATATGGGCTAGGATTAAGCCAAAATTTTGAGAGGGGATATAGGACCCATATCCTCACATATAATCCTATTGTAAGGCTGGAAAATTCATGCGTTTTGGTCATCAAATGGTCGGTGAAAGGTGGCATAAATTATTTGGCCGAGATTTCCCATTCACATTTGAAATCACATTGAACCTAGCCTCCCCACCACTCTATAAATTGGTGTTTTTCTCATTTGGTGGGTTTGGGACGTGAATTTAGAAGTTTATGGCTGAGGATCAGTAGATCGAATCCAATTTTCCAACCATTTCAATAAGGGTAGCTCTTTCATTAATGATCCCTTCGACGAAGCCTTATTCTTCTCCTTTGTGTTGTAATGCTTTTATTTGTGTAATAAACTTATTTGTTCTTCTTTTATTTCTTCTCATTTATTCTGTTTTATTTAAATTTCTTCTTCTCATTATATTCCCCTTTGGGCTGGAATTCTTGAGTAGAAACGTGATTGAGTTCTACTCTTTCTTGACCTTTGCACATTCAAAACGTTTCTACGATGATTACGGCACCCGTGGAAGAGTAGTCTTTTAGTAATCGATCTATCTATTACCTTATTCATTCATTTATTTTGAATCAATGAGCTACAGAAATTCACTTAATATGATCTATTAATATATTTTTCATTTTAAATGAAACTAATCAAGCGATTGAACAATAAACAAAAATCATGCGAGGTCGAGAATTGTGTGAATTGTGAGAGCGCGAACATAACTGGTAATTCAAAACCACATGGGATAAATTTTTAGGGCTAAAATATAATCCCTAAACTCAAATAATTATAATTTCTATAGAGGATATGTGCCTTAATTTACCACTGACCATATTCTAACCATAGAACATAAATCATTGCAGGGTGCTGTGATTGCATGTTCCGAAGATAGCCTAAGGTTAAATTCAGTTCATGTTTGTGGTAAATTTAATTCTCGTAGGGTTTGTGATTTAACAAATTAATGGATCCTAATTAAGTGGATCTTAATTTAAATGATAATGATTAATTAGTGAATGAAGAGGAAGATTTAAATCGATTACACCTTTTAAATATTTTCTAAAAAACATCTTTTGGTTGTGTCTTTTTAATCAAAATTCATTTCAAAATTAAAAACAAAAAAATGCAATATTCTTCCAGAAAAATTCTTCTAGATTTATAAACTATAAACAACCCTCATCCTTTAAAGTAGTATTTTTTTACTCTTTTGTTTTAGTTTTATAATACCTTTAATAATTTGTTTGAATTTACTTCCTCCTTTGAGGGATGACCTTGGCCAGCCACTCAGCTGCACCTATGTAACCGAAAACCAAACATCATTTGAAGGCGCCCACGACAGCGCTCTTTCAGCTCCTGCTTTTACTTTTTCTGAAATCCGCCGCCGATGGGGATACTGTTTTTCTTCATTTCAGTCCACTGATGACATATAATGTATAGTTTTATGCCCGCTGTTTAATTTTTTAACATCGTTATACCCTTAATTATCCTATTATAATGTTATTGAATATTTTAGATTTTTTAAAAAATATTTTTTGAATTAGTTCGTGGTCTACGTCTTCATGCGTCTACGATGATATTTTCGTTTAAGTGACCAATATTATTTTTCTAATTTTTAAAATATAAATCACATCCCTATGGTATCCTTTTATAGTTTTTTGTGATGTTTTTGCATTGATGGAATTGGTTAAAATTTTTCATTTGTATGATTCTTTAATTATGTTTATGTTAAAGTAAGATGATGTGATTTTGTGGGTGTTTCCATTAGTTTTGTTTTATAAAAATGGTGAAAATGTGGTTTGGGTATTGCTTGTGAAATTTGTGATTTTTTGTAGGGTTGGTTTTTATATTTTGTTTTTATTGCTTCATTTGGAATAAATTTTATTTTAATGATTTGTTGTGTTTTTCATTATTGAGGATTTATCTTAGGGAGTTGTTGTCGGTTTCTAAGGCACACACTCATATTCCCAGGTATGTATGTATATAAATATATGTATGTTTTGTGTGTGTGTTCGCTCATGGGATGGGTAACACATGCATCCGTTTTAGGATATATATATATATATATATATATATATATATGTGGATGTGTGTGCGTGTGAACGAGCTGCTGCATGAGTTAAAATGCATTGGCTTTGTCCGAATCATGAGATAGGCATTTCCATCCCTTTTCTCTTTTTGATGTTTTACATAAAAACTTGCATGGTTTCATTTAATTTATAAATGTTATGTGCACCCTTATAATCCAAATTTTTTATTCATTACAATGATACATTGTTGGTTAAAAGTGTAAAAAACTTCTTTGAAATAGTTCTTTGGTTATGTGTAGGTGTATCCTTGCCTTTTCACCCAATTTTAATCCATTTTATGCTTGTTTTGTCATAATTAAATCATATATCATGTTTTTCACGTCTATTATGTTTATATTTATCTTATGGTAGTATTTTCCTATTGAAATATTTGATTAAAAATGGATTTTTTTTTATGCTCCACTATTTACACACAGGTTTATGCCTTGACAACTTGGTTGGAACTAAATGCCTTTATCTGCAATGGTATTGTTTGATGACTTGAGTAGTGTTTTATTTTAGAAACAATTTTCTGGGAACTTGTTTGTCTTGTGTTGGTTAGTTTTATGGAACATAGTGTTTTTATAGAAATAATTTCGTGTGACTCTTTGTATTTGTAGTTTTCTTGAATCCTTGGTTTTATAAGTGGTTCTTATTTTATAAATGTTGTGGGCCTATTTTTGTGGTCATTTAAATGGGTTTGAAAATAAATCCACGAGTATATACCAATTTGGTTTTTTAAATACAAAAGTTGTGTTTAGAGTTGTTTTAGTTGAGCCTGTGCAATGTTTTCATATATTCATTTGATTATGTAAAAATAGAGGCTTGATTTACAACTCCAAGTGTTTAATAAAGTGGTTTTGATAACCAAATGATGTGATGGCCCAGTTGGAACATTGTATGTTTGAAATGATAGAATATATATAAGTATATGGGTCACCATTTTCTAGGGTAACCCTTTATGGGTGAAATAATAGGAAGCGTCTGTTTTTGGGGTAGGCATGTGCGGTGAGATGAGTAACGCGTGTGAGGGCCTTCCTACTTAAACAGTATTATTATAACCACCATGGGTTCCTAGGTGTCTTTTAAATGATCGAGTCATGGTTGATTAACAACCCCAATTAGATTGGTTGGTACCCTAGGATTTTTTGTTAGGCTAGGTGGGCTTTGCTACTAGATTGGTCAGTTAGGGTGTCCTGTTGTTTATAGACATAGGAGCTTCACCATACGCCAGTAGGTGGTTCTGAAACCATGAATTTCCATGGTTCTTCTCGGGGTGTTTAAGATAACCAATGTTTACTAGATTACATACATTTCTCATTTACTTTCGGTTGCACTAGTTTATTTTTAGTTTCAATTTTTACTTATATTACCCTAACCCAACTTTGGTATTTTCTATTTTGGATTTCATTTATAAACTGAAAAATGATTATGGAAATGGTGTGAAGCATGTGTTGGGTTTTTAAATGAGAGAAAAATGTCGCATATTTTATAATGTGAAAATCCTACTTTTATATATGTATTTCAATCTTTTGTTATTGGACTGTTTTGGAAAAGGTAACTATTGGATTTAGTGGTTTATTCTTGGCATCGCTACTGAGAATCTCGGTCCTCATACCTATAATATCTTTCTAATTGTAGGATCAGTATCTCCTATAGGTTCCCAGATCAGTTGCTCAATGTTGGATCAGTCTTGGTTCTGAGTTGGTTGGTGACCTAAGAGGTCATAAGGAGGAATGTATAGTTTATGTTCTTTCAGCGGATAGTTTTATTTGGTTATAATTAGTTTTCTAACTTTTTATCTTTTTTTTCTTGGGCCAAATCATTCCTAATGGTTATGTGTTGAGGCCCGAAACAATTAGTCAACTTGTGGTGATCGAGAACTCCCCTCAGGCCATGCCTTGGTCCCACTCGGGTGACCAGTTCAGGGTCGACACGGGTTGGTTCGTGACACCCCTCCACACCTCTCCCTTGATATCCCATTACCCCACTTCCAACCTACACAGCCATTCCCCACCCCACCCCAACTGGACACCCCCCCTCTGTGGACATCCATCACCACCCCCCACACCTCTCCCTGGAAATCCCACACCCCCTCCCAAAATGCTCAACCCACCCCACCCTGACATCCCACCCACCCCTCCCCCATCCTTGGTCATCCCCCCAACCTATCCATAGGCAATCCAAAACCCCTCCCAACCTTCACATCCCACACCCCGACCCCTCCCCACCTGGACAGCCCACCCCACCTCCCTTGACAATCCAAACCCCTCCCCCACACCTCTCACCAGAAAACCCACACACCACTCCCCATCTACAGAACCCACCCCACCCCACCTAGACAACACACCCACCCCCTCCCTGAACTGCCCACCTGCTCCCACCTCTCCCTAGATAGCCCCCCTACCCACCTACACAGCTCCCCCCCCACATGGATATCCAACCCCACCTAGACAGCCCACACCCCCTCCCAAGATAGCCCACACCCCCCTCCCCAGACATCCCACACAACCCACATCTCCCTGGCCAACCCACACCCACATCATATAATCATGATTTCTAATTTATTTCAAGTAATTTATATTTAAAGAATAGAAATAATTCTATATTTCTTCGCATTTAACATTACAAGGGTATAGAACTAATCATGGTGAATAATTCTCATCATGAACCATCATTTTATGTTTAACTGTAATACATTAAACAATTAATAATCCATAATATTAATAAATTAATCCTCAAGTGTTAAAATACGTCAATATCACCAATAAAATTTATTTACATTCTTCATAGAATATCACAAAATTTTATCCAAATGTTTTTTCCTCAAAATTTTTTTTTATTGGGTGGGTATAATTCCACTAAAAAGTTATATATTAAATCATACTATCTTACATTCCAAATGACCACAAACAATGGTTGATTAATGAATGAAAAAACCCCTTGTTTATGAAAAATAAAAAAAGAAAACAAAGAAAACAATAGATGCAAAACATTAAAACGAAGGTGGAACTTACATATTTGAAATGCAGAACAAAAACAATACTTGATTGAAGATGTATCTATCAGGTGGATGAAGTTTTACATCCTAGGGTAAATAGAGAGCTTCAAATTCAGGGAGTCAATCATGCGAAGAGGGATGATAGGGTGGGTATTTATTTGGGGGAAAACATTCCCCATAGTTTTTTAAAACTATTTGGAAAATGGGAGCCTATCCCAATGGTTTAGTAAAATTTTTGGGATAGGTTGTGTAGTCTTATTTATGCCAATAGTTTGATGAAACCATCAGAAATACCCACCTAAATTTGGCTTATACCAATAGTTTTCTTTAAACATTGGTATAGTATCCTTTTCCTAATAGTTTAAAAAAACCATTGGGAGAAATGAGTTGGTATAAGTGGGATTTACACTACTGTTGTTTCATGTCCATATGCCTATGCATGGTCATAGTTTCATGTCCATAACTTAATGAGTGAACCTGGTTCTATTTACACATGTTCCCAATGTTATAAGATTAAGTGTATTCCAAAATTTCATGTTTCATTTCAATGTTGCACTCTTATGGATTATGTTCTTTGATTCTTTTATGATTCAGGTCTTGTGAAATTCTATTTTATTTTCTAAGATAGATGATTATGATCCTTGATATGTAGGGTATAATTTTCAAATGTTATGTCTATGTTCTTATTCCATTATTATCATGTTATGAATGATATCACCCCTATTTTTTCATATATAGAATATCATATCTCACTTTCTTATGTTTATTTTCCCAGGATATGAAGAAATATTTTATGTATGATATTTCAAAATAGATCTAGTTATCAAGGAATAACCGGGCGAAAAAGAAGATGTCTTATGAACTATTTTTTTACGTTTTCATGTTTCCAAAGACACTAAAACTATATATTTCAAGCATGGTTATATTATGATATGTAATGAATATTAATATATTTAGATGTAATATCTAGCTATCAAAATTACGGGTTGTTATATCCAAGGATATCATTAAGTATCTATGGTAAATTATAGTTATTTTCCTCATATATGGAGGAGATGAAGATACATTCATCATGGGTTAAACAGATGATTCCTTTTAAATAGTTCATCATGATCATAAATCACAGTATAGATATTTCTTTTGACTCAACAAAGGAGATTTGAGCAAAAAGTGATCAAAATATCTATTTTACGCAAATTCTACAGAAGATTATAAGTATATTGTGGCTTCAGATGCAACCAAGTAAGTAGTTTGAAATCAAAATATCGTCCATGATATTGATGTGGTGACTAGTGGTGAATACCCTACCACATTTTATTATTATAACACTATAATGGTGGATCTTTTCAAGGAACAGGGATTACACCATAGGACAATGCACATACATTATATGTTTCATCTCTTGAGGGAATTTTATAAATGAGGTGAAGTTGAGATGATAAGAGTATCCATAGAGGAAAATGAGTTAGACCCATTAAATAATGATTTATCTTAGTAGAACCATGAGTATCATGTAAGAGCTAATGGACTGAAATATGTTATTAGTGGGCTCGAGTACAGGTAGGAATCTACTGGAGTTGGTGCCTTAGAACCAACTTGTTTAGAAATATATTAAAAAAATTCATTATTAACGAAATTTTATTATCATGTTATTATTTTTCTTATAAATAATTTCTTTTACTATAATATCCTAGGAATATATGTCACACTGAAAGGTTATAGCAGTTACATGCTATAATGATAATCTAGAGGGTTCATGGATTTATTCTTGAATATTTTTCTATGGTTGGATGATATTCTATTAAGAGACGTAGATAATATAAAATATTATGGGTTGGAGGATCAAGAAATATTAAAACGCCTTCTCATGGTTTTAGATCATGGTAATATCCAAGATATGAGGTTATGAGAACAAGACTATTAATATGAAATCCACATTTACATGTTTCATTTGATGCTCCTATTTTTGGATGTGTGTATTAGTATTTAGACTTTAATATGATCATTAATGGATATCATGACTCATGCACTCTGATATATTGATGAAATCTATGGAAAAATATTTTTCATTGAAGAAGGATATGTTGGGTGCATCATGACATATATATCATTAATTGATAATGCGAGAAAAGTATTTGTCCCTTTTTTTATCTTGATGAATTTTAATTTATCATGACCATTGATGAGAATGAAACTCGATAAATAAATACAAGGAAATGTGGTTTTATATTCTTGTTCAATTACAAAAATTTATATAAATAGACTTTGAGTATATAGTTTCATCACACTAGAATTAAGCATTTATGGATTGATATATTATGATAAAATGATTATAGTACATGGTTGGAATTTGTAAAAGGTTTGACATTTTTGTGATGTTAACTTCATTATTTATTGGTATCTTGACTTGGTTCTAGATGCTAACCTTGGAATTTAGGCTGTTATACCTAACTCCATAGATAAATAGTCATAGAGGGTCACACAGTAAGTGTATCAACAAACTTAATTAAAACCATGTGAAGATAATAACAAGATAAAATCAATAATATTTATTTGGGTATAGTTGATCTTCATAATTTAATCAAACGTTTTTTAAGTAATATCTGATTTAATTGATAATAATACATATTTATATTCATGTTTTTTAATACAATATTATTTATATTTATCAAAGAATAATTCAGTGTCATTTCTTAAATTAAATAATCATTATTAGAGGATCATTAGAATAGAGAAGAGAGAAAGTATACCAAGAATAATTGTTTGATAAGTTATAAATGAAATATATTTATTTTTTTATGTTTTTTTCATGATAAGTGATCAATAATAATATTCTTATTTTTAATGAAAATTTGGTCTATTAAAAATATTAAATAATCTAGGGAGCATGTATGCGATTTTACATCACTAAAACAGATATAATTTTTCTTATATAACATTTTTAAATAAATTATGGTGTGCACTATATATATATATATATATATATATATATCTCTTCATCCTCTCCCAATCCTTCGATAGCACACCAATGTATTATCATCCGTCATAATGAATACTATTTTGATCAACCCCAAATGATGAAAGGGATCAGGTTAAGTTATACTAGATCCGATCATTTCTATGACATTGTTCAAAGATTTTGGTTCATGTGTAGATCATATCTAAAGGAATTATACACATTAATTATATAGTGCAATGATGGTGTGAAATTTTCTATTATATATGATTATCATTGAAAGTTGAATTACATGTTCTGGTTATTTGAAATATGCTAATAAATAAATTATAAATTAAATTTTGATCCACTCCCTATAGTTTATGCATATATGTGTAGTTTATTAATATTCTATTTTTATTGTTCATGATCTCATGATTAGTTAACATAATGATAACAAATGATTTAAGACTAAAATTTGAGTTAGTCATACTAACAAAGGACACTTCTATTACATATAGAGCCTATAAGAAATATTTAGCAGGACCTATAGGATAGAGAGAAAAAATCACTACTATAATGATATCAAACTTATATGAAAATTATTTTGTGGATGGATAAACTATTTTATTACCCCTTTACCTATGATCAACAATTCTAATATGTTTTGGAGAAATTGATCGAAATACTCCAAAATAACCATCACTAATTTAGAAAAAATATGAAACATGAAAATAAATGAAATAAAAATGATAATAATAATAATAAGGTAATGAGAATGAAATTTTTTTTTAAAAAATTTAAAAAATTAATATATTTTTATTACACTAGACTTTATAGGATGTAAGAAAATATATAGGACACCAGACAAGTTATTTTTATTTTAAAACACATTTTAAATGATTTGATATTTTCCTTTCTAGTCATTATCGCACCTATAAAAATTCATTCAATCTGTGATTCTATACAAATAATTGTTCTGTTAAGAAAATTTTATATTATTAGTGGCTTTTATCATAATTGTTTTAAATTGAATTTTTTCAAATTTTCTATATGGGTCATTTTTTTGAATTCATTATAATGGTGTGAAAGGTATGTTTTTTAATGTATATAAATTGGTCTCATTTTCTATCAAACAAATACATATATAAATATGGATCTTCATCTTAATATTTTCACGGTCATCCAATGTCAATTAACATTTCATTGTTTCTTGAATTTTATATTTTTACGTTTATCAAAAGAAATTGTATTGTCCTATTTTTTCAAAGAAAATTTATCATTATGTTATAATATATTATTTTTCAAATTTATTTTCCACTACATATAAAATTGTTTAATCTATTTTTTAAATCATCATGTTTTTGTTCGTTAATATGAAAGTATGTAATTGTGGTTAAAAAATTAGGTTTTATATGTTTTAATCATCAGATGATGATGGTTAATCTCCATTGTGTTTTATTCTTATAATGGTTCATGGAAATTGTATATGGTAAATTGTGCGACCTATATATATGCCTCCAATGCATTGGTTAATTATTCATTCACTAGATAAAATTATATCAGAATTTACATTTTATAAAATTCCATTTGGTGTATATAATGTTGCAATTAATTGGTTATCTTGTTCATTAATAGTGAATATGGGTAATGAGTAAAATTCCCAAAGAATAAATCATTATTGTCTCACTAATTATATACTCGATATCGAAGTTTTTTTATTCATCGAGTGAATAAAATTATTTTGTGGGTTTGATGATTTCTACACTAAAAAAATAAACTTCTTCGCGTTCTTTTATATTTAAAATAGGCTAAGAAGATTTAATTATTTTTTATATACCCTAATTATATTTATTTACTATTCCCATATTAAAAAATTATTTAACAAGATTTAATGTTGTATAAAAACTATAAAAAGATAAATCCTACATATATAGATAGTATTTTTGAATGAAAAACTATGACATAAATGCTATAAGAGGTTCATTTTTAAAAACAATTTTGGTCGAAAAAAATGCACACTATGTGGAATTTTTATCTTTTTTAATATTATGGTTTTCCTAATTCTCTAAAACTAAATTATTGAAAGGTAATTTTAATATAGAAGAATCAAATAAATTCTATAAATATAATAATTATTGGTTCTAAGGTTTGGGATATCATATTTGGTATTAAATTAAGGTTTAGATATATTTAGAGGTTAGGATGTTGATAAGGAAAGAAGATCTAGGGATCCTCATTTTTTTATAATATGATGAGAGAGTTTTTTATTTTTATTAGGGTTTCCATGTTGCTTAATCTAATATATTTCAGTTTAAAATTGGGTTTCCTTAGAGGTAACATGGTGGATGATGAATGAAGGAAATAAGGGGAGAATATCATTCTAAATTAACAAACCAATATGGTTGGATTTGGGGAAGAGTATTTTGGAGCAGTGTTAACTTAATTAACATATTCAATAAAGGGTCATACCGATGAAATAGAGAAACCAAATATTATATATAAAAACCAGTCAATATTATACATTTTCCTGTAACAACATCCTTCTTTATTTAGTGGATCCTCAGACCTAGTGGTAGAATAATAATGGATCAATGATTTGGAGATGATATTTTCTATTTTTTATTTTTTAATGTATCAAAAGGAAAATTACTCTATTTATCGTCATGATGATGAATTCAATCAGTACTTTTCTTTTATTAGGAATACAATCTAGAATAACACTATTTTCATAATGGAATGAATTGTATTTAATGATCATTTTTGTGAAAAAAAATATTAACGTTAATAATCATATAATGGAAATGAATTTTTTTGAGATAATGAAAAATGTGAAGGAATCAATTTCTTCTTATAAAGAGTATTCTTCTTGATAGATGATGAATAGATAGGATTTTCTCTATATAAAAAAATATGTATATTTTATTCCTTTTTAAAATCATGTTTATAATGGTCATTGGTTACTCAATGATTTTAGGGTCATGAAGAAATTGTTCTATATGTATAAATGGATGAAATGAATTTTGTTGATTTTTTTGAATATTATTAAGAAAATGATAAGAAGTGTTTATTGTGAAAATAAATTAGGAAATTAAACATGTAAATTTGGATTTAAACATATCCCATGTCCAAAATTTGGTAAAAAACTTTTTTGGGGATTTTCTGATAGGATTGGGAAAATCATACTGATGCAATAGATTCAACATATTTCATGTTATTTTCAATAATCAAACTATGATCTAAAAAAATGGTCAGTTGGGAATGAAATTTCATAATTATAATAAGATTTTTCATTACAAAAATTTGTGTCCAATGATAAGTATGAAGGGTGTAAATCATCAATATCCTACGAAAAAGGGTGTGCAAAATTAGTTTTCTACTACCTCAGAAATATATTGAACTGTAAAATGATGTGATGATAGGTACCATATTTGTAAACTCATATTTTTCTAATTCCATATTTGATTTGGGGTCTATAAATTCATTATTACTATAAAATTAGATAATAAAAGGGAAATATCACCTCAAGAAATGGAGAAATATATTTTTTTTAACCCCTGGTGGTGGTATTATAGAAAAATGGATTTATAAGAATATTAATATCACTATGCATGGAATTTTTTTCCTAAAAAACTTTTTTTCATAATTTTTTTGTAGTTTGATGTTATTGTTTGTACGGAGTAT
This sequence comes from Viscum album, assembly GCA_963277665.1. Lineage (NCBI taxonomy): Eukaryota > Viridiplantae > Streptophyta > Magnoliopsida > Santalales > Viscaceae > Viscum > Viscum album. The sequence goes on along the minus strand of OY728142.1, from coordinate 1,433,247,467 downwards.
CTTTTGGAATTTCTACTAAGATATATTTGGGAGTAAAAGAAGTAATTTTTTTAATGAGTTTTATTTTTTATTTAATAATTGATTCATGGCCAAGATAAAATATCATAAAGATGAAAATTCGATTAAATATTTGAGTGAAATATATCTTGCACATATAAATAAGAAATTTGGGAACAATTCATATTAGTTAAGTGCACATGGTAATTGATTATATTGATGCATTTCCTAATTATTTCTCTAGTGTTATTCACTATCCAAAGGTTGGATTAACCACTTAAATGGTTGTTATTGATTATCCAATTTTAAATCCTTATTATTAAATGGGTCCATTTAAACTATAGGTTTTGAAAAGAAAATTTCAATAATTACATGATAACGGTTCCATCAAACATAGAAGATAATCATATGGTGCGTCTCTTTTATTATTAGGAAGAAAGTTGGTTTTATGATTTTTTGTATTGATTATATAGAACACAATAACATTAATAATATGAGAAATAATCATTTGCCTCATATTGTTGACTTATTTGATCAGCTAATGGATCTTATAATTTTTTTCTCTTTAACCCCATGTATTGAAATCATCTATTGATGGTAATTTAAGATGAAATTCCAATGATGATGTTTCGAAATATTAATAGTTATTATGAGTTAGTGGTTATTCCCATTTCATTAAAAAAAGTAATTCTCTCTATTTATATATATATTAAAAGAGTATTCCATGATTATATAGAAAAATTTATTCTGGTATTCATTTATGATATTATATTATATTCTAATGTTATGAGGATATTAAGAAAAATCTATGCATTTTTTGATTCCCTTAATAGAAATTTTTTTTTGAAAAAATTGGTAAATATGAAATTTAGTTGAAAATGATTTTTTATATAGGAAAATTATAAATAATAATGGAATATATGTTGATCCTGATAATAAAAAAGTAGTTGATAAATGTACCAGACCTATGAATGTCACTAAAATGTGATGTTTTCATGGACTATTAGGTTACTACTGATATGTTATTGATAATTTCTCCTTGTTAGATTACCCATTAACCAAGTCATCATGGAAGGTTGTAAGATTAATTTGGAAAATAGAATGTGATTAATGATTTTAGGAATTAAAAATTATATTTATAAATGATCTAATATTTTAATTTACATCAAGAATTAAATAATTTGTTAATTATAGTGATTCTTCTTTTATGGGCCTTGGTTTTGTTTTGATTTAAAATGATCTAGGAATTCCATATGTATTATGAAATGTGAATCCCCATGAGAAAAATAATCCAAATAATTATCATGAATGTGAGGTGGTAAATTTTTCATAAAATATGGAGGCATTATATATATTTGATTAAATTTAATATATATATATATGAATCGTAAATTTTTATAGAATATATTCAAAAAAATATTAGTTTGAGGAATGAACATGGTTAAAATAGATAAATGATTCTTATTAGTCATTCACTATCAACAAGGTAATGTGAAAAAGCTATCATTTTCCTTGAGTAGAAAGGATAATACATCATTCACCATGTTATGACTGGAATAGGACTCAACGGTTAATTATTTAATTTATATTGATCTAGAACTTGTTTATCTAAAAAACTTATTAGTGTCAGCATAAGTATCAGTACAATAAACCTTGAAAGAAATAATTATATATGATCAGAATGAAAACAAATATTGAAAATAATAAAAATGCTATCAAAGTAAGGTTTTTAGAATTATTATTGAAAAAAAGGTTTTATGTGATTTTGAATGATATTTTTTTATACTAGGTTATTCTAAATTGAAAATGGAATTATTGAGTGAGGCTCAAAACTCTCCATATTCTGTTCATCTCTGTACCACTATGTTGTATAGCAATTTATGAGATAATTATTATTTGTATGTAATGATAAAATATATTACAAAATATATATTTATATGTTTGATTTGAAAATTATTTAAAGAAGAATGATAACTATAAAATTGAATTCTTTAGCTATTTTTAATTATAATATTGTAATAATATCACATATGAATTTAATTTTTGGTGGGAATACAAATGAAATATCACTATAATAATTATATATGGGATTTTATTGATTGTTTGACTGAATATGATCTTGTAGTTATTTTGATGATCAAACATAGGTCATCCCGAAACTGGACACCTGATTCAGAATGTGGAAAGCCTCAAAGAGCGATCCCTATCCCCACGAGATATCAAAAATAACTTGGGCATCAATAATGAATATTAACAATGTTTTTTCACACAATAAAATAATAAATTAGTTGATGTAATATATAAAAGAAATAAAAAATAAAAATTAAATTTCAAGCAGTATAATATTAAGAGTTAAAGAAATATACAAGTTCCAAATCCCAAAAATATGAACTAAATTACATAAATAATTGAAAAACACACGTACATGTGATATGAGGGCCAACATCCCACCATGTCAACACCAAAATACAACACCCTGCTAACATGGACATCTATCACCCTGATGAGGTTCCTTCACTTTACATGTGTTATAAAAAATATGATCTATAAACACCAAAAGGTATGTGAATGGTGTGAGGAAAACCAGTCCAGAAAGATTACATCATGTCTTTCATAAGTAGTCATCATAAAATAAACTAATTAAAATAATTTAAATAAGGACAAGGTGTAAAATATAGATTTATATAGTTTTCAATAAAAATTCAAATGCACCCTTTTAAGAATATTTTAAAAATCATTCGTAAACATACCATATTAAAAGTATTACAAAAAAACCATTTCATAAAAAATTTATAAAAAAAATCCAAAAGGAGAACTATAAAAACACGTCCTAGGGTATGTTAGGTCCCAACAATCTATGATTATAAGGGTTTAAAACAAGTCTAATAATTATTGTTATAAGCTTTAGAAGTCATTTAAACCTATTTATGTGGATCTCCACGAACGATAATATAAAACTATAATAAATATATTTTATGAATATTGTTGTAAATAACATATCATAGATTGAAGATATTATTCTATATCTATAGCATTTATATTTTTTTTAAAGATCATGTATGGGTACACAAAAGAAATCACATATCTATAGTGTATACATGGGATAACTAAATCACACTTCTTACATGAAAGACTCCCCATCATCCCCAATGTGCTCACATTTCATGATGTAATGGAGGTAGTAGAAAGAGATATTTAAGTGAGGAAGTATCATCCAGGCATTATGTAAGAAAACCCATATATATACATCCATCATATGAATGTATTATATTTAATAATTAATACACACATAAATAGATTTTATTTTCTCATTCATTAAAAATATTGAGTCAATTCCATGGATAATTCCTATATCACATACATGAATACATCTAATACATACAATTACATCTCATGAAATAGTTAATTAGTGATAAATAATATGGAATATTTTACTGAATGAATACCATTATTATACGGCCACATATACATCTATATGTAATGATACACTCCATTTTTCATGAAAAAAACAATTTTCATGAAATACAATTTAGATAAAAAAATATATCATACACAAATATGGATTTAGGGTGTATCATCTTCAGTATCAAAAATTCACTAAATCTTAAAAATATTTTACTTTATACAATAAATTATGAAACCGTATCCAAAACTCATTATGCATATCTCCAAAAACACTTTTGGGATGTTATCATTAAAATCACTTTGTATTTCATCGAAAGAAGTACCAAGTAAATTCCTAACCAAAACACTTTCAGATTGACTATAAAACATTTTTAGAATAACATTAAAATTAATATTCAATCCCCAATAAGTTTACTATAATTTATAACCATTTGGGCCTTTATAGCATTGATAATAAATATGAATCTCTATATCAATATATGTAAGAAAAGAGAATCCACTAAAAAAGAATCAATTCTACTCAAGATATTAAGGTACCGTGAATGATCTCCATGAAACACATGTGTAATTATACATGTTTCCACCATTATTCCTCCGATAAAGAAATTTATTATCACATTTTTTTCATTTTCCAATACATCGAGTGATTGTGGTACTAAAAAAATGTCGATCCCTTGGATCCCACTCATCTATTCTCGATTCATCGAGTGTTGACAGATATGGGAAATTTCTACATAACATGTCATTCATCCTTATGGATAAGAACATCACAAATATCTTATCCAGCTACATATAATATCTAGTTGTACTTTCACACTCCCATGGTCTATCTCAATCAAGTGAACATATGTCATACTCATCATACGAGAGGAAAAAGACTAACTTGGTTATGATCCAATCAATTAAATGATCTGCAACATATACAACGACCCTTATATTAGCTAAATCAATATATATATATATATACTTTCATAAGTAGGTTATATAATTATAAAGATTCTATTTATATTTTTTCATCACGTAATGGGGACTCAAAAATGATCCATACAACCCGAGTATACTAATGACATTTGGATGACACTCTATGTGGTATACCTAGAAAGTCATCCAACACACACAATGAATCATATTCATTTTTGTGTTCGTCATAATAATATTCTAAATCTCTTTAAAAGAATCATAATCACATGAAATGTAACATATCTTCTTAACCTATAATAATCTTTCATGAACATTTGTTCAGGATTAACTCAATGTCGTACATTGAGAGGTCCATTATCATTAATCATCACTAAATATATATATATATATATGTATATATATATATATATATATTAATTTATACAATAGATTTAAAATAATGATATTGTATATATTTCCTATTAATATTATACATTTAAACTCATAATACAATATAATAATATTTTACGAACTCAAAATAAGCACCATTTTATCGCATCTAAATGAAAAAAATGCTAGATCATTATTTTTTATATAGTGATTTCTATGTCTTCTTAAAACATTATATCAAATGTAAATTTTTGTCACAAGAATATGTAACCATTTCAGAAAACCCACCCATAAATTTAATTAGTGATAAACATTTATCAATTAAGTTATTTTGAATAATGATGAGATGTAGGAATCATATTTCTAACTTTTCAAATACTTAAACATATTCAAACCTCTTAACTTCAGAGATTCAAATTTTTTGATGTTAATTTTTTAGTCAATTTAAAATTAATTATATTTTCATTAACATCATCTTTAGAACCATATTTCATTAAACTTTTTACATGAATAAATGTGACAAAAATTTTATTTTATTCTCAGTACTCTTAAACTATTTTAAGATAAAGTGATAAAGTGATTAATACAAAAACTACCCGATATTATTACATTTCCTTATACCCATTTACTGAAAACTATTTTAGTTATTAAGTGAAAATAATATTATCTTAAAAAAACTTTAATCCTTTATTTTTTTTATTTTGAACTTATTAATTTTAAATCATACTCTTACTATCTTATTAGATATGATAATATTTTTAGAATTTTTATTTATGAAACAATTGAAACCATTTGTTATATGAAATATCATTTATTTCCTTTTATTGTGAACATTTTAAAAATTAGATCTTATATCCATATGGTATATTCTATGTGTTTAGATCAGTTTTCCTTTAGAAGAATCATTTTTATAATATACTACAGATGAGTGGTGAGAACACATTCCCTAAAGTTTTATCAAATATATGGATAAAAACGTTTATCCTACATAAACACAATTACACATATATTATTTTCTAAACATGTTATAAAATATGATGAATCATAAACTACATGTATACAATTAATTATATCATGTTTTTAATAGAAATTCATTGTTATCAAACATTTTCTCTAATAACATAAGAGAAATGACATACTAATACACATCTTTTACATTGATTTATTTATGCATGATAAAGTCATTTAAATTAATATCTATGATAGTATGTATTTAATTCATATCAGGAATATAAACTATAATATCAATCAATTATTCCTTTTATTTTGAACTCCTATATATTAATAACACATTCTGAAATATAAATTCAGTATCACATACCCTTCAAATTAATGAATTAATTTCTACAACATCCAATCCTAAAATCAACGTTACCTGGAGATTCAAAACATCATTTAGTAATATCATGGATAATCTAATAATATTGAATTATTATTCTTTCTTCTTGATAACCCATGATTTAAAAGACTTTGATCGGTTTCTTGAAGAAACATTGTCAAAACATTTAACAAACTATTCTCTTTTCATTTTTTCCTTTTACCAATTTTCACTATCTATACAATAATTTAAATCCTATATATCATTTTGTTTGGTCATATATTGTCAACACATTGATAATATTGGGTAATTTTTTCTTTAATTTAATCATATAATAAAAAAAATCCACATTAAAATAGGATTATTTCACTAACAATAATAATCCATTTTTAGTGTCCCCTTAAAACATGTTATATAATTAAACAAATCATGAACCATATGTATTAAGAGTTAAGATCTACATTTAATTTAAGAAACAATTGTTTAAATTCTATTCTCAAAATATAAATGAGATAAAAACATATCTTGTTATAAGTTTTTCTATGCTTGATGTATCCATGTTTTCAATGAAGATACTCCATTACTCTATTACTTGAAAGAAAACGTCAAGCTTCCTTTATTTTTTGACTTTTTGATATTCAAAATATTTAAAACTATTATTACAATGTATAAATGATATCATCTATCTATCATAATAATAGAATTTATTTCTAAAACAAATTAGTTTTTATGAAACCTTTAGTCTCATCTAGTTGTCAATATATTCAATCATATTGAACATCATTTGAAATACCTAGTCATATTGAGTGTATGAAACTAAAATTACTTAAATAATTTATATACACAACAATGTTAAGTATTTTATAAGATTGTTTTATTCCTCTGATAATTTATCATCTAATTCCTTTAATACCATGAATGATCCACTCTATTCTTCTATAAGCATCTAGATTCACTTTTTAAATAATTTCCACAATTGGTTACTCAAGAAGGAGATATTTCAAATAATTGAATTTTGTTTATATTTTTTTAAAATATCTAAAATTTCTTATGAGTATTTCATTATGATATCATCCATATGAGATACTTACATTAAGGTTCTACTTTTTAGAGATTAATCATAATGTTGTCTATGATACTAATAATGATATTATCTGCAATTTAATTGTTTATCATATGATTATTATGTTTTATGAGAATTCCATGATGAATTTTATTAAATGGAATATCTCTAGAATGATTTCCCCATTTTAAAATACATCATAACTATTTCTGGGCTAGATCCATATTTCATTAATCTCATATCACTTTAGTGTTTTTTCCATTAATTTTTATTTTGGTACCTCATCACACCAATCACAACAGTTTTGACTTTCGTATAGTAGGGTGGGAAATAAGTTTTTTAATACATCATATAGAAAAAATACACTTTATTCCTTTGGTAACCTAATCTTATTATGGTCTCCCGATCAATGTAACTGAACGAAAATGGAAAACAACTAACAAGGTACAATATATCAGAACCCAAATTTAGCATAACCTATCTTGTGGTACAACCCATAGTCTCTTATTACATACATTATTAATACATGATAATATAGGGGCACCCAGATTTAGAATAACCTACCCTGTTAAATGATCGAGGACATATCAAGTACCACATTGGAAGGAATATCACAGTTCTTATTTTAAATGGATTTTAATATCACCATCTTACTTAATGTTATTCCATTTTATTTATTATTTCTTATATATATTTGAGTGGGAAATATTATTCATTATCCCTAATCAATTTTTTAAAACAATATTGATGTGTAACTCATCCCAAAATAAAATTTTCTTGTGATACTCACCCAAAAATAGAAAACAAGTATATTCATAAATATTCAAATTCATAATATTAATAATGAAACAAAATATTCCATGTTAAAGAAAATATTTATATAATACTGAAAATATCCACATTATTAATCCCAGTGCAACAGATATCCCACAAAATTCACTATCCTAGATAAGGAATAAGACTCTAGGTGGGTAGGTAGTTCAACCCCAAGTCCCCGTACTAGGGAATAAATTACTCAATAGATAATCCAATTCATCATAACATTAAAAACTAATATGAATAAACTATATTAAAAAATAATATTTATGTTGATAACATCAATTAAAACCCATGGTCTACGAAGATTAGAAACTAAATTCATTATAATACCTATCGTGTATTTTAAATCACTATTCTTGAAGCATTTTAGAATTTTTAATCTAAAGCATGAAAAATAATCAATTTTCATAAAATGAATTAATAGAAATGAATATAGTAGGTAATAAACCCTAAATAAATGAACAATTAAAATATTTATCCTTGAGAGAAACTTTTATGAACAATTCATATATAAAAGTAAACAATAAAAACATTATAATTTCACCATTAACATTATAAAAATTCTATTATTTTGAATATATATATTATTTATTCATCCCAATATGAACTCTTTAATCTTTATCATTAAATATAATTTCAATTTTAAATATAACATATTTTATGAATTATAAACTATTTATAATCCAATTTCTATTATGTAAAAACGTATTATAATATAGATGTCATTTATATAATCATTATTTCAACCTTGATCATATTAATCATAAAAATTCTTTTTTATGTGGCTTATGTAATATCAAAATAATGTAACACCCCAATATTTCATAGTATGTTATTTCTTCAAAGTAATTCAATAACTTCCACCGCACGCAACAACGAGTTCAAGCGCACCACGACTTACCAAACTAGCCGCTCAAAAGGGGTTATGAATAATATTAAGTAAATTTTGAACTTTATATAATCCTTATAATTTTATAATCCATATTATGAGTTTCTTAGAAATTATTTAAGAATAAATTCATTTTTTCAGATAAAAGAAATATTTTTTAAAAAAAAATGCACTTTTACCACCTTTTAGTGGTGAACACTTTTTAAATCCAATATCTGAAACTTTTATATATTCAATTTGACCAAATAAACTTGTTATTTACAATCAGGAAATAAAAATTTCGTTTCAATAAAATTATTGTGTTTTTCTGATAGCTTTCATATTTGGGTGAATAGTGAAAAATATTATATTTTAACTGAAAACAAATTTTTTAATCAAAATTATTTATATTGGTAAATTATAAATTTAAATGTTTTGGAATTATAAATAGATTATATTTTTACCTTTTAATCCAATTCTTGTCATTGTATGTAATTTCACTTTGAAATTGGACATAAACAAGTGTCAATCTTTTAGTAGGTATTATTTCATAAAAATACGCCATTTGGTTTTGACAATATGAATTAATTTTAAATTAATAAATGCAACTTATATGTTTTTCATTTGGAAAAATATACTATGTTTTTGAATTTTGAATATCAAAATTATCATAGGGTGAATTTTTTGTATTTTTTCTAAAAACATTCAATTATTTACGAATAGTGAAAACACATAGTTGTTGTTTAAAACCAACTTTTTATTTAAATAATTATTTAATTTATTTATATTTATATTAGGTAAAAATAGATACATAATACATATATAATTTCAATGTAATTATTTGGAGTCATTTTATAATATGTATCGATATATAAAAATTTTATTGAAATTTTACCATCTTTTACCCACCTCTTAGGAGAATTTTCAAATTTGTATAAACCATAATTTTACCACCTATTGAGTTGAATTTAAAAATTCCAAGAGACACGATTGATATCAGTTATTAAAATGTGGTTCAATAACATAAAAATATTTTTTTTGGTGAATAGTAACTCTTGACTATCATTAACAACGGTTAAAACTAAATAGGGTAATTAATGGTAAAAATGATATTATTATTATCCTAGAACATGTCATAACTCTATTGGATAAGTGTAATTAGAACATGAAGACCCCTAGGAATAAAATATGATCCTTTAGGTTCACATGGATTAGATTAGGACATTTATTATTATTTAATTTAAAGAAGAGTTAAAAGGGTTAAATTATTTTTTCCACAACTAAATTTTTTTTAATATAGGCTTATAAAAACGATAAATTCGACTATAAATATTCATTAGAAATATAAAATGATTTCCCACATAATGGTATTTTCGTTATAATTTTTAGGCATTAAATAATTAAATTTATTTATGACACAATGATGCGGTAATTACTTTACTAATAAAAGATTGAAATAATTGATATTTGAAACACCAAAAAAATGAAATCAGAGACTCCCGATGAATTAAAAAAAATTATATGTTAATATGACTTTTTAGGGATTATTAAATCAATTTTTTTTGAAGTAATGATGCTTTTATGATTTAAAAAACAAATACCAAATCGTGTCAAAATTGACATAAAATTGTTTTTAAAACAAATATTATATTATTAATTGATATTATAGTCCTAAAAAACTAAGGATCGTCCAAAATTCTTATATAATAACATATATGACATTAATTAACAAATTGGGGTTCAATTGGCATTTTATCGTAAGTTTATTAACCATATAATATAAAAATACAAAGAGACATTGTAAATGTCAGTCTATTTAAATAAGAGTTAAATCTAAATATAAGGTTAATATGTGGACCTAAACCTGTCTAACACCTATTGGTTGAGAGGTTTGAACCCCATCCCCAACTTATCTTCTAAATAAATGTTTTTTGAGCCAGTAGAAACTGAAAATTGTTTTATTATAAAATAATATTTAAAGATTTTCCTAAAGTGACACTCACCTCTCCTATAAAAGGGCACATCCCCTTCTCTTAATTTCACACCTCTAAAGGCTTTTGGTTCGGCCCAAACCTACCCAAATATCCTTCGAAAATTCCTACTTTAATCCCATAGGACTTTCGTTGGACAGAAATCCACCCAATGGAGCCCTTTTGATCAAATCAAAAGGAACAACCCGAAGAAGAGGTAAATATTTCACCACCATTTTCATGTTCTTTTCTTCTTGCACTTCCTCGTTGTTTATTTGTTTCCATTATAATATAATAGCACCTTAATCATCTATATAAAGTGTTTTTATTATATAAATTTTAGATACATATTCATATTCTATTCATCCTATAAATAACAAAGTCACCATATGTGCGTACGTACAGATTATCGTCTCCACATCGTGGTGTAGTTTATTATTCAAACACTTAATTATTTTTATGGGAATAATATTAAGAATAAATGATGTAAATAATAAGTATAACAAGGTAATTATTATGTATATATGATATACCAACCAATTAAATACTATTTCTCTATCAATATAATGTTATTGTTGCTCGTGCGTACGTAAGGATTACCATCTCCACGACGCGATGAGATTCATTTCCACATTCATCATTAAATGATGATTATAATATTTATATATATATCATTAATATGTATGTAATATATGACATAATAATGTTACTATAGATATAAATATATATATTTACTTACATATATCTTATTCGCTTAGTTCAGTTCAATACGATGTGAAAATGGAATCATAATTTATGCATACGTAAGGTCTACCGTCTTGATAAACGGTGTTTTCCATTTCATATATATGTCAATTTTACATATTTATATTCTAAAAATATATGATTTTTTATATTCTGGATGTATTAAAATCATTATCTAAGTGATACAATCAAGAAAAAAAAAGTTAAAACATATACGATAAAGAAAGTGATTATTACCCAAAATGAAAATTTATCATGGAAATTATTATTAATTGGGTAGTAAAAAGTCATAAGTGAATAATGTATGATATCATAAAAATTGAAATGGTTCTGGTATAATTTAATAACATAATATGGTCTTTATACAGAATGTTAAATGTTCCCTTGACTAAAGTAAAGTACAAAGTAAGGGGTTTCATATCGCACTTTTAATTCTATGAGATTTCCATTTTTCACCACTTTTTTATTGCTTGTGGTGTATTTTGTACTGCCATTTGATATATATTATTATGATTCTATTTATTTTCATGATATTTTGTGATTCATTTGGTGGTTATTGACTATTTTTCATATGACTCGATTGATTAGAATGAGGTAAGGGTTAATTTCCCAATCACTTTATTATATGAGTTTGTTTTTATGTAAGTATCTACTGAGACATATTGATTATCCATATCCATGTTTCATAAAATAGTATTCAAAGGGATAATTTTTAATGAATTTTTACCAAAACATCATTTTAAAATTTTTAAATATTTATTCATCTAATCCTTTCTCATTAATGTCTATGTTTTCAAAATTGTTTTAAGGATTTGTTTATATGGACAAGAATATTTTTTAAGTGCTAATTCCATTAAGTTATTTCAAAGTGGAATGGGAAAATTTAATTTAAAAATGTCTTTAAATGTCTTTCTTTCTAAATTTTGTGTCTTTTAAATCTTTTCATGAAAGATGGGTTTTTCTCTCAAAGAGTTTTACATATCAATTTCATCTATGTCAACATCCTTTGATGGATTTTAAACTTAATTGAAGTTGATTTATTATGATACAAATATTCTATATTGTATTGAAGGTTATATGATATGATTGACCTTGGATGTGTTACTTTTATACCATTCATAGTTTATGGATAAGGTATTGACATTTCATATGCAATTTTTAATATGAATGTTTATGTTATGTTTAGACCTTCTCATATGAGTAATGCATTGGACTTAGTAAGTGATGGGTGGAGCCTGCTATAGCTCTTTAATGCATTGATAGGTTTCATGAGACAAACTAGTGTCTTGGCATAAGGCCTTGACAAAATCTTATTTGTAGTCTCAACACAAGGCCTTGACTATGTGGTTATGAAGTCTGACATTATGCATTCCATCATTATAAAAGTGGCTATTGATATTGCATGTGATTATATTACTAGTATAATATTCATGTGAATAAGTTAATGGATTTATTTGATTTCATATTTTCTATATTATGCCGAGGTTAATGTTTAAAATGCTTTTGTTTTAGTCATATACATTTCCTTAGATGATTATTCATGTTTATGAGTGTTTCTGCTATATTTTTATCCTTACTGCTCATCTGAGCTCACCCCTTTCTGTGTTTTATTTTTCTGGGTATGTGAAGAATTATTTTATGACTGAACTGTAGGGATAATATGAGGGGACATGAGTGTGGTATATGGAAACAATTTTGTTGTAGTTTTTTATTTTATAATGTATTGTAAAACATACTAATGTATCTAGTACATCCAAGGATACTCTACTAATCGTTCCTTTGGGACATGATCTTTTGTGATCATACCAATGTTTTGTAATAATGCACAGACTCTGGGTAGCTGGGGTCGCGGTGTTACAAATAAGGCCTCATCTTATATTGAACAATTCATAATAATTAATTATGAAAAATTATAAATTTTAATATAAAAATTTTATATTTTCCCCATATATCATTACTCATAACACTTTAAAATTATCAACTATGATTTATAAGTAAACACTTTTCTTTATAGATCCTAAATCATGCAATAAATGTGTTTAAAAGGTATTTCATGTACCAGAATTTAATATTCTATGGGAAATGTTTCATAAAAATTTACTTAATTATAAAAAATATAATTTATTCGTTCATTCGTTAATTTTTTTTAAATAGTGATGCCTTGGTCAAAAGTCAAAAGCACAAAATAATATATTAAAAGAAAAATAGTTATAAAAATCTAAAATTATGAATTTTATTACAATATTTTTCCTGAAAATGAATAAGATCTGGTTGGAGGTTGTTCAACCACATGTCAACATTGTTTACTCCTTTGTTGGCAAGACCATATGCCATCGTATTTGCCTCCCAATAAGAATTAGTGATTATATGATTGATCTTGGAAAGGTGTTGGGGGCATTCCATCCCTCTCACAGTAAGAGGCCAAGCAAGGTGAAGGACGTCATTTTGGAGATTTTTCATGATGGTGGTGGATTACATTTCAATCAAATTGTTATTCCAGCCTCTTTTTTTAATAATCTCAACAACAATAATGATGTTATACATCTCTGCCTCTAAATAGTAGGCAATGCCACAAGTACCGTATTAACATCAAATAAAAAGACCATTATGATCTCTTCACACCACTCCATAAACTGTGGGGCCCGAGTTTCCCCTTGAGGCACCATCCATATTGATAATGGTCTAGCATAGAAAAGGGTCTTTTCAAAATACTTTTGGTAAGCCTTTATGTTTGTTATACCTTTTTTGTATTCCAAACCTATGAATAAAAATAATATCATTGATAGATTTGTGGTGGGAACAAATTTTCATTATACTAATTTATTAGATCATATTGAATATCTACAGCTAAATAGCATGAAGATTGAAAGTATTATTTTAATGAACAACTGAGTATCTATCATACCAGATTGTGTGCATTAGATTGTCTAGAACAACTATAAAGAGTTGTCGGATTTATTATGAGATATCTGAAGCAGTGCATCATCAGAGATTCAACATAATTGAGCCTAAACCTGTCCATCTCTGATAAAAAATGTAAAAAATGTATTTCCATATAGAAGAACTAGTATTACTAGATAAAAAAATGTTCATCATCCCCTCTGTGTTAGTTACAAAGACAACATTTAGAGTTAATATGGATCCCAAATAATTGAAGACATCAATCAATGGAAACACGATTGTGGGCTAGTCTCCAGACAATGGTGAACATAGAGGTCCTAACCCAAGGCTTATCATAGTTCTTTAAAAAATAAAAATTATGATTGGTATTTACTGTTTATTGGTATCCTTCAACTACCCGTACATAGCCTCATTCATTTAAGGATAGTAAAATAATTTCATCATAATGGTAATATTGAAATTACATTTATATAGGTCCATTACATAAAATTATTTTGTTTATATACACTCTCACTTTGTAGAAGTATAGATTAGATATAATTTTATCTAAAAACATTGTGTATGGGTAAATCTCATATAACCCTTATGTAGAGCATAAGTGATGATGATATAAAACTTACACAAGATAAATTTCATAAGGATAACTATGTGTATCCTTTAAAAAATAATATCTATGTAAAATCAAGTTATATATACATTTATGTGTATGCGTAAGAAACCTTAAACCCTTACCTAATACATTTACATGTAAAGGTAAAAAATAGTGAAACATATGTAGACCGATCAACAAATGGGTTATGAGAGATGACCCTTACAAAAACCATTCTATATAAGGGTAATTCCATGGTAACAATTAGATATCCAAGATAAGTAAAGGGAAATTGTTTTAAAAAAATAGAATCAGGAAAATTGAAAATTACAATTTTTTATTTATTCTTCATTTTAATGAAAGATATCATAGAACAAAGACATAGTTTCACATTGATTACATATAAAGGTTATAAAAAATTCTAATAAAAATTATTAAAATTTTCCAAAGTTGTTTAAACCCATTTCTAGGGATCACTAGGAATGATAAAATGAAATTGTGACTCATAGAAATGATGAAAACTATTTTATATGGTGAACCTCCCACTGATGAAAATCTGTTATATCTTAATATTCATATGTGTTTATTGAAGATCATATAAAGGTAACTAAATGAAATCCTCTATTTATAGTGTTTCCATGGGAAAATCGAATCACATTTCATACTACTGAGACTCTCAATTCTCTATGATTTTCAAGTTTCTCATTATAAAAAAATGGTAGAAGAAATAGATAATGAATTCATGTAGAATATACCAATAATTATTTGAGCAAGACCATAAACAAAATTACTTCATTTTAAATTATTGTACTAGCTTTCAAATACACTAAACAATATCTTGTATTCACTTAGGCATTAAAAATCAAGAATAAATTCTATGGATAGTTCATGTATCTCATACAGGAATACATATACTTCCTAATGTTTCATCTCAAGACTATTTCATTCATTATAGTTTATGTATATAACTATAATAAATGATAACCACTATCATTCAGTCATATATTTTGTGATATATAACAATACACTCTATTTTATATAAAAATAATAATTTTCATGCAATAAAATTTAACTCATAATAATGTCATATACATATTTTTCATTATGGTATATCTCAATCAAGATCAACAGATATCAGTGATCAAATAACTATGTGTTGAAAAATCATTATAAAATCATCCTAGTGATGATAGAACTCCCTAAAAAGTGAACCCCCTATTATAACATAATTTAGTTAGGATGTTAGTTTAAGTATTTTCTTGGTATCCCCAAAACAACCCCGAATTTCCTCACTCTATCCCACTCCAAAGTACCCCAGGTTCATATGTTCTTTATCCCATAATTTATGACTTTCGATTTTACAAATTATATCATTCAAAGGGAATTTTACACATACATAACCAAGAAAGATTTAAAATTATATAAAACATTATTTTAAATGCCTTTTCATCAACAATGGAAAATTGGAAATCTATTTCATAAAATTTACCTAAACACAATTATTCCACTAAATCATGATTCATGTCGTAAATAAATTTCATAAAATCAATTTTAAATGAGTAATGATGAAATGTTTATAAATAAATCCCTTTACATAAACCTGTATACCTTAATCACTCGGAATACCCAAAAACCTAATGGGATATAAATACCAAGAGGATCAAAGGATAATTAGTTGAATAGGAGATCCCAAAACCATGAATCACATATCATGAATCTCATATTCAACCATATATAGATCAATAGAGGCAAGTAATAATGATTAACAATAAATTCCTAATGAAATGTACAAAGAATTTGGAAGATCATGTATCTAGCATCCTTTCACGAAACAAATTTGTATGAAACCCTATTAGAACATGATACAACCCATATATCTAAACATAAATTCCCTATTTTATTCTAAAATTCAAGAAAAATAGAAGACATCAATAAGAAAGATAAAGAATAATTAATAGAAACCTCTTACATTATGTTTTCTATATCTAATGACTTAAGATCCATCAGAATCACTCTAAAAAGCATTAGAATATCAAAAATTTCAACAAAGAATCCCTAATGTTAAGAACCTAAGCTATAGGATAATGAATGAAGTCAATGAGATATGTTTTGAGTTTATTATTTGTATGAATTAATTATTATCCCATGGTTTGGTCACATTGTTAGGATAACTATGTACCAATAGTGTGCCTATTTCAATATACTTGTCCAGACACAAGGGTTACAAAAAACATTTTAGTAACTATGTACGAATATTCATCATGTTTTTATACACTAGAGTAGACAATTGGTTTGGTTTCATGGTTTGTATAACTGTGTGCCAAAATTGAAAAACAGAATTGTCCCAAACAACCAAATGCCACATATTTTCCTAGGAATGTTGTGCGGTTTTTACTAACCATTCACAAACCATTTACATTCCTTTGAAAATGTAACACCCCAATCCCAGAAGCCCAGCGGTGGTGCATTATTTTAATAAATTGTCATGATTATATGGAATCAAATCTCAAAGTACTGATCAGTTTTGTAATTTTGTAAAATAGAACACATTCATCAACCTTACATTACAATTCAAAACATAAATACAATATAGAAAATCCTTTCAGAATTCCATTATTCTCCTAGCTTAACACTGCATATCAGTCATAATACACTTCTTGGGATCCTATGAAAATAATACATAAGAAAGGGGTGAGATCATATTCTTAGTAAGGGTAAGAATATTGAAGAAGATATATTGAATAAATAATCATAACCATTAAGGAAAAATGTATAAATAAAACACAAGCCATTTAAACATAAGATTGATCATAATATGGTAAGAATAAATAATAACATATAAAATGAGCATAATCATGGATATTATACAAGTTGAATAATCACATGGAATATTTCTAACTAATTTCACAATGAGTGAATGCATAATGTCATACATCTACAATATCAAGATATATCCTAAAGATAGCTACCGCCCATATCTATCTTCATGATATTTAAAGTCTGTGGGTAAAAATATATCTGATTTTTGTCAAGATCTATCCTCATAATAATGTTGAACTTCTTGGAATACATACGTAAAGGGTTTGTTGCCTACTAATTTTGTCTCAATAGACCTACCGGTGCATCTAGGGGCTACAATGGGTCTCTCCCATCACTTACTAAGTCTAATGCATTCCTCAAAATGAAATGGGTGAAACATAACATAAAAATTGCTATTAAAACTAGAATATGAAATGTCAATAATTTAACTATAAACCATGAATTGTATAAAAATATAACATCCATAGTCAAACATATCATAAACCATTTAATACAATATTTTATATTGTATCATAAATAATCAACGACAATTAAGCATAAAATCCAAAAAGGATGCTGGCATAGATGAAAATAATCAAATAAAACCATTAATACTCTTTAAGAGAGATTTCAATTTTTTGATTTGAATTAATATAAAATCCAAAAAATTATAAATATTTTTTTTTAAAATAACATTTTATGCTTGTAAGGGATGCTTTAAAACAGTAAGGTTTCATGATGGTGGAAGTAGTTCCTCACGCTGTATAAGTTAAAAAAACATTTTTTTCTTAATTTGTCAAAAAGTTTGCAAAGTACCTCATTTAGAAAATATTAGAATGGTTCCTTTCAAAACATTTTATAAAATTTCAAACATGGGTAAATATTAATTTAAATCATTTATGATAATATTTTTTAATACATATTTAATAAACATGTACATGAACAATAAATGTGTCTCGATAAATTCTTAAGTAAAAGCGATCCTGGATGATATTGCGAAATTAAACCTTACATAAAAATATAAAAGATTACATTTTTAAATCTTTTGAATGAACTTCAAAATATATATAATTTTTTTTATAATCCTTTTATATAAATAAAAATAGTTATGTAAAATATTATCAAGAATATCAAAAGGATGAAAGGATTAATTATTTAAACATTCAAAGAATCTCATACCAATTTGAATATTTAAATCATATGTCCTATATATAATAATTAATATTTAAATACCATGGACATAAATATATTTCATGAAATGAAATATAATAGGTTCAGTACATGCACCACTCAAAAGAAATAAGTGGTGAACAAGGCCAATTTCTCATGAAAATTAAAAGTGAAACGCAAATTCCCTTACCTTGTACTTTTAATTAGTCAAGGGTGTGTTAACCTACTTTATAATTGTAACACCCCATGTAAATAAAGAATATGAAATTTTCAAATTTATCCATATTTTTGAATAAAATATTGATATGACTTTAAAGGGGACGCTATGCTCGATGGCGTACCCAACACGCAACAACGAGTTTCTTGGGAATCTTACGTTGCACTCTAGTAATAAAATAATATTATTTTAAATGGTAGTTAACATGTAGCCATTGTAATGGAGGGAATGGATAGAAATAACTAAAATATGATTATATATGTTTTTAAATGTTTTTACATTTATCAAATAAAGGACAGAGGCTTAAAATACGGAAATAATTCAATTTTAGGCGTATATGCCCTAGTTTTCACTAAAGGTTTACTTATCACCTTTTGATGTTGAACCATCATTAAATATAGTTTTGTTCACTCTTAAACATTCTTTTGGACCAAATAAAACTCTTATTAATAATCGGGACATCAAAATTTACTTTGTGTAAATTTTTGGTATCTTTCCGATAAAGTTCATTTTTTTAATGAATAGTGTAAAATGTTGTATTTTAATTCAAAACCACTTTTTAATCTAATTTATTTATATGATTAGATTATCTTTTGAATTGGTTTTAATATGAAATTAGAATATATTTTTACCATTAAATCCAATAGTGGTCGTTGGAATTAATTTCACTTTGAAATCAGACTTAAACTAGTGTCAATCTTTTGATACTTATTGTTTCATAAAAACAAGCTATTTGCTCTGACAGTGGGAATTAATTATTAAATTAATTAATGTGACTTATATGTTTTGAATTTTTTTAAAATAGACTAAATTTTTGAATTCGGAATATCAAATATATCTTAGGTTGAATTTTTGGTATTTTTCTGAAAAACATCAATTTTTGATGAATAGTGACACCACTCAGTGGTACATATAAAAACTGATTTTTCCGTTTAAATGAAATTTTTCCATCTTTGTGTTTTGAATTTAAAAATTCAGACATACATAGGTTTCATTAAGAAGTAAAATTTGGTTCAATGGGATAAAAATAATTTTTTTTGTGAATAGTAACTTATTAAGTTTTTAATCGCGATTAGAGGTAATTAGTGTAGTTTATGGTAAAAATAATATTTTAATAATATGAAATGAAATTGAAACATTTCCTAACCTCATTGTATGTGTAATGGCCGACCAAGACAAGCCATGGGTCAACTTGGGGACCCCATGGAGCCACATTGGTTGGGAAATGACATAAATAACTTTTTATTTAATGTAAAAGTAAAAATGACACAAACATGATATTTTTTTCTAAGACAATTCTTAAGTGGGATTATACAAGTCAGAGTTTTTATTATAAATAGTCATTGGAAAGCTAAAAATATTTCCTACATCATGGTAATTTGTTTATAATTTTTAGACATTAAACAAATTAAATTATTTATGACATCATAATGATGCAGCGATGACATCATTATCTGACGATTTAAATAAAATGAGAAGATAATGTAAACTCTATGAACTAAAAATTTCCAAAACATATTGGATGAGTTTCTTTCGAACCCTTATCACCTTATACACGAATTATATAAATGTGGGACCTTTTAAAACCGAAACACATTTTCAAATAAAGTAATATTTCTTACTTTCCAAAAGTTCCCCCTCCTCTCCTCTTATAAAAGGCCCCCACCTCTACCTCATTTCACACACTCCTCAAGCCTTTGGCTCAGCCAACCCCTGCCCATTTTATCGTTCCACATCCCTCTCCTCATCTTAGAGGATTCCCTTTGGGCAGAATCCTTTCAAAGGAATCATTTAGGCTCAAATCAAAAGGAGTTACACTTTTAAAGGTAATCCATTCTCTCATGTTAATTTGTTTTATTTTTCTTCTCCAACCCCCTAAACTCATTTTATTTACTTCTTTTGTAACAACACCAGTATCATCAATATACTAGGATGTTGTTATAAGATTTATTCGAGCTACACTCTCACACAACTACGTAAAATGGTTAAAGAACATACGGTTTCCGTGGATGGCGAAATTCTGCATCCCGAAACGATGATTGTTCAATACTCATTTAACACCTTCAAAGGTGGCCATTATGATGTCACTATTTTTATATATGATATATAATATTTTTATGTTTTCCTTAAGCTACTGTTTTTTTTCATTTTGGGCATACCTTTATGGTTTCCATTATGGGTAAACGCAATATCTTCATTTAAGGAAGTGCAGACTACCGCCCCCTCAAAGTGATTTGATCCGTTAAATACCATTTGTGGGACGTATAAAGGATAGAAATATGATATTATATATTATATTATACTGGAATTATAATATACCTTTATATCATTATTATTTCCATTCTATAAAATAATAAATAGAAATTAAAGTAGCGTTTATGCGTACGTACGGCTTACCGTCTCCATGAACGGTGCATTTCAATTCTTACCTCTAAATGATTATGTAATGTTATAAATGCATGAATGTACTGGATATATATGAAATATATGATATATACATCATGAATATAATTCTGGATATAATAAACATTTGGCCACACGAACAACATGTAATTGTAAGAAGTCCACTTTCGACTTAAGAACCAAATATCGGCAAAACAAATATTATTAACTTAAATGATTACATAATGTTTATGACATGGTAATAAGTGATATAAAAGGAATAATGAAATCGAAAAAGGTTCTTAAGGAAGTATAAATTTACTCAAGTTTATTATTCAGGAGATTAAAGAACGATCGAGTCAAGTCGGACCCGAGGTAAGGGATCCAACTCCAATCTTTCTTTTTAAGTACACACTTTTTTTTCATTCCTTTTAAAGCTCATATTTCTTGTTATTGGGATGATCTGTTATATTACACATACTGTAATTTTTATGTTAATGTGATGAGAAACCCTATTCTCTCTCATAAATCCATTTTGGAAGTTTTGAGTGGCGTCGTTAGGCTGCCGAACTTTCGTAAGAGATCTAACCTCTCTATTTCTTTTTAAGTACTCTCCTTTATGTCACTTCTTTTAAGCTCCTCTTTGTAATGTTGGGGGATGTTCTTTTATATTCCTCTTTCTGTACATTTTATTGTAATGTGATGAGATACCCTATTTGATCTCATCAATCCATATTCGGAAGTTTTATGTGGCGCCGTTAGGCTGCTGAGTTTTCGTAAGGGATTTTTCATCTCACTTTTATTCCCATGAGATTTATGCTACATTTGCCACAAATTCCACTGAGTTGTGTATTTAATTCCCATTATTCTAATCTTTGTGTAATATAATTTCGTTTATGAGTATATACATCAATTATCTATTGTCCTTCTTTCATGGGGTGTATGTTTTGAAAGATACCGAAGTCGGTAAGGGAACCTTTCACCCTCCTCTTTTTTTAAAAGACATCTTTTGTTGGGTCTTTTAATTTACATATTTTTATGTTGGGATATGTTCTCATATATCCTTATTGACGTAAATTTTATGTCCAAGTGATGAGATACACTTTTTATCTCTCATCAACTCATTTTGATGTGATGCCACTAGGCTGTCAAGGGAACTTTTTAACCCAATTTCGATTTCTTTGGGTTCAACATATAGTCATTGAATATGTCATCCATTGAATATGTGTGTATGACCTTTTATTGTTTTACACTTAATATCCACTTATATTGGGTGTATTTATGTTTTTCACACATATTTTTAAGATTGAATTGTCCTTAATTTATGGGTACCTTCTTTACAAGAGATTTCATCACATTTGACATTTCTATTGAGGGTTCATTGTTGTTATGCACCAATTAACTCTTATATGGTGTATATACTGTCCTTTGGAGTATTATATCATGAATCCATTTATTCTCATGATATTATAAAGTTCTGACTAAATTTTATTCCTTGATTATTGTATTCAAGTGTCTCTAATTTTGCTAAAACCCCTTTAACCAAAATATCATTTTAAATGTTTTAATTATTTGTCCTTATTAATATCCATGTTTTCAAAATGTTTTTAAGGATTTATTTATATGGATATTAATGGTTTAAAATTTTAAGCTTCAAGGTTGTATGGGACACTTTGATTCAAAAAGCTCTTTATTAAATGTTTTAAATGGTTTTGGAAATGGTTTCTTTTTTGGATTAATTATTTCAATATATTAAAATGTTACATTGTGATTGAAATGTGGAAATGTTATGTTTCCTTTATGCATGTTTTATGTGATACATTTATGTTATGTTTCATGGGAATTGTTATGAAAACGGGTGGTTCCGTGATAAACTAAGGGCGGGTGAGCCTGATATAGCTCTCCAATGCATTGGGTAACGCGAAGGAGTGAAACGTTATGGTTTCTCCAAAGAGATTTAGGAAATATACTGTGATGGGTATTCCAAACGTAACCAAGAGGGTTACTCCCTACGTAAGAATGTTATGAATGCCTCATGTTACCTTTGTGTCTTATGTTTTCTATGATTTATTCAGGATTTGATATGCCTATGTTTTATGGGTAAAGTGTGATTCCATTCTAATGTATATATGAACTCATGTTTCCTTTCCATATTTTTATAACTCTTACTGAGCTTTTTATGCTCATCCCATGTTTTTGAAATGTTTTTCACAGGTCAAGGGAAAGGTACATGATGTGATGATAGTGTCATGGATGTGTCAAGAAAGAATCCGTGTTATATTTTGAATATGTTTCCGTTGATGGGAAGAATGAATATTGTCTTTTATGTAACCACTTTGTTTAAATGTGGAATGTAATGCATGTTTCATGATCTAATTCTCTAAAACTCTAAACCTGAAAAGATCCTCAATGTGTAATCTTGTAATAACTTAAGATTATGTAAGGTTTAAGGCTGGGGCCTTATAGTTGGTATCAAAGGTCGGTTTAGATAGCATTTGAGGTTAGGGTATTCTTTAAGCATAAGTGACATTACCATAATGGTTAGGATTTCAGAAAGAGACCTAGTTTTAGATAAAGTGAATGAGTAAGTATATCTTAGTGTTTATCTTACGCATTAGTACATGATGGTTTTGTTGATATACTCACACTGACCTTTTTGGTTTTAGTAAATGGCTGGATCTAACAGGCACCAAAGTAATAGTGGATGTGAAGGAAACTGTGACAGTTTTTTGAGCAAGCACCTGAATGATATGGGAGCTGCAATGAGAACTCTTGTGATTATCCTCAACCAACTATCTGGAGTCATGATTGACCACCTAAACCTTGGAGATTTCTCTAAGGCATCATATATGCAAGAAAAAAATCCCTACGGAAGTGCAGGTAATAATCATAAAGGTAAGTGTGTTCAAAAACCTATGTGTCAAAGATGTGGAAAGAAACACCTAGGAAAATGATTCAATGGGACAGAAATATGCAATAGATGTGGAAATGAAGGTCATAAAGCAAGAACCTTCCATGGAAAAAGGAAGCATCCAGTTGACTTGAGGAAAGGGAAAGAAGTTCTTTCTGAGGGATCAATTGAATGTTTTAAATGTGGTGTGCATGGTCATTATGCAAACACATGTCCTATGAAGAAGTTTCGTGAATGGGGTCACCAAGAGCATACCAATATTCGTTTACCAATACCTAATGCCATTCCGATTGAGGATGAAGAAACTGACAATGACCAATCAAAGGTATGTACTATTTCATGACTATTGTTTTCCTATTTTGGAATCTTAGGATATGATTCATGATTTTGTTTGTAGGAAAGAGATATTTCAGAATATGTTGGAAATGAATGGATAATGGATCATGAAGAATGTTGAATGAGTAAGATGTCAACATATAAGGTCTTCAAGAGTTATGGTGAAATTCTTAAGAGTATTAAGCCTATTTTGATGATGAGGTTACAATAGAAGACTTTTTATATTATGTGTAACCCTGATGTTTAATATAGGAAAATTTTATTTAAGTAATAGTTATCTATTCTTTTTTGGACATAGTTATAAAGAACCATTTGGGTTTTTATGATCCTTACTTTTGAGGTAATTATGGGTTACTATATGTTATGATTGAAGTGAAAGGAATGAGATAAAATTGAGGTTAAATTATGTTATGGTTATTTTTGAAGATTTATCCCTTTTTGGGGAATGATTTGAGAATTATATAGTTTTGGAAAAAGGACAACACGTAGACCGTGTGACTACCCGTCGCGTCAGACAAAGCTGTGGGAATCGAACCCACAATCAAAGTCCAACTGGTATTTATCGCCTACCACTGGACTACGTGATGTCCCTGGTTAGTTTGACTGATTCTTTCTAGTTATATGATTTTATGAATTAAGAGTAAGTTTATTTTGGGTTATTTATGAAAATGATTAACCTATCATTGAGGATATGTGATTAGGTTAATTACTTTTCAATACGAGACTTTATGAGCAACTGATGTTGTTTGGAGATAAATGTTACGATTTAACTTGGAAGACTATGTGACTAAATCCTTCAAATATTTGTGCTTCAATCTTAGATCGGTTTACATTGAAGAATTTTATGGAAAATTTTTTTATCTAATGGTCCTCGTTGAACTTTGGGTTTTGCTGGACAAATTTTGGAGGTTAAGAATAGATTTTCTTTTTTTAAAGGCTTATCCTTTTCTGGATTATCTGGTCTTGTACTAGCCTTTTTGGTTTTGGTTTTGGTTATATTCTAAAGACATGGGAAATATATAGTCCTCTTTTTTGGATTAAGTGATTCTCTAAAAGTTGATTATAACACTCTTATTGTGAACAAGTTTTCCTAAATACTCATCTTTTGGAGAAAATATGAGTTTGTGTAAGGAATCTAATAAAAGTTGAAAGTCAACATGATAAGTGATTATGTTTCCTTATGAATAAATTACCCAATAAAAAGTATCTTAAAACAAAAATGTTGTCTATTAACTTTTCCTACTGGGGAATCGAATACCGTTTAACCCATCACACGTTTGATATTTTCTCATGGTTAACTTTCTTCTAAACATGTTTTTTATCACTCTTCATCAGAACATGACCATATGTTTTTTCCTCCATGTCCATATTTTCATACTTCGAATCCTAGTATGGGTTAACTCAGTTGACCTCTGTTCTTATCTTTCTTTATTTTAAAGTGATTGTTTTACCGACTCTTGTTCCGATGTGGGACTTTCAAGGATGTTTCCAAGCTCAATTTTAAAAATTGCGAGGACGCAATTTCCAAAAGGGGGGGAGGATGTAACACCCCAGGTAAATAAAGAATATGACATTTTCATATTTATCCATATTTGTGAATAAAATATTGATATGACTTTAAAGGGGACGCTATGCTCGATGGCGTACCCAACACGCAACAACGAGTTTCTTGGGAATGTTACATTGCACTCTAATAATAAAATAATATTATTTTAAATGGTAGTTAACATGTAGTCATTGTAATGGTGGGAATGGATAGAAATAACTAAAATATGATTATATATGTTTTTAAATGTTTTTACATTTATCCAATAAAGGATAGAGGCTTAAAATACAGAAAGAATTCAATTTTAGGCGTATATGCCCTAGTTTTCACTAAAGGTTCTCTTATCACCTTTTGATGTTGAACCATCATTAAATATTGTATTGTTCACTCTTAAACATTCTTTTGAACCAAATAAAACTCTTATTAATAATCGGGACATCAAAATTTACTTTGTGTAAATTTTTGGTATCTTTCCGATAAAGTTCATTTTTTAATGAATAGTGTAAAATGTTGTATTTTAACTCAAAACCTCTTTTTAATATAATTTATTTATATGATTAGATTATATTTTGAATTGGTTTTAAAGTTAAATTAGAATATATTTTTACCATTAAATCCAATAGTTGTCGTTGGAATTAATTTCACTTTGAAATCAGACTTAATCCAGTGTCAATCTTTTGATACTTATTGTTTCATAAAAACACGCTATTTTCTCTGACAGCGGGAATTATTTATTAAATTAATTAATTTGACTTATATTTTTTTGAATTTTGTAAAATAGACTTCATTTTTTAATTCTGAATATCAAATATATCTTAGGGTGAATTTTTGGGATTTTTCTGAAAAACATCAATTTTTGATGAATAGTGACACCACTAAGTTGTACTTATAAAAACTGATTTTTCCGTTTAAATGAAATTTTTCCATCTTTGTGTTTTGAATTTCAAAAATCCGACATACATAGTTTTCATTAAGAAGTAAAATTTGGTTCAATGGGATAAAAATAATTTTTTGGTGAATAGTAACTTATTAAGTTTTTAATCGCGATTAGAGGCAATTAGTGTAGTTTAAGGTAAAAATAATGTTTTAATAATATGAAATGAACTTTACACATGTACTAACCTCATTGGATGTGTAATTTCCGACCAAGAAAAGCCATGGGTCACCTTGGGGACCCCATGGAGCCACTTTGGTTGGGAAATGACATAAATTACTTTTTATTTAATGTAAAAGTAAAAATGACACAAACATGATATGTTTTACTAAAACAATTCTTAAGTGGGGTTATACAAGTCAGATATTTTATTATAAATATTAGATGGAAATAGAAAAATATTTCCTACATCATAGTAATTTGTTTATAATTTTTAGACATTAAATAAATTAAATTATTTATGACATCATAATGATGCAGTGATGACATCATTATTTGACGATTTAAATAAAATGAGAAGATAATGTAAACTCTATGACCTACAGATGTCCAAAAATTATTGGATGAGTATTTTGCGAACCCTTATCACCTTATCCACGAATTATATCAATTTGGGACCTTTTAAAACCGAAACACATTTTCAAATAAAGGAATATTTCTTACTTTCCAAAAGTGCCCCTCCTCTCCTCTTATAAAAGGCCCCCACCTCTACCTCATTTCACACACTCCTCAAGCCTTTGGCTCGGCCAAACCCTGACCATTTACTCTTTACACATCCCTCTCCTCATCCTAGAGGATTCCCTTTGGGCATAATCCTTTCAAAGGAAGCCTTTAGGCTCAAATCAAAAGGAGTTACACTTTTAAATGTAATTCATTCTCTCGTGTTCATTTGTTTTATTTTGCTTCTCCAACCCCATAACTCTTTTTATTTACTTATTTTGTAACAACACCAGTATCTCAAATATACTAGAATGTTTTTATAAGATTTATTCGAGATACACTCTCACACAACTACATCAAATGGTTAAAGAACATACAGTTTCCGTGGATGGCGAAATTCTGCCTCCCGGAAAGATGATTGTTCAATACTCATTTAACACCTTCAATGGTGGACATTATGATGTAAATATTTTTATATATGATATATAATATGTTTATGTTTTCCTTAAGCTTCTTTTTTTTCATTTT
Source organism: Viscum album (assembly GCA_963277665.1). Lineage (NCBI taxonomy): Eukaryota > Viridiplantae > Streptophyta > Magnoliopsida > Santalales > Viscaceae > Viscum > Viscum album. The sequence continues at coordinate 1,433,219,020 of OY728142.1, read as the reverse complement.
GGGCATACCATTTTGGTTTCCATTATGTGTAAACACGATATCTTCATTTATGGAAGTGCGGACTACCGCCCCCTCAAAGTGATTTGATTCGTTAAATACCATATGTGGGACGTATAAAGGATAGAACTATGATATTATATATGAAATTATACTGGAATTATAATATACCTTTATATCATTATTATTTCCATTCTATAAAATACGAAATAGAAATGAAATTAGCGTGCATGCGTACGTACGGCTTACCGTCTCCATGAACGGTGCATTTCATTTCTTACCTCTAAATGATTATGTAATGTTATAAATGCATGAATGTACTGGATATATATAACATATATGATATAAACATCATGAATAAAATTCTGGATATAAAAAACATTTGGCCACACGAACAACATGTAATTGTAAGAAGTCCACTTTCGACTTAAGAACCAAATATCGGCAAAACAAATATTATTAACTTAAATGATTACATAATGTTTATGACATGGTAATAAGTTATATTAAAGGAATAATGAAATTGAAAAATGTTCTTAAGGAAGTAGAAATTAACTCAAGTTTATTATTCAGGAGATTAAAGAACGATCGAGTCAAGTCGGACCCGAGGTAACGAATCCTACTCCTCTCTTTCTTTTTATGTACACACTTTTATGTCATTCCTTTTAAAGCTCATATTTCTTGTTATTGGGATGTTCTTTTATATTACACTTACTGTAATTTTTATGTTCATGTGATGAGAGACCATATTCTCTCTCATAGATCCATTTTAGATGTTTTGAGTGGCGCTGCTAGGCTGCCGAACGTTCGTAAGAGATCTAACCTCTCTCTTTCTTTTTAAGTACTCTCCTTTATGTCACTTCTTTTAAGCTCCTCTTTGTAATGTTGGGGGTTGTTATTTTATATTCCACGTACTGTAAATTTTATTGTAATGTGATGAGATTCCTTATTTGATCTCATCAATCCATATTCGGAAGTTTTATGTGGCGCCGTTAGGCTGCCGAGTTTTTGTAAGAGATTTGTCATCTCACTTTTATTCCTGTGAGATTTATGCTACATTTGCCACAAATTCCATTGAGTGGTGTATGTACTGCCCATTATTCTACTCTTTTTGTAATATAATTTCGTTTATGATTATTTACATCAATGATATATTGTCCTTCTTTCATGGGGTGTATGTTTTGAAAGATACCCAAGTCGGTAAGGGAACCTTTCACCCTCCTCTTTTTTTAAAAGACTTATTTTCTTGGGTCTTTTAATTTACATATTGTTATGTTGGGATATGTTCTCATATATCCTTATTGATGTAAATTTTATGTCCAAGTGATGAGATACACTTCTTATCTCTCATCAACTCATTTTGATGTGATGCCGTTAGGCTGTCAAGGGAACTTTTTAACCCAATTTTGATTTCTTTGGGTTCAACATGTAGTCATTGAATATGTCATCCATTGAATATGTGTGTATGACATCTTATTGTTTTACACTTAATATCCACTTATATTGGATGTATTTATATTTGTCACAGATATTTTTAAGATTGATTTGTCCTTAATTTAAGGATACCTTCTTTATAAGGGATTTCATCACATTTGACATTTCTATTGAGGGTTCATTGTTTTTATGCACCAATTCACTCTTATATGGTGTATATACAGTCCTTTGGAGTATTATATCATGAATCCATTTATTCTCAAGATATTATAAAGTTCTGATGAATTATTATTCCTCAATTATTGTATTCAAGTGTCTCTAATTTTGGTAAAACCCCCCTAACCAAAATATCGTTTTAAATGTTTTAATTATTTGATCTTATTAATATCCATGTTTTCAAAATGGTTTTAAGGATTTATTTATATGGATATTAATGGATTAAAATTTTAATCTTCAAGGTGGTATGGGACACTTTGATTCAAAAATCTCTTTATTAAATGTTTTAAATGGTTTTGTAAATGGTTTCTTTTTTGGATTCATTATTTCAATATACTAAAATGTTATATTGTGATTGAAATGTGGAAATGTTATGTTTCCTTTATTCCTGTTTTATGTGATACATTTATGTTATGTTTCTTGGGCATTGTTATGAAAACGGGTGGTTCCGTGATAAACTATGGGCGGGTGAGCCCGATATAGCTCTCCAATGCATTGGGTAATGCGAAGGAGTGAAACGTTAAGGTTTCTCCGAAGAGATTTAGGGAATATACTGTGATGGGTATTCCAAACGTAACCAAGAGGGTTACTCCCTACATAAGAATGTTATGAATGCCTCAAGTTACCTTTACGTCTTATGTTTTCTATGATTTATTCATGATTTTATATGCCTATGTTTTATGGGTAAAGTGTGATTTCATTCTAATGTATATATGAACTCATGTTTCCTTTCCATATTTTTATAACTCTTACTGAGCTTTTTATGCTTATCCCAAGTTTTTGAAAAGTTTTTCACAGGTCAAGGGAAAGGTACATGATGTGATGATAGTGTCAAGGATGTGTCAAGAAAGAATCCATGTTATATTTTAAATATGTTTCCGTTGATGGAAAGAATGAATACTGTCTTTTATGTAACCACTTTGTTTAAATGTGGAATTTAATGCACGTTTCATGATCTAATTCTCTAAAACTCTAAACATGAAAAGATCCTCAATGTGTAATCTTGTAATAACTCAAGATTAAGTAAGGTTTAAGGCTGGGGCCTTATAATAATGGTTAAATTGTGATATTGAATTATACCAGGAAGAAATCCATGTTAATGATATCATATATGACCCTCTTATATCTTTTTGTTAATAATATTTCTCTATTACCATTGTTTTGGGTGTTAGTTTCATCGTTTTCTTATGCATATTTTATTATATAAGTCATGTTTCTTATGAATAGGATATATTTTTTCCATATCAAGAATTATATTAAGTTCATAGAAATTATATTTAATCTTCATATTAATTTTATATTCTTTATTGAATGTTTAATGTGGAAAATGAGTCACATCGCGTCGTGGAGCCAGTAGGTCGTACGTACGAACGAGTGAATATATCATTCAACTACAGGTTAAATAGTATTTAATTGGATGGTATATTAATTATACATAATTTAGGTCATATTAATTATTTATATCCATTATACGAATCATTATACTTATCCAAATAAGGTAGTTTTGAATAACAAATTACACCACATTGTTGAGATAGTAAGTTGTACGTACACACGCATAGTGAGATTGTTATTTGTGTGACGGATAAAAGGAGGAATGTGGTTGTCCCATAAACATAATAAAATATAATAATATAGAATACTGTATTTATTACATTATTTTTTAAACAATATAGGAATTGGATGTATAATAAGAAAAGAACATTGAAAGAGTTGATAAAACAATTACCTCTTTTTCGGGTATCTTTTTTTTGATTTTCACATAAAGACTCCATAGGTTGGATTTCTGCCCAAAGTATGTTTTCTAGGATGAATTTAGGTATGTTGGAAGGATAAATGCGTAGGTTAGGGACAAAATAAATGGATTTATAGGTGCTAATAAAATATAAGGAGAGGTGCTCTTTTATAAGAGATGGGAGGGGCACTCTTGGAATTATTAAAATTATTTAATTAATATAAAATTATTTTCTATTAAAAATAATCCCAAAATAGTTTTTTTAAAATTTAAAATGATTTTTAGTCGAATCCACATCGTCCAATTAAAAGTATTCAAGATTTTTATATTTTTTCTATCCTTATCTTTTTGTTTTATCCCTTATTTTACCCTTTTTAATCTAACTCTGATATCATGTTATTGACACTTTGTGGGTTAATATAATTACCATAACATGTAAAAAGACAAAAAAAAATTTCATTTATTTAATATAAGGAAATATCCTATCCAATTTGTTTAATCTTATATTTGTATTAATTTTATAATATTTAATCAACTATTTTATATTTTTAAATACCAATAGTGTCAATTCTGACACTATTCATTAGTTGGATTTAAAAAAATATCATAACAGTAAGATAAGTTCAAACCATCTACATTAAATTATTACCAAAATGTTAATTATATCCATAAAATTAATTTATGTAATAAATTATGTAATTTTTTTATTTAAATATTTATAATATCATTATTTTGATTTTTTCATTAATTAATAAATTACTACATTATCATTGTGTCACCATTTACATTAATTATTTATTTCCTACAAATTATAAATAAATTACCATACTATATTTTAATCATTTTATATTTATAATAAATATTTATAGTTGAATATATCACTCATATCACCCCATGTAAAATTTTTTATAGGAATGAGAGATATGATTATGACATTTGGTTCTATATTTTAAATAATATGTTTATAAGTGTCATAATCACACCCAAGTGGCTTCAAAAGGCCAAAATTTCAGGAAACAAATTGTATTGGTCAAAAATAACTCATACTATAATATTATTAGAAGTGTTATGGGAGTTTTATATTTTTATAATATTTTTTTTCTTTTAATTACTCAATTTACCTTTTACTGTGCTAATAAAACTAATTACTAAAGATAGTATTCATAATATTAAAAAATTAAAGATATCCATTTACATAATTTGGACATTATGATTAAAAATATGGAATCCATTTATTCAAATTAAATACACAAAATTGGGATAAATTAATTAAAAATTAATCCCATTGATAGGTTAAGAAAACATGTTTTTTAGTAAAATGTTTAAAAGTTTGAATAGTTTTTGTATTCAATTTCATTTAAAATTTAATTCCAATGTCAAAAATAGGTTTAAATGATAAAAATATAATATATTTATACTTGAAAACCAATAAAATATATAATTTATTGCTATAAATTATTTCAATTGAAAAAAAATCAATTAAAAATTAGTATTTTTTTACAATTTATCAAAACATGAAACTTATCAAAAAAAACTAAAATTGAACCGAATTAATTTTTTATTTTAATCATTCAAATAAGAATTTTATATTTCCAAATTTAATATATAAATGTTTAAAATATTGGATTTAAAATGTGTTCTCTATTAAAAGGTGGAAAACTGTATTTTTTTAAAAATACTTCGTTTATCTAAAAAATTGAATTTTTTCTTATATCATGTCCAGAAAATACATAAAATTAATGTTAAAATTTTATGTAATATATGAAATTAAAATTTTGGTTAATAGTATTCATATCTTCTAATTTAATGTCTACGTTATAAATTATATTACATAATAATATTTTATTAATATATTGTTTGGTAAAACTGGGCCTTGCATGTAACGCAAGACAACTCATTAGTGTCTGAAACTTAATCATAACATGGTGTTGTGTAAAAATAAAGTATGAAATAAAATAAAATATATTTATAAATTAAAATATTATATAGTCTCATGGAATTACATTCTCCCCTCCTTCAATAAAGTTTTTCCTCTTAATTTAAACACTATGTCGAAAAACTAGGGGTTTGACATTTCAAAACATATTTTTTGAAATCCCACATTGAAAAAGGATTAATGATACCCCCACATTAAAATAATTAATTGGATTTATGATTGTCATCCAAAATAACACATACAAGGGTTCCATTTAAGAAAACGTGGATATGAAAGGAAAATATAACCATCATGTTTTGATTAAGAGTGATAGAGAACATTATTAAGAGAAAGTTAACAGTCAAAAAGCTCTAAATATATGATGATCTAATGGACCATTTTATTCATCAGAAATATTACTAGGATATAATTTTTGTTTGAAATGTATTTTCCCTGGAGTTAAATTATTGATTTACTTTACATACTAAGAACATGAGGAAGAATACTAATTGACAATTAGAGTTTCATCCATTAAATAATTCTAACAAAAAACTCATCTTTCTCTTTAAAAGATAATAAAATTACAAAAATATTCTATTTATCTTAATAATATAGGGTTCTAACAATGAACTTATACTTCATCTTTCATACAGTTTAAATAAACAAAATATGTTATACTAACCAGGACATTGCGTAAGCCAGTGGTAGGTGATGCACCCTTGTCGCTCTTCAGTTGCGGGTTCAAGTATCATGGCCTTTCTAAATGTGATCGGTTTTCACCCGACCTTTGGGGTATCCTATTTCTAAATATATATTATTATAACATTTCAAAATTAACCTTTTTATGTTCACCATTAATGAATTGTTTTATCATCAAACAATAATATTCAATTTCAATATAATCCATTCCAACTTTGAAACTCAAATAAAATACTTCTATCCAATTTTATAATCCATTAAGGTCTCTAAATTTCCAAAATCAATCTTAACATCATATTTTACTCAAATGTTATGTTTCTCTTATTATCACATACCAAAAATATGAATACCTTGATCACATTAAAACATTAATTTTTTAAGATCCTTAAAGAATAAGTATTGTTGTACAGTATTTATATATTCCATAATTATTATAACCTGTAAATTTCTAATAAAATATGCAAATGACATAATTCTTCAATCCAAAAAATGAAAATATACTAATCATTCAATTTCTATTGTAGTAATAGCATAAGCTTTACCTTGATCCCTTTTAAATTTATAATCTATATTTCCTTGATGGTTAGGACATTTATTTACATAGTGCCCCATTTCACTATAGTTGAAACATTGCATATATGTCTTTTATTTCGTCCCATAACATTCTTTTTCCCAGTGACCATTTTATCCACACTTATAACAAACACCCAATCCTTTTAAGAGCCTCTCGGGGTGATTGTTTTCACAATTATCACATGTGGGAAAATTCGTCTTTCCCTTATTCCCTTTATTGGTCTCTTTCTCTACCATACTATTCTTCTCTTGTATTCCCTTAAAGTCGTAAGACCTAGATAATTCTTTTTATGTCTTGATAGAACATGAAACTATATCTACGTATGATGAGAGCTTTTTGGAGACCAAATACTTTTGGAGAAATTGATTTCACCCATCAATGAAATTATCAATATTACTCCCTCTATTACATATATAGTCTATATAATACAATGCTAACCTTGTCAAATTGGCATCATATTTCACAACATTCATGCCTTCTTTTTCCCTTTGAGTCCGAAACTATGTCTCTATATTATATTTTTATTCATGAGGAAATTATTTTTCTAAGAAAATTTCATCAAACTCCCTATATTCCACATGTTCTACTTCCATTCCTTAGTATTTTTAATTAATGACCACCATTGGTCCGCATCTCCTGAGAGATGATAAACATCCATGAAAAAATTTTCCCTTTCGTTACTCCCCAACATAAGAAATATTTTCATTAAAGAACATATCCATTTCTCAAATACAAATGGATTTGTAGTGACATTGAATGTTAATGGTTTTTTTCTCCCAATGTCTTCTAACATTGATCATCCACATTGTGAATTAGGATGCTCCATACAGGTTATGTTATTATTCCTAACATGAGTTGGAAATCTTAGTATAGTTATAAGTTGTTTAGAACCCATTGTATCACCAATTCCACTATCATTATCGTACATAGGTGGAAAATACCTTTGTGTATTAAGTGTGTGGATTCGATTTCCATTTCATCAACTAGGTGCCATTTCGTAACAAAATCGATCACTAGATTAAGTTATGAATCATAATGTATAATTTCAAAATACAAAAAATAAACTGAAAATTTTATGCATATCTAATCTCATAATCATAAACATTGGTTCTTTAAGGAAATATTTAAATTTAATTCCATCATAATGTTTCACAAATAAAATATGAATTATCCTATTAATATCACTCAGGAGTGTTAAAACAAGTATGTAGTAAGGCACGTTGTCATGTACCTGGTTGCCCCAAGTCAAGCATGAAATACATTATCAGAGTTATTACTCCTAGTTATATTTATTCCAGAACCACATCCAACTATTTCGACACACCCAACTGTGTTGTCACACATTAATAGGTGTAAAATGGCATAGAAACAAACTATGAATGGGTTTTACATAAATAAAGGTCACAAGGAACAAGGAAAAAAAGTTTAATTAAATTAATACGCATTATTTAGGATTTACTGGTAGGCATAGAAGAGCTGCACAATGGTGAAAATTGAACAAAGAGATGAAATTATGGGAAAGAATATAGAAAACCTACCTTGTAGTAATAGTACACCCCACCTACCGCGGAAACCTTTGAATGGAACTAAAATGGATGAAATTAGATGTTTTAACAAAATACATCAATTTTGGGTAAAAGAATTCCACAAATTATTGCACGGAGAAGAGATAATGAATCCCAAAACTAATAAGCGTGGATGATAAGCCTTACTGATAGCTTCATAACTCCTTCAACAGCATTGAAATCAGAGAATAATCGGAAGAGCAGTGGGATTCCAAATATAAGGAGAGAGGTACACGACCTAGATAGGGGGACACAATGCAAAGGAGGAGAGTGAGAGAAGAAAGGAGGAAGGAAAAAATTAAAAAAAGTGAACAAATATGGGAGTGATATAAAAAATAAAATGAAATGAAATAAATAATGAAATAAATTAAAATAAATTAAAAAAGGAATGAAAAAAGAAATAATAATAATAATAGGTTAAGAAAATTTTTAATTATTTTTAGTTTTCTTCTAAACAATATTTATATTATTATTAATTATTATTTCTTTTTCATTTATTTTTATTTCTATATATTTATTTATTTCATTTAATCATTTTAATTACTTTTAACCTGAAAATTGTTTTAGGGCATGGAGTATTCTTATGCATAAATCTCTCAGAACCATTAAAAAAATTAATTTTCTAATCAAGACCAGAAATAGGCCACGCAGGAGTGTGCCCTTGGTCTTGTTAAGTAATTGAATAAAAAAATTTAAATGGTCCATATCATGGTTAAAGCCGAGATGTTGCACCCTCTCCTCTTTAAGACAACTCGTCCCTAAGTTTCCCATCTATGGCTAGTGGAATGTCATCTAAGAAGAGTTATGTTCACTGCGCACACACATCAATCTTCTACTCCCACATCTCATCCTAAATGCATCTATACTACCATAGTTCCCAGACCAGAAGAACAGACCTGCCTCGAGGATCCTTCATGCTATGATCGATGATATGAGTAAGATGCTACTTGAAGGATGCATCGGCATCAAGATCGATTTCATTATGATTAAATGAATGAGATGGATCTGGATGATACTATCAAAGATAATATACATGTAATACATCATGATTTGTACAATAAGCCTAATTTAATAGTAACCAATAGGCTATCGACCCAACTCTCTCTAGCCTCAGACGACCCAACATATCTCAGCGATAACTTCCTATGTCTCATGATTCACCAATAACCCAACTGTGGAGAAAAAAACTAAAAGACATGATGTCCAACCTAAAACTCTGTTGGTCTAAAATAAATATCGATATAAGACTTCTATCTAGACTAAGCAATAGTCATAAACTTTTGAATCAGCTGGACATGCACCGAATTCTCTTGAATGTGATGAGGACCCAAAATAGGTGCATCACCTACTTCGAGCCAACATAGATGTGAATAGCATGGTCTATCATAGAGAGAATCAAATGAATCCATTTGAATAGTTTCCTAAATGCTTTTGTCATAGGAAAAATAAACTAGAGGAATATATTCCTCCAGAAAACCACCAAAATCAAGGATATAAGCCCACATCATTTCCTATAACACTTGTATGGTCTGTTCGAACATCCCACCAATCTCGGGGTGATATTCAGTTCTCAAAAGCACCTATGAACCCAGTGCCTTATGCAACCCTTTATAGAATCACAATGTGAAATGGGTGTCTCAATCTGACATGATAAAATAGGGAACATAATGAAGTCGAACTGTCTTCCAAAAAAGAATCCCTAACTCATCAAAAGATAATTTCTCATGGATAGGTAGGAAGTGCATGAATTTTGTCAACCTATCTATCATCAACCATTCGACATCTCTACCTCGAGGAGATCTCAAATATACTACATTTAAATCCATGTTGATGTCAATTTTTTTCCACTTAGTAATTGATAGAGGTTGTGGGAGTCCAATGGGTTGTTGGTGCACTGACTTCACCTACTGAAAGGTAGTGCACCGGCTAATGAAACTCAATATTTGATTCTTTATACTAGTCCACTAGTGCTGAAAATGCATATCTCTGTGCATATTGGTAAGTCCAGGACGAACATCCAAAATAGAGGCATGAGATTCCCTCATCAGCTCTTCCCAAATATCTGGAGGCACCTATATACATTCATGGTAGAGTAGACATTCACTTCCATCAATAACACAACCAAGAAGAATATTCCCTCATGTGATTTGGTCCCTCAAAACAATCCCCTCCAGATCAGATAACTATCACATGCAGACTTTCTCTAGAACATATGATTTCATTACTAGATTTGTTATAACTAATTATCAGTGATGCACCTGATCCTCCAGATGCTTCTCAGAAAACAAAGTCATCATCTTCCACTCACTGCTAGATATCTAGATGGATTGTGTCTATATTTTTTATCTCAATGTTTCAGCTACAATATTATCCTTATTCGTGGTATAAGCAAGATCAAAGTTGAATAACTGTAGGTATTTGACCAACCTACTTTGCCTCAAAAATAATTCTTGTTGTGTCGAGATATATTTCATGATTTTAGGATCCATTTAAACAATGAACCTGTAACCCAATAAATAGTGTCTCCAATAGTGCATAGCATAAGCCACATCTACTAATTCAAGGTCATGCATAGGATAGTTACGCTCATGATGCCTCAGTTGGCAAGATCCATAAGCCATGACTCATTCACCCTACATCAGAACTACACCCAATCTAACTCATGAAGCATCACATTAAATAGTCTAACATCTACCTGGAATATGCAGAATTATGACGAGAGTTGTTGTGATTCTACCCTTTAACTCCTGAAAATATTTCTCACAAACTTCTAACTAGATAAACTGCACAGCCTTCTTATTCAATGGTGTAAGTGATGTTACTAAGAAATTGAACTCGTAAATTAAATTCATGTAATAGCCATCAAGCCCCATGAAACTGCGTATGTAAAACACATTCATGGGTTGTTCCAAGGAAACCAATATGCTCACTTTTTCTTGGTCAACTGATACACCTAACTCAGATATGATATGACCCATTAAGAGAACCTTATTGATCAAAAATTGGAATTTACTGAGCTTCACGTATAGATGTTTCTCTCTCAGTGTACATATCTTGATCTCAATATGGGTTTCATGGTTCTGTTTGGAGCACAAATACACCATGATTTCATCTATGAATACTACCACAAAGGAATCAATGTATGGGTGGAAAGCATAAACATTAGATCCAAGAAAATTGATACTGTGTTCTTCATACTAAACAAAATAACAAAAAACTCATACACGTCGTACCTTCTTTGTAATGTTGTATGTGGTATGTATGATGTTCATACACACACCCTCTGATACCGCTTTGTATCATCCTTCCCCAAGTACCACTGAACCGGGGGTTGAGACGGTGGGCCACAAAATCTGAAGTGTATCTCCCCAAATTCCAGAGGCTTCCGACTAGTAGTAAGGGCCTTGGGTAAGTCCATGCGGGGATTATGCACCCATAATATATGGTATTACACAGTGGTAAATAATATATTTAACATGTAGTGGAATCATAGATAAAAATAATACAGTATCAGAAGTAGATAAATTAACCAATTGAATAAATAATAACTATATAAGCTGAATAGTCATAACAGTTACCATGATGATTTCATGTATGATTCCAAATGTAAATAATTCAAAGTGCAGGGGAATAGGGTATAAGCGTAGACTGCATGGTAACAAAAACTTGAAAAAAAGACTGAATACTATGACATGAAATCCCGACCACAGGCTCAGTCCTCTTCCACACTATCTCTATCCAAAACAGTAAAAAAATCTAACATCTAGTGTGGCACGATTCCCTGTATCCATAACTTTGAACATAAATTCTACTTAGCGAGCAAACAACACATAAAAAGTGTGTGAGATATAATCTCAATATTCTTTCACATATGGTCTCTAAACCTTTCCATTTACTATTTTAGACAAATAATAGTGTTCCATATATAATAAATGCCAGCAATTTAAATAAATTATAATAATTGTAACATTGTACGGTATCCTAAATGGACAGCCATCCCATACCACATGCTTAAACCTATGCCGGGAGTCGAAAAGAAATACTTGTATAAGGAATAATATATATAACAGACCCAAAAATCATTGAAGAACCAAAAAGAGTATACCCCTAAGTTTATGATTTGTCTTGGGGTATAACTAATTTGCAAAATAAATCTCACTAAAGGAAAAAGGTGGGTATCACAAAGCATAAAGAAACTCTATGATGTATCTATAAAAGCATCACATGCATTATATTTAAACAATAAATTTCATAGGTCGAGTCTAAGACCATCCCTAAGTTATCGCTATAGTACATCAATTCAAAATATCTAATGTCACCTAGACCATCCAAGTTTATCCTTTCAAAAGTCCAAGTATCACTCATGGTATGGTAAATATGAGTTTATCACGAGTATTACACATAAGGGACCAACTATCAACTGTGTCTTGTCATAGCTATCTTTCCAATGGGTCCCTCCTCAGTTTCCCCTTAGGGAACCAGTATCACCCAATTTTATAGTAAAAAACATGGGGAATCGCTTGCCTCGAGAGCCTAAAACATCTCTTTCCTAGCATGTCTTGTCAAAACCTATCAAGTTCAGAGAGTCCAATTTTGGTTTCTTAATATGGGACCCATGTTCTCCCTTTGGATCAGTTTCATTTAAAACAACAAGATATAAACATATATCATAGAGCAAGAATACATGATTACAAGCCTTTTATTAAATATTTAATGTTATGTGTTTATTAATTATTCAATCCCAATAAGAACAACTAATAATAATCACACAGTATTAAAAAATTGGCACTTTATAAAATAAAAAAAGGAAACAAATTTTATTAATAGAAAAGAATGATAAGACATATGACATTAATTATTTAATCAGAACAAATTCAAAGGAAAATAAAATTCATGGTATTTGATTCATCCCAAATAATTTGTTCAATTTGAAACATCATCCAAAATTATCACACATGCACACGTAAATGATAAATCAAATTTTAAAGGCCAAAGGTAAATAAGATGATTATTTTGCCACACCCAAAGGGGTGTCCAATGACATGGAAAATAGCTAGGAAGAGGTTCACCTTAACCACAGGTTACAAGGAACAAAAAAATGGTTTAATTAAATTAATATACATTATTTAGGATTTTCCAGTAGGAATAGTTGAGAAGCACAAAGTTATAAAATTAAAAATGTAAAAAAATGGGAAATACCATAGGAACGTAACCTCTTAGTTTTAAGAAAACCCGACATCCTCTAACAACCTTTAATTTGACCTAAAATAGATGAAACCTGAGGATTTAACAAAAAACTCCAATTTCAGGTAAAAACCTTCCTTAAAATATAGCATGATGAAGATAAGATGACACCAAAAACTAATTAGTGTCGAGGATAATAAATACTGAGAGCTTCATACTGCTTCAGGCGGTATTAAAAATAGTGGAGAATCATAGGTGTATTAGGATTCCAAATTAGAGGAGGGAGGTGCACCACTTGGACATGGGGCGTGACACACAGGAGGAGAGGTATAGAAGAGAGGAGGAAAAAATTAAAGGAAAAAATATAGGATATTCAAAAAAAATTATGTAAAAATAAAATAAAAATACAAGGGAAGGAGAAACTAAGAACATAATAGTAATAATAATGTGTTAAGCCTATTTTTAATTATTCCAATTTTTCTTCTAAACACATTTTATTTTTTAATTTATTTTTACTCCTTTATTAATTTCTTATAATTTATTTATATTTATTTATTTTATTTTAATTGTTTTAATTAATTTTAATATGAACATTAAGCCATCGAATGGTTTATTATTTTTCATAAATCCCACGAAACTATTAAAATTTTATTTTTTCCTCGGGACCTAAAACAGACCGTGTGGATGTGTGCCCTAGGTCAATTAATGGAATTAGGCTGAAAAATATAAATTGTTCATACCTAGGTTGAATCCAGGATGTTACATTATTCCCCATGTCTATTAAATACAAAATTGTCAGAAAAAGTTGTCCAATATAATATATTAATATCTAATACCTCGATTAGTAACTCTAAAATGTTTTACATGATCCATTTCATAAATGGTTAACCTTAAGACTCATCCAAGATATCACTTCACAAATTCACAGTACAATAATTTAGAAGCAAGTTCACTAAATAAACATTATATTCCCCAAAAAATATATTGTTTCTCTTAATGTCACATTCTAAATATATGAACACCTTGATCATCAGAAAACCTTAATGAAAACATGAGTACTTTGAAAATTAAAATATCAGGTTGTTTAATATATTTCATAAATCTAAGTATGTTGTAATATCTAGTAAAGATAACATAAACCATAAAATCACTAGCCAATTTCATGGTCATTAATACTATCCAATTAACATATCTTTATCATTATAATCTAAATGTCATAGTCATATTAAAGGGTTTCATCCCCGGTCATGTTTTTTTTCAAAAAGGTCAACATGCCACTGAATCCCTTCTCTTGGTACCATTAAACATGTGTCTTCAAATCCTTATAGGAAACCACTAAGATATAATCCTTATTAGTTTTGAGAATATAATTTATAAAATAATTCATTAATATGATTCATTTATTAAAAAACACAAGAACCTTAACCATATTACTTATACTATATTAATAGAATAATCATGACCTTGATCCCTTACATTTTTTATGTTATATTCCATTAACACTTGGGGGACTTGTTTAAATAGTTCCACACATCCTTATAGTTGAGTATTTATCATTAGAATCTTCATTCATTCCCTTTAAATCATGATCATGTTAGCATTTCATTCTACACTTGTAGAAACTTTTCATTCCCATCAAGCAAGTACTAGGGTGTTTCTTTCTACAATTATCACACATGGGAAAATATTTCTTTTTTTCCCCTTTATATATTTTTTCCATATCATCATCCTCTTCTCCTTTTTCCCTTCTAATACATATTAATTTTATAATTCTTTCTATATCTTGATATCGCATCATACTATGTCCTCATATAATGGGATGTTTTGGGAGACTGGTTACATTTAAAGAATTCCATATAACCCATAAAATAAATATTAAATCGTGCACTTTGGATTACATATGATGTCCATATAATAACTTGATAACCATGTATGATTGCATCATAATTAGAAAAAAATTCATTTTAATTTTTTATTAGACTCATTTAGTATCTGTCAATATCCACACATTGCTTGTGAAGAAAATATTTTTCAAAAAATAGTATCATACTATCCTTCCATTCCATGATTTATATTTCTTCTTAATAAATATGGTTATAAATCAATGACCACCTTTGATCTGAATCTCCTAAGAGGTGATAAACAACCATGAAAACCTTCTTTCCCTCATCACTACCCAGAGTGAGAAATATCTTTTTTGAGGAATATATCCATTACTCAAATACAAATGGATTTTTAGATCCATTAAATGATAGTGGTTTCTAACACATAAAGTAGACTAACATTATTTTCACATGTTTTATATTAGCATGTATCTCCATACATACTAGGTTATTTCTTATAACCTAATTCAATTATCCCAATGTGGTTATAAATTTTTCAGTTTCAGCTATAGCTCCAGATCAGATATCATTATATTTCCCAGGAGGGAAATCCTTATATGGATTACATGCATTGATACGATTCTCATTCCTTTTTATTGGAACCATTTTTAAAAATTGGAATACACTAGATGATATCATTAAATTATGAAACATAATGTATTATCCCAAAACTAGTTTGACACATAACATAAATTGAAAAATTTATTCCTAGATATTATCATAATAATAAACATGGTTTCTTTGAGAATATTACCTATTCATAAAAATATATTCACAAAATTTATAATCATTTAAAAATAAAATATGAATTAAACAAAGAATACCCCCTGATAGTGTCAAACTAGTGGCATATTAATGCATATTTTCATGTAACGGGAAACATTTGAGTTAACCCCTATGTTCATTTTTCCTTGTTATTACCCCTAGGTACATATATGCCAAAACAATTGTCACTTGTAGTATCTAGATAGGGATGGATTTCTAGGTAAACCATGTAATCACATCGTTTCCAAAACATTATGAGGTAATCATATACTTAGACTTTTTATCAAAGTTATTAATAAGATTATATTCCTTAATCTATTTTTTCATTAATATAGTTCCCATGGTTTATACTAAAATTTCTATGATACCAACTATAAATAACCTAACTCTAGTAACCCATAGGTAGTGTCTAAAATATTACATTAGCACTAAATATAATTAATTGCATCCCGAAACACGAAATACATTAGTAGTGTTGATAAAAAAGATACATACATGAATCTCATTATATAATTGAAACCATGAAATACAAAAAGTGTTCAATTTTTGAACATTATTATTCCTCTTACTATATCCTTGCATATCAATCATATAACACTGCCTATTATCCTACGGAAAATGAAACGTATGAAATGTGTGAGTTCAAATTCTAATTAAATGTTTTTTTAAAGTATAATATATCATGAATGATTAATCATAATAAATATGAAAGTTAATAATTTGAAACACATTTTATTTAAACAATAACTCGAGCATAATATGACAGGAATAAATAATGGTCAAATAAATCCATATAAATAATCACATGAGCTTGAAACCTATCCAAGTATATTTTAATTAATCTAATAATTACATGGACATGAGTAAATAATATCATAATGAGGTAATTCATAATTTCAGACATCATAAACATATTTTTAATACCTTTTACAAGATAGTTTAAAAATATGGGTAAAACCCCAATTAATTTGGTCAGCTGATTTGTCTCATGAGAAATGTTGGTGAATCGAGGGGTCCTCTATAACTATGTCCAACCTCAAACAATATATGTACAATGAATTACTCATATTAAAGGGATGAAACAAAATCTAATTATTCATTAATTTAGAATAACTAACATATGAAATGTTAATATTTAACCTAATCTATAATGATAATCCCAAACCTTCCAAAGTAATATGGTGAATGGTAATTAAATTTTACATCCTTATCCAAAATGATCATAAAATATCCAAATAAATAATAATTATGATATCATTACAACATATCTCTGTAAAATTACAGTTAAAATAAATTATTGATGTTGTTAACGAATATAAATTCCATAAAAATGACATTAAAACATTCTTGATTAAAATAACATTTTACTGAAAAATATTTTTACTACTAAGAGTTAAAATAAATTTTGAAAAAAATATTCTTTCAAAATAAAAATGTACATATATAACTTCTTATTTAAAAAATATATTGATCCTTATTTTGTCAAATTATGTTCATGTCTTATACATTAAAACAAATATCCCTTTTCTATTGTTAGTAAAAGTATTACGGGTCTTGTTTAGAAAATAAAATGATGATCGATTTCAAAAAAATTACAATATAAAATAATGGGTAATTTTTTTTAATAAATCATTTTTAGAATTTTAAAACCATTTTATAATATGTTTTTAGAAAACATAGATTTGTATGAAAAAAAACATTTTTAACTAAAGAGATAAATAAGGTTAAACATTTTCTCAATCATTTAAGTATCAAAGAGAGACAATTGATACTATTGCATGAAAAGATATTGAATAACCAGAGAGGATAAAAATATATTGGTTCTAAGATATAAATATTAAATAATTCTCCTAGTGGACACATAAGCTTAGTCATTCCCGAATAATGATCAGATTGTGAAATAAACTCATACAATATTGGTAAATTTTGAATCGTAAGCCCCATAAAATAAAAAATTTAAATGAAACCATAAATACCAAGATTATAAGGATATTAATGATATTACATGTCAAAAGTTCATTTTATAGACAACATAAAATATATAAGTTGCTGTGTATGGCATGTGTCTCATAGAAGTAAAAGTTAGATGAGAAACCCTTACCTCAGGTACAACTTCTTTCCTTTTTCTTTGAATATCATGTATAATAAATAATTTTTCATTATTAATATATTATATAACAATAATAATATATATCATACCAAATATTTTTTATTTATAGTATTTCATCACCATGTTCCTAACAATTCTTTGTTAAAATCACTATTTTGTGTGAGTATTGCTTCATTTCTCATGTATGTTTTGGCATGCTAATTTTAGTCCTTGTTAATTGATCATTTATCCAACATATAAATAATATTAAAAATGATATAAATATAATATATAATCATTATATTATTATTCATAATAGTGAATAATAAATAGTTATAGGAAAATGGGTTACATCATTTATGGAGACGGTAGGTCATATGTATCCATGAATGTGATTTATTTTTTTCAAAAATATTAAGCAAAATAAAGGTAAATAATATTTCACATTTAGATAAAATTTATTTTATAAAATATACAATTTTATTAAATATACCAATATTTCCATCCATATCAAAATAAAATGAAAAATATATCCCATTTTTATATAGAGGCGGTAGTCCACGCGTACGCAAGAGCAATGTTATTTTCTTCCAAAAGATTGGATGGTATGAAATTTAAATGTGATATTATATTAATATAAGTATATTTAATTCAAAAATAACATATACATATTTTAAATTCTTAATTATATCCAATAGTGAGATGTAGTGATGGAAAATGAATTACATTGATTCTCGAGGTGGTAGTCCACCATGCACATGATCTACGTTTTAATTTCACATTTGATAGAAGTCGAGATTGATAAAGATTATTCATAAAAATAATAAAACTTCAGTATATTTTATATACATTTTTTATTATATTGTAATTTTTAGCACATATTTGAAGGTATTGAAAGAATAAGTAAAAAAATATAGTTCTTAGTGATGACAATTTACCTACGCCGAGAATAACCTATTTTGGGAATCTAATTTAGGAACATAGGGTTAGTATTTGGGGAAGTATAGAACCCCTAGAATTTTGACTAGGGTGTTTGGGAAGTTTTTATATTCCTTTATTTATAAAAATTTCAATGGGTATGTGATGAGTAGAGGATATAAGATGTACTTTTATATGTAGGGAAAATAACCCACTTGGAAACTACTTGAACATTCCCCAAAAGGATCCAAAATGGTAAAGAAATCCCCAACCCAGAATCTACAAAAAGAATATATATTAGATGTTGGGATAGGATGAGATCCAAATATTTCCATCCAATTGTAATGATAAATGTTTTTATGTCATTTTTACCCCTATTAAACTTGTTGTAACCTTAACTGTGATAATTAATTTTTACCATTTTCACTATTCATTATGACCAAAAAATTAACCATCCATTATTATATAACCAATGTAGTGATGATTCCAAATATGAAATCATTTTTTAAAAATTAAATTCATATAATTTTAAGAATTCCTTTTAAAATTAAACCTACCTACACATCGAAAAAACATGTTTTCCAAGGAAAAACCATCATAAATTTAAAAAGTTTTTATATTATAATTAAATATGAAATTAATTAAATTGAATTAATTTAGTTAATTCATAATATATTTTAACTAGTCTTTATTTGAAAACAATTTAAAATATAATTTCACTTTGTAAATAAATTAAAGATAACATCAGCTTTCTCTATAAATCAATATTTTTTTCTAATCATAAAAAATTATTCATTTAAGAATATTTTTAGAAAATCACCATGAGATAAATCTTAAATGTATATTTAAAAAATTATGATCGTTTTTTAAAATAAATTTTTTAAAATTTGTAACAATTAATTTTAAATTATTAGTGAAAATCTCTACTTAATAGCCTTTTAGAAAAATACAGTTTTTGAAAAAACAATCTCTTTCATTCAAATGATTATACTTTTATTTATAATTAAAAGAGAACCATTGAATTTATTTTTTATATTTTTAAAACATATAATTATAATTATTTATTTAGTATTATTCATACCCTCCAACTAATCTTTTAGGATATAATGGTCATGTTTAAATAATAATATTTTAATAGTGTATCTGGTTTTATTTAAACCTGGTGTTGCGTGCATCACATGATATTGAAGAGATTAAATTTATATAAAAATAAATATATTATAATGTCTCGGGGTGTTACATTCTCTTATTATCTTGGTTTTTCATTTCATATATGCTATTGAGTATGATGTTCCACTTTTTAAATCTCAAGGTGTTACAAATACAACCCATATGATGTGTATCACACATCAGGTGTTATACCTCAGTCTGTCACAACCCATACACCGAGTAAGTACCTCGAGCAATCATAGCCCACAAAATCCATACATATAATAATCCTTTAGATATTATATCTTAAGATACATGTGTGTGATATAATCACAATCCATTACAATCCGTCACACATGTAAATAAAAAACTAACCACCGATCCTACCATCATATAAAAACTACAAATAAAAGAGAGGGGTAAAGGGGTAGTCATTCATTTAACCTCCCCCTATGATATTGAGAGGAAAACTCTCCCATAATAAATTAGGCATTAGTCTCCTTAATAGAAACGGTGGGGTAGTGTATGAAATCATAAAACATATATGATATATTAAATATCACAACAACACTATTTATATAACCTACTACTAAGTTCAACTAAAATTATCATCACATGGACACCTAGCTACCACGGCTAGGGACAAAACATCGTTCAAGAAAAAATTCAGTTTACGAATCTAATTCAATTTACTATTTTTCTTTTTTCAATTTGCATGATGTAAATTAGTACACTAAACATTAATTAAAACATTAATCAAAATTACATTACATTGTTCATCAGAGTAACGTTCATGTCCTCCAAGAATAATGCAAACAATGTTTGTGGTTTTTGAATATCATATCATTTTCATTTTAGCAAGACTTATAATGTCCCAGATACGGGTTCCACACAACGAGTTCCCTGAACCCAGTTGGTCAAATGAACTTAAGCACATTTCCCCAAGCACCAGAGGCTGTTGACTAACAGCGGGGTCCTAGGACTGATAGTGTGGAAACTATGCCCCCATTTATAAAAGTGTAGCTCAATGAAAATAAATATAAACATACAAATTCTAAAGCAGTAAGAAATATAGACCAAAAATGGAAAAAAAATGAAGTGAAAGATAACCAATGGTCATATATATGATGATGCAACATGTCTCTAATTCTAAGAAAACAGAAAAAAATAGGATACACTACAATCTGATATAATACAACACAAGGTACAAAGTACATCAAAACAAACCAAAGGAGTGCAATAGGAACGCAGCAGAATTGCAAGCCTAAGCTCTGTCCCATTTTCTCCTACTCCTTTGCATCAATTATGTATCTATGTAGGGACCCTTTACCTTATCGACACATGTATCAATATAACCTGTTTGGGCCAAAGACATGACTCAAATTCGGGTGTGAGAAATAAATCCCAGTAGGCAACCACCAAATGCCGGTGACCAACTATCAGTGAAAATGTGAAACAACAGTGTGCAATAATGAAATGTAGTAAACTAGGAATTACTCAAATGTAACTAATCCTACCTGTTAATTTTTCATTTTAAAAATCATTTAACAGTTCAATATAATTGAGTTCTGAGTTTTTCTGAGACTCGGCCTCGACCGACATTCTCCAATACCAGTGCCACAGAAGTACCACAACATGTTATCTTACAAGTGAAAGATAATAATATACCAATATTATGCTTTATCTTGTAAGGTTGAACCTATGAAATCACCACCGTGAATATTCAAAGTAAATTTATTCTCATACATGAAAATCCTTACCCTCCGGAAAATAGAAACGAAACCATCAGCTGACTTCCCTCAGGAATATTGTATATTTTCTTCTAGCATACCAGATATTTCCCTCATTCACATAATATACATCCCTCATGCATATGAAACATTTCCCTCAGGCAAAATAGAACCTTACCCTCAGGCTAAATAGAACCTTTCCCTCAAAATAATCATAACCTTGCCTCTGGCTAAACAGAACTGTGCACTCATGCTAAATAAAAGAAAAGAAAGTATTCAGTCCAAGCCCAAAGTATAAGATAAAAATTTATATATGATTCCTCTCAAGAAAACTCCAAAAAATATGCTATAATCACGGAATATCCACAGGTATCCTGGACAAACATATAAACAAGGGAAACACACCCTCGGTGTGGACTTGAATCAAAGAAACGATCCCAAATAGTAGTTTATACTTATTTATTAGATTACCCATGCGATTAAATGTATCTCAACAATCAATGTCTCATCCATACGATAGCCCAAAAATCGGTTTGTGGAATAACGATACACAAAATCAACTTTATGGTTGGAATTAAACACAAGGCCACCTACCTCAATCTCCTCTGATCGATATACATGAAAGGCGCCTCCCGAAACAACCTTGAATGACATATATATAAGATAAAATATTACATGTTCAAACCTAAATAACATACCTTAGGGAAATAATTAGAAGGAATGGTTCATTAATAAGAGAGACCATACCCGTGTGTTCAAACGAGACCAAAGGCAGAAGAATCAGAGTCACGATGAGCGATCAGGAGCTTCTCCATGTATCGACCTATTCTCTCACTACACCTGGTGAGTTCTCAGACTCCTATGAATAATGATGAGGCTAATGCCTATTTTTAATGGAAAAACATAACTACATGGTGTGTACTCTCAAGTACATGTCATGAACTATTTTTTACTTGTTCCTCTAGAGGCTACTTTGCACCACCTCACTGTTCATCTGCCAACTGATAACACGGATTGTATTACTAAGTACACGGACTCTTGTTAGTTTTTACACCCTCAATAACTGAAAAGCCTACACGCCATGTGTTCTTATCCCACACAGCAAAGGTACATGGGCTGTGTACAAAAGTGCACATCGTATAGTTAGTTTTTACACCCAACCCTAAACGCCTTGTATTCTCATCCCACACAGCCAAAGTACATGGTGTGTGTACAAATGTACATGGCATTTACCCATAAATTTTGGAATTTTTCCCACATTTGCCTTGTTTTCTCAAAAACACTTAAAAAAGGAAAAGAAGAAACATGTACCTCAATAATAAAAATTGGTTTCTTACAAACTTCCACCCTTAAAGCAATTTGTCCCCAAATTTCCCTTCCAAAGGTGGTGACGATAAATCTGGGAACAATTCTGGCCACTGAGCATGTATGTCGATCTCCCTCTCCAAGGTTTGGTCCTGCACTCGGCCATGCTTCCATAGCACCAGTACTAGAGGAACTAACCAGCCTCAGAGAGCCTTTGTGCTACTATCAAAAATACGAATCAGATGCTCCTCAAAAGATGCATCAACCTGAAGTTCAAATTCCTTGTGCTGAAAAACGTGAGACAGGATTGAGTGATAATGCCATAGCTGAGATACGTGGAAGACGTCGTGCATGGCCCATCACGTCTGTTGTAACAACAACTGATAGGAAATCAGCCCGACTCTCTCTAAAATCTCAAACGACCCTATATTCCTTGGTGAAAGTTTAACCTATTTTCTTGATCATCCTCTTTCCCATCCTTGGTGTATCACTCATGAAATCCTACTCCCAGACCGTGAACTCCAATGGTCGTATGTGTCGATTAGATCAGTATTTTTGATGAGACAATGTCGTATCCATCCGCTTCTGAATCAACTAGACCTGCTCTAAAGTCTCCTACACAAGACATGGTCCCAGTAATGCTGTATCACCTACCACCAACAAGAACAAGGATGATCATCATGGCCTACCATATAAGGCCTCGTATGGTTCCATCTCAATAGTTGCCTGAAAACCATTATTATAAGAAAAATTGACCAGGGGTATATGCTTCTTCCAAGAGCCCCTAAAGTCTTAGACGCATGCATGCAGCATGTCCTCATGCACTTGTATTGAATGCTCGGACTGGCCATCAGTTTAATGGTGGTAAGTTGCGATCAGAAGTACCTATGTGCCTAGTGCCCTCTGAAAAATTATCTAGAAATGAGATGTAAAACGAGTGCCCCTATCTGAAATGATAGAACAAGGACCCCATGAAGATGTTCTACCTCTTGGATATACAACTTGCTGATCAATTTAACACAAATGGTCTCATTGATTAGAAAAAATTGAGCTACCTTTGTAAGTCTGTACAGAACAATACATACAATATTATTGCCTCGAGGTGACCTCAGAAAACCAGTCACCAAGTCCATCAAGACATCATCCCATTTCCACTCCGAAATGGGAAACTGTTGTAATAGTCCTCCTGGCCTCTGATGCACCACCTTCACCAGTTGATAGGTGGAACATCGCGTAACAAAACTAGATAAATCTCTTTTCATACCTAATTACAAATACTAATGTCTCAAGTCACGGTACATTTTGGTTACTTCAGGATGCACAGCCAATGATGAAGAATAAAATTCCCACATCAAATCCTTGTGTATATCCCTTGGAACCCACAGTCATCCATTGATAAGCAGCACCTCATCATCGCCTATCGCCCAACCAAGAGGAGGGTCCTCACAAGCCACCGATTCCCGTAAAACTAGGCCTTCTGAATCTGATAGCTGTCTCATCCTCACAAAATCTTAGAGGGTAGAAGACATTACTAAGGATTAATGATATGTTTCCCCCTAAATATCATGCACCACCAAATGCCTCTCAGAGAACAAATCCATAAGCTGCCACTTACCACTGGCCTCCTACACTACCTGTATCTGATTCTTCCTACTCAGTGCATCATCTACTGCATTACCTTTACCAGGTGTATTGGAAATCTCTAAGTTGAAGGACTGAAGGTATTCAACCCACCTTCGCAGTCGCAAATTCAATTCATGCTGGGTATAGATATATTTAAGACATTTTTGTTCAGTATACACCACAAAATGTTCTCCCAAGAGATAATTTCTCCAACAACATAACCCATGAACAACTACAGCCAACTTGGGATTATTTGTCGGCTAATTCCTCTCATGTGGCCTCAACAACCAAGACCCGTACGCAACTAATCGATCACCTTGCATCAACACTGCTCCCTGCCCAAAACCTGATGCATCACAGTAAACTATATAGCTCTTCCCTTGCTCTAAAAGTATCAGGACCGGTGCTGATGTTAACCTTCCCTTTATCTTCTGAAAGGTTGTCTTCCAAGATTCTATCCAAACTAACGTCATAACCTTCTCAGTCCAACCCATCAACAATGCTTCTATGTGGGAGAAGTCCTATATAAACCACCTATAGTAACTAGCCAACCACAAGAAACTCTGTATTTCAAACACATTCTATGGATGCTCCTGGGAAACTATTGCTCTCACATTCTATGGGTCTACTGCAACTCCTACCTCTGATATATATGACCCAGGAAGTGAATATGGTCCATCAAAAAGTGGCACTTTGAGATCATACATTATAACTGATGATGCCTCAGTGTATGCAGTACGATCTTAGGATGGGTGGCATGGTCATGACGAGTGTGTGAGTACACCAAGATATCGGCCACGAAGACAACTACAAAAGAATACAGATATGTTTGTACCACATGATTCATCAGATCCCTAAAAACTGTTGGCCCGTTCGTGAGTCCGAACAGCATGACCAAGTACTTGTATAGACCATATCTTCTACAAAAGGCTGTAAGTTTTATATCTGATGCTCTAACACGCAACTGATGATATTCTATCTGAATTCAATCTTTGAGAACACTCGTGCTCCTCAAAGTTGATAAAAAATATCATCAACAATCGGTAAGGGATATCTGTTCTTAACTGTCAACTAGTTCAGTTTTCGATAATCCATTCAGAGTATGAGGGTACCATCTGTCTTATTAGTGAAAAGGATAGGCGAACCCCCGTGGGAAATATATGGTCGGATAAAACCCTTGGCTTGTAACTCCTCATACTGGCTCTTGAGCCATTGTAATTCTGGCGTAGCCATCCTCGAAGGAGGAATGGACACAGATGACGCTCCTCGCACATGCTCAATACAGAAGTCCACCTCTCTCTTTAGAGGTGGACAGAAAAAGTCTTTTGTAATGACATCCATGAATCAATTAACCACTGGAGGGAAATACTTCAGACAAGTTTCTCAGTCATCCAGATATAATATTGCAATTTGGGCTGTTACTCCACCTTGCCCACAATGCTCGGGCCCATCTCGGCTTACCTGGACATCCCATTCCCCCTTGTATAGGAACTCTCTGCCCTCTGGTGATGTGAAACTCAACCTATTATGATAGAAATCCACAAAGGCTCAAAAGGGTACCAACCAGTCCATTCTGTGAATGAAATCATATGCTGTCATCTATAAGACATAGTGGTCCTATGGAAAGTGACATGCACCACCTTCTTATGGGAATTTCTTGCACTAACATACACCTTCTGTTTTCATTCAAAATGTAGTGTCTAGTGTCATGATATCAAAAGAAGAGGATACAAAGAGTCCACGATTCTCCACAACATGCACATATATTAATCTATGTTTAACACCAGTATGGAAAAGTATAGAAGATAAAACAGAAACAAATGAAACAGTACCTCCAATAGTGGATGGTCTGGGATCCTACTCATATTGGGTATGTTGCACTGCAGATGTCTACACAGTGCTCCAGCCCTATGACATAGCTTGGAAACCCAGAGCTAACCCCCCATGTTGTCTCGGAGATCCTGGTGTCTAGATACCACAACCACGACCACCACCTCGACCTGAGCATCCTGGAGTATTCCAATTTTCTGATTGCTAAGATGCTTCTTGCCCTTCTCTTGCACATGGAGTCTGCACATAATATCTCTCCCTAGACACTTTGGAAACGCCCTACAAAAATGCTGAAGATGACCCATCTTACCACAAGCTCGGATCTCTACTGGGTCATTTGGACAATGTGGTCTCCTGTTCCCCATCATTACAACATTAGTAGCACATTATCTGGACACCTAAAGAAATTTTCTGGATAAGACTACCAATGTGGGATAAATCCATTTACCTCTTTCTCTTTCCAGAAGGGATATTACTAGAGACCGGTGCTGAACTGCTTTGGTCCACGCCACTAGATTCTTGATGGTTATGCTCAGAAATCAATGCTTGGTTCACAATAGCATGAATTTTAGGTAACCTGAAAACATTCACCAGCACTCGGATGTCATATCGAAGACCATCCTCAAAGTGTCTAGCCCTTAACATCTCATCACCCACCAGAACAGGTGAAAAAGGTTGTACCTCGGTGATGCGGGAAGAATATTCCATCACTGACATGGAGCCTTAATACATATTCATGAACCCTCGATCTCGATCTGCCCTTAGCGTCTCCGGAACGATAAATTCATAGAATACTTCCTAAAAATCAAATCACTCCATGTCTTGGTGATGCTCGGTCTGGTTGGTAACATCCAACCATCTCTTGGCCGAATCATGCAGCAAGTAATTAGCGAGCTTCATCCTCCTCCCAGGAGGTGTCTCCAGATGATCGAAGTTCGTCTGCATAGAACCCAACCATGACTCCGCATCCTATGGTTTTTCATCCATTGGAAACGTAGGAAGATGCATCTACTAGAATATACATGTCAGCTCTTCTAGGGATGTGGAAAACTGTGGTGCTATTTTAATGGTCTGCATGAACTGCATGAAGCATTCATGGAACTGCACATCTGCGCCTGCATTCGGTATAATGGTTAGCACCACATCTGGCACTGCTAGAGGATCTATCTGTAGCCTATAGCCTACCACCTCTAAAGTATAATCGTCGCCACTCACTTGGTAATAAACTCATGGTTGTCTCAGCGGCATGACTCTATAATTCCAAACATACATCTTAAATCAAGATTATCAAATACTGAAAACTAGGAGGCCAATAAGGGAATAAGAGAACAAAAGCTATCAATTTTTACAAAACATGGCTACACGGCGTGTATATTTCGTACAGGGAGTGTTCCCATAAGCCATTCACACCGGTGTGTACATCATCTAAAACCGGTCATGTATCACCCCAAACACATGACATGTTATCATAACACACAATGTATACATAAATCTTACTTCCCTACCAGAGTCCTTCTATACGGTTAAGCCACACGACTCCCCTAAGACAATACTACATGGTGTGTTCAATGTAGACACATCACTTACTAGACAATCTTTACTAGCCCGTGTTGTTAGTGACACGACCTGTGTACCCTTATTACACTACATGGCATGTTCTAGATGAACATGTCAGGTACTAAGAAGCCCCAAATGACCCATGTTTTTGGCTACCTGGTTGGCTAACTGGGTCAAACTACATGGCGTGTTCTATATTGAGTCGACGTGTATAGCTTAAGGTTTACCCATCCATGTTGTTAGTTACATTGGTGGACACAGATTCAAACCTACGCAGAGTGTACAAACGTTACACGGCTTCTTTCCCCAAGAACCTCCCTATCCCGTGTCTCTACCCACAAGACATATGACACTGTTAGAGACTACACGGCGTGTACTTAAAGAAACAGTTTCTTCTCGAACATAACAACACATGGCATGTAGTCAAAACTACAAATCATGTATTCTAGGTTTTTCTGGATATTCAGCCTCATAAACTACTCCATAACCCAGAAAAACACTGAAACAAACACCTAAGTTCCATATTCCGATTTGTGAGAGCCCATACTCCCTGTGAATCAATGCAGGACATCTTATACATTTATAAAAAGGTAAAAAAGTTGATGTTCCACCAAATTCTAGTTGATGAGGGCCCATACTTCTCCATAACCTATTTTTGGAATTCATTCACAAAACCTTACAGGACAATAACCTATCAAATAGCAGGTATTTTATCAAGACATCTATCACACCAACATGCCTTTTCTAGCACAACATCTATCACAAAAACATGCAATATCTAATGCACCTACATGGCATGGAAACTATGCTTGACATGTGATTATAACATGTGCCTAAATGATGCATGTGATGGAATACCCTCATCTCATTGGGTTCAAAATAAATAGAACCCATGTATAGAATATAAATAGAACACCACAAGTGCGTCACCCAACGGTGAAAATAAAATCTACTGTAAAATTGAAATACCAAAAAAATTGCAATCAAATATTATAGGTTGGATTTTCCATGTACATGGGTAAGCTACTCCCAGGCACAACTTATTACCAAATACCTATTTCAACCTATCCTAGACTATACTCTCCAAGCAGTAAGTCAAACAAAAGAAACTCATTTGATACCACATTGTAACGTCCCAGATCCAGGTGTCACACAACGGGTGCCACAAACCTGGTTGGTCAGAAGACCTCAAGCACATTTCCCCAAATGCCAGAGGCTGCCAACTAGAAGCGAGGGTCTAGGACTGATAGTGTGGAAACTATGCCCTCATTTTTCAAAGTGTAGCACAGCGGAAATAAATATAAACATACAAAAGCTGATGTAGTAAGAAATGTATACCTGAAATGGACAAAGGAACTGATGTAAAAGATAACAAACAATCATATAAAGGATGATGCAATATGTCTCTTATTCTAAGAAAACATTCAAAATAGGATACACTACAATCTAATACAATACAACACAAGGTACAAAGTACAACACAACAAACCATAGAAGTGCAACAGGAACACAGTAGCATCGTAAGCCTAAGCTCGGTCCCATGCTCTCCTACTACTAGGTAACAATCATGTACTTGTGTAAGGAACCTTTCCTTTATCAACACCTGCAGCAATATAATCTTTTTGGTCCCAAGACATGACCCCAACTGAGTGTGAGAAATAAATCCTAGTATGCAACCACCAAAGGCCCGTGCCCAACTATCAGGGAAAATGTGCGACAAAAGTGTGTAAAAATAAAATTCAGTATACTAGGAAGTAATCAAAATTAACTATTCATACTAGTTAAATAGTCATTTTAATAATCATTTAACAATTCAATATAATTGAATTATGAGTTTTTCAGACACTCAGCCTCGATCAAAAATTTCATATACCAGCGACACAAAAAAACCACTATTGACTATATGACAAGTGAAAGATAACCATAATACAAAGCATGTACTTTAGTGTGGCAGGTACAACATAAGAAATCACCATAGTGAATATTTAATGTAATCCTGTCCTCAAACATGCAAATCCTTACCCTTAGGTAAATAGAAATGAAACCCTCAGGTGACTTCCCTCAGCTATATCGAATATTTCCCTCAGGCATACCATATATTGACCTCAGGCATAGAAGATACTACCCTTAGGTATAAGAGTTGTTTCCCCCAGGCTACAAAAAAACATTACCTCAGGCTAAACAAAACCATTCCCTCTGGCTAAACATAACCTTACCCTCAGGGTAAACAGAACATTTCCCTCAGGCTAAACAGAAGAAAAGAAAGTAACTGGGCCGAGCCTAAATCATAAGAAATAAATATATATAAGTTTCCTCTAAAGAAACTCAAAACATGGTATAATCATGGAATACCCATGATTATCCGGGACAAATGAATAAACAAGGGAAACACACCCTCAAGGTGGGCCTGGATCAAAGGAATGATCCCAATAAGAAGTTTATACTTATTCATTAGAGTACCTATGCAATTCTAGGTATCTCAATAGTCAATGTCTCAGACATAAGACACCCCGAACATGGTCGTGTGGAACAACAATACACAAAATCAACACAACAGTTGTAATTAAACATAATACCACCTGCCTCGATCTCCTCTGATCGATATACATGAAAGGCGCCTCCCGAAATAACATATAATGACTTAGAACTGAAATAAACGATTACCCATTAAAACCTAAATAACATCCATTAGGGAAATAATTGGAAGTAAAGGTTCACTACGATGTAAGTCCTTACCCACATAGTTCATACGAGACTGATGGTGGAAGAATCGGAGTCTCGGTGAGCGATCAGGAGCTCCTCCAAGTCTCGACCTCCTCTCCAGCTGCTCATGGTGAGCTCTCTGGCTCCTTTAATTAATGAGGAAGCTACTGCCTATTTTTAATTAAAAAACATAACTACATAACATGTACTCTCAATTAAACAGTGTGTAATATTTTGTTAACTATTTCTCTTGTGGATACATTGCACCGCCTCACAGTTCATCTACCGACTAATTACACGGCATGTATTACTATGTACAAGACGTGTAGTTTTTTTACACCCTTAATCATCAAAAATCCTACACGACATGTATTCTCATCCCACACATCCAAGGTTCACAGAGTTTGTACAAAAGTACACGGTGTGTTGTTAGTTTTTACACACAATCCTACACGCCATGTATTCTCGTCCCACACAGCCAAAGTACAAGGCGTGTGTACAAAAGTACATGGCGTGTACCCATAAGTTTTAGGATTTTTTTCACATTTCCCTTGTTTTCTCAAAAAAGTTAAGAAAAAGGAAAAGATGAAACTCATGCCTCAAGAACAAGAACTAGGTTCACACACGACTGACCCCTTGAGTGAAACATTTTTTAAACATTATTAATAATTCCACAATTATAGGTGCTCTATGAAATCATATTATTCTACCAAAAAAGAGATAAAATCTAACACATCTAGTTACCAGATGTTTTGGGGAAATGAATATATATAATAAGGAACCCAACCATTCATCCAGGAAAAAGATTTATTAATAACAAGAATCCATATTTTGCACAACAACATTTGAAACCATCATTAACATATTCCATCATCTCATATTCCATCCCTTACACCCACATTCATATCCTGATGCATCTCTCCATCATAGACATTAACTTCTAATATATAATTTTTGCCTCTCCACCCAGATAACATATAAGGACCTGACCTTAAACAATACATAATATTTAATTAAATGAATAATTCACATTGAAGATCTTTTCTGGTTTGGAGTTTTAGAGAATTAGGACATTACATTTACATAACAACATGAATATTACATGTAGAAAATTCTACCCAATATACATTTTTTTCATAAAAGAAAAACTATTGAAAAAAATAGTCATGTCTACTTCTATGTTTTAGACATCATGACTTTTCCTTGATCACATCGTTGACCCTATTCATCTTTCAGTCCTGTGAAAACTTTTCAAAACATGGGATGAGCATAAAAAGATCAGTAAGGGTTATAAAACAAATGATGAATACATTTGTTTATAAATACCTACAAAACATGAACTCTCTTACATACCTCATGAAATAATAAGATTTCTAAAAGACACATAAAAATCATATATCATAAATGAAACATGTGGAATCCATAACATACTTACATTATAGCTATCACAGCTACATATGGAGTTACTTTGGAATGCCCATCATAGTATATTCCATAAATCTATTAGGAGAAACATTCATGATTACCTCTATCATGTTACCCAATGCATTGGAGAGATATCTCAGGCACACCTGCCCAAGGTTTATCACAAAACCACTTGTATACATAAATAATTCACAAAAACCATAACATGATCATAACACATAGCATAAGCATAATGGAAAGATAAAATTTACACATTGCAATAAAAAAATATCATTTAAAGATATCGAAATAATAAATCCATTCTATAAATAATTTTCAATACCAAAATACATAAATTGTTTATATGTTATTTATTGTTCCTTTTAAAATCATTATGGCTTGTTAAAGAAGCCAATGATCAAATAATACTTGCGGCGGCGGAAAGGTCATGGTCACTGCTTACTTTAAAAACAATCCTTTTTTGTCGTTTAGTAAAACACTTCATAGAAAAATATTCCCATTGAATGAAATGAAAATTCAAAGGGTTTTATACACCATATAAAATAAATTTTTGTATAAAACTAAATATTCCTTAATGAAAGGAGATTGAGACGAAGTCCCTTACCTCATGTCCGACTTGACTCGATCATTCTTTAATCTCTTGAATAATAAACTAATGTTAATTTCTAATTTCTTAAGAACCTTTTCCATGTTTATTATTCCTTTTATATCACTTATTACCATGTTATAAATATTATGTAATCATTTATGTTAATACGGTCTATTATATCGATATTTGGTACTTGAGTTAAAAATGAACACCTTATATTTACACGATTTCCATGTGGCCAATAGTAAATTATATCCAGAATAATATTTATGATTTAGATATCATATATAAAATATAGTTCTAGTATATACATGTATTTATAATATTACATAACATTTGGAAGTATGAAATGAAATGCACCGTTCCTGGTCACGATAAGCCGTACGTACGCATGAACGCTACTTTCATTCCTATTTCTTATTTTAAATGAATTAAAACATAATGATACATAGGTATAATATAATTAAATTATAATATCATATATAATATTATTAACTATATCCTTTATACATCCCACATATGGAAATAACGAGTCACATGACATTGAGGGTGCGGTAGTCCGCACTTCCTCAAATAAGATTATCGTATTTACCCACTATAGAAACCATAAAGGCATTCTGTAAATGGAAAAAAAGGCATAAAGAAAACATGAAACTAATATATATCATATATAAATAATGTTCTATCATATTGTCTACCATGAGAGTATGTAAGAGTTAATTGAACAATCATCATTTCGTGAGGCGTTACTTTTCCATCCACAGAAACATTATGTACATCACCCATTAGATGGAGGTGTGTGTAGGTGTTGCAAAAATATTTCACATAAAAACATACTAGTATATTGTGGATACTGGTTCTATTACAAAATAATGTAATAAAAATATTTTAGCGATTAGAAAATTAAAATAAAGGAAAACAATTTAAAATAAACTGTTACCTTTAAGTTGGGTAACTCCATTTGGTTTGAACCAAAGTACTTCATGAAGTTCCCTCTGAATAAGGTAAGGATTCTAGGAGGAGGACATGGAAGTAGGGAGATTTATTGGATAGAGTTTTTATCTCAAAAAGGGCTCGAGAGGTGTGATTAATTGGTTAGAAGTGGTCTCCTTTTATAAGGGGGAGGAGGGTCTCTTTATGAAAGTGTTAAAATATTATTCTATTATATAATGATATTCTGTATCAAAAGATCCAAAAATAATTAAAGTATAACATTAGATGACTCATATTCGAAATAAAATCATCCAATCAGAATTGGACATATTTTGGATACTATTTTAATCATTATAATCTTAATTGTTTAAATAATTTATAAATGAGGTAAATACTGCATCATTATTATGTCATAAATAATTTAATTTATGTGTTGTTTAAAAATTCTTAAAAAAAACATGGTGTAGGAAATCTTTTGAAATTTTCAATGAATATTTATATTTGAAAAAATAATTTATATAACACCATGTAAAATTAATTTACGAAGACAAATTTGTTTTTGTCATTTTTGTCTTTACTTTAAAATAATTAATCTAAATTGTCATTATCACTCCCAAGTGGCTCAATGGGGTCCCAAAATGGACCCAAAGATGCCCATGGTCGTAAATGACTCAACCAATAAGGTTTGGACAAGTTTTAAGGTAATTTTGAATTATTATAATATTCTTTTTTACCATGAATTACCTTATTTACCTGTAACTGCGGTAATTAAAAGTCAAAATATACTATTCACGAGAATTTATTTTCATCTTATTGATCCAAATTTTACTAAATAATGACAAAAATGTATGTTGGATTTTCAAAATTCAATTCACAGAAGTGGTAAAATTTTATTTAAATGAAAAAGTCAGTTTTTAACTACTACTACGTGGTTTCATTATTCAAAAAAAATTAATGTTTTTCAGAAAAATTCAAAAAATTCAGCTTAAGCTATAATAGATGTTCCAAATTCAAAAATGATGTCTATTTTACCAAATTCTAAACATAAAAGTTGTATTAATTAATTTAAAATTACTTCCTATTATTAAAACAGATAGCATGTTTTTAAGAAACAATAACTATCAAAAAATTGACACTTGTTTAAGTCCAATTTCAAAGAGAAATTAATTCCAGTGACCAAAATTGGATTAAATTGTAAAAATATATTCTAATTACACTTTAAAACCAATTAAAAAGATAATCTAAAAATATATATAAATTAGATTAACTCACTGTTTTGAATTTAAATACAATATTTTCCCTATTCATTAAAAATTTTACTTTCTCAGAAAAATTCCAAAAATTTACACAAAGTAAATATTGATTTCCCCATTATAAAGAAGGATTTTATTTGGACATATATAATGGATTAATGTGACCAAAACTATATTTAAATAGGTTTCACCATTAAATGGCGATAAATTGGCCTTTTAATGTAAAATATGATCAAAATTAGATTCATTCACATTTTAAGCCTCTAAATTTTTGGTGGATAAATGTAAATACATTTAAAAATTATGTATAATAATATTGTAGTTTATTTTTTTCATTCCTATGAATATAATAGCTAGGAGTTAACTAACATTTAGAAGTATAATATTATATTATTAGTGTGCAACATAAGATTTCAAAGAAACCCATTGTTGCGTATCAGGTACGCTATCGAACATAGAAACCCTTTTAAAGTAAAATTAATATTTAATTCAAAAATATTAATAAATATGAAAATATCTTATTCTTCATTTACACGGGATATTACAAACATCCCCCCTTTTGGAAATTGTGTCCTTGAAATTTTTATTCACTTATCAAAATAAGTGGCTGTATTTATCCCTCATAGCATTTTAAGATTCCCACATTGCCTCTTCAACCATATGGGTTTTCCACAAAACCATTACATGATAAATTATATTATTATGAAACACTTCCTCTCTATGGTCAAGAATCTGGACTGGTTGTTCCTCATAAGAGAGATTTTATTCCAACTGAACTAACTCTAGGCTCAAAACATGAGATGGATCTGGAATATACTTTCTCAACATCAAAATATGAAAAAATTGTGTTCCTGGGATAATATACGCAACTAATCCAACTTTCTCTAGAATTCAATAAGGTCCAATGAACCTCGGACTCAACTTCCACTTCTTACAAAAATGCATCACACTTTTCCATGGAGAAACTTTGAGAAAGACATGATCACCTACCTGAAAAGAAAGATCCATCCTCCGATTATTTGCATAACTTTTCTATATTCACCATGCTGTTCTCATGTGCTTCTGAATCAACTAAAATTTCTCTGCCATCTCTTCTACCAATTCAGATCCCTTCAGCTTTCCTTCACCTACTCCATCCCAAAAATCTGGAGTTCGACAACGCTTTCCATTTAATGCCTCAAATAGAGCTATCTGTATACTTGAATGAAAACTATTATTATATGAAAATTCAACCAAAGAAAGATGTCGGTCCCAACTTCCCTGATAATCAATCGAAGAATAACGTAACATATCCTCCAAGGTTTGAATTGTTCATTCTAACTGCCCATCAAATTTTGGATGAAAAGCTGTACTAAAATTCAATTCAGTACCCAACGACTTTTGAAGGCCATTCAAAAAGTTAGAACTAAACCTGGGATCACGATCAGATACAATGGAGAGTAGAACTCCATGCAAACTGACTGTCTCTCTAACATACAATCGAGAATGTTGATCTTCAGACAATGTATCCAGAATAGTAATAAAATGAGCATATTTAGTTAATCGATCAACTATAAAATAGATTTAATTATTACCTTGAGATGTATTTGGTAATCCCACAATGAGGTCCATGGATATATTTTCCTATTTCCACTCTGGCACCAGTAGAGGCTGAAGCATCTCTTTTGGTAACTGCTGCTTCTCTTTAACCTACTGACAAGTCAAACACTTCACAGTAAAATTAGAGATATCTCTTTTCATTCTATACCACTAGTAATACTCCCGAAGATCTCTGTACATATTAGTACTACCAGGATGAACTGAAAACGAAGAACTATAAGCTTCACTTAACAACTCATTCGTCAACTTTGAATCACAAGGTACACATAATCAATTTCTAAATCTCAAAACACAATCATTATCAATGTTAAATTCAACGAACATACCCTTCTGAACCAACTCTACCTTTTTGCAACTCACTATCTTCTATCCATGGTTTCTTTATTATGTCTGATAGAGATGATTTCACAGACACCTGAATCCAAACGTAATAATTTCATACACCAACAACTTCTATGCCAAAGTTTATAAAATCCAAAACCAAAGGATCACGTTCCAAACGTAACATGGAAAATGAGACATTACATTTTCGACTCAAAGCATCAGTCACATTATTTGATTTTACTGGATGGTAATTGATAGTGCAGTCATAATCCTTGATTAATACCATCCATATCCTATATCTCGTGTTCAATTATTTTTGAGTGAGTATATACTTTAAACATATTTGATCAGTATATATTTCACATTTTACTCCATACAAATGATGCCTCCAAAATTTTAAAGCAAAACCCACATCAGCTAATTCCAAATCACGTGTAGGGTAATTTAACTCATGAGGTTTCAACTGGCGTGAAGCATAAACAAATACCTGATCATTCTGCATTAGGAAACAACATATCCTTTCAACGAACCATCACTGTAGATAACGAACTAATCATTTCAGGAAGGTAGTGCCAAAACATGAGCATTCACCAATATTATTTTCAATTACTGAAAAAAATCATCACATTAATTTTTAGAAATTAACATAACACCTTTTTTAGTTAAGTTATTCATTTTAATAGATAACCGTGAAAAATGTTCAACAAAACTTCGGTAATATCCTTCCAAACCAAGAAAACTAAGAATCTCAGTTATATTTGTGGGTCTTGTCCATTCTTCAACAACATTTGTTTTCGTAGGATCAACTGTTATTCCATTTTTTAAAACAACGTGACCAAGGAATGGAATTTTTTGTAACCAAAAATCACACTTGCTGAATTCCCCATAAAGTTTCATTTCATTTATGGTTTGCTAAAAAAAACGTAAAATGCTTTAATGCTTTTTTTTACTTTTAGAATAAACCAAAATATCACCAATAAACAAAACCACCATTTACCACCGGAATCAGCTGAGCCATCACTACATTAAGATGTTCAGTTCTGATTCTGACCATCTCCAGATGCTGATATGGAAGGTTGTCTTCTTTCTGAAGTCATCCAAATAGAGCTGCCATGTTTCCTCTACGGAAAAACATTCTAAATACAGAAATTTCTTAGGGGATGCAGCATTGTAATCTTGAAGTGCTATATGATTTCAATATTAACATAATTTACTTTAGGGATATTGATTTAACAATACCCTAACTCCTAAAGATATCTAAACCGACCTCTGATTCCAACTATATGGACCCATCCTTAAACATTATGTAATAGTGAATTAAATTAATAATTCAAATTGGGGATCTTTTCAGGTTTAGAGTTTAATATAATTAGGACATTACATTTACATAACAACATGAATATTACATGTAGACCATTCTACCCAGAATCCATTTTATTCATAAAATAAAAACTCTTCAAAAAAAGAGTCATGTATAGTTCCAGGATTTAGATAGCATGACTTTTCCTTGATCCCATCCTTCACCCTATCCATCTTTAAGTCCTGTGAAAACATTTCAAAACATGGGATGAACAAAAAAGAATTAGTAAGGGTTATAAAATAAAGGATGAAAACATTTGTTTATAAATACATACAAAACATGAACTCTCATACTTACCTCATGAGATAATATGATTTATGGAAGACACATAAAAATCATATATCATAAAGGAAACCTATGGCATCTATAACATACTTACATTGTAGCTATCACAGCTACATATGGAGTTACATTAGAATAACCATCATAGTATATTCCATATATCTCTTAGGAGAAACATTCACGTTTACCTCTGTCACATTACCCATTTCATTGGAGATTTATCTCGTGCTCACCCACCATAGGTTTATCACGGAACCACCCGTATACACAAATAATTCCCAAGAACCACAACATGATCATTACACAAAACATAAGCATAAAGGAATGATATCATTTCACATTGCAATAACAAAACATCATTTCAAGATATTGAAATAATAAATCCATTATAAAAATCATTTGGAATACCAAAATACATAAAAAGAGTATATGGTATTTATTTTTCCTTTTAAAAACATAACGGCTTGTTAAGGAAGCCAACATCAAATAATACTCCTGGCGGTGAAAAGGTCGTTGTCACCGCTTACATTAAAAAAAATTCCTTTTTGTCATTTAGTAAAACACTTTGTATAAAAATATTCCCTTTGAATTAAATGAAAATTCAAAGGGGTTTATACACCATATAAAATAACATTGTTTATAAAACTAAATATGCCTTGATGAAAGGAGATTGAGACGATGTCGCTTACCTCATGTCCTACTTGACTCAATTGTTCTTTAATCTCATGAATAATAAACTATAGTTAATTTTTAATTTCTTAAGAGACTTTTTCAAGTTTATTATTTCTTTTATATCACTTATTACCATGTTATAAATATTATGTAATCATTTATGTTAATAACGTCCATTTTTTAGATATTTGGTACTTTAGTCAAAAATGAAAACCATATATATACAAGATGTCCATGTGGTCAATAGTCCATTATATTCAGAATGATATTCATGATTTAGATATCATATATATCATATATATCGAGCATATACATGTATTTATAATAGTACATAACATTTGGAGGTATGAAATGAAATGCACCGTTCATGGAGAGGGTGAGCCGTATGTATGAATGAACGCTACATTCATTTCTATTTCTTATTTTAATGGAAATAAAATATAATGATACATAGGGATATTATAATTGTTGTATAATATCACATATAATATCATTAACTCTATCCTTTATACATCCCAAATAAAGCATTAAAGAGTCACATCACCTTGAGGGGGCGGTAGTCCGCACTTCCTCAAATAAGATTATTGTATTTACCCACAATAGAAACCATAAAGGCGTGATATAAATGGAAATACATAAGTATAAAGAAATCATGAACATAATATATATCATATATAAATAATGTTCCATCATAATGGGAACCATGAGAGGCAGTAAGTGGTAATTGAACAATAATCGTTTCATGAGGTGTTGGTTATCCATCCACAGAAACATTATGTTCTTCACACATTAGATAGAGGTGTGTGTAAGTTCTGTCTGAATCCATATCATAACAAAATCCAGGTATATTTAGGATACTTGTGTTTCTATAAAATTAAGGAATAAAAAGAGTTTAGGGGTTGGAGAAGTAAAATAAAAGAAATCAATTTAAAAGTAATTGTTAACATTAATTTGGGTAACTCCCTTTGTTTTGAAGCAAAGGACTTCTTGATGTGCCTTCTGGTTTAGTTTAGGCTTCTAGGAGGAGTTGATGGATATAGGGAGCTTAATTGGAGAGAGGTTAGAGGAGGGGCTCTTTAGGAAAGTGTGAAAAATATTATTTTATTATATAATGAAATTTGGTATCAGAAGGTCCAAAAAATCATTAAAGTCAAAGATAAGATTACTAATATTAGAAATAAAATCATACTATCAGAATTGGACATATTTTGGATAATATTTTAATCATAATAATCTTATTTATTTAAATCATTTATTAATGAGGTAAAAAATGCATCATTATTATGTCATAAATTATTTAATTTATTTGTTTTTTGAAAATTATAAAACAAATGTCGTGATGTAATAAATTTCTTTATCGTTCTAATGAATATTTTAGTCGAAAAAATAACTTATATGACACCATGTAAAAATTAATTTAAAAAGAGGTATTTTTTTCATTTTTGACTTTACATTGAATTAATTAATCTAAATTGTCAGTATCACTCCCAAGTGGCTCAATGTGGTCCCAAAATCGACCCAAAGGTGAAAATGGTCGTAAGTGACTCAACCAATAAGGTTTGGACAAGTCTTAAGATAATTTTCAAATATTATAATATTCATTTTACCTTAAATTACGCTATTTACCTATAACTGCGGTAAATAAAAGTCAAAAGGTATTATTCACTAAAAATTATTTTCATTTTATTGAACCAAATTTTACAATATAATTATAACCATGTATGTCGGATTTTTTAAATTGATTTCATAGAAGCGGTAAAATTTCATTTAAATGAAAAAATCAGTTTTTTAACTACTACTAACTGGTTTCACTATTCTTTAAAAACTGATGTTTTTTCGAAAAATACGAAAAATTCAGCCTAAGATATATTTGATATTTTGAATTAAAAAATGAAGTCAATTTTTACAAATTATAAACATAAAAGTGGCATTAATTAATTTAAAATTAATTAGCGTTGTCAAAACAAATAGCGTGACTTTAAGAAACAATAACTATCAACATATTGACACTTGTTTAAGTCCAATTTCAAGGTGAAATTAATTCCAATGACCAACATTGGATTAAATGGTAAAAATATATTCTAATTACACTTTAATACAATTAAAAAGATTATCTATCCATATAAATAACTTAGATTAAAATACTGTTGGAATTAATATATTATATTTTAACTATTCATTAAAAATTTATTTTTCACCGAAAAATTCCAAAAATTTACACAAAGTGAATTTTCATGTCCCCATTATAAATAAAGATTTTATTTGGTCATATATAATGTAATAAATTTCCCATAACTAGATTTATAGAGGGTTTTCCTTTAAAAGGCGATAAATCTGCCATTTAATATAAAATAGGCTTAAAATTAGATTCGTTCAAATTTTAAGCCTTTACCTATTTATTGGATAAATGTAAATACATTTCTCAAATTTGTATAATCTTATTGTAGTTAGATTTTTTCATTCCCACCAACACAGTGACTAAGAGTTAACTACTATTTAAAATAATAATATTATAATATTAGTGTGCAATATAATATTTCAAAAAAAAACCATTGTTGCGTATCAGGTACGCTATCGAACATAGAAACCCTTTTAAAGTAAAATTAATATTTATTTCACAAATATTAATAAATATGAAAATATATTATTCTTCATTTACCAGGGATGTTACATATCATCATCCATATTATGCTTGTCCATCCTAGGCTCATATCATGTTATAAGATCACATCCATATCGCATCATAAGTTATAAAGTTAACAATAATATTCATTATGGAATTTATTCCCTAAAATAAGGTATTTAGGCTTCACATGAAAATAGGTTCCCACAGCCCCCATCCCAAGGCATCTGGCCTTTATAAACAAATGGAAACTAAAGAACCCAAATATTTATCTTTATCAAACAAAAAGTTATATTCCATATTTATTTAACTAATTTATTAATCATAGGTTGAAAATATGGGAAGACTGAAGTATTAACATGTTATCAAATGTTTAACATGATCTTATAATTAATTCGGGTTTTAAAAAACACATAGAGGTTCCATTCTTATTTAACATGCCTTTTAATTTTATCATCAACATGAATTCACATTCATCACATTCTTTATCAGTTCAATTAACAAATGGAATAACACATCCAATTAAACATGCATACTCACAGATAGTTTATTATCATCAAATTGTAAGAAGGAACATATTACAAAACATTTATCTTCATTAATTATTACGATAATTAATTGATTAATTCTAGAATTTTGTTATTAACGATACTCCATCAAACAACATGTGAATCTATAGCATCACAGACAGTATTTACAAGCATAAAAGAGATATAACACTCTCTAGAAAAACAATAGTCAAACCATTATCCTGATATAAAGCATCAAGAATATAATATCACTTTCCAATTAATATATTAATTTTGTTTAGTCATTATTAGGTTAATTAAAATACCATACAAGAAGCTAAAACATGATAACTTTACAATTTCATATAAATAAATACAATAAGTAACAAATCATCTACCATGATAGGATCAACATTCTTCACATGAGAGAAGGCCATTGTCTTGGATCACCAATAATCTGTCCCATGATGAACTAAGTTCCTCTAAAGAAAAAACTCCATGAAAACTGAGGAAAACAACAAATGAAACTTCATAAGAATGATTGTGATAAAAAATATGTCAAGGAAAGTAGAAACATGAGGAAAAAGGAAAAATGGAGAGAATTCACTAGAATATTAAGGTAAAACATACCTTGGATCACCATAGATCGATCACAAAAGTACAAGATCAATCCCTTTTAGAAAAAGGCTTCAAATAACTTCAGAAACTACTCTAATGAACCTAGGTATTGAGGGTGATAAGTGGAAAAGGATGGGTTTTGAATGGTCTTAGAATTATTTATTGACCAAATGAAAAATTAAAGACTACAATATATCCCCTTAGACCATGTTGTTGAACTTATTAACACATTGTATTCTACAACACATCCTAGGGGGCCATTACATAACCACCTTCTATCAAAGGATGTTTTGGGATCCATGGTATGTTAATATTAAAGGGGACCTCGGTGTTATGACACAACCTTAAGCATCATATCATTGGACCCCCTCTTCCAAGAGAGGGGATATTACATATTCTATAGCCCATGGCATAGAAACACCCAATTTGGAAGTTTCCTCAAAACCCCTTACGATGGTACCTGGATCCTCCACACCACATCATTCGACCATTAAAGACGGAAATATATTGCATCCTACCTCTTAAGTGTAGTTATTCTTGAAAAGGCTGTTAGTCCAAAATCCTCCACAAGATCCTCTATTAAAAAGATGAAATCTACCATGCCACAACCACCTGCACTCTGGTCCAACCACATCTTGACATTGTATCCATTCAAAATTTGGTAGTGGCTCCCCCAAAACTCTTCACTTTCCATCAAAACATTTTGAATCTATTTCTGAGGTCTTCCAACATGATGATCTCACATTTAAAACAACTATTGGGATCCAATTTATTATATTAGATACCTCATGAACAATTTTCATCCTCATGAATTCAAAACCAACCCAGAGAGAAAGAATGTCAATGGGATTGTATGAACAACCACCCCATGATATACTTCTCAAATATATCTCCATCATAGGTTCTCAATCACCACACTCAAACGAAATAAAGTGAAAAACAACACAACACAATAATAACAAGTAGATCTAAAACACTCATGGGGAAGAAACCTATCAAATGAGATCAAGGTTACCAAAAATTAGGAAATAAGAGAAAATCATATCATAAACCAAAAAAGGGGTCCACAACCACAAATGAGAAAAGTTAAAAGTGGAAATATAAACAAAAAAATTCAGGGTACTATGTATTTATCTACGACTCACATTCCAAGGTACTCTGATCCACCCCACCATTCGACCAATGGACACAAACCAAGGGTATAACATGATCTTTCAACACCATCTCTTGGAATTCAAAAATCTATACAGTACACCTCTCAAATGTTGAATCATCATCAATATTTATCTCACTCCAATTGATGATGTGAGAGTCTTCATGAAGATAACTACAGAGCTATGACATGTGAAAAACATTGTATATCTAGTTCATATTTGGGGGATGTTTTATCTGATATTCCACGACTCTAATGTGATTCAACACCTAT
The DNA here is from genome assembly GCA_963277665.1 of Viscum album. NCBI lineage: Eukaryota > Viridiplantae > Streptophyta > Magnoliopsida > Santalales > Viscaceae > Viscum > Viscum album. The sequence goes on along the minus strand of OY728142.1, from coordinate 1,433,174,536 downwards.
AAAGGCCCAAAAATCTAGGGATAAAGCTTAATCCCATGGAAAATACATAACCACTCACAATGAAGAGTCGCCTTTTGGAACACATGATATCCAACATAAAAATAAAAATGCCTCTTTCTATGATCGAAATATTATTTCTGATTATCCTAAGCTACATTCATACCCTTATGAATTACATGATATATCTCTATCATATTCTATTCGAGTTCCAAGCCATGAATTTATAACTCTCCAAACCCAATCCATCATAATAGATATTATAAATTTATGTTATAAAATGATTGAAATAGTTACATAAAAATGATAGAGTAAAAATAATTTTTTATGTAAAATCCACAAAGGGAAGGTTCTATATCCCCAAACCTCTAAAATCATGGACACATAAACATAATAAAACATAAAGAGTCTAGATTTTTTTCTCTATCTTACCACCCCTATATGGATTAAAATCATATATAAGGTATAACTAAGAGCCAAAATATTAATGGTTACCTCTCATGACCCTGGAGGTAAAATGAGGATCATGATTTGAGATGATCGTCATCGAGACTCCATGGAGTCTCAACGCCTCCTGTGGATACTACATCGAAAAAACATCCATTGGTCTTAATGTAAAATAGTTATAAATTCCATTGATATTTCCTCCCACTTCTATTGAGGATCATTTAATGGTTGGATGATTCCATTAATAACATGATGCTTAGTCATCACTTTCATGACCTAGAAGGTCACCCAACCTGGGAAACCTCCCAGAAGGTCACCCATCATGACCACAAATCCAGTCCAAACATGATTAACTATGTAGTTATAATAAGATAGTCTCTTAAAAATAAAGGTGTAAATTTTTGACATAGGTAGTAATATTTAGTGTTTATAAGTCTCACTTTTTCAGGGGTGTTATGGTTACCTTTTGGTTGACCAAACATTTAGGTACAAACTCAATAATTGTAAGCATAAACCTAGGACACCAAAATTGACCACATGGATCTCGCTAAATCCTTTTCTTGTCATGGTTTTCTACTAAAGCTGATCTGTGGAACTCTTAGAGAACCATCTCATACATCACTAAGGGGATGATAATCCTCCCATGGAATAACACCTGGTGTTGATCATCTTTAGAACAACTATCATGGGTATCTCTTAAAATAACTCGATCTCTCGAAACGTCCAACTAAAAATCCTCCAACTGGGACACCACCACTTGTTACTAAATAAATTAATATAAAAACTTCTTGAAAAGAGAAACTATCCCTAAAACCTCTCCCATGTCATGATTGATTGCTAATATCTCTTTCATCACTCTCCAAGAATCTATAAATGCAAGTACAATATCACAACATGACTTCTTGCATAGTGCATCAACTAGATCTTTAACATTTCCTGGTGCATAAAAAATATTTAAGTCATAATCCTACAAGAATTATATACACCATCATTGTTTAAATTTCAAGTCATGCTGGCATAAGACATACCATAGGCTCTTCTTATCACTGAAAACAACAAAATTCTTACTAATGAGGTAATGCTTCCAAAACACAAATAAAACAAAACTTCATCCAACTAATGATCATGAGGGGCACAATTTTTCTCATGGGGAAATAACATCCAAGAACCACAAGAAAATTATGATATTTAGTACATTAGAACACGACCCAAACTAAGATGTGAAGCATTATAGAAATCCTTATACTAAACTCTGACTTTTGGTAGATGAAGAACTAGAGTGGTGACCACCTCTCCTTTGGGTACTAAAAAAGTGTCTCATACTAATTGTACTACTACAATGCCTGATCCTTTATCGTCAAATCTGTTAGAGGAGCCTCAACCTGAGCGAAATCTATTACGTACCTCCTAAAATATCCTTTTATACTTAGGAAACTATGAATCTCTACTACTCTTTTGGGGGTTACCAAAGAAAAAACATCATATATCATCAATGGTTCTATACCTACATTCTAATGGCACATAACATGAACCATGAAACAAACTTCATGTTCCTATAATTCAATCATCAAAATCTTTCCATATATCTTTTATCGATGAAGAACTCCAAAAATAGCATGTAGATTGATGTGTCCCTTATTTTATATGCTTTACGACATCACTTTTGTTGTTTAATATCCTTTTTAATGATATAAATGACATTAATTTGGTTATTTATTTCATTGAGGTTAATTTAAATTAGATTTAGTAAATTACTTAATTTTTTAATAATAATGTTTTTTATTGTTCATTATTTGATATTTTAAGATTCATTTTGAATTTTTTTATTACTAATTCATAGGTTCTTTGATTATTTATTTTTGTGTCCAAGGTATTTACTATTTATCAAATTTTTTTCTTTCAATATTAATTAAATAATTATTTTATTGATTTTTAACCTTTAATCACCTCATTTAAAAAATTTAATAATTTGTAAAAATAATTTATAATTAATTTTTTTTATTTTTTATCATTTATTAATTATATTAATAAATTAGTTATTTGTTTTATGCAATATTCTTTTAATTTTTAATATTTTTTTGTTTTTAAAAAATAATTATTAAGAATTTATTTAAATATTTTGTTATGTTTTTATAAAGGAAATTATAAATAATTATTAATTTTGTATTTAATTTTTTTTTTGAATTTTTAATTAAGTATTTTTATAATATTTTTGATGAAGCGATGAAATGTAAGAGTTTTATTAAAATCATCCACAAAAGGGAATTGAAGGAGTCACCTAGTAGACAAATTTTAATAGTATATAAGTACAACTTAAAACAGAATCTTTTACATGCTATAATAAATTGCAATAAACCGGCTGGATTAGGACTCACCCCACGACCATGTATTCGATTTTAAATTGTTTCAAGAAAAGTGAATTATTTCAATCCAATCATGAAGTTTCCTTTCCCACATAATAGAGGTTCATCAAAGCATTAAATTGTTCTAATAACTTACATTATATATTTTTTAATATTATTATAATAAGATAATGAGGGGTAAGCTTTTCAAATTAATGGACCTTTACAGTTAATTAAATAACAACCCATGTAGACCGTTTTATCCCTTTTTAAAGGGGATTGTCCTTTCCAATTATGTCTCAATACCAATTCTAGAACATTATATTAAAATCATTGTGGGAGAAAAAAAATCAAAGGATAGAAATATATTTAATTGGGAGAAAATCAAGGAGATTCAAATTCAAATGTTCAATGAATCAAGGTATGTCTTTTGTTTAGAAGATTATTTATCTATGTGATAAATACATATTTCAAATATCCTAATATAAATTAAATTATTTTACATGTCGTATTAAAGGAGGTGGTTATGAAATCTGTGATTTTCTATATTTAAATATATTATGTGTTGTGTTAAATTAAAATAAGAAATCTGGATTACATTCTTCATGTAATTGGTTTTCTATATTTTTTTCTTAGTTTAAACGGTCATTAATAATAATAATAATAATAGAATTTGGTAGAATTTTCTAAAATCCAAATACATTGTGCATATTTTATTATTAGAATATACTACCTCTCTCATCATGATTTTAAAATATAAATCACATTGACATTGTGCCATTTTTTTTATTTTTTTTAATCCAGGGAAGTTATAGTTTTTCTTTTCCCAACCATTTGTCATTATTTTTGTACATGGGATGTGGGATTTTAAAATTCTTCTCTACATTCCGTATAATTTAAAACATTAAATATTATTTATTTATTTGTTTCTTGATGTGGGATATGGGATTTTAAAATGCTTTTCATATTAAATTGTTTTCCTCTATATATTTCGAATTTGAAATCACTATTTATTTGATTTGTTCATTATTACAACTATTTATTTTGATTATGTAGTTTAATAAATAAATAAATAATATTAAAATATATGTTTATATTTAAAAAATTATAGGATGTAAAAAATTATTATTATTATTATTAAGATTATTGATTTTTCATTTTTTCAAAATAATTATTAATGTTTTAAATTTGATTCCAAACTAATTAAAGAATTTGTAAAAAAAATTAGGATTTATGTTTATTAAAATTTATTTATATTTATAAGTATGTTATGTTATGATATTTTATAGTTGAAACATTATTGTATGATATTTTTTAATCACCAAAGTGATCAAATCATAAAATTAAAATTATTCCAAAATTATGTTTAAATGATATATATTGATTACTCATTAATTTGATACTATTATAATATTTTATGAGTAATTGAAATTCTTTATTTTGAGATATTTATTAATTTCCCAAAGGAAATTTTCATATTCTTATAATTTATTAATATATTTTTTGTTAATATATGTATATATGCATTACTATATTTATTTATATATCCAGAGATTATAACTAAATATAATTGAGGGGTATATTATTTCAAAAAATAGTTAATTTAATTAGTATAAGTATTGTTTTTATATCAGCGCATCACTCAAAGGATAACACTAATACACATTTATGTTAAATAATTTGTCTGAATCAATGTATTATTAGTATTTCAAAGAATTAATTTGAAGCATGAATTTTTTACGGTTAGCTTTTCATCGTTATCGTACTCACAAACATTGACTGTTCCAATCATTAATGGATTAAATTTCTATTATGAAAGTGAGAAAATACAATTTCACCTTGGTATATTGGATATTTATTTAGAAATTACAGTAAATAAACCTACTTCTATAATAGATGAGAGTAGTGATGATGATAGAGTATATTATAAATCATGGGAAAGATTGAATACATTAAGTTTGATGTTCATGTGAATGAACATAGAATGTAACATAAAGTCTAATCTCCCAAAAATTGAAAGAGATAAATAATTTGTGAAATATGTGGGTGACTAATCTCAAAACTTATGAAAAGTATTTTATTGGGATATTAATGAGTACATTGACCTCTATGAAGTTTGGTGGTTCTCGTACTATGCATGAGCGTATCATTGAAAAGAAAAATATTGCAACAAGAATTATGTATTTTGGAATGTTAGTTGATTAATGTTACCTTTTATTGTTTTCCCTAAACTCATTACCATCTGAGTATGTATCATTTCTAATGAACTACAACACCATGAATGATTAATGGAATGTGCAAGAATCGAATATTATGCTAGTTCAAGATGAAACACGTTTAAAGATTCAAGAAATCTAGTTTGACCATTATGTACATATTCAAGGAGGAAAGAAGCATGGTATAAAGTTGTATGGAAAAGGAAAGGGGGAAATGATGGTTAATGATTCTGGAAAGAACTAGGACAATGAAAATAAATATAAATTGCATTTTTATGTGCATGTCGGACATTTCTAGAAGGATTTACAAACAAGAAAGGCTTGGTTTAAAAAGAAAGATAAGAAAAATTCATATACATGTTATGAATAAAACATATATGAAGTTATATATAACACATGGGGGATTGATTCTGGTTGTACACCTCATGTTTCTAATACGATGCATGGATTCCTTTCAACCCAAATCACAAGCCCAACTAAAAAGGTCATCTTCACGGGGAATAGAGTGAAGGTTCTAGTTGAATCTTTTGGAACATACCGTTTAATCCATGATAGTGGATATAGATTGGATTCATATGGAACAATTTATATGCATAATATATCTAGGAATTTTGTTTCTTTATCAAAACCTGATGTCTTTAGACACTCCTTTAATTTTGGGAATAGATATTTTAGATTTTCTAAGAATACTTGCATGATAGTATCTTGTTTATTATATTATGGTTTATATAAACTAAATATTGATAATATGTATGTTGAAACACTTATGACCTTACATCATAATTCTGGTACTAAAAATGGTTTATTAGATGAAATTTTTTCTTATTTATGGCATAAATTTTTAGATATTATTTCCAAAGAAATATTGGAGAAATTGATTTATATTGAAATCCATCAGGATTTTAGTTTTGCTGACCTAATCAATTGTGTGCATTGTATTAAAGGTAAATAAACAAAACACACAAAGAAAGTTGCTACATGAAGTACTCAACTCCATGGGATCATACATGCTCATATATATAGACATTTTGATGTTAATTATTTTAGTAAAAAAATTAATTTCTCCCCTTTATTGATGATTTTTACATTATGGATATGTTGGTTAATTTCTTTAGAAATCTCATGAAATAAATTCCTTGGAAATTAATGCAAATGAAGTTGGGAGGAAATTAGATAGAAAGGTGAAATTCATAAGGTCTAATAGAGGTAGTGAATATTATGAAAGATTCTCTAGAAGTGGAAAAAACGTGGCCCAATTTCAATGTTTCTAGAAATTCATGGCATATGTGGAAAATACACTATGCCAGGTATACCGCAATAAATTGGTGTAGTGGAAAGGTGTAATAGAACATTAATGGATATGGTTAGGAGTATGTTAAGTAATTCTTCATTACTCTTATCATTGTGGATGTATGTTTTAAAATATATATTATATTTATTGAATATATTTCCTTGTAATATAGTTACAATGTCTCCTTTTGAACATTGGACTAGCAGGAAACCAAGTTTAAGACATCTGTATGTATGGGGTTGTCAAGTAGAAATAAGATCATATAATAAACTAAAAAGAAAACCAAATGTAAGAATAATCGGTGTAAATTTCAATAAATATATATATAAATCAAATTGGTATAGATTTTATTGTCCAAACCATAGTATGATAATTGTTGAAACTAAAAATTCTAGATTAATATAGAATGATGAATCCAGTGGGAGTTAAGTTCCACAAAATGTGGAAATTAAAGAAGATAGAATTCAAGTTCTATTATCTTGTATTCCAACATCACATTTTTCTGTTACTAAAATTATATTATCACAAAATTATCATGTAGAATAGCAACAAAATGATTCCCAAATTCAAAATGAATAAATGGGGTGAAGAACCAAAAAAAAATAGTGTTAATAAGATCCCAAAGGGAAAGAAGTGAAGTTATTTCTGATGAAAATGTTGTATATCTGCATGAAAAAAGCTATCTATTCTTTGATAATGATCCACTTTAATATTCTCAGGCCATAAATTGTGATAATTCTGATAAATGGTTATATTATATGAAATGTTAGTTTAATTACATGGAACAAAATAAATTATGGGGCCTTTTGGATGTTTTGGAAGGATATAAGTGAGTTGGATGTAAATGGGTCTTCAAAACCAAACATGACTCTCTTAGTATCCTTGAAAATTACAAGGGTAGATTTGTTGTTAAAGGATTCACTAAAAATAATGGTATAGACTATAAGAAAACCTTCTCACTGATTTCTATGAAAAATTATATCATAATTATTATGGCATTTGTAGATCATTATGATTTAGAGTTACATCAAATGGATGTTAAAACAGTCATTCTAATTGGAAACATAGTGGAATATGTATACATGGATCAACCAATGGGTATTTATTAGTTAATGGAAAGGAACACATGGTACATAAATTAGAGAAGTAAATATATATACTTAAACAAACATCCCGACAGTGGTATATTAGGTTTAATAATACCATTGCATCTTTTGGATTCAAGGAAAAAATTGTTTATAGGTGTATATACCAGAAGATTAGTGGGAGTAAATTTATATTCACGGTTCTATATATTATTGACATATTTCTTGCTGCAAATAATCTTGGTCTATTATGTGAGACCAAGAAACTCCTCTCTAATATTTTTGTAATTATAGACATGGGAAAAACCAAGTATATAATTAGAATAAAAATATTCTGTAATAGAACTCATGGATTATTAATATTGTCTTAATATTCATACATCAATAAAATTTTATAGAAGTTCATGATGGAAAAATAACCAAAATCACCAGTTCAAATTCATAAAAGATATAAAAATAATCTAATGAAATTTCTAAAAAATGATTTGGAACAAAAAAAGATGGAAGAAATTCATTATGCATCTGTTGTTGGAAGCTTGATGTATGATCAAATATGTATAAGGCCATATATTATCATTATTATTGATATGTTGGGAAGATACCATAGAAATCTTGGACCGGGTCATTAGAGATATGGAAAGAATGTTTTCAGATATTTTAATGGAAAAAATGATCACATGCTTACTTATAAAAGATCTAGTGATCTTGAGGTGATTGGGTACTCTGGTTCATAAGTTGGTGGTTATGTTGATACAAGAATGTTTACTTTTGGTTATGTGTATCTTCTAGCTGAAGGGACAATATCATGGAATAATTCATAGAAATCAATAATAGGTGCTTCGACTATAGATGCTGCAATTGTAGCATGCTTTGAAGCTAAAATTTAGGGTACGTGGTTGTGAGATTTTATTTTAGTACGTGGAGTTGTCGACATTATCACCAATCCTGTGAAAATATATTGTGATAGTAACACAGTAATATTGAATACAGGAATAGAAGATCACTACTAAAAAATTGGTTTTACCCAATGTTAGGGTTTTAAGAGTGCTAGCTAAAAGCACAATTAAAAACCCATTTCTCAGCGCTAGAAAATGCATTGTTAGAGAGAGTTCTTTTTCTTGCAAAAAGTGATAATAAAAATTGAATTTATCAGTTCTTATAATATAGAACTCATAAAGGGTGGTCTTTATCATCATGCTTTACTAACACTGATAAAGGATATATTTCAAAAAATATATATATTTCATTAAAAATAATAAAATAATTTATTAATTTGAATGTATATTTATATTGATATAAATAATATATATATAGTTTAAATATGTTTTAGGTAAGGGTAAATGCGAATTTATATGTAATATATAAGATATTTAGTGAATATGTCTTATGAAACTTTAAAATCCCTACAAACCCCCAAAAAACCTAAAAAACTGATAATAAAACTAGAAACCCTTAAAACCCATAAAAACGTTAAGAAACACTAAAAACCCTAAAAAGATCAGAACATTTGATATGTGTGTCTGTATCATCTCCACAACCAGTAAAGTAGAAGCTTATGAAACAAGTTTAAACCATATGATATTTTAATCATGTGTTAATCAAAGGAATAAAATATAGTATAGTTTCAAAGAAGCTATAAATTGAACTTGAACATCAAATGGTAAAAACTTTTGATTCGGTGTCTGTTTGGTCTCCACCAGATATGAAATAGAAGCCTGTGATGAGCTCTAAAATGCGGTGTTATGAACATATCTTTATGATCTCTATCATGTTTTCTAACCCCCAAAAACTCCCTTAAGGCTTCCAAAACTAATTTTTTAGTTAGGATACCCCAGTTTTTTGAAATTAAAATGGCTATAACTTCTGATTATGGTGTCCATTCAGCCTATACAGCATTACAAATCAAAGATTACATTTATCTATACTCCCCAATAATCCAAAAGAACCAATGACCACCTTTATTGAGGAAAAAATTAGTTTATAATCATCCCACCCCATTTTTTCACATTCGAAAGCCATTTAAACCGTTATAACCACAAACAAAAAATAGGGTTTTATATGTTCTAAAAAGTCATTATCAACACTAAAAAAGCATTATTTATTGAGGTGCTTTTAAAAGGGATCTATTTTAGCAGTGCTAAAAAAGAGCTGATAAATTCCCATTTTGTTAGTGTTAATAAAACTGATAGAAGGGGCCTTTTATCAGCACTAAAAAAACACTGATAAAATTTTCCTTTATTAGTGTTTTTACAATGCTATTAAAAGACCCCATTTATCATTGTTAAAAATAAGCACTGATAAAAGTAAAAAAATTAAAAAAAATCTACAAATCGAACGGTGGATCACCCCCTTCTATCATTGCATGGACCCCTCTTTTAACAATGCTAGCCTCCCACAACCCACTCAATTAGAGATAACCACCTTCTCACCCCTGCCTGTGCACCCTTTCCTTTACTGGGTTTTGAACCTGAGACATCCCCCTCATGCGCCCGCAACTCTGCCACTCACCTATATTTGTTTTCTTTCATTTTATGATATATCTATACATTTATATATATTTCATTACATTTTTTATCCACACACACACACATATATATATATATATATTTATTTAAGTACACATATAAAATTTTTTATGTGTGTGTTCATAAATACATATATATATATGTGTGTGCATCAATAAATACAATTATACATATTTATATTTATTTACATATATTATATATTAATATTTATATACATATATTGGAATACATAGATAAACATATATATATTTGTCAATATACTCCCAAATATATTTATATATACATAAATATTATATATATATTAATTTTATATGAATATGTACATAAATATTCATATATTTTTATTTTAAATAAAATGAATATTATTTTTTATTTTTATTTTAAAGGCCCAAAAGGCCTCTAAAACTAAACTTTTAGCCTCCGTATCCTATTTTTTTAAACTTTGATGGATTTGAAGACACATTTAAGATGGAATTTTTTCCCTTTTTAGTGGGGAATGCATTTATTCCTATGGGTTACATTCATATTGATATTATGGATGAGAAATATTATCGTTTTTCAAAATGTAAATTTTTTTATAATCAAATATATAATCATAAGCCCCCCGCAGGTGGCTGGTTTGGCAGTGAGGGTTGGGGTGTGGGGAACCAGTCACGGGGTCATGTCCCCAAGATAATTTTATTGTATCACAAGTGTAATAATAAACCAACCTTTTAAATATATATGATTATATAGATATTTTTTTATATTCAAAAATAAAAAATTTATTTTATAAATAAATAATTAAACATATTTAAATATATAAAATATTTCTCAATATATAAAAATTATCTAAAAAAACTAATATCCATTTTTAAAAATATATAAAAATAAATATGTATTTAAATATATATATATATATATATATATCATAAAATATAAACTGAAATAGTATAGGATAGTGGAAAAAGCGATAGTGTATTAGTTTGTCTTGGGTTCGAATCTCACTAGTGACAGGGGCACAAGTTGGGTGTGGATTATCTAAAGAACTGATAATGGGGGGCATGGAAAAAATTATACATTTATCAGCGCTTTTTACGAGCATTATTAATTCTAACCAATAAACATCGCTTACATTATCAGCTCTTCTATGGACAAGATAAACCCTTTTAATTGCACTATTAAAATCTTGATTTGCAGTAGTGGATATTCCAAAGGTGATAGACATATGGAATTAAAGTACATTGTAGTTGAAGATGAGTTCAAAAATTTAAGGTGTCAATTGAACATATTAGCACAAATCTTATGATTGTCGACCCTTTGATGAAAGTGTTGCATCTCACGATATTTATTGAACATGTTCGAAGTATGGGCATTGTCATTGAGTAGGTTTCATTTTATGTATTGAATGTTATGATTTTTACAGTTAATGCTTGGACTTATAAATGATTTTATCATGTTTCTTGTTTTTAAAAAAGTATACATGATTGAATTGAATAATGATAACTGACATAGTCTGAAATAAATATATTACTGTTGGGGGAATTATATATATATATATATTTATATACTTTTATTTCTAGTAGAGAAAATGTCCATATTTTAGTACATTAAAGAGAGTATATTAATAGAGAATATATGACCTCCACGACCCGTGGACAATATCATTAATTATGATAAATGTTGAATACATGATAGAATAGATATAAACGCACATAGGCCGATTTAATATTAAACATTATAAAGTAATATCACATGAGTTAAGTTGAAGAATGTTGAAATAAATCACATTATATTCTGTTTAATATTATTATAGTGGGATAATGAGTGATAAACATGTCCATTCAATGGCCCGAATGACTCAAATGTTTTTTTATTATAGAGAGATAATTGGAGATAAACTGGTCAAATTGATGTATTTTGATAGTTAATTAAATAACCACCCACAAAAATTGATTTCTCCCTATTTAAAAGGTATAAATCTCAATATGAATTCTTCTACATTCCATCTAAATCTTAAGAGAAAAAAAGTAATGTGCATAAATCCTTTTAATCGAGATAAAATCAAGGATACTAAAATTATGAAGCTGACTGAATCAAGGTGTGTATTTTAACTCAAATTCCTAAGTTCAATTGATGAAGATATTTCTTTTATTTTGAATTTTATTTATCTGTGAGATAAATACAAATTTTAAAAAACCTAAAATAAATGACATTAAAATCATATTGAAATTGGGATGTGAATATCATCCCCAATAATAAAAAACAAATTGAAAATGACTTCTCTAACACTGTGTTTGGTGAGAAATTAGTAAAATAAAAGAAATGATTCGAAATTTTATAAAAGAAATGAAATGAAAATAAAATATTGTAATTTCTCTCCTCGGGATTCGATAAATGACTTAGTAAAAGAAATAAAATTATTTCTATTTCTCTCCATCTTTTTGGGGAATCTTTTTAAAGGAAAAGAAAATAAATTCTTCTGAGATAAATGTAGAAAATAGGGATAAAATTGGAATTTTAAAACATTAACAACCCTCTGCAATCATTTCTTTCAAAATCATCCCAATTTTGGGGTGTTTTAAAAACAATAATAGGGGAGAAATCAATTTCTCCCCATTTCCCTACTTATCATTTTTCTCCTATTAAAATTATCTGACCAAACATGAGAAACCAATCCCTCTTATCAATTTCATTTATTTTCTTTCTGTATCACCCCTACCAAACTAGGGCTAATAGTGAATTGATTTCGGCCACAACTATAGTTTGTCCTCTAACCTTTAGAGACTCAAGAGACTTCAACAACATTAGGTTCATCTGAATCCAGATCTCACGTGAAATTTGGATGTGAAGATCATCCCCAACAATACAAATCAGTGCAAAAATCGTGTTCTCTAATAGTGAAGGGATTCTGGCCATAGCTAATGTTTATATTCAACCTTCAGAGACATGGGAGACTTAATCAACATCAGGTTCAAAAAAACTAGATCTCATGTGAAATTTGGATGGGAAGATCATTCCTTCCTGAAACTTAGATAAATATTGATTTCACTACTGGAACTGTTTGGTGGCCGCTTTCGAAACCATGTATGAAGTAGATGTCAGACCCAAATCAATCCGGAAATACAGAAGATTAGAACCTTCCACCAGCCGATTGGATCTGACATCATAGATCAACAAAACCCCAATCTAGTAAATTGAATCTAAGATCCATTAGATATTCACATCATGATGAAATGGAAACCAAGTGGCCACTGAAGAGTGGATAAAGTACTAGGTAGTTGATCTATATAAAATTTTTAGGGTGGGAGGCCTCGTTTTCAATTAAGAACACCTTTTTTGGATTTTGGATGTTCCCTTATAATGTGACAATAATGTTGAGAATTGTTTCAATTTGAAGATCTATGAATGACACTTTTTTAATCCAAACTAATCTAATGTGGTCATGGATGCTTGTGGATGACCGAAACCCATATGGGTTGTCCATAAAGTTGATGGATGGACCTTATTCATGCCCACAATGTTTCAGTTGCAAGGATATAGTTCAATGCAACAAACATGTATTAATTATTACCATGAGTTCTTCAAGATTAATTTAGGCATAAAAATTCTTATTATTTTTTTATGGAGTCCAAGAATGAAGCATCTATTTTGATCATACAATTACAGAGTCTAGTGTCAAATGGTGATTATCATGGTGGAGATGAAAGGGACTGAATGAAGTCATGTTTTTCCTAGATCTGAAGTTGTTGAGCAGTTTTTGAAATAGGTGATCTCAGAATTGGCAGATATGGGTCATGCTTTGGGGTGCCAGATTTAGTGAATTTATTTGTTGAAACGTGCTAGAATTGGAATCTGATGGTTGGTAGGTAGTGAATGTAACGACCCAATGTTTTTCAATAGAAATTAACTTCTTATATTTCTGTTATAAAATAACATGAAAGAAAAACATAATGATCTAAGAAGTGATAAGTGACCTTTAAACATAATTTTATCACTTTTGTGTTTGGAATTTTAAAAATCAGACATACATGGTTGTGATCAAGATGATTTTTGAAGAAAAATGAAACAAAAATAATTTTCGGTGAATAGTAACATACCCTTAGGAATAGTAACATACCATTATGAATTGTAATATGACCCTTATGAATAGTAAATCAGCTAACATAAGTGAAACCTTACCCATGAATAATTATATAAAATGTATTCGTCTTAGAAAGTGACAAATTTGACCTTAGTAAACGTTTTGGAATTTTGTAAGTCATAAATAATTAATTATAAATAATTAATTACTTTAAAGGAAAATTAATTCCCTTAAAATGTATTCATTATTTATCAAATCAATGTCTTATAGTTTTTAGATAATTTTATAAGACCGTACGTAATTTTTTATGGCACTATAAAATTAGTTTTAATCTTAAAAAAATGTGTTTATGTAAATTATGATTTTAATTAAATATTAAATTAATAATATTTAGAAAATTATTTTTGAAAAATGGACTTCATTTTTGGATTCTACACATCGAAAAATGGAGGGGTATATTTTGGTGATTTTTCTGAGATACTTGAATTTTTTATGAATAGTAGAATCCGATAATTTATAATAAATTCCAAATAATGGATTGATTGAGTCATCGATGATGCTCTTCTGATGTAATCCCACATGGTTTGGGATCACATAATAAAATTACTATTCTTGGTCATCCCAGACTCATTATTCATTGTCTTAGGGTAAATTAATAAACAAATGAATTTTATATTAAGGAAACCCATCTCCCCTCCACTATAAAAGCCACCCTTCATACCCTCATTTAATCACACATATCAAGCTCCAATCTTTCTCTAAACTATACCAAAACACCTTACCTTTCCCCTCCCCCAAGCCCAATATCTTCTTGGTCTCATCAAAAGACCATTCTTAGGCCCTTAATGAGGTTCTCAACAGAAGGATTCAGGAGGTAATTTCTCTCCCTCCTCTCCTTTAATTTTTTTTCAAGATCAAGTAAATTTATTGAGCTCCCCCCACCTATCGTCAGCTGAATTGTATTGTAACTCCATTATTATACATCTACTAGAATTTAATGACGCTAATGGGATTTTATATCATCCATCCCCCTTTCCCTCTTCCTTTTATTTTATAAAAGAGAACGTTGTTCCTGAGGTGTTAATTTTTCACTCCCAAGAATGACATGTTTTCTTATTCCATTGCTACCTCTATATCTGGTCATGAAACCATTTTAATGGTTGAACCAAAACATGTTATATGTAATATATCAGATTTAAATATCTGGAACTAACTTATGATCTTGTTTCTATGTGATAAAATAAAACAAGTTCATTATGATCGAAAACCCCCCCAAATTAACCCAAATAATCATCATTTAATTCGTATCTAATGATTCATACACAAGGATCTAATTTAGTTAATTATAAGATCTTAAATACTCCTGTAATATAATTAATAACATGTAATATCAGTTATGGTTGTTTACCCTTGTTCTACCCAAACTTCAATTTTTGAATACAAGTGAACTGCTCAAGAAAACCATAAAAACAAACATACCAAAATAATGTTTTTAAACACTATAACTCATCCAAAGGAACATAAATTCACTTAATTAAACCATAATAAAGCATATTAATTTACAAAAGGTTCTGTATTTCTAATTAATGAATATAATGTCATTATATAAGACATTAATGAGAAGGAAGAATTCGGGTAAAAGGTAAGGGGAAATCTCGAACCCAATTTTCTTCCTTCGAGTTCTTCCTCTTTCACTCGATTTATGATATGGTTACTCCTTAAAGATCATTTTTCATCATTGACTTTAAATTTCTGGAATATACATGTTTGTCAATAGTTTTTATGCCAAACAAAATATTTTCCAAAATAACTCCTCTTTTAAGAACACCCCTTTTACTTCTCACTCAAAGTGAACAGTTCTTGTAACATGTATTTCATTCCCTCTTTCTTTTGGGAACCCAATGTTTATGAATGTGTTCATATGAGATGAGTCCCATTCCATTCCAAGGGTTATGTATGTAATTTTTTAAATTTTTTCTTTGTGGAATGCATAATGATGATAATGTTATGGTGTAGCGGGTGCACCCAGAATTATATAGCGCAATATGAATGTTTCAATGTGACGGGTGCACCCAGAATTATACAGACCTCCAATGCATTTGGTAAAGTGATGAATCTCATGAGTAAATGCGAAATGATGCGTGAACAAGATTCTAGCTTGGTTCACATGTATGTGTGGTAGTTAACAACTAATACATGATGTTTCATTTTAATGCATTGACACATTTCAAGTCTTGTATTTATGATTCCTTCCATGTTCATGATCTTTTTCCAATGTTATAATTATGATCACCCCATGCTATATTGTTCTTATGTATCATCTTACTGGGCTTCTAGATCGCCCCATATTGATGTATATCCTCAGGTGGCTACATGTATTCATGAGAGGACAAGTTCTAATAAGAAGCTAGAGAAAAAGAAATTAAATAAATGTTTATGCTTTATGGTGTAATTGTTATAGATGGTCCTTGTTTTCCCAAGACACTAATCCTTTGGATCCTCTATGTTTAATACTATTATGTTTTTTATCTTTAAAATGATGTAATATTACTGTAAGAAAAGGCTAGGCCACTATAGTTGGTATCTGAGGCAAGGTTTAGTAAATTAGGGAATTTGGATTAGTGAACCCTAGAGAAAACCTATATTATGAGATTTAGTACAAATACACACACAAGAGTATTCACATAGGGATCCCATATGTTATGATTTTAGTATAAATTGTTCAAATGGATAATTTATGTATTTATTACTTGTTTACTTATGTTTTGTTAAAACCATTTCTATTTTATAAAATGGTGGGAACCAGGAGAAATCAGTCCAACAACTCTTGCGCAGGCCAATGCAATGATTGACCGAACGACATCCCCGATGATTTGGGAGGAAGAGTTTAGAACATCATGGCAATGCTTACCCAATTATCTCAGGTTATGAAAAATAACCATAATAATGGGGAACGTCCTCCTTCACCAAAGAGGCAGCAATATGCTATTGAATGTTTTATCCGGCAACAACCACCGACGTTTAGTGGATGTCCCGATCCACTAGTTTCGGAACAGTGGGTCAACTCCATGGAGAAGATTTTTCCTTTCTTCACTATTCTGAGATGGAGAATGTGACCCTAGTGGTTTATCTTTTAGATGGAGAAGCCGATCAATGGAGGGCTTTGATTTGGAACACCAAGATAAGGGAGGAAATTGAAGAGATGGAATATGAAGACTTTAAGATAATGTTTCTTAATAAGTACTTCCCACGAAATCTTTGCATAAAGATGGATAGAGAATTTAAAGAGCTCAAGAAAAAATAAGGAGAATTTTTCACAACCTTTGAAGAAAATTTCACAAGGACTTCAAGGTATGATTCATATTTTTTTATCAACAATGATAGAAAAATTGAGAGATTCTTTAGTGGATTAAAACCACACCTTCAAAAGCCTCTTGCAATTTGAGACATTGGGAGTTATGAAGTAGATTTTCGGTGTTCTCTCAAAGTGGAGAAGGAGTTTGGAGAATACTCTCATGGCTATAGTGATAATAAAATAAAGATGGAGTTTCAAGCAGGTGGATCTAATGAAAAGGTAGGGAAGAAAAATCAATGACCCACGTGCCATAGATGTTGGTAGTTTCACCATGGGAACTACCTCAATGGGTGGGGAAATACTTCATGTGTGGAAAAGAAGTACCTCATGCACAAGAGTGTCAAAAATATATGAAAAGGAAGAATAATGTCTCTCATGAAAGGAGAGAACCACTCATGGGTCAATGCTACACTTGTAGGGAGCTAGGGAACTATGCAAACCAGTGCACTATACCTCGAGTTCTTGAGGGTAATCAACGTCAGCAACCACCAAATCCAAAAGAACAAGGGATGGCTTATTCCATCACTACTATGGAGGTGGAGCATGACAATGAAGTCCTACAAGGTACACATCCTTTTTTACTCATGAATGGAAAAATTCTTATTTGATTATGGTTTACACATTCTTTTATATCATGAATGTTTTCTAGAAATATGGAATTGAAGCCCCAAAACCTTGAAGTAGAGATATCTATAAAAACACCATTTTTTTCAATCATTTCAACCCAAGTGTTAGACTGTTCTCTTATTGGAATATGTAGGATGATTCTTCTGGAAAATATCGTAATACATACCTTGGTGGAATTCGACTCTATAATGGGAATGGAATAGCTCTTGTTATATAGAGAACATATCAAATGTCGGGAAAAGGAAATATATTTTCATATTCTGAACCATCCCATTATCCTTTATAAATGAAAGGAAGATCATGAATCACATTTGAAAAATCCTTAAATGTTGTGGGTGTTGATTTCTTATGAAGAAGCATACCTCGCCCAAATGGTTGAGTCGAAGGAATGTTCCAACCTTGAGGAAATGACCATCATGAGGGAATACGGTGATGTATTTCCTGAATAGTAACATGGAATTCCCCTGGATCGTGAGGTAGAGTTCTCAATAGAACTCATGCCCGGAGCTACTCCAATCTCATTGTGTCCCTATAAGATGGATCCTATTGAACTGGAGGAGTTAAAGAAGTAGTTGTAAGAGCATCTAAACAAAGGGTTCATACGCCCGAGTGCATCACCTTGGGGTGCACCAGTGCTCTTTGTGACGATCAAGGATGGAATAATGCGGCTGTGTGTCAATTATCTGAAACTCAACAAGATCACCATAAAGAACAAGTATCCTCTTCCAAGGATTGATGCCTTGTTCGATCAATTAAGAGGAGTTGAATACTTATCAAAGTTGGATCTTAGTTTTCGATATCATCATGTAAAGGTGAATAAGGAAGATATTCAGAAGACTACCTTCCATACAAGGTATGTGAACTATGAGTTTTTGGTGATGCCCTTCGGACTTACTAATACCCCTGCAATCTTCATGGATTTGATGAATAGAGTCTTTGTAAATTACCTCAAAAACTTTTGGTAGTGTTTATCAACGATATTTTCATCTAATATAAGATAAAGGAGGAACATGAAGAACATATATGACTAGTTATGGCGACATTAAGACAGGAGAAGTTGTACGCCAAGTTCAGCAAGTGTGACTTTTGGATGAATCAAGTTACATTATTGGTGAATGTGATCACAAGTGAGGGAATTTCTGTGGATCCTTCAATGACAAAGGTGATTGAGGAATCACCCATGCCCTATAGTGTCACAGAAATCTGTAGATTTCTTGGATTAGCTGGGTACTACCGATGTTTTTTTAGAAACTTCTCCCGATTGTCAAGCCCTCTAACTTAGTTAACAAGGAAAGGAGTAAAGTATGAGTGGACGAATGAATGTGAGGGAAGCTTCAAGGAGCTAAAGAAAAGGTTGATCACTGCACCTGTACTCACACTACTGAAAGGTGGATAATGTTTTGTTATATACAGTGATTCTTTAAATAAAGGCTTTGGTTGTGTACTCAAGCAAAATGATAATGTGATATACTAAGCCTCACGAATGTTAAAGATCCATGAGAATAACTACCTGACGCATGATCTAGAGCTGACATCCATGATTTTTGCCTTGAAATTCTGGAGGCACTACCTTTATGGAGAGAAGTGTGACATATACACTGACCATAAGAGCCTGAAGTATATATTCACACAAAAGGAGCTCAACATGTGTCAGAGGTTATAGTTAGAGCAAATCAAGGATTATGATTTCTCTATTCACTATCATCCTGGAATGCCGAACAAGGTAGATGATGCTCTAAGAAAAAAATAACTTGCGACTCTATCCATGTTGCGTATTTAGAAAGACCCTATCTTCTTAGATATGCAAAGGATGGATATGGAAATCATAAGGGTGGGGGATACATCCTACCTCGCCCAATTGATTGTGCAACCATCCATCCATGAGTAGATTAAGGAAGAGCAAAGGGTTGATTTGGAGATACAAAAGAGGTAGAATGTAGTAAAGGAAGGGAATCTGCAAGAGTTCCATATCAATGATGATGGTGTGACTCGGTCTGGAATGTGGCATTGTGTGCCTTTATCACCCGGGATAAAGAAAGAGCTATTGGACAATGCACATAGCTCAACATTCTCTATCTATCCTGGGAGTACCAAGATGTACCATGATCTCCAAGAACACATATGGTGGGATAAAATAAATAATGATATTGCGAAATATATATCAAGGTGCTTGGTATGTAAGAAAGTTAATGCTGAGCAACAAAATTCTAAGGGTATGATGCATCCATTCCATATAACCATGTGGAAATGAGAAAATGTTACTATAGACTTTGTCACGGGTCTCCTGAAGATGTCAAAGGGAAAAAATGCGATATGGGTTATGGTTTATCGACTCAACAAGACTACACATTTTATTTCTATTTGGGAAGATCTATCAATTGAACTACTTGGAAAGATATATGTGAAGGAAGTGGTGAGACTGCACGGTGTTCCACTATCAATTTTCTCTGACCGTGATCTATGGTCCACATCTATTTTCTAGAGGAGCCTTCAACATGATTTGAGTACTGAATTAAATCTTAGCACGACCTAACACCCCCAAACTGATGGCCAGTGTGAACGGACTATTCAGACGCTTATTGATATTATAAGAGCCTTCTCTCTTGAATTAAAAGGTGGTTGGGATCAGCATCTCCCACTGGTTGAGTTCTTATACAACAATAGATTCCACTCGAGTATTCAGATGCCTCTATATGAAGCTCTTAATGGAAAGCAATTTAGAAATCCAACCTGTAGGGATGAAGGTGGTGAAAGAAAGCTACTTGGACCTGATCTTGTTCAAGAGATGACAGAGAAGGTTTAAGTCATCTAGAAACACATCAGAGCTACTCAAATTCATCAAAAGAGCTATGATGACAATAGTCGAGGGGACATGGAGTTCAACATTGGAGATAAATTCTTCCTTCTAATATCTCCATGTAAGAGAGTCATGCGATTCGAGAAGAAAGGGAAGCTATGTCCAAGGTATATTGGAACCTTTGAGATTGTTGAAAGTATAAGAGCTATGGCCAATCGTCTTGAACTTCCACAAAATATGGATCAATTTCATGATGTGTTTTATGTATCACTACTGAGGAAGTACATACCAGACCCCTCACATGTACTAAACTCATAGGTGGTGCAACTAGAAGATGATCTCTCCTATGAGGAGCAGCCAGTAAAGATTCTGGATTGTGGAGACAAGGTTCTGCACAACAAGACAACCCATCTTGTCAAAGTGTTGTGGAGGAACCATAAATTTTAGGTAGCAACTTGAGAACTAGAAGAGGAAATGAAGGAGAAACACCCTCACCTGCTTGTGTAAAGTGAAATATTGGGGGGAAAATTTCTTAAGGGGGGAAGAATGTAATGACCCAATGTTTTTCAATGGAAATTCACTTCTTATATTTCTATCATAAAATAACATGAAAACACAATATAATTAACTACTATGTGATAAGTGACCTTTTAACATATGTTTTTCACTTTTGTGTTTGGAATTTTAAAAATCCTACATACACAATTGTGCCCAAGATTATTTTTGGAGTCTAATGAAACAAAAATAATTTTCAGTGAATAGTAACGGACCCTTAGGAATACTAACATACCCTTATGAATATTAAATCATCCTAAATAAGAATAACATTACCCATGAATAATTAAATAAAATTTATACATCTTATAAAGTGACAATTTGACCATAGTAAATATTTTGGAATATTGAAAGTCATAAATAATTAATTATAACTAATTAATTAATTTCAAGGAAAATTTATTTTCTTAAAATGTATTCATTATTTATCAAATCAATGTCTTATAGTTTATAGATATTTTTATAATACCCTATGTAATTTTTGAAAGCACTATAAAATTAGTTTTAATCTTAAAAGATATTTCTTTTATGTAAATTATGATTTTAATTAAATATTAAATTAATAATATTTAGAATTTTTTTTCAAAATGGACTCCATTTTGGATTCTACATGTCGAAAAATGGTTGGGGTAAATTCTTGGGATTTTTCTGAGATACTTGAACTTTTTATGAATAATAGAATCCGATAATTTAAAATAAATGCTAAATAATGGATTAATTGAGTCATCGATGATGCTCTGCTGATGTAAGCCCACCTGGTTCAGGATCATAAGATAAAATTACTGTTCCTGGTCATCCATTACCAACTTTTCTTTTTCTTAGGTGAAATTAATAACTTAATGAATTTTATATCAAGAAAACCCCTCTCCCCTCCACTATAAAATCCACCCATCACACCCTCATTTCCTCACACCTCTCATGCTCCAATACTTATCTAAAATCTTCCCAAACACCTTCCCTATCCACTCCCCCACTTCCAAGAGCATCTAGTCTCATTAAAAGGCCGAGAATAGGACTTTAAGGAGGTTCTCGAGAGAATGATTCAAGAGGTAATGTCTCTCCCTCTTCTCCTTTAATTTTCTTTCCAGTTCATGTTCATTTCATGATCTCTCCCCAACTATCATCAAATGAAATCTATTGTAACTCTAGTATTATAAATATACTGGAATTTTATGATGCTAATGGTATTTTATATCATCCAACCCCATTTCCCTCTTCCTTTTATTTTATTAAAGAGAACGTTGTTTGTGAGGTGTTAATTTTTCACCTTCAAGAACGACATGCTTTCTTCTTCAATTTCAACCTTCATATATAGTCATGAAAACATTTTTATGGTTGAAACGGTACATTTTATAAGTATTATATCCTATTTAAATATCAGGAACTAACTTATTATCATATTTCTAAGTGATAAAATAAAACAAGTTCATTATGATTGAAAAACCACACAAATTAACCCAAATAATCACCATTTAATTATTATCTAATGATTCATCCACATAGATCTAATTTGATTAATTATAAGATCATACAATATCTTGTAATATCATTAATAACATGTAATATCAGTTCTATATGTTTTCCCATGTTTTACCCAAACTTCTATTTGAGATTAAAAGTGAACCACTCAAGAAAACCATAAAAACAAACATTCAAAAATAATGTTTTTAAATGATATAACTCATCCAAAGGCAAATAATGTCACTTAATGAAACTATAATGAACCATATTAATGTAAAAAAGGTTTTGGATTTCTAATTAATGAATATAATGTCATTATACAGGACATTAAAAATAAGGAATAATTCGGGTAAAAGGTAAGGGGAAATCTCGAACCCAATTTTCTTGCATCGGGTTCTCCCTCTTTCACTACATTTTTTATATAGTTACTCCATAGAGATCATTTTTTCATCATTTTATTTACATTTCTGTGATATACATGTTTTTCACTAGTTTTTATGTCAAACAAAATGTTTTCCAAAAGAACTCCTCTTTTATGAACACCCCTTTTACATCTCACTCAAAGTGGACGGTTCGCGTAACATGTATGTCATTCCCTCTTTCTATTGGGAAACCAATGTTTATGAATGTGTTCATATGATATGAATCCCATTCCATTCCATGGGTTAGTTATGTACATTTTTTATATGTGTTCTATGTGTCAAGCATAAGGATGATAATGTTATGATGTGACGGGTGCGCCCGGAATTATATAGCGCAATATGAATGTTTCAATTTGATGGGTGCGCCCGGAATTATACAGTACTCCAATGCATTGGGTAAAGTGATGTATCTCATGAGTAAATTCAATATGATGTGTGAACAAGATTCTAGCTTGGTTCACAAGTATGTGTGGTAGTTAATAACTAAGACAAGATGTTTCATTTTCATACATTGCCACATTTCATGTCTTATATTAACGATTCCTCTCATGTTCGTGATCTTTTTCCTTTGTTATGATTATGCTCACCCCATTCTATATTGTTCTTATCTATATTCTTACTGGGCTTCTATGTCACCCCCTATTTATGTATATCCTTAGGTGGCTACAATTATTAAGGAGAGGACAAGTTCCAATAAGAAGCTAGAGAAGAATAAATTAAAATAATGTTCATGCCCAATGTTGTAATTGTTATAGATAGTCCTAGATTTCCCAAGACACTAAATCTTTGGATCCTCTATGTGTAATACTATTATGTTGTTTATATTCACAATGATGTAATAGTAATTTAAGAAAATGTCGGGTCACTATAGTGAGAGGATTTGGGGTAAACATAGGTTCATGGTGAGTTGGATCCATGCACAACATTATTTTGTTTTTGATGGGATAAATTAATATCACATGGACATAACAAGAAGAGAGTTGAATTTCATACATGGTGCTTCCACATGGAAAAAAATTACTATGATATTTTTATGAGGAAAAAAAAAATTAATATCAAATGAGTTTTAAAAGATGGGTAGAGAGAGAATGACATTTTTTTGAGATTTAAGGCATGATAGTAGAAGGAAATAAACTTCAACGAACCGTCACAAGATTGTTACGGAAGAGAATTCAACTTCGACAGAGAAGATTTCTAATATTATTTCATACTTGTTCTGTTATCAAATTGTTTTGATTTTCTAGATTTTATCCGATTTTTTTCTCTAATCATGAGTGGATAATAAATTTATAGGGACATCACATTCTAATGAAATGAATTATTTCATTTTTGTGGTCTTGTCATAACATTTATGTCAATGAACTTTTTCTCCCATTATCATTTCTTTCTTAACGAGTCAAATTTTAGTACTATTCTACAATCTGATTAGTGATGATGGTTCATACTTTACCTTTTTTCATCAACCAATTTACTAAAAATTTGAAAATTTTGTTGATACTCTTCTTTGTTAATGCACCAAAAAATTCATTACTTTTTTATTATCAAAAAAATCTGTAGAAGAGTTCACTAATTATTGCTTCAATAATACTAATTTTAGATCCTTATCACATCTTATATTCATAAATGAAAAATATGTGGCACCTTATAGTTACTAAAAAATATTATTTTAATCAATATAGTGTTTTTTAATTCTGTAACATCTTCTATTTCTTCCCTCATTTCAAGTGGGTTTCTTAATATCCATCACAAACACATATTCCATTATTTGAGTCTGTTTTATTTTTTTTCTTCTTTGTTTCATTTGGGAAATTATTTTCTTTGTCATCTGATACTCATAATCACAGATAACTAGTTGTAAATGGATTTAAAATAATTAAAATTTTTACATTCTAAAAAGTTTCTGTGACCAAATTTTGGAACTGTTTTTAGTTATGGAATGTGAGATCAATAAAAAAATTAAAAAAATAAAATATATTCATTAAAATTCAAATAAAAAATTCAACTGAAAACTGCTTGTGAACATCACAGTTGTGTGATGTTTTTGTACTGATTGAGCATGAATTTGTATGCACATTAGATAACGAGATAAATCTCAACCAGAACCATTAACATATGAAATAAATATACATCATTGAACCCTTACGGAGAAGAAAAATACTATTAAGGATAATATAAATCAAAATCAAAACCTGTAAGTTCATGGAGGTGATGAGAACAATCGAAATCATGTCCCTCCTAAAACTAGGAATCATATTTGTGAGAGACCTATAATTAGGGATTTCCAACGTCCTATAGTTTCACATAATCCTTCAAGCATATAATTATCCCAAAGGTCCATGAATTATGAAATGAAAAAAATCATACCTCTCAATGTTACCGTACTTTAGCGGATAAGCTAGTGAGTATTCATTATAATTATTTAGTTAATTTTATGGAATGGATCAAAAACTCAATTTTAATGGAATTTATGAGGAAAATATTAGGTCGAGATACATCACGATTTTTCTAAACTGTAAGTGTAGAACTTGATTCCAATACATAGAGGATGATATATTTTACACTTGGGAACAAAAATTCAATTTGTTTGTGGGGAAATTCTATTTTATCAATATGGATATTGAGGGGAGAGATAAAATCATAGGATTCATCCATGATGGGGGACATTACATTCACGAAACATGGGATAGATTTTGAGGGCTTGTAAGGCAATTTCGCAGCCATCATCTTTCTCTCAAGATTTTAATTGATATTTTATAAAGCTCACTTCATACCACCATAATGTGGTTGATCAGTTCACTGGTTTTCATTTTTATGTTCAAACACATGAGTATTTAAAGGAAGTATACAACAATATGGCTCAAAACTCCAAACATTAAATATATAAGGGAGAACCACCCATTTGAGTGAGAACTTCACTCAAGATATTTTGGTTAATGTTAACTCACATATAGAGCAATGTATACACATCAATTTTTTTGGTAATAGTAGAAGATATTGTCCAAAAATTGATTTACCCATTATGAAAGATGAGAATGCTCATTTTGTGGACTAAATTCTTTGATATCCGGGAAACAATAACCCCTTTTAAAATTATTTCAATCATGGTTATGAGAATCGCCAAAACATTTCCTAGTGAGGTAAAGAGGCATTGAAAATTACAGCTGGTCCTAATTATTCTTCTCAACCAAGGAATCAATTTCAAAATACAAGTGTAACATAAAATTCTAATTCTAACATAGAGGTGTTGGTTGGGAAATTGGTTACTGAAATAGATTCTGAACAATCTAGTATCAACAATTTGTAATTTCAAATGGGAAATATTGATAGAGATTTAAGAGGAAGACAAAGGGGAAATAATCCCAACACAACATAGCTTAATATTAGAGATAATGCAATGCATGTCACTATAGGATCATGTAAGAAAACTCATGAAAAAGTTATTGAACAACCTAAAAAATATGAACATGAAATTTCTATTAAATCTGAACATGAAAATTAAAACATTCAAACAAAATGAAAATATAGACAATAATTAAAATATCGAATCTTAAAATAAAAAATCCCAATAAAAATGACAATGTAATTTGAAATAATCAAAGAGGTAAATAAAAATGTATGGTTTGATGATGAGTTGAGTAATTTGCCATTAATGTAAAATTACACTCCTCCCAGCACTTTTCAAGAAAGGATTAAAACATGAACCATATTATCTAAAATTATTTCAGTTTTAGGGTAATTAATGGTAATATACCTTTTTGATGTCTTGAACAAGATCCCGTCATATGTGAAATTTCTAAAATGAGTTTTGGCTAATAAGAGAGACCAGGGTGAGAGTTCAACCATAATTTTTAGTGGGGAGTGTGGTTCAATTGTAATGTCCCAAACCTCTATGGTCCATTCATTTGCAAAAATCAGGTGTATGAGGTGATTTGGGAGGTCAAGGTGACTTATCCCCAACACATTGCCAATTTTCCAGTTCAGTGAATAGTTCCAATGGTAGACAGTTGTGAACAGTGCAACAGTATCCTTCTGTGAACAGTGCATCAATGAACATAGGTAAACAATTTCATCGGAAACCTTCTATGAACAGTTTCATCGGTGACCCTTGGTGAACAATGTTATCGGTAAAATTCTATGAATAGTTCCATCAGTAAACAGTTTTATCATTATCCTCTAATGGTAACCTCTCTTTCCATTTCCAAATTTCCAATTCTATGAATAGTACCATCAGTGAGCAGTATATCTGTAACCTCTAATGGTAACCACTCTTTCCTTTTCCAAACATCCAATTTAATGAACAGTACTATTGGTGAATAGTTCTATAATTAACCTATAATAGTAACCACTCTTTCCTTTTCCAAATTTCTAATTCTATGAGCAGTTTCATCGGTGAATAGTTCTATCAGTAACCACTATCAGTAACCAATATTTTTCTTTGCAAAATTATGAGTTCTTGAATAGTGTTTCTAGAATGGTGAGGTCTATCAGTAACCTCTATTTCATTTTCCTAATTTTGAGTTCGTGAATAGTGTTTCAAACTTCCTACAGTTTCACCCCTTTAACGTTTCATTTGACATAAAATGCATTTAAAAACTTATTTTATAAACTCTAAGACCATTTTAAAGGCAATATATTTTATATTCATTTATCATAAGGCTGAGGGCGTTTTTACTTGGTCAAACCACATGGTTTAATGCTATATTCTTTTAATATAAAACCTAGTGTATCATAAACCACCGCTCTGTTAAATATTCTAAAGGGTTGAGATGTCTTCCTCCCTAGTTCTTCCCACCTATTCTCGGCTATGAGATTCTAGACACTTTCATTATATTCCATAGGGGTTGTGCAATCAAAAATTCATCCTAGGATTGGTTCCGCTCTATTTTGATGTAACTTAGTAGTATCGATCAATCTTCGGTATAAGTTATGATCTATCACCATTCTTTTGGGTTCATCTACTTATATTTTTCCATGTCCTGTTATGGTATGTGATCTTTATAATTCTAATAGAGTTTTTGTGGTTTTCAATTATTGTGGTTGTACCGCCACATCCTCGGGTGGATACAGTTGTCACAGGAGGAGGTGAGCATGATTCTTTATATGTATCATTCTAGTATAAAGAAAGAAAATTACTATTTGATGTAGAGTATTATTTTCTTATCTTTTATTTTGTGTGCAATGGTATAGTTAACATGTTTCATCACACTGGATCACAATTTAATTAAAATAATAAATATTTGAACTAGATAAATAAATTGATATAGATCGTATGTTATTGCCTCTTTTTTTGCTAGATAGTGTGATATCTATGTTTTCTTCATATAGTTGTGCATTCTTGATGGAAATTGGTAAATAACATAAACCAGGATTAGTTGATAATGGTTTGTCTAAAGATAAAAAGGAATGTAAATGAATCTAGTTCTTCTTGTTGTAATTTTTTGTTAACAAGTCTAGTTCAGTAAAGATGTATAATTATTTTGATAGCTTACTGATTAGGTTTCACAATGTTGGAACCTAGAATTAATAAAACATTTAATCCAAGATGGATTAATGAACTGGTAGTTTGATAAATGATAATCTATTTTAGGGATCTGAGTTACCCTCTTGGTTGTTTAATGGCCAAGATCCCATTTGATATGATGATTTTTTTTCCTACTGCTTGTGTTTTTGGGTGATCCTGGTTGTTTGTTGTGTTATGTGGGGGTCGGGAGGCCTATTGATTGTGGCAGAAGTTAATGCCTATAGTGACTAGATGCATCTTTTTATTCATGTGGGTGTCATGGAGGACTCAAGGTATGATGAAATGGGTTGGATGTGAATGTTTGGATGCTTGTAGATTCTTATTGGTGGTTTATGTTCTTTACATCTCCACACTGGTCAAGGCAGCTGGTCTTACATACCCTTCTTCCGAAAGGGGGGAAGATGCATAGGGTATGCCACGTGCTTTATATGTTTATCTTCTCAAGGGATAATGGGTCTACACTCTTACTATAGGCGGCATAGTCTCGATAGGTAGTTCATTTACTCACCGTGCTGAGCCCCCTTGTGTATAGTAGCATAGAACTTTTCTATAATTCCTGAGAATATTATAAAGTAATGCTACAAATAAAGAATTGAATAAATGGTGTTAACCCATGGGGTTTGGATATTGTTGGGGAACAATGCTGAGGTTGTGATATGAAGGAACATTGTACTTTGGGTGTTATGCTAATGAAATTTAATGTGGATTTGTTATTGTTTAATTAATGTTTAAATAATTATTTAACGTAATGTGAAACTAATAACAAGGGAATGAAATAATTCATTAAATCTCTTTAAATGGTTGTGTGCATATAAGATACCTAGTTTTAGAATTGGCAGCCCGGTGTCCAAGGGACGTTATATGCAGTTGAGTCTAAGACTAGTTTTTTCCCATAGTGTGGTTGTGATATATAGAATATTCTGTACTTTTTGTGATTCTATATGCTACCCCACTCTGTCAGTAAGGGCAACTGAAACCCCAGGGATTCTGGGCCCTAGGGGTGTTTTCATCAATATTCTGGTGGGAGGATGAGTGGTTGAATACCCCATTTTGTCCCACTCTCATATCTTGGTAGTTACTTATGCTGGTTGGCACAATGATTAGATTTCCCCATATATGTGTGTAGAGTGTTATAATGGCTTGTGGTAATTTACACACATATATTCTGATATAGTTTCCTATGGACTACTATAGGTGTTACCTGTATATGCTGTGATGGATGGAGGATCCTTACTCAGTGTATGGGCTGTAATGTCTTGAGGTATAATACCTGATGTATGATGCACGTTATATGGGATATGGTGGCTCCTAGAAACTACCTGGTTACTTTTCTTACGTGGATGGGTTGGTTTTGTTTCATGAGGTGCGTGTTTTGGTGCATCACCTAGGTGTCTGCAGGAAAACCATTTTTCAGAGTGATGCTCAGGACATGTGAAATTGGGGAAAAGAAGAAAACCAATGGGGAAGTAGAAGTGGGGTACCCTTGATATTCTTTATTTATGATATATTATTGTATGTGTTACTTGGTGAGAGTAGACACGATGAGGCTAGGAACATAGTATACCTATTTAGGTTATCAGTTTCATTTGTTTTTCACTATGCTTTAGCATGATTTCATTACTTTTTTAGGAGATGCTTCAGGGAGAATCCTACTGTTTATATCGTTATAGTTACCCCATGTATATATAAACAAATTTTTAGGTCACTTGGAGCAGGTTAAGATATCAGGTTGGATACTACTATCTTGTGGTTGCAGGAGATGTTCGGGCTTGTGGTTGTTTCTATATTACTTTCTTTTTGGGTACTTGCAGTTTTTTCTGTTTCAGTTGATGTAGTTTTTCATGAAATTTCATATGTGTACTTGGGATTTATTTCATCTTACTGGTTGAGTTGTAGTTGTTTGGTGTATATCTTATCTCTCTTCTGCATGTGTTCTTTTATAGGGTAATGCCTCCCATTTGTGTTTTTTTTACTATACCCTTGGTGCTAGTCGTTAACCAAAGGCCTACTAGAGGTAGGACACGAGGGTCATTATCTCCCTTAACACATTCCTGGCCTAGGACGGGAACACTTTTTAGGGAGGGGGTCATGACAAAGTGGTATCCGAGGGAGGTTAATAGATATGATGATGTTTGGAGTTATGCACATGTGAGGTTGCATGGGTTGGTAGGGAAATGGTGTCATTCATGTTTAGCATGTGATGTAAACACTGGAGACTGGATGAGAAATAGGTGTTTAGGGACCTCTGTGACATGATGTATGGACCTTTATGTCTACAATGGATACTATACAAGGTGATACTAGTGGCAGGGTAGACACCTAAGAAAGGATCATGTATCATTCTTCTCTGTTCCTATGTTTGAATGGGTAGACTATGGGATAAGATATCATAAAATCAATGAATGAAAAAAATTAATTAATTATTATCAAGTCTTCCATATTCCATTTTTAGGAGCTCTAACTATTTTTTATTTTTCCAGTATGGCTCCAGGTTGACGTCCTCATCAGAATCACATAGAATATGTTCAGCCGGTTATGCCAACAGATCACCATTGGGTAGAGGGTGATGATGATGACACATAGAGGAGGACACTCCGAGAGTTTTAGGGCCATATTCTATAGATGTAGGAGGGATCTGTTTCAGAATAATTCACATAAGACTGGTTGGAAGAGGTCAAGATAGGCTTCAGTTTGATCTGTGCTCGGAAGGAGTATTGGGTGTCCTTGGTTGTGACGATGCTATGTGGAGTAGTGAGGAAGTGGTGGTTCTGGTTCCTTGGGGATCGTGAAAAGTCAGCAATCTCATGGGAGGAGTTCCTAGACAGGTTTACGGTTGAGTTTCTTTCTTTGACTGCAAAGGTGTCCAGTCTCCAGGAGCTTCTTACCCTTCAATAGGGGAGCTCTAGTTTGTAAGATTTTGGAATCTAATTTATGAACCTTTTACGATATTCTTCAGACCTGTTGCTAGATGAGGAGGCTAGAGAGAGGAATTTCCTGAAGGCTTTGCATCCAGAGATCCATTTCCAAGTCACCCCATTTATGCTAAAGACATATCGTGAGGTTCTGTCAAGGGTAAAGGTTTTCGAGAGGACATTATCTAGAACCGGATCATCCTGAGAGGGAAGTCTTCATGATTCTTCAAAAAGTAGTGCTAGGGTCTGGGGTTTTATATTTTTCTGGGGAGAAGAGTTCTCATTTGGATGGGGTAGGTCTCAGCCTTCAGTATCTCATTTCTCCGGTGGTAGCATCTCTCAAGACTATGCTAAGGGATCAGGTGCTTTTTTTCTTGTCTTGGTCAAGGTCATCAGCAGCGAGAGTTCCCAACCATTCTTATCAGTCATCGTGCACTAGGTTTTCCACTCCATGTTCCTCCGTTGAAGTAGTCCAGTCGTGGCTGCAACAGTAGGTTTCATCTGCTATAGATCAGCAAAGGGTAGATGGGGCAGGCAGAGGACTTCCCCATGATGCTCCCAATCCTTAGAGAGCAGAGCGCGACCGTGGTGTTGTTCGTCATTAGGGTTAGAGAGGCTGTAGAGGTGGTCCTAGTTAGGTCCATGCTTTAGTGTTGCCAGATACAGGCGATCCAGAAATCATTCGAGGTACCCTTTTCTTGTTTTCTACTTTTGTGTATGCCTTGTTTGATTTAGGAGTGACACACTCCTTCATATCACCTACACTTCTCCATGATTTGGTACTTGATGTAAAGAGGCTTCTGGTGCCTTTGGTGATGAGTATTCTAGTTAGAGGTCAATTTGACTTGTTTGAACTATGTAGAGACTATGAGCTAGTGTTGGGTAGCACCTCTTCTGAGGATATTTCCTATGTTCACAAATACAACTATATGATGTCATCCATGGCATGTATTGGTTGTATTCAGTGCATCATATCGTGGATTACTTCATGAAGAATGTCATTTTCTTCGATGCAGATGGAGAGTCAGTGGTGTTTGTTGGTGAGCGAGACACATGGATGGGTCAGAGGCTTGTTATTTCATTATGATCCATTATGGATGAGCTAATTCTTAGTTCTTCAGAGGTTCAACAGTTGGTGTATCATAGGTTTATAGAAGAGTACCCTGATATTTTTCCAGAAGAGGTTGTAGCATTACCCCCTCGACGAGAGATCATGTTTGGGATCGAGCTACAACTAGGAGAACCTCCTATCACTATGTATCCATATATGCTGACCCCTTCTGAGTTATAAGAGATATGTATACAGCTTGATGTTCTGTTACATTGTGGTTTTGTTCGGCCGAGTGTGTCACTGTGGGGTGCACCAGTTTTGTTTGAAAAGAATGCTGATGGCAGTTTTCGGTTGAGTGTCGATTATCGTCTCTTAAACAAAGTGATAGTAAAGAACTGTTATCCTCTTCCACGTATTGATGACTTATTCTATCAACTAAAGGGTGAAAGATGGTTTTCAATGATCGACTTCTGGTTAAGATATCATCAAATGCATGTGAAAGATGAGGATATCCCGAAGACCGCTTTCCGTTGACAACATGGCATTATGAGATCGTTGTAATGTCGTTCGGTGTGAAAAATTCACCCGCTGTGTTCATGGGATTGATGAACGATGTGTTCTTTGAGATCATGGAAAAGTTCGTGCTGGTTTTCATTGATGACATATTTATGTACTTCGCGTTTGAGTATGTTCATGCAGAACATCTATGCTCTGTTTTGGGAGTTCTTCGTCAACATCAACTTTTTGGGAAGTTGTCAAAGTGTGAGTTTTTGGCTTGAGAAGATAGTTTCTTAGGACATGTTATGTCCCAACAGGGATTAGCTGTGGATCCATCAATCATAGAAGCAGTTGTGTCTTGGGAAACCCCCTAGACAATGTTAGAGGTGTGATGTTTCCTTGGTCTCGCAGGCTACTATAGGAGGTTCGTAGACGATTTATCTCGAATTGGGACTCCTATGACATCAATGAATATGAAAGATCATGTGTTCATATGGATTGATCAGTGTCAGGAAACTTTCTTTTATCTAAAGGATAAGTTGGTAAGTGGTCCAGTTCTTTGACTTCCAACAGAGGGAGTTCAGTTTGATGTTTTCTGCGATGCTTTGTATATGGGGTTAGGCTATGTTCTCGTGCAGCAAAGATCAATTTTCTCTTATGGGTCTCAGCAGTTACATCACCATGAAAAAAATTATTCCACCCACAATCTTGAGTTGGCATTCATGGTGTTTTCTGTGATGTTGTGGAGACATTACCTATTTGCTGAGCTCTTTGTGGTTTTCCCCAATCTTAATATTTTGAGGTATGTTTTCTCCCAGCATTTCTTGAACTTATGATGGTGTTGGTGGATGGAGTAATTACAAGAATATGACTTAGAGATATTATATACACCTAGAAAGGGAAATTTTGTAGCTGATGCCCTTTGTCGAATGTCACATAGTGATGCTGTGAGTGAATCCAGTGATTTCTGGAGAGTAATGGAAGAACTGTCAGCATTACTTCTTGATGTGGGAGAAGTTGGGGGTAGAGCCTGTCTTTTTCAGATGACAGTATAGTCATGTCTATTGCATAAGGTGGAAGAGTCCTAGTTGGGGGATCTAGAGGTGGAGGTCTAGGGATACTGAGTTGTTTATGGCGCGACCCCTGATGGGCGGCCGGAGGATGAACAGCATTGAGTTTTGTTTCATGGAAGGATGTTTGTTTCATTGACAACGAGTGAGATGGTTCTCAAAGTGTTCCATATTTCTCCTTTAGTGGTGCATCAAGACATGAAAATTATGTATTGAGCCTTGAGGAGCCAGTTTTCATGGCCTGGGCTGAAGGATGCAGTTGCGGAGTTAGTGTCTCGATCATTGTACTGCCATAAGGTGAAGGCTGAAAACCGTGTTCCTAGTATAACTACAAGAAAAATACTCTATACTAATGGTTTGGAACCATTAGTATAGGCCTCCAAATCGTTGGTATAGCTTATAACAATGTTTTGGAGAACTATGGGAAAGTTTTACTTGGGGATAGGTCTATTCCAATGGTTCTTGGAAAACTTTTGGTACAAGTAATATGAAAATCTATTCAAATGGTTCCATAAAACAGTTGGTATATGTAATTCAAAAAACAATAATTCAATTGGTTTTGATCCCAGCACCTCTCGTTTATGATTGAATGACCTAACCACAAACCTATCTTACTTTTGTGAACATAATTTCATAAATATATATTTGTATTATCATGAGTATTTTAAATTTGGATTTATTTAATGTCTTATGTAAGATGATTCCATTAAAAATACATGTACATATACCAACGGTTCTAAAAACCATTGGTATAGACATATACCAACAGTTTTGAGAACCCCTGGTATAGGTTCTTTGATT
The DNA here is from genome assembly GCA_963277665.1 of Viscum album. Lineage (NCBI taxonomy): Eukaryota > Viridiplantae > Streptophyta > Magnoliopsida > Santalales > Viscaceae > Viscum > Viscum album. The sequence goes on along the minus strand of OY728142.1, from coordinate 1,433,139,500 downwards.
TTGGGACCTATACCACTGGTTTTGGACAAACTTTTAGTATAAGGGTGTCCTATCCAAACGATTTGGCCAAAACCGTTGCTATAGGATATTTATAATGGACCTATACCAACGGGTTTCCCAAAACCATTGGTATAGGTCCAAATTAGTTAACTATACCAACCTTTTGCCCAAAACCGTTGGTATAGTTCCAAATTAGTGACCTATACCAACATTTTTGGGAAAACCGTTGGTATATGAACATATAAGTGACCAATACCAACTGTTTTGGCTAAACCGTTGGTATATGTCCAAATTAGATAACTATACCAAAGGTTTGCCAAAAACTGTTCTTATAGATCATATTTCAAGTAGTGTGGTCTACTCCATCCATTAGATATTCCTTAGTGGAACTGGGATGACATATCAATGGACTTTATTACATATTTTTCCACGATCTCAGGGAGGACATGATGCTATTTAGGTGGAAGTGGATCTTTTAACCAAATCAACCTACTTTATAGCAATCAAGGAGTTGATATCAGTGGGTTTTTTTTCCAAGGTAGTATCTAGAGGAGGTGGTGAGACTTCATGGAGTCCCATGGATGGTCATTTCTTACAGAGATCTCAACATTACCTCTATGGTGTGGAGAGGTCTCTTGCATGCTTTTTGTTCTCAGATATTGCTTAGCACTTATTTTCATCCAAAAATGGACGTTTAGACAATACGGACCATCCAGACTCTTGAAGACATGTTACAATATTGTGTCCTAGATTTTGGAGGTTCGTGGATGAGGAACTTACCCTAGGTGGAGTTCTCATAGAATAATAGTTTTTACTCCACCATTAGAACGACAGTTTTTGAATACTTGTATTGACGACCTTTCCATTCACCGCTGTGCTGGACTGGGGTCGGAGAGTCAGCAATAATCAGACTAGAACTAGTGCCGAATACAAGAGAAATGGTTCAAGTAATTCTCTATAGGATAAAGAAATTGCAAGATCATCAGAAATCATATGCTGATCAAAGGAGGAGGCTATTAGAGATTAATTTTGGGGACCAAATGTTTCTGAAGATGTCTCCTCGTCATGGGTAGTGAAGGTTTGTTCGTTGATGTATGCTTTCTCTATGGTTTGTTGGGCCTTTCGAGTTGTTATCTCATGTTGGAGCTATGGAATTTCAAGTAGAACTTCCCCCATAGATGAGTCAGATACATGATGTTTTCTATGTGTCACGGCTCCATCATTATCTTCATGATGACTCTCACATCATGAATTAGGGAGAGATCGATGTTGGTGACGATTTGACATTTGTGGAGTGACATGTGGAGATCCAAGACCGCATGTATAAGGTGTTGTGCGGTCGTTCTACCCCTTGTTTTGTATCCTGTGATGAAACAGTGGCATTGATGAGAGTTCCTAGGAATGTGATTCATAGATACGTGATCTGTACCCGGAGTTGTTTGATGTTTATCTCTCTTCATGTAACAATTTCCCCGTTGTGGTTATAGAACATTCATGTTTATTATATGGATTTCTTTTTTTGCATCTTGTGGATTCCTCTATTTTGAGAGGTATCTTGAGGGGTGGTTTTTCAGACCCTGTTTCATTTTCACTTTAGTTGGGTTTTGTATTCTCAAGGATGGGAATGTTTTGAGAGGTATCTTATGTAATGTCCCTGACCACTATGGTCTATTACTTTGCGAAAATGAGGTGTATGAGGTGATTAGGGTGGTCAAGGTGACTTATCTCCAACACTTTTCCAATTTTTTAGTTCGATGAACAGTTCCAATGGTAGACAGTTGTGAACAGTGCAATAGTAACCTTCTGTGAATAGTGCATCAGTGACCTTAGGGGAACAATGTCATCGGTAACCTTCTGTGAATAGTGTAATCAGTGACCCTTAGTGAACAGTGTCACCAGTAACCATTTATGAATAGTTCTATCGGTGAACATTTCTATCGGTAACCTCTACCGATAACCTCTCTTTCTATTGCAAAATTTCCAATTCTATTAACAATTCAATTGGGGAACAGTTCTATCGGTAACCTCTAACGGTAACATCTTATTCCATTGCCAAATTTCCAATTCATTAAATTGTTCGATCGGTGAACAGTTGTGTCGGTAACCTCTAATGTTAACCTCTCATTCATTTTCCAAATTTCGAATTCTAGGAATAGTAACATCGCTGAACAGTTCTATAAGTAACCTCTATCAATATCCTCTATCGGTAACCTCTATTTTCCATTTTCTAATTTTGAGTTCGTGAATAGTCTTTTGAGAATGGTGAGGTCAATCGATAACCTCTATTAATAACCTCTATTCCCTTTTCCAGATCTTGAGTTCATGAATGGTGATTCCAGCTTCGTACAGTTTCGCCCCTTTAACGTTTCCGTTGACGTAAAATGAATTTAAAACATTATTTTAAGGACATTAAGTCTGTCTCAAAGGATATAACTCCTATATTAATTTATCCTAAGGCTCAGGATGTTTTTACATAGTCAAAATACATTGTTTAATGCGATCTGATTTTAATGGAAACCCTATCATATCATAAACCACCGCTCCATTAAATATACTAAAGGGAGGGGTTATCTTTCTCCCTAGTTCTTCCTCTTTCTTCTTGTCTATGAGATGCTTGAACCATTCATTATATTCCATAGGGGTTGTGCAATCAAACATTCCTCCTAGGATTGGTTCCACTCTATTTTGATTCAACAAAGCAGTATCAATTAGTCTTCGGTATAAGGCATGATTTATCACCATTACATTGGGTTAGTCTCCTTATATTTCTCTTTTCCCAATTATGGAATGTGATCTCTATAATTCTAATGGATTTTTCTTGGGTTCTTGTTGGTGCAGTCGTACCACAACATCATCAGGTGGATATAGTTGTCACAGGAGGATGTGATCATGATTCATTGTGTGGATAATTATTGTATAAATAATGACATGAAATGTTTGAGGTAGGGAATTCATTTCTTCTCTTTTATTTTATGTTCAACTGTATAGTTAGCATGTTTTTTCCCACTGGATCATAATGGAATTTACATAATAAATATTTAAATCGGATAAATAAATTGATATTGATCATATTTTTTTGCCTCTTATTTTTCTAGATAGTGTGATATCTATGATTTCATCGTATATCTATTCATTCTTGATTTAAATTGGTAAAGAACGTAAACCAAAATTAATTGTTAATGATTTGGATAATGATAATGTGGCATGTAAATGAATCTGGTTCTTCTTGTTGTAATTTGATGTTAATCAAAATGGTGCAGTCAACATGTTTAATTATTTGTGATAGCTTACTGATTAGGTTTCATAATGTTGAAACCAATGATTAATAAATCGTTTAATATATGATGGATTAAAAAATTGACGGTTTGATAAATTATAATCTCTTGTAAGGTTTTGAGTTACCCTCTTGGTTGTTTAAGAGCCAGTATCCCATTTGATATGATGTTTGATTGTCCTGATGCATGTGTTGTGGTGTGATCCTAGATGGTTGTTGTGATATATGGGGTTAGGGAAACCTATTTATTGTGATAGTAGTTAACACCTAGAGTGGATACATGCATCAGTTTATACATGTGGGTGTCAGGGAGGACACAAGGGATGATAGAACAGGTTGGATTTGAATGTTTGGATGCCTGCTGATTCTTATTGGGTGTTTATGTTCTTTACTTCTCCCCACTACTCAAGGATGATGGTCTTGCATACCCTTATTCCAAAAGGGGAGAAGATGCATGGGGTATACCTCATGATTTACGTGTTTATCTTCTCAAGAGAGAATGGGTCTATGCCCTTGCTATATGTAGAAAAGGCTCAATGGGTAGTTCATCTACTCAAAATGTTGATCCCCCTTATGTTTAGTAGCATATAATGTTTTTCTAGAATTCCTGAGAATATGGTAGAGTGACTATGTAAATAAATAATTGTATAAATGATGTTAACCCATGGGGTTTGAAGCTTGTTGGGGCGCAATGCTGAGGTTGCGATTTGACGGAACATTATACTTTGGGTGTGATGATAATGAAATTTAATGTGGAATTGTTATGGGTTTATTAATTTTTAAATAATTAATTTACGTAAAGTTAAAATGATAAAAAATTGAAGGAAATAATTTATTAAAGCGCTTTAAATTCTTGTGTGCTTATAGGATACCTAGTCTTAGAAGTGGAATCCCAGAGTCCGAGAGACATTAGCTGAAGTTGAGTATAATACTAGGTTATTCCCATAGTGTGGTTGTGAGCTATAATATATTCTCTACATTTTGTGTTTCTATATGCTACTCCACCTTTTTAGTAAGGTTAATTGACACCCTAGGGATTCTGAGCCCTAGGGGTGTTTTACCCAACATTCTGCTGGGGGTATGAATTGCTAACTACTCCCATTGGCCCCGCTCACTTCTCTTGGTAGTTACTTGTGATGGTAGGGGAAGCAGTTAGTTTTCCCCATATATGTGTGTAGAGGGAAGTGATGGATTTTGGTTATTCACACATACATATTCTGGATATTGTTTTTTATGAACTACTATAGGTGTAACATGTATAGGCTGTGATGGCTTGAGGATCCTTAATCAGTGTACGGGCTTTAATGGCTTCAGGTATAATACCCGACTTAGGATACATGTTATGTGGGATATAGTGGCTCCCACAGAATACTTGGTTACATTGCATACATGTACATGGCATTTTTGTTGCACGCGGTGCATGTAAGGGTGCTTCACCCTGGTGTCTATAGTAAATCCTTTTTGGAGAGAGATGCTCAGGACGTGCGATGTTGGGGAGAAGTGGAAAACCAGTGGAGAAGTAGTAGCGGGGTACGCTTTATATTATTTATTATAGGATATATTCTTGTATATGTTACTTGTTGAGAGTATCCATGGTGAGTCTATAAAAATATTAAACCCATTTAGTTGACGAGTCAGTTTCACTTATTGTTCAATGTGATTTAGCATGATTTATTTAATTTTGTATGAGAGGCATCCTGGAGGATCCTACTGAGCATAATGTGATACTCACACTATGTATATATAAACTGATTTTCTGGAAACATGGAGCAGGTTGGAGATCAGGCTAGTTACTACTAGCTTGCGGTTGCAGGAGTTGTTCAGGCATATGGTTGCTGCTATTTTATGTCCTTTTTTGGTACTTGTAATTTTTCCCCTTTCAGTTGTGTTAGTTTTGCATGAAATTTTATATGTGTTCTTGTGATTTCATTCATCTTACTTATGGAGTAGGAGTTTTTTTGGTGTCTACCTTATCTCTCTTCTTCATGTGTTCTCCCAGAGGGTAATGCCTCCCATTTGTGGGTTTACAATACGCTCGGTGCTAGTCACCAACCCCAGGCCTACTGGAGGTGGGACTCAGGGGTCATTATCTCCCTTATCACATTGCTAGCCCAAGAGGTGTACACATTGTTGGGAGGGGGTCATGACATCCATAACATATAAAAATATTCCTATAAGACTAATATACATCACGTTATTTTATATTTTTTATAGAATTGTTGGGCATAAGGATATTAGGATCATTTGTGACTTATGTGAGAAAATTTCGCATATTCTCCACTCATTACTCAACAAGGTAGGTCTTAAAGGGATGAAGTTGACTATTATTTTATGTATCTAGCTAACAGGTTAATTTCCTATAATTATGGGAAGTTGGATGGCATTTTAGTTAATATTGGAAAATTATGTTTTTCCATATACTTTTTTATACGTGAAATGAAGTGTGATAAAAACGATCCAATGATTTTATGTAGTAAATTTTTTAGCCATAGTTGGGGCTTCTATTAATGATTGTAATGTAGAAGTTTCCCTACATGATGGTGTGGTTGATGGATATGGGTGGATGCTCACATGGAGGGCTTGTGCGGGTGTGTCGTCATATTCTTGTAGTGGGTTACTCTGGTTTTTCTCTATCCAAAACTGTTCAATAGCTGGGGAATTGTTTAGTTTTCTGGATAATGTTCTTCTATGACATCCTTTGTTATTATGGGACTGGTTGTTTGATGAATGTGTAGGTGACATTTTGAGTCTTCGACATGGTTTCATTTCATTTTGTGTTGTACTTATTTTCATGGGTACTTCTGGAAGGGCGACCTCGTTTGGGAGATTAGAATGTTGGCACTCATCATCGGAAATCTGTTCTTCTTTCTGAATAGATGGGTACCTTAACTTGATTATGCATAGTGGTCTTGGTTTTGATTTTCATTGCATCTGTTTGATTGGCTGTGATTCTCTCAAAAGCGTAATCAGGTGGGTGGATCGAAATAGAGATTGGTGTGTTATCATCTATCATCTGTTCTTCCCTTCACTTGTCAGTGTTGGTGGGTTTCTTTGACTCATTGTGCAGAAATCACAACACATTTTTTTCTGGGGGGTAATGAAACCTACTCCATATGATTATCATTTCATCTATATCTTATTATATTTACTGGTCCCTTTTACCTCATGTTTTTATGTCATTTTCCATGGCGATTGTAATGGGTTACCTCTTTCACCATTAATCAAAATATGATATCTTTGTTTTATTTATATTAATGGGGGATGGACCCTAAACCTATTAAAAAACATTACTCAAGGAAATGGTGTTTTCCATATACATCCAAACAGTCAATTTGATTTTTTTCCCATTTTATTTTTTAATGTTCACAACCGTCAATTTTTCCTAAGGTTGTTTCTTCAACATGTCCTTTGGAACCATATGAGTTTGAGTATTTTAATGGTTCTTATTTTACTAATAATGGGAGTTCTAAAGAAGAGGCTGAGTCTATATTCAGTTTCATTCATCTTTGGGAAAATTTTCAGGTTTTCCATTTTTTGGGAGTGAGTCGGAGGAGTATTTGGATATTTTACTAGATGTGGATAGAATGTCTATATAGGATTCATTTCATTATTTTGATTATGAATTTTCTATTCACAACATTGATAAATTCCTATATAATTTGGGGACTCTTCCCCTACTATACTAAAGGAAATAATTTCTATTTGTCAAAATGATATTCATATTGAGAAGGTTTCATCATCTACTACATATAATTCTAAATTATTGAATGAACCAATTATGGGGGAGAGTTTATTTTAGAAAATTAAGGTTGAGTTTGAACATTTTGGAAATAGTTCATAGCAGTATTATATTTTTCATGGATCTATGAATGAAACTATTTTCCTTGAGGGTACTGGAGGAAGGATGAATAAACCTATAATTTATTGTGAATATGGAAAATGTGAAAGGCTACTAAATTATATAAATTCCTGAGTGAACTCATTGAAATTTACAAAAATAATTCCAAGAATTCATCTAGTAATAATTACATACCATTGAATGATAATGGTTATAAAATATTAGGGGATAACCTGTGGATGAATAATTTAAATTAAGAATTGTATTAGAGACAACCCATGATTTTCTTAGCAATTTAATTATTCTATTGTGTTTCAATAAATTTATATTTCTCTTTTATTTTCCACACTCAATTTTCACTTTACATGGCCTCATTTTGATGACTCTTATATAATGGATTTAATTATTTCCATTTCTTTAATTTTTGGTACTTCTTAATAAAATGATGGTTATGAATCCATGATAAATGTGGCAGTTTTTGGAGAAAAATTGGATAACACTTCCCTAAATATTTTATATTGGCATATTTTCTTTTGAACATTAAAATACAGAATTTTATGTTTATCTTCATCATTTTATACTAGCTAGATTTTGGCTACCAGAGGAATTATTCAAAGGGAAATAGGATATGATTCTTTTGATGAGACCCAATTATTAAATATCTATTTTAGGGGAGTTAAAATTCATATTTTTTATTTTTATTTATCCTTAAACATCAACTAATACGTGCTGAATGTGTTATTATAATTTATTGAAGAGTTCATTTTTTTATTTTAAATTATAAATTCATTTCTTATAATATGTTGGTCATATTTATTTCTTTGGGGTATTTGAATAGAGAATTTCTTTCCATTCATGCTCATCTTGGCACTTTAATAAATATTTTTTAGAAATTAAAACTTTACAATGAATCCTATTTAAAACATGATGTTAATTTTCTTGGTATGTTATGTAGTAATCATAAGGTATTGATTTTCTTTTTGAGAATTATTTTTCCTGAAAAAATAGTTAATGATCTTTCTTGTGACCCATATCATGAATATATTACTACTGAATTATAAATATTTTTTAACATTTTTTCACAAAATTTATTCACCCAATTTGGTTTTAAAAAATGGGGACATTTTTTTATTTTAAGTGTGGGTTAGGGGAATTTTAATATGAAAATATTTAATTCATTCAGTGCACATCAAAAATCCCAAAAATTAATAAATATTTTATTTTTGTAAACATTAATTAGTAATTTTTCACTAGTTTAATTTTTTATGAAATTTTATGGCTATGATGCTACTTATAGGAGGAAATATTTAATACCACTTGGATTTTATTGGATGTTGTTTATTTTATTTCCCTCGTATAAAAAATGGATTTTGGTATGAAATTGGGATAATGTTATACACGAATAATTTACTTTGATATTTTTAATTAGAATTTAACTAATAATATATTCATATAATTGAATTATGAAATGAAAATCCAAATCCTTGTTTAACTTATTATTTCACAATCATTTTTAATTTATTCTTTAATCTATATAATGAGTTATTTATTTTGTTTTTAATTATTCAACATTCCCATAAAAACATAGTGTCTAACTATTATGCTTTCTAATTATGTGTCTATTTACATTGAGGTAAAGAGAATTTTGGACATTTAGTTGTTCTAATTTTGATGTTTGTTATATTCTATTTAAAAATTTCAATTTAAATACTATTTTTTAAAATAGTTACTGATTTATCAGCAATGAATTTTTTTATGAAACATTCATATTTATTAGAGGTAATCCACGAGGGAAGATCAATATGAAAATAAATTCAATTCGAAATTTTATCTTTTTCTATTTTGATATTTATTTAATACTATTTAGTTTGATTAATGATTACTTTAGGAAAAGTAATGTTTTATGTGTGGTGTAATTTGATGTGGCCCCTATTTCACATTTTCTTCCGCAACACTTTTTTTTGTTAAATTATGTTTTCAATGCTTAAAATGAAATTAATTTTGTTATTTATTTCTTTAAAGGTAATTTATAGTATATTTATTAAATTAATTAATTAATTAATAATAATTTTTATTATTGTTCATTTTTAAAATTATTAAATTCATTTTTATTTTCATTGTGAGTACTAATTTATGGGTTCTTTGATTATTTATTTTTAGGTTCCTGTATTAATTATTTATCAAGTTTTCCATTTTAATAGTAATTTATTAATTATTTATTATCTTTTTAACTTTAAATATAATTATTTAAATAATTTAATAATTTATTATATTAATTTATTATTTATTTAATTTATTATTTATCATTTCTTAATTATGTTAATTAATTAAATATTTTTTTTATGAAAGCCATTTTTTTAATATTTTATTGTTTTTACAATATAATGTCTAAGAATTAATTAAAATGATTTGTTATGTTTTTTTATTTTCTTGAAAATAATTATTTTTTCATTTATTTATATGTTGAATTTTTAATTCAGTGATTTTAAAACATTTTTGATGCAACAATTTCATGAAGGATTTTTCTCCATCTACAACTATGTGTGAAAATATGAGAATTCCAATTTGGCTCCTCTGTGTAGCCAATTCTCAAAATAATACATGTACAGGAATTGAAGGAGTCGCCTTATTGCCGATTTTAATTGTTTCACATTTCCAAGTTGGATGATACCAATGTTTCCATTTTCCAGTAACCTTCATGTTTCTAATTTTTAATATGTAATCTACGTAGCCATATTCTATGTAGTGTCATACATGAATTCAATCTTGGAGCTCACATACCCAAAATAAACCACAAATTCAATATAAAATATTGACCAAGGAGCTCGAACTATGATCTGGATTCGTCCATAACTGATGTTATTGATGTCTCTCAAGTCTCTGAATGTTGAATAAGAACTACACCTAAGGCTGAAATCCTTTCACTCATGAAGAACTTAGTTTCAGATTAAATTTTGAATGTTGAATATGATCTTCAATGCTAGATTTTACCGCTACATCCAATATCATGAGCTGAGCAAGCTGAATGAAGAGTTCCTAGGTTTGATTTGGTTGAACACTCTAATGAACCTAAACTACATGGGATATAGCATTCTAGTCTTGGCATGAAGTCTTTTTATTTTCTTTAACCTTAGATGAAGATTGATTTCACCACCAAAACATGAGGGAGGCCACTATCGAAAATGAGCATGATGTTGAAGCTATACCCGAAGCTATCTGGTGATAGATATGAATAGTATCTACTGCAGACTGATAGGATCTGGAGTCACTATATGATGGAACCCCAATACCAGAAATCAAATAATGGATTTGTGGAAGATTCAAAAAAATTTGGAATGTAAACCAAGAAAATGATAAAGAGAATATGAATAAGAAGGTAGTCTATATTCTTCTATTTAGTGTGTCTATAGATGGATATCATGGGAGGATAATTAGTTTCTTCTATCGATGAAATATCGTGTTCTTTATTTCAATGTACTCATTGAATGACACAATAAAAGGTTTACTATTTTTAATATTTTTAGATCCAAGAATGAACCTTTTCGAATATGTACTCGGTCAAAAGTGGATTTCATTGCTTTTGGGTGACTAAAACCAAAATGGACTGTTCTTTATGTAAAATTCGGGACCTCATCCATGCCCACAATTATTTGGTTACATGGATGTAGTTCAATGCACCCAATTTGATTGAATTCTTCCTCGAGGACATCAAGATTAATTTAGGCATAATCATGACTATTGATTTCAAATAGATGATCAGAATGAAAAAGATAGTTTGATCTTGCTGTTACAGAGTCTATTTTTATTTGGTTCTTATTATGCTAGAGGTGAGAGGTTACATGTGAAGTCTTTTTGTTCTTGGATTCAAAGTCATTTAGTTTTTTTAATGAATAGAACTTGGATTTAGTTGATTTGGGTCATCATTTAAGGTGAATGACTTGTTAAAGTTATTTATTATCATGGTTAAGAATTAGAAGTTGTTTGAAGGATACTGAAAGTGGATTAATGTATATTCTTGGTGTATGATGAGTTAGATCAATATGTATAATTAATTAGTTTTTGAAAGGCTGAATTATTATCACATGACCATTAAATGAAGAGAGCTGATTTTCTAACATGGTGATGCCACATGGGAAAAATAATATGAGATTTTATTGATGATTAATAAGTGAAAAAACAGAAATTAATATTAATCAAGCATCAATGGATTGGGAGAGACATATATAATGTTTTTGGGAGTTTAGAGGCACAACAATAACATGAATAAAAATTAAACAAATACTTAGAAGCTTAATATGGAGAATAAATAGACATCAAAATATAAAATTTCTTCCTCTATTATGTAATATTTCCAATGATTTAAAAGAATTAAATTGATGTTTTTACTCTTGTCATGAGTGGATAACCATTTTTAGGGAAATCAGATTGTAATGCATTTATTTTATTTATTTGTTATGCTCTTGTCTTCATTTTAATGTTAGCGCACTTGTTGTTCAGTGTTCTCATTTTTGTTCTTAATGAGTCTCAATTTTACACTATTATATATACCAATAGGTTATGATAGTGTACAATTTATGTAACACCCCAATATTTCATTGTACATTATTTTTTTAAAAAAATCAATAACTTGCACTACATGCAACACCATGTTCTAGCGCACCATGACGTACCAAAATTTTCGTTCCAAAGAGGTTATGAATAGTAATAACTGAATTTTTAACCTTGTACAATCCTTATAATTTTAGAATCCATATTATGAGTTTCATAGACATAATGTAACAACAAATACATTTTTTCAGGTAGAAGAAGTATTTTTAAAAAAATGCAATTTTACCGCCTTTTAATGGTGAAGACTTTTTAAATCCAATATTTTAAACATTTATATATTAAATCTGAAAAAATAAATTTCTTCTTTATAATCACGACATTAGAATTTAATTTCAATAATTTTTTGGTGTTTTGCTGATAACTTTCATATTTTGGTGAATAGTGAAAAATACTATATTTTAACTAAAAACAACTTTTTAATCAAAATAATTTATAGTGTTAAAATATACATTTTAATGGTTTAGAATTATAAATAGATTATGTTTTAACCATTCAATCGAAATATGGTCATTGTATGTAATTTCACTTTGAAATTGGACATAAACAAGTGTCAAACTTTTGATAGTTATTATTTCTTAAAAATAAGCCTTTTGGTTTTGACAGCGGGAATTAATTTTAAATTAATAAGTGCAACTTCTTTGTTTTGAATTTGGTAAAATAGACTTCATTATTGAATTCGGAATATCAAAATTACCTTATGGTGAATTTTTTGGATTTTTTTTAAAACTTTAAATTTTTTCTGAATACTGAAAAACACTGAGTTATAGTTTAAAACCAAATTTTTATATAAATAATAATTTATTTTTATTAAATTATTTTATGTTAAAATAGATACATAATAGTTATATAATTTCAATGTAATTAATTAGATTCAGTTTATAATAATTTTAGATATATAGGAATTTTGTTGAACTTTTCACCGCCTTTTACGCACCTCCTAGGAGAATTTTAAAATTCAAATAAAACATAATTTTACCGCTTTTGTGAGTCGAATTTTGAAAATCCGAGATACATGGCTAATATAAAAGAGTAAAATGTGATTCAATAACATCAAAATACTTTTTGGTGAATAATAGATTTTTTACTTTTATTTACCACCGTTAAAAAAGGGTAATTAAGGGTAAATATGATATTATTATTTCCCTAACACAAGTCGTAATTCTATTAGATATGTTTAATTCGACAAAAAACAACCTTATGAAAAAAATATGACCCTTTAGGTCAACATGGATTAGATTAAGACATTTATCGTTATTTAATTTAAAGAAGAGTTAGAAGAGTTAAAATAAAAGTTTAATAAATAATCCAATTTTAATATAGGGTTATACATAATATAAATTCGACTATAAATATTCATTATAAAGATAAAATGATTTCATACATAATGGAAATATAATTATAATTTTTATATATTAAATAATTAAATTTATTTTGGACATAATGATGATGAAGTATTTTCCTTATTAATGAAAGAATCAAATAAATGGTATTATAAATGTTAAACGAAATAAAATTTGAACATTTTGATTCCGTAAATGAATTTTATAGGTTACTATGGCATGTTAGTATTGATTAAATAAATTTAGTTTTAATTAATAATTTTTTTATGACATTAAAAAAAATCAATTATAAAATAGTGTCTAAATTGACATAAAAGTGTTTTTAAAACAAATATTATATTATTAATTGATATAATATTCCTAAAAATCTAAGGTTCATCCAAAGTACTTACATGATGATAGGTATGTCATTAATGAACCAATTGGGGTTCACTTGGTAGTTTATAGTATGTTTATTAACCAAATAATATAAAATTACAATGAGACATGGTAAATGTCAAACTAAATTACTAAGAGTTAAATCTAAAAGACAAGGTTAATATAGTGACCCAACTTGCCCCAAAACTATTGGTTGAGATTTTTTCGACCCATACCCACATTATAATTGAAATAATATAGTTTTGAGCCATTAGGAATAGAATATTAATTTATTATAAAATAATACTTTATGTTTTCCTAAAAGCCCCTCCTCTCTCTTATAAAAGGACACCAATTCTAACCAATTCTTCATACCTTCAAAGCCTTTTGGTTGGGCAAATACCTCCCCAAATATTCTCTAAACATCCCTCACTTCAAACTATAGGATTTAATCTGATTATAAATACATCCTAAGTAGCCCTTTTGATCAAGTCCAAAGGAGGAACTTGAAGAAGAGGTAATGATTTCACCACCCTCTTTCCAAGTTCCTTTCTTCTTCAACATCTTATTTCATTGTTTTTTACATTCTAAAATAATTAATCTGGAATATTTTATATATTGTGATGTTATTATAAATATTTCACAACTATATTCATTATTATACCTATCTTATGAATGATAATGTCACCCTTGCGTTCGTACGTACAACTTACCGTCTCCACGCCGTGGTGTAATTTTGTATTCAACAATATGATTATTTGGCTGGATATAATGATGAGTAATATGTATATAAATAATGAAAATAACATGATAATGTCTCTATAAACTTAATATACCATCCAATTCCACACCTTTATGGAAATGATATTGTTGCTTGAGCGTACATACAGATTACCGTCTCTACGACGCGATGAGATTCATTTCCGTATTCACCATTCATCGACAATTAAAAAAATATATATTACTAATATGTTTGTAATATACGACATAATAATTCTACTATTGAGAGATATATATATATATATTTACTTACATATATTTTATTCACTTAGTTCCGTTCAATACGTTATGAAAACAAAACAGCATTTATGCGTACGTACGGACTATCGTCTCCATAAACGGTGTTTTCCATTTCATATATATGCCTATTATAAATATTTATATTCTAAATATATATGATATATAAATAGAGCATTATATTATGGAAGTATTTAAATCATTATCTATGTGATAAAATCAAGAGTAACAAGTTAAAACTCAGATGATAAAGAAAGCGATAATTACCCAAAATGATAATTTAACAATGAAATTATTATTAAATGAGTAGTATAAAGTCATAAATGAATAATTTATGACATCATAAATATTAATATGGTTCTGTTATAATTTAATAACATACTAGGGTCTTCATACATGAGGTAAAATGTACCCTCGACTAAAGGAAGGAGCAAGGTAAGGGGTTTTCATCTCACTCCTTATTCCCGTGACATTCGTGCCATATTGCTACTATTCCTTTTGTGTGGTGTATGTACTTCCCATAATTGAATTATTTGTGTAATAAACATTAATTTATGTGTATTTACGTATTAATTTTATGATAACTCTTTCATGGGGTGTATGTTTTGTAATTTACCAAATTGGTAAGGGTTTATTCCACAATCTCTTCAATATCTGAGGCTGTTTATACGTAATTATCTACTAGGACCTCTTTATCATCCACATCCATGTTTCATAAAAATTTATTTCAAATCATTATTACTATTTTACAGACTATGGTTTAAAGTCATTTATACCCTTTTTTGACTTTTTATAAGATTTTTATAAAAGAATCTTTCCGCCGTTTTCCAATCAAAGTCCTTTTTAACCTTTTTAACCGAATTATGGTTAGAATGTCTTTTTTAACTTGTACGAAAGGTGTGGCTATTTTCCACCATTATAAAATCTTCAAAGCATCCCATACATGATTATAAGAATATTTTCTAAGTAAATGTTTCCTTTTATAATTATGTGACTTTTAAATGATTAAAAAAAGAGATATTTCTCTCAAATAGTTTTGTTTTCATCTATGTCGACATCCTTTAATGGATTTTATGATTATTTGAAGTTGATTTATTATAATGAAAAACATACATATTATATTGAAGGTTTTGTGATATGTTTTACAGTGGATGTTTTATTTTAATACTATTTATGTTTTATTGAAAAGTATTAACATTTCGTATGTTAGTTTTAATAAGAATGTTTATGTTATATTTAAACCTGTTCATATGAGGAATGAATTGAACTTAATATGTGATGGGTGGAACCTGCTATAGCTCCTCGATACATTAGTATGTCTCATTAGAAAAAATACATTCTTGGCACAAGGCCTTGACAAAATATTATTTGTAGTCTTGTCACAGGGCCTTGAGTGTGTGGTTATGACAGTCCTGCATTATGAATTCCATTATTATCAAAGTGGTTAGTGATATTTCCTGTGATTTTTCGACTAGTAGAATATCCATGTGAATAAGTAAATGGAATTACTTCATTTAATTTTTTCCATATTATGATGATGTTCAATTTTAAAAGGATTTTGTTTTAGTTATACATTTTCTTAAATGTTAATGATTATTTATGAATGTTTCTACTATATTGTTATCCTTACTGAGCTTCTGAGATCACCCCTTTCTATGTTTTATTTATCCCAGGATTTCAAGAAGTGTATTGTGATTGATAGTAAGGGTTAGAACAAGGGAATAATGGCATTCATAAAGGAATATTTATGTTGTTTTGTATTTTATAATGTGTATGGTAACATTCATGTATATAATCTATTTTCTAAGACTTCAAAACTGATCGGTCCTTTGGGACATGATTCCTTGTAATTATGACAATGTATTAAAATAATGCACCAACTCTGGGTAACTGGATTTGAGGCATTAAAGTTGGTATCAAAGGAAGTTTAGCAATAACCTTTGAAGCTAGATTGAGATAAACTCTTATTAGAGATCATAGACCTAAGGTAGACTTTGAGGATTAGTATAGATGATATTCCTAGAATTTTGGTAATGTATATATTTTGTGAGGTTTCTAAGAAAATACATCCCTATTTGGATACGAACAGGTAGAGGCAGCTCTGGAACAGATGTACCTAGGGGTAAAACCCGAAAACACCTGTTTGAGCTAGACTCAAATGGGAACTG
Source organism: Viscum album (assembly GCA_963277665.1). NCBI lineage: Eukaryota > Viridiplantae > Streptophyta > Magnoliopsida > Santalales > Viscaceae > Viscum > Viscum album. The sequence goes on along the minus strand of OY728142.1, from coordinate 1,433,122,898 downwards.
GTGCATGACAATGGGCCTTGCTTCACTCTTGGTTACGAAACTCCTGGGGGATATGCTTAGGGTAATTTTCATTTTCTTTATAAAATCATTATGAAGGTTTTATGATTATATACTTCTTTAATGAAAATATCTTTATGATTATGGATTATATCTATAAACCGTTCAATTTTCGTTAGGTATTTTACAAGTTTGGAATTACTCATTGCAATTCGTAAACTGATGTGGTTTATGTTATTGTATAGAAATAGCGCCCAATAGAGGGAATGTGAAGTCCAGCAATACATATGATTGAAAGAGTAAGAAGGTTCATATCGTTCATGGTATTAAGCCAAAATTTAAAAGGGAAATAGTTTCCCATGTATTCTCTATATATGATGAAATCGTATCATGTGTTAATAAGATAAGTAAATAAATCACTGAGTCCTATGGATTTTAAGGGAAGCAAGAGAGAAAAGGATGGAGAAGAGAAAGATAGATAAAGGGAAGAGGGAAAAGAAGAATTTTACCATATGTGATAACTATGGGAAAAATACCCTGGAACTTTCCTAAAGGGCATGGGAGTTTGTTTTAAGTGTTGAGAAAAAGGGAATCATGTACGTAACTGCAGGGGTAAGAAAAAAGTTTCAATTGTACAATGATTCATCTGCAAGGAGTTAGGACACTATGTGAACCAATGTCCAAATCATCAGAGTATTCCCCAAATTATGGTATTGGATAATAGTCAAGTTATGATACTACCACAGATGAGGAGGAATGAATAGAGTTCTTATGTTTTCATTAGATAATTATGTCTTTTGAGTGTTGTATCAACAATGCAGTGGTTATAATAATTATGCAGTATATAAGGATTGTACTGTAGTACTATTTCAATAAGGACTAGACTGTGTGGAACAAAGAAATGTGACTCAATAGCAGGTTAAATTTTTGGGAAATATATGGTTGAGAGAAAGATAAACAATAATATGATTATCTTATCGAGGTAGTGATTTTGGAATAATACATGATCGATTTGAATAAATTATATTGGATATTCTTGACTACCTTGAAACTGATTAATGATTTTTATATTCCATCATTGTTGGAGTTTACAACATTTTTGGATAGAAGGAGTATATCCAGTATTCTATAAGTAATAAGGGATCAATAATGTAATCAATAAGGTTTTATGGTAACTCAGGATGTTGCAGTGATCTAAAAGAATACATGATGAAGGTGTTCACATATTATTACGCCGAAAAAAGGATATTCATTGTGTTTACCATCCTTATAAATTTTGGACTCTGGTTTTGGACAGAAGTATTTTGGATAATTCTATTTTGATATTTTTTTGGTTTTCCATAAAAGGACAACCCGGAGGTTGGGAGACAACCCGTTGCGTCTGGCAAGGCCGTGAGAATTGAACCCACAACCGAAGGGAGAAAAGGGTGTATCACCTACCACTGGCGCATGTGATGTCCTGGATTGAATAATGTAGTTGTTTTTAAAAAAATTTGGTAGATGAATTATAAATTCATTTTTTTGAACTCTACACAAATAGGATAAATAGAATATTATTTTTATGTTCTATTATATTTTAGAGTGAAAGATGAGGTTGTGGGAGAAATTAATTAAAGGATGGGATTCTAATTGTCAAGTATATATTTTTCTAATTCTCTTATTCTATGAAGAAATTAATTCCTATAGTTTATTGAAGGGATCTTAAAACAAAAACTGCATTATCCTAATACAATATTTTTGTTGATCCTATAGTATTTTAAATCAACAAAGATTGATGAATTTAAGGCCCTCAATTTTAGACTTATTTTTTATTGAGGACCTCAATCACTACCTATAAATAATTATGTTTTCCTCAAATTACATGTCTCTAACTTCCACCAATATTCTATTAATCGAGATCATAATTTGGTGGTGACACTTTTATTTCCATTTTCCTCTTATTAAGACTAAATTTTATTGTCCAAATTTCCGATGATGGTTTTCCCAAAGTTATTTTCTATTTTCAACCTTTTATTTTTGAAAAATAATATCAAATTGTTAGTTCACAATTTATTGAAAGAGGGAATAATTTAACACCCCACGATTTCTTAGTACGTTATTTCATCAAAATAATTCAATTACATGCACTACGCACAACACTGAGTTCTTGCGCACTAAGACTTTCCAAACTAGTCGTTCAAAAGCGGTTATGAATAGTATTAACTAAATTTTGATTATTATATAATCCATATAATTTTAGAATGAATATTATGAGTTTCTTAGACATAATGTAAGAACAAATACATTTTTCAGATAAAAGAAGTATTTTTCAAAAAATTCAATTTTACCGCCTTTTAATGGAGAAGCCTTTTTAAATCCAATATTTGAAGCTTTTATATGTTCAGTTTGTGAAAATAAAATTCTTCATTAGAATCAAGACATAATAATTTAGTTTCAAAAACGTTTTGGTGTTTTTATGATAACTTTCATATTTGGGTGAATATTGAAAAATAATATATTAACTAAAAATAAATTTTCCAATCAAAATAATTTATAGTGATAAATTATTCATTTTAATGGTTTGGATGTATAAATAGATTATATATATACCATTTAATCCAATTATGGTTGAGTGTTTTTCGACCCATCCTCATCTTATACTTTAAATAATCTTGTTTATAGCCATTAGAAACCGAATTTGAATTTATTATAAAATAATATTTTATGTTTTCCCTAAAGAGCCCCTCCTCCCCCTTATAAAAGGACACCATTTCTAACCAATTCCTCATACAATCAAAGCCTTTTGGATCAGACAACCCCTGCCCAAATATTTTCTCATCTTCTCTCACTTCATCCTAGAGGCTTTATTTTTATCACAAATCCAAGCTAAGGATCCATTTGATCAATTCAAATAGAAGAACCCGAAGAAGAGGTAATTATTTCACCACCCTCTTTGAAGTTCCTTTCTTCTTCCACTTCTTATTTCTTTGTTATTTCCATTCTAAAATAATAACTCCAGTATCTTCTATATAATGTGATGTTATTATAAATATTTCGCAACTATATTCATTATTCTATCGATCTTATAAATGATAATGTCACCATGCATGTGTACGTACAGCTTACCGTCTCCACGCCGTGGTGTAATTTATTATTCAACACTATGATTATTTGGATGGATATAATGATGAATAATATGTATATAAATAATGAAAATAACATGATAATGTCTCTGTAATATTAATATACCATCCAATTCCACACCTTTAAGGAAATGATATTATCACTCGTGCGTACATACTGATTAATGTCTCCATGACGCGATGAGATTCATTTCCATATTCATCAATCATCGACAATTATAAAAATATATATTACTAATATGTTTTTATTATATGAAATAATATTCCTACTGTTGATATATATATATATATATGTATATATATGTACTTACATATATTTCATTCACTTAGTTCCATTCAATACGTTATGAAAACATAAACAGCGTTTATGCGTACGTACAGACTACCGTCTCCATAAACGGTGTTTTACATTTCATATATATGTCTATTATACATATTTATATTCTAAATATATATGATATATAAATCATTTTTTATATTATCGAAGTATTTAAATCATGATATAATTGATACAATCAAGAGTAACAAGTTAAAACATGTATGATAAAGAAAGCGATTATTACCCGAATTGTTAATTTAACATGGAAATTATTATTAAATGGGTAGTATAAAGTCATAAATGAATAATGTATGACATCATAAATATTAATATGGTTCTGGTATAATTTAATAACATACAATTATCTTCATATTGGAGGTTAAACATACCCTCGACTAAATGAATATGCAAGGTAAGGGGTTTTCATCTCATTCCTTATTCCCGTGAGATTTGTGCCATAATACAACTATTACCATTTCTGTGGTGTATGTACTACTCATAATTGTATTATTTGTGTAATTCAATTTAATTTATGTCTATTTACATATTCATTGCTTGATACCTCGTTCATGGGATGTATGTTTTGTAAGTTACCAAATTGGAAAGGGTTTATTTCACAATCTCTTCATTATTTGTGGTGGTTAATACGTTATTATCTACTGGGAAATATTTATCATCCACATCCATGATTCTTAAATATGTATTTCAAATCATTATTAATATTTTACAGACTATTTCTTAATGTCATTTACACCCTTTTTTGACTTTTTATAAGAAGTTTATAAAGTAATATTTTTGTCGTTTTCCAAACAAGGTACTTTTTAACCTTTTCGACCGAGTTAAGGTAAGGATGTCTTTTTTTAACATATATGGCGGGTGAGCCTATTTTCTGCCATTATAAAATCTACAAAGCTACCCTTACAAAATTATTATAATATTTTCAAAATAAATGTTTCCTTTTATAATTATGTTACTTTTAAATTATTTTAAAAAAAGATATTTCTCTCCAAAAGTTTTGTTTTCATCTATGTCAACATCCATTGATGAATTTGAAGCTTATTTGAAGTTGATTTATTATAATGAAAAACATCCATATTGTATTGAAGGTTTTTTGATTAGTTTTACTGTGGATGTGTTATTTTTATACCATTCATGTTGTTTGGAGAAAGTATTGACATTTTGTATGCTAGTTTTAATACGAATATTTATGTTATGTTTAAACATGTTCATATAAGGAAAACATTGTAATTAATAAGTGACGAGTAGAGACCGCTATAGCTCCTCGATGCATCGATAAGTCTCATGAGACAAAATAGTGTCTTGGCATAAGGCCTTGACAAAATCATTTTTGTTGTCTTGAAAAAAGGCATTGACTATGTGGTTATGATAGTATGGCATTATGCATTCCAATATTTTGAAAGTGGTTAGTGATTTTGCCTGTGATTATTAGACTAGTAGAATAACAACATGAATAAGTAAATGGAATTACATAATTTTATTTTTTCTATATTATGCTGAATTTCAAGTTTAAAAGGCTTTTGTTTTAGTTATACATTTTCATAAATGTATATGCTTATTTATGAAAGTTTCTGCTATATTGTTATCCTTACTGAATATCTGAGCTCACCCCTTTCTATGTTTTACTTTTCCCAGGATTTCAAGAATTGTATTTTGAATGATATATAGGTTTAAGCCAAGGGAATAATGGAATTCATAAAATATTTTTTATGTTGTTTTGTATGTTATCATGTGTAATGTAATATTCATGTATGTAATCTTTTTTCCAAGATTGCTAAACTGATCCGTCCTTCGGGACTTGATTCCTTGTAATCATGCCAAGGAATTAAAATAAATCATTGACTCTGGGAAACTGGGGTTGGGGTCGGGGCGTTACACTTTACCTATTTTCATCATATGAAGTACCACTAATTTTAAAAGGTTGGTGATAATTTTATCATCTAAATAACTAAACATTTCCTCTATTTTTGATAGAAAAAACATATCTTAGGAGAGTTCATCGATCAATTATTCATACCTAATGACAGTTTGATTCTTAGAAAATATTATTTTTATAACTGACATATTTTTGGGAGTGTATAGTTAGAGTTTTAAATATTTTTAATCAATACATAGGAGTTTGATTCCCTAGCAACATCTTCTTCTTCTCTCTTTTACAGTTGTTTTCACGATATCTATTAAAAACACATCATCCATTATTTCACTATGTTTTATTTTCTATTAGTTTAGTTCATTTAATTATTAGACATACTTGTGGTTAGATACTCTAAATCACTACTAACGAGTTGTTCATATGATTAAAATAATTAAACTTGTCATGTACTCAATGATAATGTGATCACAGATTCCTTGTATTCTCCCCCACAAACACGAAGTAAAAAGGATGTTATCGATGAAAATAACTATGAAATTATCCAAGAACTCTCTGAGCACTATGTTCATCAACCCCATGATCATTTCTGGATCATTCTTCACAATTAATGGAATCATAAAGAACTTATAATTCCCATGATGAAACTGGAAAGCAGTATTTATAATACCCTTATCCCTCATCCACATTTGATGATATACTGAACGCAAATTCATCTCTGACAACCATATATATCCTTTTTGATTATCCAATTAATAATCAATCCACATATAATGATAAAAGTTCTTCACATTCACTAGGATCATGTGGTGGTAATAGATAATAATACACAAACTATCATCAGCCTTCTTCATGAACAAAAATGATGCACACCATGGTGATAAATGTTTCTGATGAAAACCTCACTACAACAAATCAATGATCTGTAGCCATACCTCATGCAACTCAGAATCCACCATCCTATATATATAAAATGAGATATGAGACAAGCCAGGCTGTAGATTGATCCCAAACTCAATCCATCATCAAGTGGGTAATGCTAAATCCTCATGAAATACATTTTTGTACTCTTCAACAATGCAGGGAAACACCATAAGTTCTACCTCTGATGAACTCGGAGTCAACATGGCCATCATGGATGAAAAGGATCATGTTTCTGACCCATATGAGGGTATTTATTGCCAAATAACACTACTTCCTTTCCATTAAAATCATATAATAGAACATCCATCCTATGGAAATCCTTGATAGCCTTCACCGAATACAACAAATCCATACTGATCAGGGTATTGTATGGTTATATATTTAGGCATAAAATGTCTCCCTATGAGTGGTGCTACCCTAGTATGATCTCATAACATGTAAATAATTTATAGAAGTCATATTACCCGATAAATTCTGGAGTCAATGAAAAGGTCACAGGAAGATTTACCTTATGTCCCAAAACATGGACAAGGTTAACTGATATTGAGAATATCATAACTCTTAAATAAAACAAAGCATGAAACCATGTACTAAAGATTAAAATGGTACCTTGAATGATTTATGTCTCATATGATGATGGAAACACTAGAGTATGATGTTTAACATGACCTAACCAACGACCGCTACGGCCCTCCTAACAAGAACCTCAAGAGCCACACTATTCTCTATAAGGATGAAGATAATGTCAAAGCTATCTTATTTGCACCCCATCTCAACTATGATGACCCCAAACTGGAACACCTTGCTTATGTCTCAAATTAATTTGCCTCAATAGAAGAACCCGAAGAAGAACAAATAGTGCACATTTACTACTCTATATTTTCAAGTTTTTCCACCATTGGTGACCTTATCCTCTATAAGAAAAACATACATATGATCCCTTGGAATAGGGTTGAGATGTGCCACCCTAAAATAAATGAAATGATGAGGGATGAGACTTACCCTAGATGAATGAATGATATTACATCCATGAAATTGGGAACCTCAAACCACTGCTCTTCATCAGGGGTAATCCTAAAAACTTCCCTTTCACGAAGATCCAGTAATAGATATTTTCCTATAAAAACCTCTTCTATCACCATCACATCATGATAAGTAAAAAAAACAGATATTGTGTTCAAAATATGAATATTTTGATACAAATATTCTAAGAGAAACCTCATTATGGCCTCCTCATACAAAAATAGGTTTATATAATATTGTAGAAAGTTCCTAAAACAAATCCCAAACTCTCGAATGCAAGAACACCCCCATCGAAGGTTATAAATGTCCCGATGAATGGAAGCCTTCAATATCAATGAAATACTATCTTCTCATAACTGGTCTCAAAACATCTCCAATTTTACTGCGAACTCATCATGATCCTTGAGGAACAAGATCCACTACTACTTCAATACTCCATGCAACATATTCATAGGCAATAAAATTGAGTGCTCTTTATGGGAATGGATAAAAATGAATGTTATATCAACCTCCTCTAACCAGTGTTCCATGTATGAATGTATAATGGTTCCCTTATACATTTGAATACTATACTGATAGAACACTCGGAGTGTCCTTCTCAATGTTTCACCATTTTTTACGTCTAGACTTCATTGATTTCCTGGCACATATTACTGAGTATCTTTGTCACAAAATTGATGAGGACCTATTCCTAGAACCATACCTACAAGAAGAATAAATTAATAAACTCCTAAGCCTATTATATAGAATACATTGGTTTAATTAAATAATTATTTTATTTTATTCCCCTACATTTTTAACCTTTCCTAAAGGATACCCATTTCAAACATAGGGAAAAATAAAAATGAATCATGATCCTTTCTTAGGTATCTACCCATAAAATAGTATCATTTAATTTTGTATTTTCTTCAAAAATAAATATACATGATTTAGATCCTAGGTGGGACCTAAATACTTGTGTCGTAGATGGCCTCTCATGTTTATATCACTTACTAATGTTATCTAACACTACTACCCTACCAACCCATGTAGTCTCACATGTTCCTTATTACAAACTTCATATTTCCCTTAATATAAACCATTGATACCAATCAATAATGACCCCTCCCCGAATTTGAACCCACATGGGATGGAAAAGATATAATGGAGATGATGACCACCTGAGTCCCACCTCCGTTTGGCCTTGGCTTGGAGACTTGAAATTAGGTTAAAATAAATACGAAGATGGAAGGCATTAACCTATAAGAGAACATGAAGAAGATATATATGGGACATATACACTATTACATACATGCTAATATATATATATATATATATAATAGATCCCAATTACCTAATTTTAATATCATACAATGATGAAAAATAAGATAAGACACATCAAAAGTACCAAAAAAGGTAAACATGGTAGAAACCATGAAGACCAAATGGATCCTAGAAAACCATGAGCCAGAAACATCCATCACCATATTCAAAATTCTCCTACTAACCAAAAAAATAGTTTATATGTACATGGTGTGAGAAAAATAGTATTCTCAATAGGATCCTCCCTGAAGCCTCTCTTGCAAAGGTAATGAAATCGTAGAAAATCCCCATGAACTAATTAAACTAACTCATCACCTAATTAATATACAATGTTCCCAACCTCACCAAGGTTGTACCTCAATATGTATAACATATAAGAAGTAATTTACTATAATAACAAAAAATCAAGGGTAACCCTATAACACTTCCCCTCTAGTTTCTTGATCTTCCCCAATGTCTCACTTCCTTATCAATCACTCTCCAAAAGTAATCCACCCCAAAGTTTACTGGTATATATATCAAAATGTGAACCTCATGCATCACATCATCACATAGTCCCATATAACATCACTATATAGTCACCATTTTATATTCTGGAGCTACCATTACTTATATGATGTGTATCATACCTAGGGTATTATACCTCAATCCATCACAACCCACACCCTAGGTAACTACTATGAGCCAACATAGTTACTACACACCATACCTATAATAATCTGTTATATATTATATATATAGAGTCATGCATGTAAAATAACCACAATCCATTGTAGAAACCTATAAACATGTATAGAAAACTAACAACAATGGTTTCTTGATCATAAAAACAACCATGATAAGAGAGAAGGTCTAGAGGTGGTAGTCAACCATCCATCTACCCATGCGATATTGGGGAAAACACACTACATGATTCCATTGGGTGTTATTCACCCTAACCCACACGAGTCAGGTACTGTATGAAATCACAAAACGTACCAAATATAATATAGATCACAACCAAAATATGCATATCTGATTTGTAAGCAAAACTATATCTATCATCACTAGGGCACACAAATTCTATTTTTTGGGACTCGACATCCTATATACACATTAGCATTTTTAGAGCTACATCAAATTACTTCTTTCTTATTTAACAGTTCATGTTAAGTTATGTAATTCATTATCCATTAAATAACAACTCTAATAAAATTTACATTACATTAATATAAGGCCCCAGCCTTAAACCTTACTTAATATTGAATTAAATGAATAATTCACATTGAGGATCTTTTCAGGTTTAGAGTTTTAGAGAATTATATTATGAAACTTGCATTACATTACACATTTAAACAAAGTGGTTACATAAAAGAAAATATTCATTCTTCCCATCAACGGAAACATATTTAAAATAAAACTCGGATTCTTTCTTAACACATCGTTGACACTGTCATCACATCATGTACCGTTCCCTTGACCTATGAAAAACATTTCAAAAACTTGGTATGAGCATACAAAGCTCAGTAAGGGTTATAAAAATATGGAAAGGAAACATGAGTTCATATATACATAAGAATGAAATCATACTTTACCCATAAAACGTAGGCACTTTAACATACCTCATCAAACCATGAATCAATCAAAGAAATCACAAGACATAATGGTAACGTGAGGCATTCATAACATTATTACGTAGGGAGTAACCCACTTGGTTACGTTTGGAATACCCATCATAGTAAATTCCCTAAATCTCTTCGGAGAAAGCTTAACGTTTCACTCCTTTACGTTACCCAATGCATTGGAGAGCTATATCGGGCTCACCCGCCCATAGTTTATCACGGAACCACCCGTTTTCATAACAATGCCCAAGAACCATAACATAAATGTATCACATAAAACATTCATAAATGAAATATAACTTTTCCACATTTCAACCACAATATAACATTTTAGGATATTGAAATAATGAATCCACTAAAAAAAGATTTTCAAAACCATTTAAAACATTTAATAAAGAGATTTTTGAATCAAAGTGTCCCATACCACCTTGAAGATTTTAACATTTTAAACCATTAATATCCATATAAATAAATCATTAAAACCATTTTGAAAACATGGATATTAATAAGAACAAATCATTAAATCATTTAATGCGATATTTTGGTTAAAGGGGTTTTACCAAAATTAGAGACACTTGAATACAATAATTGACGAATATCACTTAATTAGAACATTATAATATCATGAAAATAAATGGATTCAAGATATAATATTCCAAAGGATAGTATATACACCATATAATAGTGAATTGGTGCATAAAAACAATGAAGACTCAATAGAGATGTAAAATGTGATGAAATCCCTTATAAAGAAGATATCCTTAAATTAAGGATAAATCAATCTCAAAATTATGTGTGACAAATATAAATACACCCAATATAATTGGATATTAAGTTTAAAAAAATAAAATTTCATTCACACATATTCAAAGGATGACATATTCAATAACAACATGTTGAACCCAAAGAAATCGAAATTTGGTTAAGAAGTTCCCTTGACAGCCTAACGACGTCACATCAAAATGAGTTGATGAGAGATAAAAAAAGGATATCTCATCACTTGGACATAAAATTTACATCAATAAGGATATATGAGAACATATCCCAACATAAAAATATGTAAAATAAAAGACCTAACAAAATATGTCTTAAAAAAAGAGGAGGGTGAAAGGTTCCCTTACCGACTTGGGTATATTTCAAAACATACACCCCATGAAAGAAGGACAATAGATCATTGATTAAAATACTCATAAATAAAATTATATTACACAAATAGTAGAGTAATGGGCAGTACATACACCACTCAAAGGAATTTGTGGCAAATGTAGCATAAATCTCACGGGAATAAAAGTGAGATGAAAAATCCCTTACGAAAACTCGGCAGCCTAACGGCGTCACATAAAACATACAAAAATGGATTGATGAGATCAAATAGGGTATCACATCATATTAAAATAAAGTTTATAGAAAGAGGAATATAAAAGAACATCCCCCAACATAACAAAGGGGAGCTTAAAAGAAGTGACATAAAGGAGAGTACTTAAAAAGAAAGAGAGAGGTTAGATCTCTTACGAAAATTCGGCAACATAACGGCGCCACTCAAAACTTCCAAAATGGATTGATGAGAGAGAATAGGGTCTCTCATAACATGAACATAAAACTTACAGTAAGTGTAATATAAAATAACATCCCAATAACATGAAAGATGAGCTTTAGATGGAATGACATAAAAGAGTATACTTAAAAAGAAATAGTGGAGTAGGATCCCTTACTTCGTATCCGACTTGACCCGATTGTTCTTTAATCTCCTAAATAATAAACTCGAGTTAATAACTACTTGATTAAGAACCTTTTTCATGTTCATTATTCCTTTTATACCATGTTATGAACATCATGTAATCATTTAAGTTAATAATATTCATTTTGTCGGTATTTGGTTCTTAAGTCAAAAATAGACTTCTTACACTTACATGTTGTTAATTTGGTCAAAGGTTCATTATATCCAAAATTATATTAATGATTTGGATAACATATATATCATATATATTCATCATATACATGTATTTATAATATTACATCACATTTAGAGGTAAGAAAAGAAATGCACCGTTCATGGAGACGGTAAGCTGTACATACGCATGAACGCTACTTCCATTTCTATTTCGTATTTTCTAAAATGGAATAATAATGATATAAGAGTATATTATAATACCAGTATAATAACATATATAATATCATTATCTTTATCTTTTACAAATCCCACATATGGCATTAACGAATCAAATCACTTTCAGGGGGCGGTAGTCCGCACTTCCTAAAATGAAGATATCGTGTTTACCCATAATGGAAAGAATAATGGTATGCCATAAATGAAAAATACAAAAGCTTATGGAAAGAATAAACATATTATATATCATATATAAAAATAGTGACATCATAATGGCCACCTTTGAAGGTGTTAAATGAGTATTGAACAATCATCGTTTCGGGAGGCAGAATTTCGCAATCCACAGAAACCATATGTTCTTTAACCATTTGATGTAGTTATGTGAGAGTGTAGCTCGAATAAATATTATAAAAACATCCTAGTATATTTAAGATACTGTTTTTGTTACAAAATAAGTAAATAAAAAGAGTTTAGGGGGTTGGAGAAGCAAAATAAAACAAATGACTATGAGAGAATGAATTACCTTTAAAAGTGTAACTCCTTTTTGATTTGAGACTAAAGGCTTCCTTTGAAATGCTTCTGCCCAATGGGAATCCTCTAGGATGAGGATATGGATTTGGAGAGAGTAAATGGGCAGGGGATGGCCGATACAAAGGCTTGAGGAGTGTGTGAAATGAGGTAGAGGTGGGGGCCTTTTATAAGAGGGGAGGAGGGGCACTTTTGGAAATCATGAAACTATTATTTTATTTTCAAAAGTTTTTCGAATTTATAAGGTCCCACATTGATATATTTCGAAGATAATATGATTAGGCTTCGACCTATTCCCATACAATAGTTTTTGTACAAGTGTAGGTCTTAGATTTTATATTATTGTTTCATTTTATTTAAACTGTTCATTAATGAGGTCATTGTTGCATCATCATGATGTTATAATTAAATTAATTTATTTAATGTCTAAAAATTATAACAAAAATATCCTGATGTAGGAAATATTTTTACATTTCCAAAGAGTATTTATAGTCAAAAATATGATTAGTATAACCCCTTATAAATTTTTTTTTAGTAAAACAATTTATGTTAGTGTCATTTTCACCTTTATTTAAAAAAAGGCATTAAAGTCATTATCTCACCCAAGAGGCTCCATAGGGTCCCCTAAATCGCCCCATGGGTTGTCTTGGTCGGACATGACTCATCCAACAGGGGTAGGACAAGTGCCATGGTGTTTTCATATTTTTATAATATCGTTTTTACCTTAAATTACACTAATTACCTCTAATTACGATTAATGAAAAACAGTTACTATTCACCAAAAAATTATTTTCATCCCATTGAACCAAATTTTACATTATAATGACAACCATGTATGTCGGATTTTCAAAATTCAATACACATTAGTGGTAATCTTTCATTTAACTGAAAAATCGGTTTGCTAGATTACCGCTTAGTGGGTTCACTATTCATCAAAAATTGTAGTTTTTCAGAAAATTACCAAAAATTCACTCTAAGCTATATTCGATATTCCGAATTCAAAAATGATGTTTTTATTACATAATTCATAGAATATAAGTATAATTAATTAATTTAATAATTAAATCCCGCTGTCAAAACAAATAGCGTGTTTTTAAGAAACAATATATATCAAAAGATTGATATTTGTTTATGTCGAATTTCAAAGTGAAATTAATTCCAAAGTCAACCATTGGATAAAATGGTAAAAATATTTTATGGTTTCACTTTAAAACCAATTAAAAAGATAATCTAATCATATAAATAAATTATATTAAAAGTGGTTTTGAATTAAAATACAACATTTTACACTATTCATTAAAAAAATTAACTTTATCGGAAAGATACCAAAAATTTACACAAAGTAAATTTTGATGTCCTGATTATTAAGAAGAGTTTTATTTGGTCCAATATAATGTATAAGAGTGAAAAAAAATATATTTAATGATAGCTTACCATCAAAAGGCGATAAGTGACCCTTTAGTGAAAACTAGGGCATATACACCTAAATTTGAATTCTTTCCGTATTTTAAGCCTTTATCATTTATTGGATATATCTAAAAACATTTAAAAACATATATAATCATATTTTAGTTATTTCTATCCATTCCCTCCAATACAACGGCTATATGTTAACTACCATTTAAAATAATATGATTTTATTATTAGAGTGCAACGTAAGATTCCCAAGAAACTCATTGTTGCGTGTTGGGTATGCCATCGAGCATAGCGTCCCCTTTAAAGTCATATTAATATTTTATTCACAAATATGGATAAATATAGAGATGTCATATTCTTTATTTACATGGGGTGTTACATCCTTCCCCCCTTTTGGGAATTACGTCCTCGCAATTTTAAAATTGTGCTTGGTAACATCCTTGAAAGTCCCACATCGGAAGAAGAGTCGGTAAAACAATCACTTTAAAATAAAGAAAGATAAGTACAAAGGTCACACGAGTTAACCCATACTAGGATTCCAAGTATGAAAACATGGACATGGAGGAGAAACATAGGGTCATTTTCTGATGAAGTGTGATAGAAAACATGTTTAGGAGAAAGTTAACCACAAGAAAATCACAAACTTGTGATGGGTTAAACGGTATTCGATTCCCCAGTAGGAAAAGTTAATAGACAACATTTTTGTTTTAAGTTACTTTTTATTAAGTAATTTATTCATAAGGAAACATAACCACTTATCATTTGGACTTTCAACTTTTACACAAACTCATATTTTCTCCAAAAGACGAGTATTTAGGAAGACTTGTTCACATTAAGTGTACTATAATCAACTTCTAGAGAATCAACTAATCCACAAAAGAGAACTATATAATTCCCATGTCTTTAGACTTTAACCAAAACAAAAACCAAAAAGGCTGGTACAAGACCAGATAATCCAAGAAAGGATAACCCTTTATAAAAAGAAAATCTATTCATAATCTGAAAATTTGTCCAACAAAACCCAAAGTTCAACGAGGACCATTCGATAACCAATTTGTCCATAAAATTCTTCAATTAAACCAAACTAAGATTGAAACCCAAATATTTTAGGGATTTAGTCACATATTCTTCCAAGTTAAATCGTATCATTTATCTCCAAACAACATCAGTTGCTCTTAATGTCTCGTATTCAAAAGTAATTAACCTAATCACATATCCCCCATGATAGGTTAATAAATATCCATAGATAACCCAAAATCAACTTACTCTTAATTCATAAAATCATATAACTAAAAAGAATCAGTCAAACTAACCAGGGACTTCACGTAGTTCAGTGGTAGGCAATAAATACTAGTCGCATTTTGGTTGTGGGTTCGATTCACACAGCTTTGTCCGATGCGACGGGTTGTCACACGGTCTGTGTGTTGCCCTTTTTCCAAAACTATATAATTCTAAAATCAATCCCCAAAAAGGGATAAAATCATAAAAAATTATCATAACATATTTTAACCTCAAGTTTATCTCATTCCTTTAATTTTCCATCATATCATAGAGTAACCCATAATTCCATAAAAAGTAAAGATCATATAAACTCTAATGGTTACCCTTATAATTATTACCTGAACTTCCACATCGATTGGTCATCTCATACATGATGCATTATAGAACATACCAAGGTTCAAGTGGTTGATCATTACTCCTTGATAGTTGGTTTAGAACAACCACGAGTTTCATCATTGAATCCCCCATTTTATCTAGTATCTTAATCATAGAACCACCACAGTTTCCTTCAAACCTGTTGTCTCTTTGCTGCCTGCTAGATCCATCCATTCACTAAAAACAGAAATGTCAGTGTGAGTATATCAACAAAACCATCATGTACTAATGAGGAAGGTAAACACTAAGATATACTTACTCATTCACTTTATCTAAAACTAGGACTCTTTCTGAAATCCTAACCATTATGGTAATGTCACTTATGCTTAGAGAATACCCTAACCACTAAAGTTATCTAAACTGACCTTTGATACCAACTATAAGGCCCCAGCCTTAAACCTTACTTAATATCTAATTAAATGAATAATTCACATTGAGTATCTTTTCAGGTATAGAGTTTTAGAGAATTAGATTATGAAACTTGCATTACATTCAATATTTAAACAAAGTGGTTACATAAAAGACAATATTCATTCTTCCCATCAACGGAAACATATTTAAAATAAAACACAGATTCTTTCTTGACACATCCTTGACACTATCATCACATCATGTACCTTTCCCTTGACCTTTGAAAAACATTTCAAAAACTTGGGATGAGCATAAAAAGCTCAGTAAGGGTAATAAAAATATTGAAAGGAAACATGAGTTCATATGTACATAAGAATGAAATCATACATTACCCATAAAACATAGGCACTTTAACATACCTCATCAAACCATGAATCAATCAAAGAAATCATAAGATATAAAGATAACTTGATGCATTCATAACATTCTTACATAGGGAGTAACCCTCTTGGTTACGTTTGGAATACCCATCACAGTACATTCCCTAAATCCATTCGGAGAAACCTTAACATTTCACTCCTTCGCATTACCCAATGCATTGGAGAGCTATATCGGGCTCACCCACCGTTAGTTTTTCACGGAACCACCCGTTTTCATAACAATTCCCAATAACCATAGCATAAATGTATCACATAAAACATGAATAAAGGAAATATTACTTTTCCACATTTCCATCCCAATATAACATTTTAGGATATTGAAATAATGAATCCATTAAAAAAAGATTTTCAAAACCATTTAAAACATTTAATAAAGTGATTATTGAATCAAAGTGTCCCATACCACCTTGAATATTTTATCATTTTAAACCATTAATATCCATATAAATAAATCCTTAAAACCATTTTGAAAACATTGATATTTATAAGAACAAATCATTAAAACATTTAAAGCTATATTTGGGTTAAAGGGTTTTTAAAAAAATTAGAGACACTTGAATACAATAATTGAGGAATAACACTTAATCATAACATTATAATATCATGAGAATAAATGGATTCATGATATAATATTCTAAAGGATATTATATACACCATATAAGAGTGAATTGGTGCATAACAACAATGAAGTCTCAATAGAGATGTAAAATGTGATGAAATCCCTTATAAAGAAGGTATTCTTAAATTAAGGATAAATCAATCTCAAAATTATGTGTGACAAATATAAATACACCCAATATAATTGGATATTAAGTGTAAAACAATAAACGTTCATTCACACATATTCAAAGGATGACATATTAAATAACAACATGTTGAACCCAAAGAAATCGAAATTGGGTTAAGAAGTTCCCCTGACAGCCTAACGGCATCACATCAAAATGAGTTAATGAGAGATAAAAAAAGGATATCTAATCACTTGGACATAAAATTTACATCAATAAGGATATATGAGAACATATACCAACATAACAATATGTAAAATAAGAGACCCAACAAAAGAAGTCTTTTAAAAAAAGAAGAGGGTGAAAGGTTCCCTTACCGACTTGGGTATCTTTCAAAACATACACCCCATGAAAGAAGGAAAATAGATCATTGATGTAAATACTCATAAACGAAAGTATATTACACAAAGAGTAGAATAATGGGCAGTACATACACCACTCAAAGTAATTTGTGGAAAATGTAGCATAAATCTCACGGGAATAAAAGTGAGATGAAAAATCTCTTACGAAAACTCGGTAGCCTAACGGCGTCACATAAAACTTACAAAAATAGATTAATGAGATAAAATAGCGTATCTCATCATATTAACATAAAGTTTATAGAAATAGGAATATAAAAGAACATCCCCCAACAAAACAAAGAGAAGCTTAAAAGAAGTGACATAAAGGAGAGTACTTAAAAAGAAAGAGAGAGGTTAGATCTCTTACGAAAATTCGGTAGCCTAACAGCGCCACTCAAAACATCCAAAATGGATTGATGAGAGAGAATAGGGTCTCTCATCACATGAAAATAAAAATTACAGTAAGTGTAATATAAAATAACATCCCAATAACATGAAATATGAGCTTTAGGGGGAATGACATAAAATAGTATACTTAAAAAGAAATAGTGGAGTAGGATCCCTTACCTCGTATCTGACATGACCCAACCGTTCTTTAATCTCCTGAATAATAAACATGAGATAATTTCTACTTTCTTAAAACCCTTTTTCAAGTTCATTATTCCTTTTATACCATGTTATGAACATCATGTAATCATTTAAGTTAATAATGTTCATTTTGTCGGTATTTGGCTCTTAAGTCAAAAATAAACTTCTTACACTTACATGTTGTTAATTTGGTCAAAGGTTCGTTATATCCAGAATTATATTAATGATTCGGATAACATATATATCATATATATTCATCATATACAAGTATTTATAATATTACATCACATTTAGAGGTATGAAATGAAATGCATCGTTCATGGACACGGTAAGCCGTACGTACGCATGAACGCTACTTCCATTTCTATTTCGTATTTTCTGGAATGGAATCATAATGATATAAGAGTATGTTATAATTCCAGTATAATAACATATATAATATCATTAACTTTATCCTTTACACATCCCACATCTGGTATTAACGAATCAAATCACTTTCAGGGGCGGTAGTCCGCACTTCCTAAAATGAAGATATCATGTTTACCCATAATGGAAACAATAATGGTATGCCATAAATGAAAAATACAGAAGCTTAAGGAAAGAATAAACATATTATATATCATATATAAAAATAGTGACATCATAATGGCTACCTTTTAAGGAGTTAAATGAGTATTGAACAATCATCGTTTCGGGAGGCAGAATTTCCCCATCCACGGAAACCGTATGTTCTTTAACCATTTGATGTAGTTGTGTGAGAGTGTAGCTCGAATAAATCTTATAACAACATCCTAGTATATTGGAGATACTGGTGTTGTTACAAAATAAGTAAATAAAAAGAGTTTATGGGGTTGGAGAAGCAAAATAAAACAAATGAACATGAGAGAATGAATGACCTTTAAAAGTGTAACTCCTTTTTGATTTGAGCCTAAAGGCTTCATTTGAAAGGATTCTGCCCAAAGGGAATCCTCTAGGATGAGGAGAGGGATGTGGAGAGAGTAAATGGTCAGGGGATGTCCGAGACAATGGCTTTAGGAGTGTGTGAAATGAGGTAGAGGTGGGGGCCTTTTATAAGAGGAGAGGAGGAGCCCTTTTGGAAATCATGAAACTATTATTTTATTTTCAAAAGTGTTTCGAATTTCTAAGGTCCCACATTGATATATTTCGAATCTAATATGATAAGTCTTCGAAATATTCCCATCCAATAGTTTTTTTACAAGTGTAGGTCTTAGATTTTATATTATCATTTCATTTTATTTAAACTGTTCATTAATGAGGTCATCGTTGCATCATCATGATGTCATAATTAAATTAATTTATTTAATTTCTAAAGATTATAACAAATATATCCTGATGT
Source organism: Viscum album (assembly GCA_963277665.1). NCBI lineage: Eukaryota > Viridiplantae > Streptophyta > Magnoliopsida > Santalales > Viscaceae > Viscum > Viscum album. Next base: position 1,433,103,153 of record OY728142.1, on the reverse strand, counting down.
AGGAAATATTTTTATTTTTCCAAAGAGTATTTATAGACAAAAATATGATTAGTATAACCCCTTATAAAAATTGTTTTAGTAAAACAATTTATGTTAGTGTCATTTTCACCTTTATTTAAAAAAAGGCATTAAAGTCATTATCTCACCCAAGAGGCTCCATAGGGTCCCCTAAATAGACCCATGGGTTGTCTTGGTCGGCCATGACTCATCCAATAGGGTTAGGACAAGTGTCATGGTGTTTTCATATTTTTATAATTTCATTTTTACCTTAAATTACACTTATTACCTCTAATCGCGATTAATGAAAAAAAGTTACTATTCACCAAAAAATTATTTTCATCCCATTGAACCACATTTTACATACTAATGAAAACCATGTATGTAGGATTTTCAAAATTCAATACACATTAGTGGTAAACTTTCATTTAACTGAAAAATTAGTTTGCTTGATTACCACTTAGTGGTTTCACTATTCATAAAAAATTGGAGTTTTTCAGAAAATTACCAAAAATTCACTCTAAGCTATATTCGATATTCCAAATTCAAAAATGATGTTTATATTACCTAATTCAAAAAATATAAGTATAATTAATTAATTTAATAATTAACTCCCACTGTCAAAACAAATAGCGTGTTTTTAAGAAACAATATATATCAAAATATTTATATTTTCTTATGTTGAATTTCAAAGTGAAATTAATTCCAAAGTCCACCATTGAATAAAATGGTAAAAATATTTTATGGTTTCACTTTAAAACCAATTCAAAAGATAATCTAATCATATAAATAAATTAGATTAAAAGAGGTTTTGAATTAAAATACAACATTTTACACTATTCATTAAAAAAATGAACTTTATCGGAAAGATATCAAAAATTTAAACAAAGTGAATTTTGATGTACCAATTATTAAGAAGAGTATTATTTTTTCCAATAGAATGTATAAGAGTGAACAAAAATATATTTAATGACGGTTTGCCATTAAAAGGCTATAAGTGAACCTTTAGTGAAAACTAGGGCATATACGCCTAAATTTGAATTCTTTACGTATTTTAAGACTTTATCATTTATTGGATATGTCTAAAACCATTTAAAAACATATATAATCATATTTTAGTTATTTCTATCCATTCCCGCCAATACAACGGCTACATTTTATCTACCATTTAAAATAATATTATTTTATTATTAGAGTGCAACGTAAGATTCCCAAGAAACTCGTTGTTGCGTGTTGGGTACGCCATCGAGCATAGCATCCCCTTTAAAGTCATATTAATATTTTATTCACAAATATGGATAAATATAAAGATTTCATATTCTTTATTTACCTGGGTTGTTAAAATTAATCATTAATGTGATGTCCATTCCCTCTGGGAATAATCCAAACTGATTCCTTGGTTTCTCAAGATAACCTCATTTGGAATTCTGCAGCTTCAAACCCATGAGTTAAAAATTTATTAAATATAATTAACCATTACATCCTTTCTTTTAATCTTGAATACATCCTAATTTTACACAAAATATATGAAAAAAATAACATCCATCCACCATAAGAAGTGGAGAACGTAATGCAGATAATAAGAAAAATGAACATCATAACATTAAACTGATTCATTCACAATAAGCATCCAAATATAGCATAACAATGCATAATATTTTCTTTAACTAGTTATGTCATCTTGTGTGCCATCCTCAACACTCACAAGAACACCCCAATGCATAATTAAATTACAAAAATAAACTACTTCCACGTCATCTTGGCCTCCCCACACATATATTTTCATCCATCCCAGGATCAACCATTATAGTAACATAAAACATTTCGATATCATATACAGATCACATCATAAGGTAAAAAACAATCATGAATACTCAATAGAGTATTTAGTCCATAGAACAATGTATTAAACCCTCAAATTCAAATGGTTTCTCAGAGCCCCCCAACTCATAGAATCAATCATTTATAAAAAAATTAACAATCATGGACTAACATATTTATCTTTATGAAGAAATGGTTTTATTCCAACATAAATCAACTGATTAATTAATAACAAGATCCAACTATGGTAATCCTATGAATTTAGATAAAATATGCTAACAAAATTTAATTATGATATTTATATTAATTCATTTTTCAAAAAATTTAGAGGATCATCCTTCTCATTTAACTTGTATTTTTATTTTCTTATTATAAATCATTATCATTATTCACATTTTTATCAATTCTTGTAACACATTGAATAAAAAATCCAATTAAATATTCCTACTCACATCAATTTGATTATTGTTGAATTATTTGAAATAATGGATCAAAAACACCCATCTACTTTATTTCGTAATAAAATTAATCAATTAACTATAGTTTTAAACTCTTTAAAATGTTCTACCAAAAAACATGCTATTGCATAGGAACAAAAATATGATAAAAAATTATAGAAGTGATGTCACAATAGTAAGAAAAAAGAGAGGGAATCTGTTGTCACCATATAAAGCAATGACAACTTGCGATAGCTATCCAATTTATATATTAATCTTTGTAAATATTTATTAGGCTAATTCCATTTACATTGAAGAATATAAAATATAATAACTTTAAAATTTCATTTAAATAAATAGGACAATAAAACAATCCACTACCTCGAATGAATCAATGTTCTTTTTAAGAAAATAGACCAATGCCACATATCTCTAATCACTTCACCCATGAGGAACTATTGTCACCCAATTATGTCATGTCATAAATGCACTATAAAATGGAGAATAAAACTATATATGAACAATAGATATATAATAAAAAATATTAGAAAGGATAAAACAAAGAGAACAAGAAAATTATGGAGAAACCTCCAGAAATGAATGAGATAATGCACCTTGGATCACTACAGATCAAACACTAGAATTCAGGGTCAATATAAATGAAAAGTAGATCTAATGATCATTAAAAAGCTATTTGTGGAACCTAGGGTTTGATAGATATAATACGGATTGAATGGGGTTGAAATTGGATTGAGGGTATTTATAGAACCACAGAAAAAATTGGAGACAACAGTGCAACCCCTTGAAGAATGCCACAACACTACCTAACATAGGGAATTATACGAGGCCACCTATGAGACCACACCATAGAAAAATTTATTCTAAGGAGGTTCTATGTTCCATGGATATATCCTATTAAAGGGGTTATGGTAGCTATAATAAATCCTTAAAAACAACACCCCATGACACCTCTACCAAGAGAGGGACCAACTGTAGCCTAAATTCCTAGGCATAACTACCCAAAATTTTGATGTATCCTTAAAAAACCTGACACCACAGCCTAGTTCTCACATGACTCAATGCTAAAACACTGATGTAGGGACTACTACATAGAAAACCATTATAGAATATCTATGTTTGAAAAGTAATTATCTAAAAAATACCCCATGATCTCCTCTAAACCGTATCCAAAATCAATCACACAGAATTCAATTCCATTGTAGTGCATCTAACACCTTCACACTATATCCATTCAACATTTAGATGTGTCTCCATCAAAATACATAATTTTTCTTCCAAACATTTTTGAACCTCATCCAAAAAACTTCAAGTCCCAAAAATCACAATGTGAAGGGATACCATGATCAAATACCTTAAAACTCAAATGAATGAGGATTAAATTGTCAGTGGTTATTTAATTAATTATCAACATTTATATATGATGATAAAATTATTACTAAAATTCATGTTTCCCAGTATACCCCTAAACCATACCATATATGAACTAATTCTAGGCGTGGCTTATGAACAAGTCATATATCATCCCTCTGATATTTTCTAAAAATTATATTTTGTGATATTATAACCAATACATCACTCTAACCTGTAGTTCCTACTCCAAAAATGTTCATCCTTGGAAACTCAAAATTCCACAATATTTATGTTGTCCATGAATATTGATGGATTATATCCTATGTTATGAAAACCATCTCTCCTATTTAGAAAATAAAAAGATTATAAAATAAAAAAAATTCTAATAGCATTATCTATTTTAGAAGACTAAGGATAGAGAAACATGGTCCCAATTATTCTGATACTATAGCAGGAGTATTCAATGATCCATAGGTGTTGGTGACTACTGATGTGGGTCCAATATCAGAAGTGGGTAATGAATTATTTCCTTTGAATATAAAATATGACTATAGTAACCAAAAACCAGTGCATATATAACTACATTAGAACAAGATACAAGAGGTCCCATACCAAAGGATATAACTATTAAAAAAATCCCCAATTACTATACACATACATGATTCAAATATTACATTTTAAAACCTAAAATACAATATAAACATCTAGTATGAACAATATTATTTCTTATAGTATATCGTTGAAATCATTCATACATCACTTCATGGTGTCCTGGGGAAATGAAAACATAATAATGGGTGATCTCAGATCATTATTAAGTGAAAAAATACATTGAGAGTTTTCATAAAATACAAAAATTCTTGATTAATTGGGAAGTGGTAAACAATAACAAAATATCTCATATAATAAATATCATAAAAGTGGAATATATACATGGATAAAATGGGATTATAAATATACACATGGATAATAATAAATGGTTTTATAATGATAGAATGAATAATGTTGGACATCATAATTATACTGTCAAGGCCCAATTCCTATATATCATAAATATACCATCATGGCCTCATGCTAAGATATCATAAATATTTATCCATGAATACAAAAAATAAGTAGGATAGTTTGTCTCATAAGACACATCGATGTATAGAGGGCCCATAATGGGCCCTTACCATCACTTACTAAGTCTAAATCATCCACCATATGAAAAGGGTTGAATAATCAATACAATAAATAAATATCCTTATTTGAAATCTAGTATTTAGAATGTAAAATTTTTACCCCAAAAAATATAACATCAATATTCTTATACATTAATAATAATATGGTTTATGTATCACAAGATTATATCCAAATCAAAACCTACGATTCATCAATGGGAATTGACATTAATGAAAATATTTTTAAAATATCTCAAGAAAACTTCTTAAGAAAAATACCCCTTTCTTTTTAAAATAAATTATATAAAATCTCAAAAATTATAAAATAATATTAAAATGATTAAATTTGAAAATAAAAATTTAAATTTTCAATGAAATATTCAAATATAAGATTATACATGATAATAATAAGTGGTAGTAAATCTAAATTCATTAAAAACATTATTTTTAACTTGGTAATTAAATTTAAGATACGCCATAACAGAAATGATAAACAACCATTTTAACCATTTTAAATTATGTAAAATGTAATTTAAAAAGACCTTATCAAATAAATAAAATATTTATATGATCATTCTTAATGAATTATTAGAAAACATTGATATGGAACAGAAATTCCATCGACCATAGTGGAAATATGGCCAATTTTTCTTAAAGAACATTTTCTGAATCTTATTTAGCACCAAAGAGAGAAGAAAATGAATGAAAAAATTATAAAATTAATAGATAAAAATATAATAATAAAATATATTGAATTTAAAATATATAGGTATTATAATTTCCTTTAATGTTTATTTAAACAAAAAGAAATCCTGAGTAAAATAGATATTGTTGGATAAACCGTTATAATTTTTGTAACTTATGAATCATAGTAGCCTCGAATGAAATGTCCAAAAATAAAAACCCAAATAACATGAATATAATGATATTTTTGATATAAAATATCAAATGGGTATTATGAATATCAAAAAAAAAGAAAATTTTTTGAATATGGAATAGGTCTCATAAAATGAAAAGTGAGATGAGAAACCATTATAGTGATTATAAAATTGATGGGATAATTAATAAATGAATTGATTATGTATAAAATATAAAAATTCTCATAAATAATTAGAAATGGAATATAATATAATATGAGTTCATTACACACATTATCATGGAATAATTACACAATAAAGAATTAATATAACCCAATGTAAATAAATTGAGTTACAAAACCCCTGACCTCGAGTCTACCTCACCACACCCATACTATATTTCAAGTATAATAATAATATATTAATTTTATAATTTATTAAGAATGTTTTTCATTTGTGATAAATTATTATTATTTATTTTATATAATTTATTATAGTACCTTACTATTTATTATTTCATTTATGTTTAAGTCTTTCATTTTAAGGATATTAAGTTCATAATCGAAAACAATTTTTGTAGGTAGACCCTGGTCAATGGGTTCATCATTCCATCACCTCAAAAATAGTAGAAATTAAATAATAATAATTATTATACATCTAATTCAGTTTTTCAATTCTCCATGATAAAAAACCTAGATATTTTATCACATCTCTTTGTTGATGTAGTATTACACACATACGCATGCGCGACATTATAATTTCTTAATTGGAGGATTTGTAAGATGTAAAGTAAAATATTATCATAATAAATAATAATTAAGTCACCAATTTTATATACATTCATTAAATACATCATAATAAATAGACTTGTGAGGTGATGAGGAAAAAAGGAACACATTATTTCTTGGAGATTGTGGTCAACTTGTATACACAAACAATGTTTTCATTTGACATACAATAGAAGAGGTAAATGGAAATGTGTTTTAAAATAATCATAATAACTTTTAATTATATTATTGATACTGATTTAATGATTTCATCATCAGTTAAATTTATTTTAAGGAGGTAGAATAATAAATAAATTAAACCCCTTGGTTAAGAGTTATACCACTTTCTTGGGAAATTGCTTTTAGATTACCCATTTAGACTTCTAGGAAGGTATTATAATGAGACATGATCTTCTTTAACATGGGGTGAAATTTTTGGAAATTATTTTGGTATTTTTTTGTTGACATACATGGATAATGAATAGTATATAATAGAGGATGGGTGGTGTCCTTATAAAATTAGAGATTACGGATCCCATGGAATTACTTTTAATATAAAATTAAAAGAATTTAAATTTCATATTAAAGTGGAAAAAAAATATTTATATTTAGAATATCAGGAGAATATAAGTCAAAATTATCTCATTCAAAAAAATTTATACAATATTAGTTGATTTTTATCATTTATCTATTAGTTATAGTAACTCATTATAACGTTTAACTGTTACAACAATAACAATTTTTTTCTATTTTTGGGATAAAAAAATACGCAATAAAAGATATAGTTTCCCATAATATGAAAATGGATTATATTATAAACTTCATATCATTCACAAGGAAAATGATAATATTTTTAAGAATTCTAAATCATTTAATAAATTATTATTTATCATAAAATAACATTAATGTCATTATCTGTTCTATTCAAATAATTTAATATAAAAATATAAATACACTAATGTAGTTCAAATATAAAATTTTGAAACATCACTAAAACAATATTTTTATCTAAAAATTTCATAGAAACCATAACTCATGAAAAAAATTATAACATTATATATTCTTAAAATCATTTACTACATTTTTCAACTACTTGAACAAGCACTGTGTCTGTGTTGTGTGATCATTAAAGGTAATTATTTATTCACTATAAATTATAATTAAACAAACATAAAAGTATTTATATTAAAAAAATAATTTAGAAATATTTATTACTTTTTTTTATAATTTTTATAATATATTAGAGATATTTAAATCAAGAAAGTAAAATTTGGGAAATATTCTTTATTAAAAATACTAAAATAGTCATTATCAAGGAACGGTGTCACCAAAATAACATATTATAGAATATTTTATAGGTCTATCATAACCAAACTAATCCAATATATTAAATGAAACATTTTGGGAGATCTTAAGTCATTTTCACATTAGTTTTAACATTTTATTACATAATATAACCTTTACTATGGTAGAAAATATTTACCATGTTTACTATTCATTATTGTTAAAAATAAAATTGATATATTTACCAAATTTGGAAATGTTAATGCCATATATAGATTATATTTTATGAAATTTAGTTCCTATCGTTTCTTGAAATTTACTTTAAAATAAACATATAAAATGAGATAAAAAATCGTTTTTTAGAAAAATGAATTTATAATTATACAATTGGTTTTACATCATAATTGTTTATAACATTAGTTATAGTTAAATTAAGTATATTATTATTAATCAAGGAATATATAATTAATTTTTAATACAAATTCAAACTATATTGGTGATATTTTATCACCTGAAAATGAAAGGAATTGTTTTATAAAATCATTATTTTTCACTCCAAAAAATACTTTTCACTAAAGAAATACCGAAAAATCCTCATAATCCAACTATAGCCTACCAATTTCATCAAAGATATCCATTTTTTAAAATCATATTTTCATGTGTGGTATAAATTAATTAGAAGACCTAGAAAATAATTTAAAAAATACTATTTTATGATTTTTTTGAAGAGAAAAATAACATAATTAAAAAATGAACACATATTTGTCATGTAATAATAAATACATTTTAATTTTATAATTTTTTTATATTTTTCATAATTTCATTATCCCTATTCATACCAACAATTTCATATCATGTTTATAATTTTAAAAATTAAATAATAATATTTTTATAGTATATTTTAGTTCTCTTAAAGCTCAATGTTGCGTGTTAAGATTTCTATTGATCATAACATACTTTTAAAAAACAAATTCGTGTTTCACTCTCTATAATTAAATAAATAGTTTCTAAGAGATTTTTTATCTCAGTAATCAAGGGGTTAATATTTCAAAAATACTTTTTTTGGATGACCCACATCATATAAAGAAATAATAATTCCTCATCTAAAAAGGGTGGTTGAGAAATATAATGGTTACTTGAAATAATATATAATCGGGTTTTGAGATATGGTGAACATTAGAAGGAAGTTGAAATATGGGAATAAAGGAGGAAAATAATGTCCTATGAATAATAAATAGAGACAGAGAACATGATCATCATAATGTTGATGGATATAATAATTAAGTCCATCAATTCATTAGAAATGAAGGTAAATGTTTAGCTTTTTTATTTAATGATATTATTCCAAGAGTGATGGATTATTTTACTATAACTATATTGAACACCAAAAAATATACCATATTTATTCTCATTTTGAAAAAATAATTTCATGCATTGTTTGTGAGTCAATATATTTCAATTTCTTTCTTATATCTTACTCCAATTAATGAATATTCATAATTAATTTTTCCAGATTAGACCTGTTATATTAACATTCTATGAATTAAAATATCTATTAAATGATCATAATTCCAATATATAGACAAAACCAAAATGGTTATCACAAGATAATATAACATCCAATACGAATAAACTATCATATAGAGAGATAATATATTATTTTTTGAATCCTTAACAATAACCACAAATATTGATATTAAATTATTATATATACAACTATAAGTATCACTCTTTATAATAAGAAATAAGAAATTTAAACCTATATATTATAATAATTTTATCACATATTATTCCATGATAAAATTAATATATGTCTTCAAAAAATGGTATTCACATTCATAATGAATATAACCTAATCATATATTCTCTAAAATATGCTAATGTTTTACATAAATAAATAAAATCACAATAAAAACTAAAAAAACATATATTCTTCCAAGAGTTAACTCAATCATTTTTCCTCTAATGAAATATCATCCAAGAAAATAATATTTTTTTATGTTAATCATATAGTGCTTCCATGAAAGTATAGCAAAATTATTTTGAAATAACATTTATTCACTTAGTCACAAAATCATCTCTCAATCCAAGGGTTATATCTATGATAAATAATATGTTCCTAAAATATAATAATATTTTCCTGGAAAATATCAATATTAATATCAAATATCCTAAAAAACATAAAATTTATCAATACCCTTCAACTTATCTTTAAAAAATTATAAATTTATTCTTCCTCAAAATACTCTTTTCACTACAAAACATACTAATTCAAAGGGTTTTATTCCATAAGATTCATTGAAAATATCATTATTCTTCTTAAACGTCCATCACATAAAACCTATAAAGAGATATTTATTCCATTAAACATATGATCAAACCCAAATTTATCAACTCACAACACAATAGGATTATCCTATTTCACTATGGAATTTAATAGGTATCCTTAGGTTTTATCATGTACTTTATAAATTTATTCATAAATACAATGTTAATTAACCGAATCATATCACTTTAGACTATCTATCAAAGTGTTTAATTTTATCCCCATTCATCATTCACTATGTATGATCGAGTTAATACCCAATCTAACCCATTTAATGATGTTACACATAGGTTCATCTATTCCACAACCACATCCACATGCTAATAACCTAACATGAATATATTTTCTGTGAAAACAACACAATTTATACTTTTACCAAAGTTTCATTATATTACCCTATATCATGACTTATCCCAAGAATATATCATATGGTTATGTCTTCTATTTTATGTTTTACTAAATCTAGTTCTCATGTGTCTTAATAAATATCCTTTGATTCCAACTATAACATCTTGACTCCGGTAACATGGAGGAAGTAGTTATCATACAAAATTGGCACATTATACAATAGATTTCATCATCAAGGATCAAATAGTTTATCAATATTAGTATACTAGATACATAAATTATTGTCACATTCCATTTTAAAACATGTAATAAAACATAAAATCTTAGTTGGTACATAATTATTTCGTCAATTATATCACTAAAATCATTCACATATGATTTTTTAATCCTATATAAAAGAAAACATAGTAAAGGGTGAGTTCATATGCTCAGTATGATAAATCATAAAATAAAAACATTAATCGAATAAATAATTAATAAAAAACATAGTAGATATATATAATAATCAAATATTTCAAATAAATATTATCATAAAAGTAAAACATATAAATTCATAACATGGGAACATACAAAATCACATGGAAAAAAATATTTGACTTCATAATGATGTAATGGTTAATTTCAGACATCACAATCAGACCATCAAGGACTTGTATGTAAACATCATAGACATTCATTCAAGGGTTCATGTGACAACATCATAAATAACTGGGTAGGCATACACCAAATACCCAGGATAGTTTTTCTCATGATGTCTACCTATCCATCAAGAGGATACAATCATCCATTCCTATCACTAACTATGTCTAATTAATTCATCATATCAAAAGTCTTGAATAATTAATATAATGAATATATATACTTATTTTAAAACTAGTATATGAAATTTCAATATGTTTCCCCAAAAAAACAGAACATCATGTTCATATACCATCTTGAGTAATATAATGGATGGTATCATTGGACTAAATCCCTATTAAATCATAATATTCATCAATGGATATTAATATATATAAAAATACTTCTAAATGATCCCTAGAATATGACTTGTAGAAAAAAAATACAATTTCAATTTTAAAATAACATATTTATAATATAAAAATTTCAATAGTATAAGTAAAAATATTATCATTAAAGGAAAAAATTAAATATTATAAAGAAAACATTAATGTGAAGAGTAGTCATGATAGTGGAAAGAGGTAATCAATCCCTACACATTAAAAAATGTTCTTTATTTGTTTGTAAAGAAGGTAAAAATATGCCATCAGGTAACCATTAAAATGTTTTCATTATAAATATTTCTAAATATATAAAAAGGTATTTAAAAATGGAATGAATATATTATTAAATTTTAAAGAATGATATTCTAATATTTTTTAGGAGAACATGGATATAGAAGAAAAAGATCATTCTCCAAAGAGAAAATAAGGTCATCCTTTATTAGAAAAATCTTCTATCAATAATTTCAAGTATGAAAGAGTTAGAAATTAAAAGATAAAAATAAAACAACATATATAACAATATAATAACAAAATATATGGAGTTTAAAATAGAATTACATTATAATTTCCTTTAATTAAAATATAAATTAAAATAATCTCTAATAAAAATGAGTCTTTAGAAAAAACAATACCACTTTGGTAACATAGGAATCATGACACCCTTGAACTAAATAACCTCAATTTAAACATTGAATACCATTAATATAATGAAATTCATGATATATAATATCAAAAAATAAGTATAAAACCGTAAAAAAGAAAATATTTTCAAATATGAAATAGATCTCATAAAATTAAAATTGATATGATAATATTTTACAAGAATCATAACATTGAAGTGATAATTAATCAATGAAGTTATTATTTGTATAAAATTTTAATCCACATAAAAAAATTCTAAATATATTAAAAAATATTCTACGATCATTACCCACATAATCCTTGAATAATATAGACACTGGAAAATCAATATAACCTAATAAAAATAAATTGAGTTGTGTACCCCTACATAGAGTATGAGTTAACACATATGAATTTAATATTATATATAAGATACATATATTAATTTTTTAATTTATCAATAATATTATTATATTTATGAAATTGTTATTATCCATTTTATTTAATTTAATACCACTTCAAAAAAATGTATTAAATCTGTTAAGTTCATGTCGAGTGTTTTGAGGATGTTAGGTCAATGTCACACAAAAAGATCGATAGGATTACCACGGACATAAGGTTATGGTTCCATAAACACAAAAATATTTATCATAGAATAATGCCAATTTTTATATATTAAATTAAATTTTAAAATAATCCATGAAAGGATGATATGATATATAAATCACAATGCTTCTTGGATGTGGTAGACCATGGGTACACACAAGTGACATTATCATTTTAGGGGGTGTAAGGGTAATAATCTAAGTGATGTGTCAAATTTTATAAATAATAATTATCCCATTAATATAATATATATCCATTTAATACATTATAATAACTATCCTTATGAGATGGAAATGAAAAATGAAACACATTGATTTGTGGAGGGAGAATTCCACACGTTTACATTAGTGATGTCTCACTTACCATAACATATAAAAAGAGATAAAAGGAGATTTAACATAAGAATAATAACATTTAATCATAGTAGAGTTGCTTATTATTTTAAATAATTAGTTTCTAATGATAATTTAAGGTGTTATAAGATTAAATAAAATGAAAAATATTAGTTTACAGATATACCTCTTGTTCAAAAAACTTCCATTCGTGTAGTGTCCTACCCTGTGTGACACATATCGGTGCCCTAAGGGTGTTGGACATAAGAACTCAAGCACATATTCCAAAATTTTAGTGGCTTCTGAATAGTAGAGAGGGCCTTGGTTAAGACATTGGGGAGAGCATTCCCTCAGTGATTTTAGTTGATCAAAATAATAGATATAAATAAGAAACAATATATGAAAAAACTACATGTAGATAGCAACAAAAACGAAAATAATAAACCTGAAAGGCAATGAAGTAATGTTCAAAATATGAATAAATAAGCATAAGAAACCAATGATGATAAAATTTCATGTATATACAAAAAATTTCTAAGTAGGGGAATGGGATAAAAGCATATAAAAAATGATGAACAATATACAAAAGAATCCAAAAACGAATACAACTAGCATCTTGAGAATTAGGTTGGTCCTCTGCTCCCAATTCCATCAGAGGAAGTTGAATCAAGCATTAGAAGCTGGTTTCCACCCATTGTTAAAACCTATGATAATAATTTCTTCTCCGGTACTAGAGGCACCTAAGCATGGTGTGAGATACAATCTCAGTAGGAGAACACCCATGGTGTCAAGCCATTTCTATTTCCTGCATTGATACATATGATGTTTTCCATATTAATTAAAATGTAAGACATTATTAAATAACTAGAAGAATTGTACCAGGTTCCATTTGGAAACCCACCCAACTACCTACTCTGACCTATTCTGGTGATTTTGAACCAAAGGAAATTTACACTAGTAAAGTGATTAAGGTATAGTTCTATAGGCAGGATTATCCCATGATCATTTTTAGGATTGGAGGAAACATCCCTACATTATCCTATCCATCCATAAATTTCCCACTCTAAAACATTCATTTAGCTATGAAAACATTTAAATCATTTATTTATAAAATATGTCAAGGCACCTTGATCCCGTCCTTGAAAATCCTAGAGGAATTTATAAGTATCACTCAATGGTCATGGTGAAATAACAATGCTATGGAGTCCATCCAAGTTGACCCAAATATGAATTCCCAAGTATCACTCTCACATGGTGTGAAACCAGCTCAAACAAACCTTTAAGTCTAAACCTAGTATCGAACGTAGGGGCATGTGTCACTCTAATGGCATGGTATAAGCATTCGTTCAACCGAGTCTATCCAATGGGTATCTCTTATGGAACAGGTAACACTCATCTGGAGGCAAATATAAACAATTCTTGAAAAAACCATCCTAGGAATATATGGTATCATTCTCGGCATGTCTAATAAACATTAACAGTTATGGAACAATGCATAAGAGTCTGTAAAAGGTTTAATTAAGTGAGAAATCCCTAATTCACCCTTGGTAACAAGGTAAAATCATGAAACAAGAAATGCAATTAAAACTAATCAAGTGGGAGGTCCCATTTCATTTAGTTCAATCCATTAGATCATATTAGGCCTGTTATCCATGGTGTTTCATTGATAATATTCCATTTAAATAACATGGAATAATGAAAGGACACTTAACCAACTCAAAAGAAGTTCACCAATCTATATGTGGCGTGGGATAAGGCTATTCTCTATCATCAATATCCCTAACAATTGAAAACATAACTAAAGGAATTAAATTTAAAACATGTTCCCTTAGAAACATTTCACAAACCAAGGAAAATTGATAATGGTTTAATTTTAAGTAAATCCCAACACATTTGGGTGGCATTTATCAAGGATATCAACCAACGCTGTTGATTTTCTGCACAACCAAACAATATAAAACAATGGGAGGAATTAAATTTCATTTAATTTGATAAATTAGGAGTGAAGCTGGAAAATATGGGCTCACGATACAATAGAAAGATTTATGTAATGCAAAAAATATGATGTAAACGGGTATGGTAACCTACCTTATCCTCGTAGATCATTCCTCATAAAGTGATAATTTTTTATTCAACCTATATTGGATGAAATTGATGAAACATTAAAATTCCTCGAAAATAGGAAAAAAAATTTCACACCAAAATTGTGAAATATATTTGATGATAAAATTATATAAGATGTATGAGTGGGGTTAGCCTTACCTTGAGGACTCATATGCTTCTGATATATTGACAAATGGATGGAAGACAAAGAAGTTAGCAAGGATCCATGAAAAGGAGGGATTTCATCTACAGGAGGATAAGAATACAGGTCAACACAAAAAATGAGAAAAAGTGAATAAAAAAGTATGTTTTATAATGAAAATGGGTAAAATGTGTACTTTCACCTATTTCTAACACTACAGTTAGTTTGGCTGCTTTGTTTGGCCAATATCTTTTGCCAAATGTGCTTAGTTCACTGCTACATTGGGGTTCCCCACATGGTTTTTACATGCTTTGACCTACTATGTGAAGAACATGTAAAATCTAGCAGCGCCATTTCTACAATAGGATTCATGGATGTGAACCATGGGGTTAAAGACTTCAAACAAACCATATGGCCCCTACTATTTTCCCATTTCAAATAACCAGTCTTTGAACGAACCCCGAACATTCCAAGGCCCTCCTTGACATGATGAGGAATTATTTTTAGGGTCATTTAAAGGAATGTGACTAAAAAATTCATGATTTTTACCTTTATGAGAAACCGGGATGTTACATCCTCCCCACTTCAAGACAACTTTCCCCTGAGTTTCTTTTATGAGGGTAGTAGAACTTCTTCATAGAGGAGTTTCAGCCCCTGCACATGTACATCAACTAATTGATCCCAAGTCTCATCTTGTACATGTCTATTCTTCCAAATAACCAAAACTAGAGGAACTTATATACCTTGGATAACCTTCATGTTATGATCAATGATATGCATCATATTCTCCTTGAAGGGAATATTTGTTTCCATCTTGATATCATCTGTTTCAAATGAATGAGACAGATTGACATGATACTATAAAAGAAGAGATATTTGTAGACATATAACTTTGAGGTAACAACAAAAAATAGGCTACCATCCCAAATATCTCCACTATCTCAAAAGTTCTGACATATCTCAGTGATAAATATCCCCATCTTCTGATTTTTTGGTGACCCAACTAGGGTGATACATGCAGAAAGACCTTGTGTCCCACCTCAAACTCAATTAGTCTACGATGATGATCATTATAAGACTTTTTTCGAGACTAAGGTATATTAATACACTTCAAAATCTATTGTATTTTCTCTAAAGTCTATTATACCAAATAAAAAATTTGTAGAGCTAACTCACCTACCTCAAGCCAGTATAGTGGTGAACAAAATGGTCTACTATAGAGAGCCTCGTATAGAGCCATCTGAATTACTTCCTGAAAGCTATTACTGTAGGAACTCTAAACTACAGGAATATTCTTCTCCCAGGAACCATCAAAATTAAGGATACATGCATGTAACATCTCCTCTAACGCCTATATGGTCAACACAGACTTACCATCAGTCCGAGGGTGATTTGAAATACTCAAAAGTACTTATGAACCTGATTCTTTTTTCAACACTTGATAAAACCATGAATTAAATATGGAATCATTGTCTAATATGGAAGAACATGAAACACCATTGAGTCTCACTATCTCTAGAATGTATAACCTTCCTAGCTCATCAATATAAGAATTCTCCTAGATAGGTAGAAGGTTCATTAATTTGGTGAGCCTATCAATAATATCCCACACTAAATCACTTCCTCAAGGGGATCATGGAAAGGATATAATGAAATACAAGGTGACATTATTATATTTCCACCTAGGAATGGAAAGAGGCTTAAGAATTGCAGAAGGATGCTGGTGCTCTTTCGTTACCTACTAACAGGTGGAGAACTATGTGATAAAACTCACTATATTCCTCTTTATACCTAGCCACCAATATTTACGGTGGATATTTTGATCCATTTTTGTGAGTCCAGAATGAAATTCCCAAATAAAGGTATGTGTAACCCTCATCAACTCTTCTTGTATATCTAAAGGTACCCATACATGGTCATGGAAGATTAAGATCTCACTACCATAAACAACCCATCCAAAAGGTTGGTTCTCTCCTATGACACTCTATATCAAGACAAGGCCATTAGAATCCAATAATTGTCTCATCGAGACCCACTCCAGGAGAGAGGAAGTCACATCTAGAGCTAGTTGACCTATTTTTAATTGCTGATCTTGAACCTCAATATGAATTTTAGAAAACAAGGCCATCAACATCTACTCATTTCTGGCCTTCTTGATGACTTGAGTCTATGTTTTTGAGCTCATAGAATTATCCACTGCATTACCCTTTCTGGGTACATAATAAATCTCAATGTAGAACAAATATAGGTATTCCACCAACCTACAATACCTCAGATTAAAGTCTCACTAAGTGGATATGTATTTGAGACATTTATTACCCATGTAGATGATGAATCTACCACCAAAAAAATATTCCCTCCAATACCATAGAGCATGAACTATGACTAGATGATTGATATCAATCATATGATATTTCCTCTCATGAGGACTCAACTGATGGGATCTATATGACATGACTCGATCACCCTACATTAGAACTATACCTAGTCTGATTCAAGAAGCATCATAACAAACAATAAATCCTCTACCCAACTCAAGAAGAATTAGAATCAGAGTTGAAGTGATTCTCCCTTTCAACTCTGGAAAATATTTCTCATAAGCTTTAGTCTAGTTGAACTTCACACCCTTCATGGTCAATCCCATAAGAGGAATTTCTAGCTATGAAAAGAATTCAATGAATTTCTTGTAATAGCTAGAAATACATAAGAAGCTGTGTATGTCAAAAAACTTATTTGGATAATCCCAGGAAACCAGGATGATCACCTTATATGGTTTAACATATACCTCTACCTATAAAATGATATTACCAAGAAGTGAACCTTACTGACCCAAATGTGGTACTTAATGAGATTTCCATATAGATGGTGCTCTCATATTGTACTCATCAAAATATTAATATAATTTTCATGGTCATATATGGAGCAAAAATACACTAAGATGACTTCTACTAATACCACAATGAAGGAATCATGAAACGGGTGGAAACCCCAATTTATCATAACAACAAAGACTGCAGGCGCATTCATCAAACCGAATGACATGACCAGATTCTCGTACAAGACATACCAACTCCATAATGTTGTATGTGGTATTTCTTATGGCCTCATAAGAACCTGATGATATCCCGAACTCAAATGAATCTTATATAAAATAGCTTCTCCTTGGATCTGGTCTAAGAGGCCATCTATACAAGCCAATGGATACCTGTTCTTCTCGGTAATCTGGTTCAGTCGATAGTAATCCATGAACAACATAAAAGTACTTATGCCTTCTTGAAAAAAATGAAGGGTGAACCGCACAATGATGTGTTGGGTCATATGAATACCTTATCCTCTAAGTATTCAATCTGCTTATTGATTTCCTAGAGCTTTGTAGGTTCCATCCTATACAGAGGAATAAATACGGGTGCTACACCTGGAACAAGCCTGATAGTGAATTAAATTTCCCTATTAGGAGGTAAGATGGAGAAATTATTATCGAATACATCCTTGAAGTGATCCACCATAGGAAAGAATTCATCTTACTACATCCCCTAGTCACTCATAAAGAGACTGACTATCTGGGCAATAACGCTCCATAGGATAGTTTGATTGAGTCAAACTTCACTATCCTATAGAACCCATTCATCCTCATGGATATATGTGTTTCTCTAGGGTGATGTAAATGACACTCAATGATGATAGAAATATTCATATACATGATAAGGAACAATCCAATCCACACTGAGAATGACGTCGAAGCCAGTCATCTCAAGAAAATAGATACTCTATAGAAAACGGTACCCACCTATCTATAGGGGAACTCCTTGCACTGTCATATACCCTTTTCTCAAACCCAAAATAACATGTAGAGGGCCATAACACAACTAGAACACCCAATCACAAATCTAAGACTTCCCATAGGTGTAATAAGTAAAAATAAGTATGATGAACCTGTATCAAATAAGGCAGATAGTAAAGTAGAAACTACATGAATAGTTACTCTAACTATAGATGAACTTGTAGTATACTCCACTAGTGTATGATTGACAACATAGATATGGTCTGTTCCAATCCCCTGGGAAGCTGCATAAGTACCCTAGGTAGGTCTACTCTACTAATGAAGAGACTTTGAGGCCTAAATGCATAGGACTGAATAGACTATAGAAGACCAGTTTCCTACATATTGAGGTGTCACTAACCCTACACATGAACACGGTGTCAGCACAGAACCCTTCTCACTTGGAACTTATGAAAAGGACGAATAGTAACATTAGTGGGGACCCATCATTACAGAAACCCGATACTCGAATGAGTTCCTCATACACTGGGAATTTTTGTGAGTAGTTCTTATACATTGGTAACACACCACAAGGATATCAGTACAAGAAAGACAATTGGTACTACCCTTAGGCATACCATCTATGTGTTACCTCTTTCCACTGGGTAAACCACTGCTCAAATTCCTGGAAGATGAACTACCCTGCTTGATGATTCCTGATTCCCTCAAGTTTTCCTCGGTGATAAGTGCTTAGTTTGCAATCAAAAAAATGGTGGTCAGATGAAATATGTTCTTATTCAAGAGGATAGAATAAGAAACCCCATACTCATAACACCTCATAGTATTCAGCTTGTCACCATGTACAGTCGATTAAAAACTTTTCAATTCTGTGAAGGGTGGTGAGTATTAAATAACTTACATTTAACCTTTTTCAAGGTGCATGAGTTCCCAAACTAGATCCGTTCTCAATGTATCTAAGAATAATTAGTTGAAAAGGGATACATAGATAATCTTACCAGATCATAAAATTATGTCAACCTTATTAAATTATGACTTACAACCAACTCTTGGCAGAGTCAAGTAATAGATTGGTCACATGCTTGACCATCCACTATAGAGGAATCTCGATGTGATCAAAGATAGAAACCATATCCTATAACAAGGACTCAATTACCTGAGGTCCTCCATCTATTGAGAAGGGGAGAGGATGTTGCTACTATAAATCCTTGGACATCTCTTCTATATAAAATAATGTTTGAGGAACACCTTTCAATGACTAAATGAAGTAAATAATTCTATCTCAGAACTAAGAATCATATTCGTGTAGAAGATCAATTGGAGGAGGTGAATACGGTGTCACTACAGGAGATATCTCCTGTAGATCATGTCCAAAATCATCAAAATTATGCTCATCTTCACATTCCTGGTGTGTAGAAAAAGGTCATCGTGGAGGAATATCTCTACAAATTCCATACACATACCTTAGATAAGGTTTATAAGTGATAGGAAATACCGTAAGAATGTAAAAGAGCCAACCTAAATTACTAAAGAAACTAACCCCTATGCCTACTCAATGAGAAAGGTATGGGTGATAGATTGAGAAATAGAAATATTAGATAAGACACTACCTATGGCCCTCAACAAAGGTTGGTTCATTCTAAGGATCCATGTTCCCTTTTAAAAAAGGCAACCATTACATTATTAAATAACACAAACGCATTTTATTTCACTAGATTCATTTTTTAATTGTTTATTTAAAACACAATATAATCAATTTCATTGAAAATTCCAACCCATAAAGTCCCATACACCTTATAAATTCATTTTGACACATCAATTAACTTTATCCTGACCTTTCCACAATATATAGGGGTGTAACAGGACTCAATAAGATCTTTGATTGAGTGAACATCCTGTAGAACACACCCATAGAAACACTAATATCTCATCATCAGTCAAATAAACCGATTATGTCATAATCAGAAGTATTCTCACACTACAAGTCATAACAAAAAAAGGAAAAAACAACAATGACATTCAATATAGGCAATGCACACTGAGATTTGATATGGAATGGCATAATGCATTGAATTTTAAGTCATATTGTTCCTAGTATGATGCATGGTTTTAATATTCCCACATATCATTGGGGTAAAACAATATATATCCCATAAAAACCAATACAATATAAACCAAGCGTGTCACCCTATGGTGAAATCCATGAAACCGTAACCAGGGAAATCAATAAAAGAATTTACCCATCCTAAGAAATTAGGGTTTCCCTTATGCATGGGGTAGCAACTACCAGGCACAAGCTGATGTCCAAATTCATATATCCTAGTCTCCTATCTAACTAAAACAGTAATACAAAAAGAAAAATGATCTAATTCCAAATTGTAGCATCCAATCCTAGGTTCTACATACCGGTTCCCTAAGGCTATTGTCCACAAGATCTCAATAACATCTCCCCAAACACCATAGGATATCGACTAGCAGTGATGACCATGGGTTAGTCTATGGGGAGACTATTCCCTAATTTATTAGAGTAGATAACAAGAATATATATAAATAAGAACCATTAAAAATAATATCAATATACATATAATAGATAAAGTCAAAATCATAAACATGAAAGGTAATAAAGTAAAGTGAGGAAGATGAATAAATAAGATGATGAAATTAATAATTATAACATGTCATGTCAACACAAAAAATGACCAGGTATGGGTAAGGGATACAAGTATATAAAACATGCAGACTAAAATATAACAGAATCCAAAAATATTTATAGATAGCATATCGATCATAATCTTAGTCCTCTTCTCCCAACTCAATTCCATGAAGTTGTATAATTAATAGGAATATAAAGGATTCCCTTTTTCTGAATCCACAATCATAAAGTCTATCGGGTACCAGAGGCACCCGAGTAGGGTATGAGATAAAATCTTAGTAGGTCGGAACCCATGATGTCAAGGCCTTTCCTTTTTGAGTGTTGATAAATAATAAGGGTGCCATAATTAATTCAAATACAATATAATATTTAATTACTGGAATCGTTGGATTGGGTTCCATTTGGACACCCACCAAACTACATACTTCGACCTAAGATGATGACTCTAAAATAAAGGAAACCTAAAATTGTAATGTGTGTAAGGTGTAGTTCCATATGATGAATTGTACCCAAGATTGTGGTTGGGATTGATGGAAACATCCCCATTTTTTCCTAAACAATTGAAAAATTCCCATTCCAATACATTCATTTAGATTTGACAAAATATTAATCTTTTATTTAAAAAACAAGTCGAGACACTTAGATTCTGTCCTTGGAATCTTGAAAGGACTTTCAATGTATAACTAGAAGGGATCGATGGAGGACCAATGCCATAGAGTCCATCCTAGGTGACTGAAATATAATTTCCCAAGTATCACTATGGCATGGTGTAAAAATAGTTCAAACCAACCTTCGAGTCTGAACCTTGTATCACATGTAGGGGCCCGAGTCTACCTCATGGAATGTTATAACCAGTTTTACCATCGAAACCATCCAAGGGGTCTCCATTAAGAATCTAATGACAATCATATAGAGTTAAATATTAATAATTCTCAAAAAAAATTCCCAAGAATATATGGTATCATTCATGGCATGTCCGATAACCATTAACAGTTATGGAAGAAGGCACAAGAGTCCATCCAAGGGATCCTCAAGTTCTAACCCCTTGATTCTTTTTTGGAAACATGTTAAAAGTGGTAATGAGAAATTAAATTTATAACTAATCAAAGAGTAGATCCCATTTCATTTAGTTCAATCCATTAGATCTCATTTGTCCCATTACACTAGGTGTATCATTGGGCATAGTTCATTTAACTCACATGAAACAAGGCAAAGACACTTATCCTACTCATATTAAGTCTGCCCATCCATAAGTGGCACGAGACAAGGATAGTCTATAGGATCAAATTACCTATCAACTGAAAATATATCTCAAAGCATTCAATTTAATTTATGAACGCATATAAAAATTTAATAAACCAAGTAAAAGGGGAAAAGTAACATTTTAAATAAATCCCAACCCACATTGGTGGAACATCTCAAGGCGATCAACCCCCAAGGTTGATTATTTGTATAACTAGGAAAATCAAAAACTACACACGGCATTAAATTTCATTTAATTTGATAATTTAGGAGTGAATCTGGAAAATCCCAGCTTGTGGAACTATTATGCGTTTTATGGAATTCAATGAAATAATAAAAAATGGAATAACCACCTACCTTAGTCTCGTAGAGCTTGCCTTAGACAGTGCCAGCTTTTTTTTGACATAGATTGAAAGAAATTGACAAAACCGTAAAATTAAATCAAAATAAGGTGAAATATTTTACAAAAAAAATAGCACAACAAATATGAAGATAAACATCGATAAGAGGTATGTGTGCGGTTATCCTTACCTTATGGAGTCCAATGTATTTGACAGATTGAGAAATGGACATCGAACTAAGGATTTATCATGGATCCAAGAAAAGGAGGTATTTGATCTAGAAGAGGAGAAGACTTCTACCATCATTAGAAATGATAACAAGGTAAGATGAATTTATTTTTTATAATTAAATGGGGTAAAAGTGTAATTTTACCCATTTTTAACACTACACATGGTTTAGCCAAATTGTGCACCAACAATGCTCAATTCACTACTATATTGGGGTTCTCCACACAGTTTTTTAAACGGTTTGATTAAACATGAACAAATAGTGAAAAATATATATTTCTCATGTCTTCAATGGGACACACGACTGTGTGCCATTGGGTGTATGGATTTAGGCAAACTGTGTTGTCCCTACTGTTTTTCTCATTTTGGGTCTCTGGGATCTGAACACTCCCTAGACTTCCTTGACCTCATTAGGCATCATATTTAGTGATTTTTAATGGAATATGAACCAAAAATAAATGGTATTTACCTTTATGAAATGCCAAGACATTACATTTGTATTGATCTTTTAGAAATCTATAATGACCTTTTGACGAGACCAGGGCCTCTAGGTTATGGGGAGGACGTTTTTGAATAGATTGTGGATGATATTGGTATAGATATGTAGCTCATGATGATTGACTAATCGAATAAGGATAATTTCCTTATACATGGGATGAGAGGGGAAGCGTTGGAATTACTTAAAGTATTAACTTAATATATGTTTACTTCCATATTAAATTGGAACAATATTGATATATTTCAATGATAGGGTGAATAATTTCCAAAATCTTCTCATCTAATAATATTTAGCCATGTTTTTGTGATGTTTTAACCCATATATATTAGTTTCAATATATTTTTGACTATTTTAATTATTACCATGATGATAATGTTTTTTATTCATTAAGTGTAAAGAGAGATAAAATAAATGGAAAAGTGAACATTAAGTAGAAAATGGATGATATTATATACCAATAACTACAAAATGAAAAATGAAAATATTGTTATCAATTATATATCATTTAAGAAAATATTATTTAACCTCAAATACTATTTATGTCATTTTCAAGACTATTCACATAATTGAGTTAAAATATAACAAGATAATAATGTAGTTATAAAATATAAAATTACAACACATCATGTAAAAATTATATTTATCTAAAACATTCATGGATCACCTCCAAAAAAATTATTACATTTTTATTAGATCATTTAATTCATTTTATACCCATTACACAAGCACCATTTCAACATTGAGTAAGCATTTATGTTAATTATTTCATCACTAAAAATTAAAAATAAATTACCATAAAAGTAAAAAATTTATTCATAATAGAAATAATGATCTATAACAATTCATTATTTATTTTTATCCTTGTTAAAACATAACATACATCTTAAAATCAAAAAAGTGACATTTTGGAATTATTCTTCAATTATAATAATATAAGGAATTTATCAAGGGAAATGGAAAAAAGTTAATAATTTCAAATATTTGATGGGGATGTTCTTAGAAAACTCATCCAATAGATTACTGTAAATTGTTATAAGGATTTTAAATCCTCTTCCCATTATTTTTATCCCTATTTAACCCAAATTACCCTTTATTATGGTTATTAATATTTGACATTGTTATTATTAGTTATGCACTAGAATAAAATAAAATTATCTAACAAATAAGGAAAAGATAATTCAAAATAGGGAACAAATTTAATCAATTTTTTTCTAATAAGTGGATGAAATTACATTTAATAAAATCTTGAAAAACATAATGAAAAAAATTTAAAAAAAATCATATTTATGTTTATAATTTTTTTTATATCCAAATTATACATAATTTTGATTATAATGGTATTAATTGGATTAGGTTTAATAAAAATGAAAGAAATTAAAACCATTTCAAAAAATGGTTGTTTTTTAATACATGAAATGAAGTGATTTTTTTATAAAATTCTTATTTTCACTTTTCACTCAACAATCAACCATTTCATAAAAATAAAAAAACCATCCTACGCATTTTCTGAAATGATTATTTAAATAATGAAATCCATTTTGAAAATAAAATTTTTCGAAGTGGTAGAAATTAATTATAATATCCACACACAAAATGTATTATAAACCATTTTTAATGAAATAATATTTCTGATTCATATAAGGACATTACTAAAAAGGGGGAATATAATTATTTTTGATTAATAAGTACATTTGAATTATATAAAAACATTATAAATATTTTTAATAAAATGTGATATTCTTATTAATACCACAAATTTTAGGATCTCATCATTATATAAGCTCAACCAACTCATCATAAGAACATATATAATCTATAAAACATAAAAAAAAGGTCTTATACACTCTCCCATGGGAGATAAATCTCAAATGAGAGTAAACCCAAAAAATGTAATAAGTGGAAACCATATCATAGACCAAAAAGTCCATCATACACAAAACAAATAGTGTTACAAGAGAAGAGCTAAAAATCAAAATTCTCAGGGTTCTAACTGTTCATTTGTAACTCTAGTTCTAAAGTATTAACCTTCTCACTACCATACTATAATAATACAAGAACCAAGGGAATATCACGCCCATGCAACCCCTTCTCTGGGATGTCAGGGATGACCAACTTTTGATCCACAAAGGTCACATCATCTTCAACATCGACCTCTCCCTATTAGATGACATTAGAGTCATCATGAAGATAATGATAGAGATGAATCACATAAAAAACATCATGTATCCATATAATATATGCGGAGAGTGATATCTGATACGCCACATATCCAATACAAGCCAATATCTCTAAATACCCAACAAAAGAGTGAGAAAACATACTCCCACTTCCAAACCATCACTTCCCACGATGATGAGTCACCTTCAAGAACACATGGTCTCCAATGTTGAACACCATAGGTCTCATATGATTATTGACATAGGATTTATAATAATATGGTACTTACTTCATTCTATCATGAATTACTTTTACCATCTTTTTAATCTTATACATTAGTTCATGCTTGAGAATTGTTACCTCTATAACCCTAGTTCAGTATAATAGAAAACATAAAGTCACCATCCAGATCATAAAATGAAGTCGAACCAATGGTGGAGTGGAAAATATTATTATATGCAAACTTGACCATGGTCTGGTGCATCAGCCAAAAACAACAAAAATACATGACACAAAAGTGAAACATGTATTCAATAATATGGATGGTCCACTCTATTTTACCTTCTGTTGGTAGATGAAAAGTAGTTCCAAGGAATAACTAAAAGAAAAAACATTTCCAGATAACTCTCTATATAGTAATTGTAAAATGGGGATCCAAATTATATATGATCATCCTTGAATCTCTATGGAGTCACACCACCACATCCAGATACCATCTCTTTAAAACATCCACTGAGGTCGACTCCTTGATCACAATAAAGTATGATAATTTCTTAAAATGATCTACTATCACACATATAGAATCATAGCCTCCATGAAAAAGAGTTAAATAGGTAAAAAAGTCAGTAAATATTTCCTCCAACTTATATTGGAGAACATATAATGGCTGAAGAAAATCAAAGGGAACATAGTGAAAAATATTCTCCATATGAATGACCAAACATTGAGAAATAAACTCTACAGCTGCACACTTCATCCTAGGCCATAAAAAATGAATTATAATAGCATGTTAAATCTTTGAATCCTCAAGATGTACAAAAAAATGGGAACTATGGAAATCATGGAGAAACATCTCACACATCATCATAGGAATGAAAAGTCGTCCATAGAACAACACCCATTGTTATCCATCCTAGGACCAACCATAAGAGAAATCTATAAAAACAACACACTCCCTCTAGACCTACATTTTATAATCCCACAACTAGGAATCTCCCACCTAATGAACAAATGATGACTATAATATCATCTGGAAATTAAAATATCTACCTCCAACAACTCCCATATCTCGATTTAGCTCTAAGATTTCATCCATCACTCTCTAGGAATCCCCATTATCACATAAACGATCAATACTTGAATTCATTATCAATGAATAATCCAAGAAAATTTCTTGTAACTAGTATATAATAAATCATGAATTCATGATCATACAATAATTTAATCCATAGAATCTGATGAAAGGCCATGTTATATTTGGAGAAGACATTCCTCAAAAATTTATGTTTGGTAAAAACCAAAAAATACCCACTAATGTGGTTATGTTTCCACAAAATCAATGAAAACAAAATTTTCACTAGCACAAGGTAATGGGTGGCATAGTTACACTCATTGGAACATAATTTCAAAGACCCATAAATAATAATTGATCTCTTATGCATCAAATCACTTCCCAATCCATGATTCAAAGCATCATAGAGAATCTCAAATTGAACTCCATTTTTTGGAAAATAATGGACTAGAACGCTTACCAACATCTCGTTTAAAAATTGAATATATTCATGAAAATGGTTATTCTAAAATAAATTTTATTTATTTTTGGTCAAAGATATTTAATTAGTCACAACCTAATAGAAATTGTCTTTGAACATCTTGTAATATAATGTATGACCAAGAAAAAACCTCACCTATTCCACTGTCTTTAATGCTTCCCAATAATAAACCAACCTAATGATTAAATTACTTATATATATACCATATTGGGGAACAAAATTCCCTATGAGGTGAACTTCATGAGCCTAGGAAATATAATTTGAAAATGTATGGAATAAATAGTCAAGCTAAATAACTCTCAAAATGACATGCATATTCTATGTATGATCCTCTTCCAATGTGGAGTACACAAGGATTTCATTGATGATAACCACAAAGAACATAACAAGGAATCACTAGACATTTCATTCATCTAACCCATGAACATGGCTACAGAATTAGTCACACCAAAAAACATCACTATGAAATCATAATGTTCATTAAAACAATTGAATATGGTATTAGTTGTATCCTCTCCCTTCACCCACATCAAATGATACACTAACTATAGATAAATCTTTGATATCCAAATTTCTCACCTCGTATAATCAACGAAATCATAAATACAATGAATATTATATTATTTATTCACTATCACTTGGTTCAATTGACAATAATAAATATAAATTTTCATACTACCATTGTACTTCTTCTTGAAAAAAATGATGCTCCCCAAAGAGACACACTTATCCAAAAAAACTCTCATTATAAAAGATCATCCAGTTTTTCTCAAAACTCTCTCAACATCGATGGTTCGATCATATATAGATACATTTAGATAGGAGATATGTATGGTATTAGTTCAATCCAAAACTTGATATCCCATCAAGGGGGTAATGCTATAACCTCATCTAGAAAGACATCAGGGTAGTCTTATAAAACCCTAGAAAAAACCAACTACTGAACCACTGATATTCTCAACATCAACTCTTCCATAAAATACCAAAATGATAGAAGATGACTCTAACCCATATAAGGGTCTCTATTACCAAAAAAACATTTCTATATCTCCATCAACATCATGACGCACAACATTACTCTTGAAGAAATCCATGATACCTTATAATGAATATAGTTAATCTATGAAAAGTATTATTTCATATAGATATATGTGTAAAGACATGAAATCTTCCCAAGAGTAGTGATTCCATAGAACTAGCACATAGTCTCTACACATATCATACAATTCTTCTTGACCTCCATCTAGGGTATTCAACACAAGGGGAAGTGGAAGTCTCTTTACCTAAAATACAAAATAATGGATGAGGGTAGGTGATATAAAGGATATTGTCACTCATAAATCAATCAAATCATGAAACCATGTTCAAAAAACAAAGGGTACCTCAAATGACGTATGGAATGCCTGGATATGGTGAAGCAAAAGAGTAAATCATACCACAACCCACTCCACTACCTCTCTAAATATGTTTTTGACCACAT
This sequence comes from Viscum album, assembly GCA_963277665.1. Taxonomy (NCBI): domain Eukaryota; kingdom Viridiplantae; phylum Streptophyta; class Magnoliopsida; order Santalales; family Viscaceae; genus Viscum; species Viscum album. The sequence goes on along the minus strand of OY728142.1, from coordinate 1,433,073,827 downwards.
CCATGGCCATAATCTTCACTTTAAGGATAAAGAGAATATTATTTCTATACTATTCCTAACCCATATCCCATATGTTTATCCCAAATTGGAGTACCCTTCTATTGGTTCCTTAGCAGAAACAACCTCAATGGTGTATCCTGAAGAGGAACACTTTGAACATGTTGATTGATAAAAATTCTTGAGAACTATTACTGATGATGACCTTCTAAAATAAAATAAAATCACACATATGAACTCTTGGAATAGATTTAAGATCCTACACCCCCAATGAAAAGAAATAATGAGGGTCGGGACCAACCCATAGCTGACCGAATCCCCTTTTGTCTAGGAAACTAGGTACCTTAAACCACATCTCTACTTTGTGGGAAATCCTAATGACTCCCCTATTATGATGATATAGTTCTAACTAGTGTCCTATAAATAACTACATCTCTTTAAATCACCTTGAGATATTTAATCATCATAAATAGGGTGACCTGACACAAGATCGATGGAGTAAAAGCCTCTTAGAATTTCATCACCCCTACCTCCTCATTATTAAATAGTTCTGAATCATATCATATAAGGTTCTCAAAATGTATCCCAAACTGTCTCATGATTGTAAATCCTCTATTTAATGGTAAGAAGCTCCTGCTGATAGTCACCTTCAGGATAAAAAAATGCTCAAAATTTGTCTTGGAGATTTTCCAATGAGACCGCTGACTCATTTAAATCCATGAGGATGAAGACCCACCACTGTCTCACTACTCGATGTAGCATCATCACAAAAAATGAAATTGAGTTCTTCTTATGATCACTGGTAAAACTAAAATATATATCCTTGAATATGAAATGTTGACCTTGTATTCTATAATCTCTCTTGAAACCACATTTAGAGTTTTCTCATCTATGTTACATTTTCATCGACCTCTAATCTATGGTGATCGATTGGAACATTTATCTAATCATCTTCGACATAAACATGATGAGGATATTAACTTGGATCTAAGCCAACAAAATGAAATAACTGTTAGATCTCATTAACATGGAATATAAAATATTCAACATTAATTAATTAACTTATTTATTAAATTGTTAATGTTTTATCCTATCCCATGGTCAATCCATTTTAAACACATGTTATATTATAATGGAGTTATATCCTTTCTTATGCATCACCCCTATTAAAAAGTATAATTTCTTTTAGTAGGCTCTATAAACCTAAAGGTCTATGCATTAGATATCAGGCATCCCTAAATACCCATGTCTCAGTCGGTATCCTTTCTTTACATCTCTAACTAAGCCTTTCTAACACTATTTTTCAACCAACCTATGCAACATCACCTATGGATGACTAAAAACAATAAATAATCACTCGACCTGATCCTTTGATACCACTCTCTAAAGACCTCCTCCCAAAAAATAGTACCCATCCTAGGCTGAAAATGGTGGATGAGAGATGGTGACTTCTCATGTCCCAACTCCAGTAGGCCCCAGGTTGGCGACTAGCACCAAGGGTATAATGAGAATTCATCTGGGTTCATTAACCTATAAAAAATATGAGGAATATAGAGATAAGATAGATAAAACAGTCAAAAGCAACATAGAAATATAGTTAAACAAAACCCAAGTGAAAACATGGAATGAAATATAGTACTATTACAATTGAAAGGATAACTACAAGTACTAAAATATAAAGACGTCAGTGACCACAGGGCCAAAACAGCTCTTGAAAAACAATGATCAAGTAATATCTATCCTTTTCTCCAAATATATTTGGATGACCTGGATAATTGTTCATATATACATAGGATGTGGATAACAATATGCTCATTAGGATCATCCCTAGATCCTCTTGTGAAAAAATATAAAGAAATTATAATAAGGCACAATGAAAATAGTGAAACTAACTTGTCTAATAAATAGGTATACTATGTTTCCATCCTCACCATGTCTAACTCACACCAGGGATCACAAAAAAGAGAGAATATAATTTAATAATGAAAAATTAAGCATACCCATATCCATATTCTCCATTGGTATGACACAGTTCCCTAACATCCCACATCCTGATCCATATCTCCCCCAAATAAGCATTCCCAAATACATTTGGGCATGGAATCCAAAATGCTCCTCATCCATCACATCATCACACCATCCCAAACCATATTACCAAATATATTACAAACATAGCTTCTTAAATCCACCACATCTCATATGACATGTATCATACATTGGGTGCTATGTCTCTATCCATTATATCCCACACACTGAGTAAGGTACTTGAATCCACCACAACCTATACACATTATACCTATAATAATACTTTCAATAGTATATCTAGTAATACATGCATGTGAAATAAAAACAATCCATAATAACTCTCTACACATATATGTGGGGATATTAACTAATGTTCAAACCTATACAAGTAACTACCAAGAGATGATAGTGAGGATAGAGGGGGGTTTTAGCCATACATCACCCCACCCCAGGATGTTGGGGAAAAACCCCCCCAGAGTCTACTGGATATCATTCACCCTAACCAACATGGTTGGGGTAGCATATGAAATCATAAAATATAAATGATATAATATATCTAAAAACAAAACTATAGGTACAACCTAATATTAGACTCAAATACATCTAAGATCACTCAAACTAACAACTTCCACAACTAAGGCCTAATATCTTTTTACTGCACAAGCATTTTAAAAGAGCTACATTAATCAATTAATTCCCTTTTATCATTTCCTTTCATTAATTAATTATTTATCAATTAAATTAATCATTAAATTTATTCAATATATCTTTACAATAACCATTAGAAAAAATTCCATTCCCTCCTAACATAATCCAAATAGATTCCACAGTTTTTCAACTTTAACACCTTTTCAGCATTTACATCCCATCATTTCCAATCCCATTGGTTAATATTAATTTATTCATTTTTATAATCATTCCATAAATTACATTATAACGACTTATACATTATATACATTTATATTACATCAAAATTAAATATTTTTAAATAAAAAATATAATAAATCCATGATAGAACCATATAGGTATTTTGTCATTAGAAACTCGTAAACATAAACATCTAGTTCATCAAACATCTACATTGTCTCAAATTTATTTCTTCATAACTAGACACTTTTTTTTGAGATATCTTACATAAAAAACTTTTTAATGACCTGGGGAAAATAAACATGTGAATGGGTGATCTTAAATCCTTATTAAGGACAAACAATATAGATATCAATCATATTATAAACATAAGACATAAAAACATAACATTTGAAAATAATATCCTATATATAATAGATCGTGATATCATGTTATGGGATAAATTATAAGAGTTCAACATAATCATAAAATTTATAACACAAGACCTAAAATTTTGTGGCATTCACATAATAATATAAAATCATTTCATATTTTTCAAGGCTAATTGGAAAGACCATCATAGTAGAAAAATTGCATTAATGAATCGAGTTTACTCATCATTCCATCCCTATATTACTCAATCGGATTTACTTGTCATTCTAGTTCTATCTATCTCACGAGATATAAATATTTACCCAACTAATTGAAGAAATATATAGTCCCCACCCATGTCATAATTAAATCATTCTTATGTGTTTCACAAAAATATAAATAATCCATCATAGCATAACCCAAGTAACAAACATGGGTTTAATAAACATAATTCCATTATAATACCTTTAAAATAAATGGATTTCATAAAAATCATTCCATATAAAACACAATAAAATTATATTAATTATATGGATTGAAACATAACCATATATAAGTAATTTCATCTTATGTGGAATTTTTTTTGATACAACACTTGAAATTAATTTTTGAAAAAAATATCCTTTCTTCATAAAAAATGTTTCCTTTTATCAAAATGCCTGGAAATTTTAAAAAGTGAATTTATTATAATATAAACATGAAATAATGTAGGAGAAACATCATATAAATAACGTGTTGTGAAGATTTAATTTTTTTTCATGTCATATAACTTAAACAATCATTCTCTTCATAATTTTGCTAAAAAAAAATAGTACCTCGCATCCATTAACAAAAAAATTATTTATTTCGTACCATTTAATAAAAATTAACTAATGGAAAAAATTTACTTTAAGAAATTATAGAAGAATAGAAATAATATTACATATTTAGTAAATAAGGATGTGGATGATAAATGTACCCCATTACAAACTTATGTATAAACAATCTCCAATAATAAAGAGATTGTGAAATAATCCCTTACATAGGCCCGATTTCATTTTTATGTATCTGAAACTCCTATATAATGATTTAAGTAGTTTAATTGATGTATTCCAGAATCATAGTCATTTTTATGATATAATATATTATCATATTATCATCCATTTTTTAGTAACATTATTACTCATCCATGGAGTATTAACTTCTTTATTTTATTTTTCATGTTGTGTTAGATAAGTTAATGTTTCTCGTTTTATATTGTAATTATATCATTAAAAAATGATATTAGTATAATATATATCATATTTTTTCATTTAATTCATTTATAAAATTTTTCTATAATGAATATCATGTATAATGAATTGCATCGCATTGTGGATGCGGTAAGTTGCACGTACGCATGAACGACGATATCAATCTCATAATTATTTAATGGTATTGAAGTAGATGATGTATAATATTTCATAATAAATATAATTTTATAATAATAGTATATATTATTTAATTCCATCATTATAATAATCCATGTAAGGTGGTGGTGAAAAAATAGATTACACCACAATGTGGAGACGGTAAGCAGTATGTATGCACACGAGGGGATTTCATTTTTTATATGATGGATAGAAGATGGAATATGGTAGTTTCATAATCATAATAAAATCTTATAATATATGTGATATTAGAGTTATTAATTTATAATGAAAAATTTCCTAATGAGGAATTAGAATAAGAAAAAAGTTTGAAAGAGTCAATAGTGGAGATTACATCTTCCTCGACGTTCTTCCTCTAAATCTACTCTTGGAGCACTAGAGTTAGTATTTAAAGAAGGAAAAAACCTCTATAATTTATCTAGAGAAGTTTTTAAGGAAAATTATAGGGTATGTCCGAGTTTTAAGGCTTGAAGTGATGTGAAGAGGTGAGGGAGGGGGAACCCTTTTATAATTGAGGTGAAAGGCACTTTTGGAAACCTCAAAAATATTAATTGGTAATAAAATAAAACCCCATACAAAAACCTCCATAATATACCAATTATGAATTTGAGATGATATAGGGTCGTAATATCATCAACCAATAATTTTTTGATAAGTTTCATATCAATTATAACCTTATCTATTTAATTAACACTTAGTGATTCTATTTTTTTAACTAGTGTAACAAATAATTCAATATTAAAAGGGTGTGATATTTATTTACTTTATGTAAAATAGACCAAAAATAAATAAAAAAAATATTTTATACCATATAATAATTAATATATATATGTTGGGCAAAAATCCCTCAAGGTAACATTGCAGTATTTTTTGGTTGATTGTGTTTGTTGACAAAGCAGGTTTTCATGGATATTTGTCGAGTTCCCAAGAAGTTGTTGACATTCCTTGTTGACAAAGAATGATGACAAAGGAAAGGATGATCTGGAGGCGGTAAAAAAAGAACAGTACAAGGTGGCGCCGTTTCCCAGTGTTTGTCAAATTTTTGGGGTCCAAAATTTGGAGTTTGATGAGCATCGCGAAAATAGGATTTCCATGAAGAGAATAATTTAATATGGAAAAGGCATGAATTTAGCGAAGATAGGATGCATGGTTTGGAAATTGCGAAGACCAGAAGAATGGAGGTGGTGATGCTTCGCAATTACGTCACGTTTCGCAAACGACAGAGGCTGAAGCGCATCGCGGTGGTGAAGGGCTTTGCGAGGGAGCTTCGCGGCGAAGGCACGAAGGAATGTTGGTCTTCGCGAGGGAGCTTCACGGAGAAGTCGTGAAGGTATGTTGACGGTGATTCTTCGTGACTATGACAAGCATCGTAAACGGAAAAGTTCCATGGTGCTTTGCGATTTGGACAGAATTCCGGAAGAAACTTTGGAGCTTCGCGATTTGAAATGACGTTGCATTGACTTCGCGTGGAAAGTTCGAGGGTCGGTGGAATCGCATATAAATAGAGGCCGACCCCCTCGAGAGAAGCAGAGAGAATTTTCCGAGAAAATCCATTGCTCTCAGTTTGCAGAGGTGGTTCGCGGAGGCAGTGCGCTTCGTGAAAGGGGAGCTTCGCGGCGGCTATTCTAGCTCCGTGAAAGGTGTGTGCCCCGTGTTGGCTCGGTGAGCTTTGCGGAGAGGCAGGAGCTCTGTGACGGCCTAAGCATTGTGATGGTCTGTGCATCGCGAGAGTGATTCGTGAGAGTGCTTCGTGTGAGAGCTTGCGAAAAAGCAGGAGCTTCGCGAAGGCTTGTTTGAGTTTCGTGAAATTGGGATCCTAGCGAAGTAGGGTGCTTCGTGAAGGTCTTTCCAAAGTTGTTTTCCCAGTGGATAGTGGCAAAGGGATATTCATCTATGGGTGAAAGTTGAACTTCAATAGAGCATCTACATACAGAGAAAGATGCATTCCTTATTCGAAATGAAGAGTCCTACAGGTCTATAAACTGTGAGTGAATCCCTTCACAGAGCAGTGAGCTTAGGAAGAGGAAGAAGGTGATCCTCTCCACCGGCAGTGAGCCAGAGAGAGAGAAATAGGGAGTGACCCTTGGGAATGCAGTGAGCTGACTCTAAACCTTGTATAGGCAGTGAGCCTGGGCATAGAAGTGATCTTGGCTGAACATTGTAATCCACAGCCAGTGAAGTTTACTGGACTTGGTACGACCGGCAACCTGTCGGCGTATGCTCCTTGGACGTAGCCCTTAGCAGTGAACCAAGTAAAATTGATGTGTCATGTGCTTGCTTTACTTTCTGTTTATTTTGTGCAGCAGGAAAGAGAGAGAAGAGTGTTTTGCTTAACAGCGAAACAAGATCAGAACGGGCTTTAATTTTTAATTAGTCATACCGTGATTCACCCCCCCCCCTCTCAGGGTATTTATCCTAGTGGACCTAACAATATATTTTTTATTATGTTTTCTGATTTTTAAATAATATATAAAACATTATTTTGATAAAAAACCAATAGTGCCAATTTTCACTCTATCAAATTCATTAATTTTTATAAAATATTAAGATAAAATTTAACTTCAAACCAACTATTTTATTATATTTATAATAGGTAAAGTTAATCTATAAAATTCATTAGACATGTTAATTATCCCAACTTATTTTTACTTCAATTTTTTAATAACATTTATTTGGTATCTTTATTAATCAAATAATCACTACCTCAATGTTGTGTAATTATTTAATATACTTATTTGTTGAATAAAAATTAAAAATAGAATTCTATAATGAAGATAAATATGTTATATTTCAGAATATTATTTTTAGTTGAATTTATATTATGGAAAATCCAATATTTAAAATAGTATACTTATTAAATTATGAATTTGACAACATTGGAATCACTTTAAATAAAATAATATAAGTATCATAATCTCTTTTATATAGATCCAAATGTCCAATTAATCAACCTTTTAATGATTATGGCCAATATATAATCTACTAATATGATTTTCCATGTGTTTACATATTTTAAAGGGTATTATTATTTTAATTGAAACTATATTATTGAGTTTTCATCAAATAAATAATTTATATGTCATTAATGTGTAATATATTAATGTAATTTATTTATTTCCTAAAAATTAAAAAAAATTAACATGATAAATAAAAACTTATTATATTTAAAAATATTTTTTATAGTAAAATTTATTAATTTTATAACCCAATATTGCAAATTATTTAGTTATTAAAATATTTGTGAGACATATTTAAATTTCCTTTAAATAAAATTAAATAAATGTCCTAATATTATCCAAGTTGATTCAAATGGAAACCATTTCGACCCAAGGCTGATTGAGGTAAACAAAAAACATCCAATAATATTATTAAAATTTTTAAGGTAATTTTACAATAATATTATTAGCCCTAATTACTTGATTTCCCTTTTTACCGTATTAATAAAAATATACCGAAGCTAATATTCATAATGCTCAAATATAAAATAAATATATTTAAATAATTTTATACTACTGATTCCAAATATAGAATACATTTTTCCAAATTCAAAACATATAAATTTTAGTAATTAATATAAAATTTTTCCTATTTTTTGAAATAGATAATGAGAATTAAAATTTAAAACATTACCAAAGATAGAAATGTTTTTATATATAAATTCAAAGTAAAATTAATTCTAATGAAATACATTATATCTAATGATAAAGATATATTATATTTATGCATTAAACCCATTAAATATTATATATTTTCTGTATAAATTATATCGATGAAAAAAAATTGATTTCATTTAAAATTTATTGCACGTTTTACTATTCATCAAAATTTAAATGATATTTGAAAAATACTAAAATTTCATCCACAGAAAAATTTTATATCTTGATTCCAAATAAATTTTTTATATTGTCATATAAAAATTATTATTGGGTTGAAATATTAATTTTAAAGGGGTTCTTCTTTAAATGTTAGAAAATCACCCTTTTGAAAAATGTAGGTTTATATACATCAAATATGGTTTATTCATACACTATGTCTAAAATATCTATTGGATGAATATAAAATTTTTTTTATTAAGTATATAACATTTATATTAAATTAATCACATTTTCTAATATTAATTCAAATATACAAATATATAATTGATTTATATTTTTCGTAAATATTTGGTAGTGAAAGACATCACCATACATTTTCATAAGTTGGTTATATTTATTCCTGCTAACCTAACGACCAAGATAAAATGGTAATTTTATTCTATTACAATCTCATGGTTCTTCTAAACTCATGATTCTGTGTAATACAAGACACTGAATAATTATAATTATTTGAAGAAAATATTTCATAAAAATATTATGGTGTTAAATTCTACCCCCATAATCTAAATTTATCCATCAAAATTCATCAATTGGATACATAAAAAAGAATAAATATCTCCCTTATCATATCCTTAAGTTCCCACATATCATACTCAAATTGGTGGTCCTCCATAGAAAATTATCCTAGTGAGTGGTCAGGTTTCGTATTACATTCTAACTACGACCCAGAATCTCTACCGGTTATTATTCATAAGATAGATCATTCTACAATGGTACAACTTATGAGTTTAGTAGATAAGAAGGATCATGTATGTACTTTCTCAAGAGATATATATGGATCACATCATGAACTTGAGAGAGATTTAGTGGAAGTACTGATCAATAAGCTACCTTCCCAAAGAGGTCTTCATAGGGATCAACCTGAATATTGGAGTGAAAGTTATTGTTGTAATAAAATTACAAAAATGGTAGGTGTTGATCCCAAACACCTTTTAAATCCATATAGAAAACTCACAATATGTATTTTAGAGTTTGAATTTTCCTCTCAGACTAACTATCTGTCTGAGGATGATAAGTAGTGATGAAACATAACTTTGAATCCAGATCCTGACGAAGAATTTTCCAAAACATCAGGATAAACCTCTTATCCCAATTAGATATAATTCAAAGTGACACTCTATGAAATATTAACACTTCCATTACATATATCCTGAAAATATGATCAATATATAAATCTTTTCTAATATCAATGAAGTGTGCCGACTTCATTCGGATATCAACTACAACCTATATATAATTATGTCCTTTAAATGTTTTGGTATGTTTGATTACAAATTCCATAGTGATGTTTTCCCATTTCCATTTTGGTATGGGTAATGGTTGTAACATCCCCTTAAACTTCTATCACTAAGCCTTAACTAGTTGACAAACCAACAAATGAGAGATATATTCGAAAACATTTTTTTTCATGCCATCCCACTAGAAATACGCTTTCAGGTCCCTATACATCATTGTACTTCCATGATGAATAGATAATGAAGAACTATGGGCCTCATCCAATATCTCATTCATTAATTCTAGTATGTGAGGAATTCAAACATAATTCCTAAACCTTTTTATTCCATCACAATCAAGGTTGAATTCAGGACCAATTTTCACCCTCTTTTTTAGTTCTACATCATCCTTCTGCGGATCCTTATTCTTTACTTGTATAGATGGTTGAAAATTTATTTGATAAAGACATGATTTCTCTCATTCCATTAAAATTTCAAGATCCAACCGTTGAAAATGCATAAATTTTTTATTTTTTGAGATCCTCATCATGGATAAGATAACATGGTTCTTTTGACTCAAAGCATATTCAATATTTTCACATTCCTAGGGTGGTGATTTATCGAGCAGTTGTAATATCTAATAAAATAAAACCACCTTCTATGGTGCATATTTAACTCCTTTTGTGTGAAAATATTCTTCAAAATCTTATTGTCAACATAAATATTACACCATTCAACGTAATTTTAATGCCTCTATATCTTTCTTGTAATGAATACTACATCAAACTCCAAATCATTAGTTCGGTAATTTTTCTAAATGATTTTTCAATCTTGCGAGGCATAAGCTATAACTATATCATTTTTCATGATAATAGATCCCGAACTCTTCTTAGATGCATCACCATAGATCACAAACATTTCTCCGCTACAAGGGTGTATGAGCACATGTGCACTGGCTAAAATTCTTTTGAGCTCTTTGAAATTCTATTTACATTCCTCCGTCCACAGAAAAATAATTCCTTTTCAAGTCAAATTAGTGATAGTATTAGTTAATTATGAAAAATATTTCACAAAAATCGATAATATTTAGACAAACCAAGAAAACATTAGATCTCAGTTACCGTTTTTGGTCTCAACCAACTTTCAATAACCTATGTTTTTGTTGTATCCACAAATATCCCCTCTATTGAGATTATATGACCCAAAAAATGAAACTTTCTCAAGCCAAAATTCACACGTGGTAAATTTTTCATAAAAAATATCATTTCTCAAGGTATTTAGCAAAATAATCGAGTGAGCTTCATAATATTACATTCTTTTTGAATATACAAGAATATCATCTATAAATACTACCACAAAATAATCAAGAGAGTCTCTAAGGACTCTATTAATTAGATCCATAAAGATAACAGGGAAATAAGTAAGACCAAAAGGAATCACTATAAATTCATTGTTTCTATACATTTTATGGAATTCCATCATTGGTATACCCTTCTTCTTGACCCTTAATTGATGATATCATCAATAGAGATAAATCTTGGAAAAGTATTGAGCACTGCATAGTTGGTCGAATAGGTCATCAATGCGGGGAAGAGGATATTTTTTCTTGATAGTGATCTTGTTATGTTCGGGATAATCAATGTAGAGTTTCATTGATCCATATTTCCTCTTAACAAATTGAACATTTTCTCCACAAGGTGACACACTAGGGTGTATGAATCCCTTGTCAAGATTATAATTGATTTTCTTCTTCAATCCATGTAATTAACATTGGTCCATTCTATAATGTGTCTTTGATATAGAAATAACACATAGTATGAGTTTTATTGAAAACACAACTTCAAAATTTGATGGAAGACATTGTAATTATTCCGGAAAGACGTTATAAAACTCTTATACAATAGGTGTATTCTTAACGTTGAGTTTCTCTATAACCATTTGAGATAGATAACCTTCATTTATAAGTATCAAGAATCATGAGATTGAATAAATTTCTACTGGAAGGTTATATTCATACCTGCATCGATATATGATCATAGATTGATCAAGAATATGAAATATAACTTCTCTAACATGGAAATTGAAATGATTTCAATATAGAGATTCCAAATTCATTCCATGAATCACTTAAAATTACACTATAGTAAGGATTAAAAAAATTAATAAGCACTTTCATACAAACATCAACTAGTGAATAATTATTTACTTTTGATGCGACTGTTGTTCCATTAATAGTTGTTATAGCTTAATCAACATCTAATTATCAAGGTAATAAAACAATAACCTTATGAAATTATTCAGAAATAAAAGAGTGGGTGGATACAGAATCAAATAAAATATTTTCTACTTTAGAGTGGATGGTAAGTGTACCTTTCACCACTTTATTATCATACTCCACATGGACGATAGTGATTTCATGTAAATTTCCATTATCTGTAGCCTTATGAGTTTACTAACATTAATAACCATCAATAACCCTTGGAATAGGGCATTGATTGGAATAATTTCCAATTTCCATTCACTTATATCATTGATGTGTTGTAGGTGAATTCTATGTAGCCTATTCTATATTGTCATCACTAGACATATTTTTTCCATCACTTTGGAATTTAACTACCCTATTAACTTATTTTCCACATTTAAAACATTTACTAGTCCCTTTAATAAAATTTCATCCACATTTATTTCCGCACATTGAGCATTAGGGAAAACTTATCTTCATTTTAGTGTGATCTATATATTTTTCTTTTAATTCCATTTTTCCCTGCTTATCAAACCCATAAGACTGATGGGTAAATGCAATCTCTGTCTCAACCTTAAGAGCACACCAAATGATTTCCTCATAGCTATAATATATAATTATGGATAATTCCCTTTGAAGACATGGTTTTAAGACACTATAGAATCAATCAATTTACTCTTAGATTGGATAATAATTATAAAAGCATACCTTGCATGTTTTGTAAAATTTTCCTCATAGGTACCAATAGATTCATTATCCTTTTTATTAAGTTTAAGGAACTACTTATCCATATTGGATTTAAAAATACTAGGAATGTACTTATTGAAAAATAAGTTCTTGAGAATGTCTCATTCCATAGACTCAATTTCAACTGTTTTCCTCGTATTCTTGATAAGATCCAACCATTGATCAACTTCATATTAGAAATGGTAGACTAATAAGGCAAATTTATCATGTTCTGAACATTATAGAACAAAAAATATATTTTCAGAGGTATTGATCCATTTTTTAACCACTAAAGAATAAGAAGACCCACTGAAAAAAGGTGAAATGTGCCTCAGGAAGGACACAACAGAATGTTGTTCCCTATTTTACTTGTTTGGAGGTACTGTATTATTCATATCTTGAGAAAGGTTTTTGAGAATAGCTACAAGATTTTTCATTCTATCTCTCATAACATTTTGTTAGTCTAGAGTAAAATCATTTAATTTCCTATTAGACTCAGTATTAACGTGGTTCCTTCAAGTTGCATCCATCGACTAAAACCAATAAGTATAGTATGATCGAAACTAATCATAATGGTAAAACCAAATAATCAAGAATAAAATTTCAATTTATGACACATTGGGTTTTATCCTAGTTTATTCATGATAACTTATAAAATACTAGTATTGTAACATGTGCTACGATATATCCATTGGGTTATTACTAATGTTTTCTCATCCTAGTTTCCAATGGTTAAATATACCTTTCCTCTAATACCAACTATAACGAACCATAATTTTCATACATTAATATTTCATATAAAATATATAATATTCATTACAAAATATAATTAATCCATGACATAACTATATAGGTATAGTGTCATTAGAAACTGAGAATCATAAAAAACTGGTTCATAAAACAGATACATTATCTCCCACTTATTTATTAATAACTTGACTCGTTTTTGACACATGTTACATAATATCCTTCATCATGACCTGGGGAATAGAAAAATATGAAAGGGCGAGCTCAAAAAATCAGTAAGGCTAAATATGGGAGATTTCAATCATATCATAATCATAGGACAAAAAAAACTAACATTTGAAAATATTATCATACATATAAAAGACCATGATATCATGTTATATGATAAATCATAAAAGTTAAATATAATAACCAAATTCATAACATAAGACATGAAATTTTTTTGCATAAAAATATGCATAGATAATCATTTCTTATTAGTCGAGGCTCATTTCCAAGACCGTCAGTGTAAAAAAAGTCCATTATTGAACCATGTTCACTCCCTACTCCAGCTCTATATTACTGAACTAGATTTACTTTCCATTCCAGTCATTTAAATATCACGAGATATAAATATTTACCTAATGAATTGGAGGGAAATATTGGTCCCGCTTATCTCATAATCATTTCATTATTACATGTTCCACAAAAACACAAATAATTCATTATATCATAACCCAAGGAACAAAAATGTTTTTCTTAAACATCATTCCATCATAATATATATAAAATAAATGGATTTCATAATAATAATTCCATAATAAACAAAATCAAATCATAGTAATAACTGGTATTGAAATATAACCCATTATTTTTTTAAACAGGTTGAGGGTCGAGCCCACTTTATTGAAATTCAAACATTAAATCCTATTTTAAAAAATGGGGTGAGAGGGAACCCATTACAATCAGCACGAATGATTACAAAAAAACAAATATGTAGGATGGAAAAGAAATCATTGAAAGGAAAATGAAAAAAAAGTTGGAAATATTTTCATCACCCCCCATGAATGAAAATATTATAGTGTTATTGGAAAATAATTTTGATAGAACACATGAAACAATTCATGAGGAAAATAAGCTTTCTTCTTCAAAAATGTTTTCTTTTCTCAAAATTCCATGCAATTTTCAAAGAAATGAGTTTCTTTGAAAATAAACCTGAAATCATGTAAATGAATATTCATGGATATAAGGCATTATAAACATGTAAAAAAATATCATGTTGTATATGTTAAAAACCCATTATCTTCCTACTTTATCTAGATAAGTCAAAAAGTACCTCATATCGAATAATGACAAAATATTTCTTTCATACCATTTACTAAAAAATCAGCAATGGGTAAAATTGACTTTAAAAAATTGTATAAGAATATAAATAATATTACATATTTATTAAACATATATGTGGATGATAAATATACCCTAATAAATACTTATGTACAAGCAATCTTGAATAATAATGAGATTGAAAAATTATACCTTACCTTAGGTCTGATTTACATTGTATATATCTTGAACCATTATATAGTGATTTAAATAATGTCATTGAATTATTCCATAATCATAGAAATTTTTATTATATCACAAATGGTCATATTATCATCTGTTTATTGGTAACATTATTACCCATCCATTGGGTATTAACTTCTTTATTTTACTTACACATGATGTGTTGGATATGTTCTTATTCCTCTTCTTATGTTATAGTTATATAATTTATAGAATTATATTAGTATAATATACATCATATTTATTCATTCAGTATATTTGTATAATATTTCTTTATTGAATATCATGTAGAATGAATAACATCACATTGTGGAGACGGTAATCCATACGTATGCATGAGCGACGATATCATTCCCATAATTGTTGAATGGTATTGAATTCGATGGTGTATAATATTTCATAATAAATATGATTTCATAATAATAATATATAGTTATTACTTCAATAATTATACCCATACATATAAGGTCATAGTGAAAAAATAGATTATAATATGGTGCGGTGAGAGTAAGTCGTACGTAGGCACACATGGTGATTTCGTTTTTCCTAAGATAGATAGAAGATGGAATATGGTTGTTTTATAATCATAATAAAATATTACTATATAATTGATACAGGATTTATTATTTTATAATGGAAGAACTCATGAAGAGGAAGTATATGTAGAAAAAAGGTTGAAATAATCAGTAGTGGAGATTACCTCTTCTTCGATGTGGTTCCTCAAAATCTATTCATAGAGAACTAGAGTTAGTCTTTGAAGAAGACTGTAACCTCTAAAATGTTACCAGGGAAGTTGATAGGGAAATAGATAGGGGATGGTCAATCATGAATGATAATTGTGAAGTGAAGAGGTGAGAGAGGAGTTTCTCTTTTATAATTGAGGTAAGCGGCACTTTTAGAAACCTCAAAAATATTAATTTATAATAAAATACAAACCCATCCCATAACCTCAGAAATGTCTCAATTTAAAATTTAAGATGTTATAGGGATTTAATCTCATTGAATTTTTTTTTGACAACAACTCTGTAAATTTAAACCATATTTGTTAAATTAACATTTAGTTATTCTATTTAATTTTTAACAAGGGTATCAAATAAATCAATATTAAAAGAGTCTTATATTTACTTATATGACGTAAAATATTACATCAAAAATACACTAAAACAAATTACACCATTTCTGAATTACTATGTATTTTTTTTAAAATGTTTTATGATTTATAAATAATTTAATAAATCATTATTGTGATAAATAATCAATATTTTCAATATTGACACTATTCAATTGATTGATTTTAATAAAATATTAATATAACAAGTTTAATTCAAAAAACTATTTTATTATATTAATAAAGGTAAAGGTTATCTCAAAATTTCATTACACATGTTAATTATTACAAATTATATTTACTTTAATATTTTTAATAACATTTATGTGTTATCTCATTTTATAAAATAATCACTACATCAATTTTGAACAATTACTTAATATACTTATTTGTGGAATTCAAATTAAAAATAGCATACTACGATAAATATTAAATAGTTTAATTTCATAAGAACATTTTTAGTTAAATTTATCTTCTAGAAAATAAAATATTTTAAATGTTATACATATTAAATTATGAATGTGACTACATTATCATCAATTTAAATAAAATAATATAAGTGTCAAAATTCCTTGTATAATGCTGAAAATGGTCAATAACTCCACCCTTGGATGATTATGGTTGAGATACACTCGACGAATAAGATTTTTTCACATTTTTTAATGGGTATTATAGTTTTAATAAAAAATATATTATTGGTCATTCATTAATTAAATAATTTATACATCATTAATGTATAAGATATTAAGGTAATTATTTATTTCCTAAAAAATAAAAAAATATTACAATGATTAATAAAAACATATTATAATTGAAATGATTATTTATCGTCAAATGTATATATTTTATAACATTATATTAATAATTATTTAGTTATTAAAATTTGAGTGAGGCATATTTAACTTTTCTTTAAATAAAATAAATTAAATGTTCTAATTTCATCCATATAGATAAAAAAGGATAAAATTTTGACCCAAGGAATATTTAGGTTGAAAAAAAACTATCCAATTATATTAAGACAAGTGTTAAGGTAACTTTATAATAGTATAATTACCCTTATTTACCTGATTTACTCTTTTACTGTATTAATAAAAATTTCTGATGTTACTATTCATAATGGCCAAAACTAAAATAAATATATTTACATAATTTGGACCTACTAATAAAAAATATGGAATCAATTTTTCAAAAAATCCAAACAAAGAAGTTACAGTAATTAATTTAAAATTATTCTCGTTGTTAGAAAGAGTGAACTGGTTTTAGAAGTTAAAACATTGCAAAAGATTGAAATGTTTTTACATATGATTTCAATGTAAAATTAATGTTAATTACAAACATTATATTTAATGATAAAAATATATTCTATTTATCCTGTAAAACCCATAAATATAATTATTTAACCATTTAAATTATTTATTTGAAAATTTTTTTTCAATTAAAATTTAGTTTATGTTTTAATATTCATCAAAATTTTAATGTTATTATAAAAATACTAAAATTTCATCCAAAATAATTTTTTATATCCTACATCCAAAGAACATGTTTATTTTATCATATAGAAATTATTAATGTGTAGAAATATTAATTTAAAAGGGGTTCTCCATTAAATTTAGGAAAATTACCCTTTTAAAAAAATATAGATTTGTATACATCAAATTTGGTTTATTCATACCGTATGACAAAAATATCTATTTGAATAATATAAAAAATATTTTATTAAATATATAACACATATATTTCATTAATTTCATTTACTAATAGTAATTAATATATATAAACATATAGATGATTTATATTTTTATATATATAATTGGCAATGAATGACTTCACCATACATTTTCATAAGTTAGTTATATTTATTCTCGCAAACCAAATAACTCAGCTAAAATGGCCATTTTATACCAAGGGCATCACTTGGTGTGTTTAAACTCATGGTTGAATGCAATGCAAGATACTAAAGAATTGAAATTATTTAAATAAAATATTTCACAAAAATATCAGGGTGTTACCTAGATACTCTAGGAAAACCATCCTAAGCTACTACTAATGTAAAAATGAATCCAGGAACATTCAACTGCCTCAAATAGCCATGAATATAATTTAGATTAAAACCCAAACATAATTCATTGAACATATTCGGAAGATATTAACCAAGATATAAGCATTAAATCAACAGTAAGCCCAGTTGTAACTATTCCACCACATATGGTGTCATCCTTGACACCCACATGAATATCATGATGTATAATTCCATCAGATGCACCAAATTTTTCCACATCATCTGGGCCTCACCAACCTCATAAAATCAGCCATCCTGAGCTCATCCATACTAGTCTCATATCACATTTGGACCTCCCAGTCCCATATCCCAATGTATAACAAATCTCACTTCTAGAGAACACCCTAGGGTGGTAAGAAACAATAAGTCCACATGGAAATATAGGCCCTAATAACAAGGAATTTATCCTCCACATGAAAACGAGCTCTTACAACTCCAACACAAGGCACCCTAGCTTCTCAAGCTAATAGAAATATCAATCAATTTTTATTATCATTATAAAAAAACTAGGGTTTTATATAATCTTGAATTATCTTATTCATTATTCATAGGTTCCAACTATGTGTAATCTAAGACATCAAGCTATAACAATCTACCAAATTATAAACATGCTCTTCAAATTTAAAACCATTTTTAACATACTGTAATAACAAAAAATCTCAATTATCATGCCTTTTTTTATAATTAACAACAATAATTATCATACTTCATTTTATTTTTTAAGTGCTTTAATCACATGGAATAAAATTTTCAATTAAATATATGAATTCAATGAATTTTATTATCATTAAATCACAAGAAATACTAGATTCAAACACACATATTCTTAAATTATTCTTATTCCAAATAATTTTCAATAAAGTTGGGACTTGTGATCAATAAAAATTTCCATCAAGAAAAACTTTTAATGTATAGAATAACAAGATATTATAATAATCATTACATATATATCACACTATCTATAAAATCAAGAGGTAAACTTTTATGGAAATAAAAATAAATGACGTGTGATCATTATAACCAATTCATTATTAATTCATTTCAATTATTATAAGGTTATTTTTATGGGAATAAAAAGAGTTAAACCGTGATAAAATTACTATTTCACACAAATAAATAGGAAAATAAATGAATCCCCAAAATCAAAAGAATAAATGTTCTTCACACCAGAATAGAAAAGTGTCACTAATCATGATCTCCACTCCTACAAGAAGCTGCATCCCTACAAGGATGCCATGACCCAAAAATACAAAAAAACCCAGAAACACTCTATTATAAACATGGATTCAAACCACCATCACATTGAATGATGAAGAGGGAGTATCCAAATCAATTTACATTAACAGAAGAGGTAGAACATACATTGTATCATTGTGGATCAAAGACAAAATGCCAAGAACCAATCTCTTTTGAAGGAATCCTGATGTTCTGGAAGAGGGGTTTGTCGGATCACCTAGAAGGTGGGAGTGTTATAGGGTTTGAAAAAAAACAAAGGAACTATATCCTTTATAAGAATTCTGTATAGGGAATTTACAATGTGGGTAACCCTTTCGCATCATGTAAATGTCAGGATTTAGAGCTCAATGAAAAATGTTTCTCCTCAAACCATTTAATCCTAAATATTGACATGTCATATAACACCCCATGAACCGGCCATACACAATCCATGAACATGCTCTCACCCAAGCCATGAACTGCCAATTCAAGAAATAAAACAATTATATGTCTTGAGGAACCCCATAACCCAGCCTTATGTAACCCTTAAACATCTTTCAGACCAAGAATGATTCTCACCCAAGCTATGAACTATGAATTCACAACATGAACATGTACACGTCATGATTCACCCCATGAACCAGCCTTACAAAAGTCGTGAATGGATTTTAGGCCATGAACGGATCTCACCCAAGCTAAGAACTATGAATTCACTATGTGAAATACTTACACATCATGATTTCTCCCAAATCACATCTTTTTACATCCAATCACCTCCAATCCCAATCTAGGCATCCTACGAGCACAATGAGATTTAGAAATATTCATAGGATCAGACTACATGGATCCATGCACTTATAAATTTAGTATTTTCATTATTTCAAACTCAATTTGTCTTATAATTAACCAATTTAGGAAATGTAATTTAATAACCTTGATAATTTTATCATGTATATAAATTTTCAACTTCAAACACAATTTTCCTAAAAACACATTTTTTCTAATTATGTGATTTTATACTAAAATTAAATAATTTAAATAATATAAAATTTATTTGATAAAATTGTTTCCATATTTTAAATCATCATTTTAAATTTTTTTAATAATATCACTTTTACTTTTGGACATTAAAATTAATTACCATGTTTAAAACATTACTACCAAAGTAAAAGTACATTAGGGTATAAGTCAAAAACATAAAAATAAAAACCCTTAAATCCTGATATGTTTTTTCCAAAATTAGTGTTTGTGATTATAATAGAAGAAATAACAATATAAACATTATATTATCCACTTTTGAGTTATTTTTCTTTTTATTAAAAACATTTAATTAATGTAAAGTAACATGTACTCATAAATTTACACATCCTATCACTTATAAGAGGAAAAAACATCAACCCCATCATGAAACCATTATTACATCATATTTTATACTGAAAATAAACAATTTATATAATCTTATAAGACTATCTCAACTTTATAATACTATGGTATCAATTAGATATCCAAAGGCCTATATTTCAAGGATATACTCAAGAAAAATTTCATGTTCTCAACGTGAGTATTTCTTACTCATTATAATTTTATTCCTAATCCTTATATTAAAAAATTATGGTAGACTCCATAAAATAATGAAATAATTTTTATTAATATAATTTAATATTATTATACGAATTGATCATCTATTATAAAATCCTATAAATCCACAATAAAAAACAAAATATCATTGATGTGCAAACATGTGGATTACCAACTGTAGGATGTGATGTGGTTCATTTTTCATCACTGCCTATCAAATTTAGAAAACATTGTGAATTTTTTGAATGAATAAGTTTAATATGTAAAAAATTTATAATATTAAATGATAATTTATCATATATCATCATTTTTTCCCATTTTTTATGAAAATGAATCGTTAATCATGGGTACATGTGTACTACCAACTCAACAAATGATGAATTGAATTTTTCAACAAAATACATCCTAAATAGTTCTAATAATTAATTTAACTGCTGAAAATTATATTAAATAAAATTTAAATCATTTTTAAATGATATATTTTCAATATATAAAAATATATCTGTACTCATTTATTCATTATAGCAAGCCCTTTTTTGGGTCACTTTTAAAAACTACACGAATGATGTTATAATTTTTTTTTCATTAATGATTAAGGAATATTTTATAATGATAATATAATTTTATAATACATTGCCTCCAAAATTTTGATATTTTTGTAATTGAGTTATGTATATTTAATAAATTTACTAAAACATCTATTGTCTATCATAAAATATACCAAATCTAGTTGTTCAAAATTTCCTTTTTCACAAACTAGATCATTATCATTAAACAAATAAAAAATTAATATTATAAAAAAAATTAAACAATAACATTAAATTATCTAGTACTATCTTGTGCTGATTAACTTTGAACAATTTCTTTATAATCAACTCTATCACTACGGTACTTGTATTAAATAAATAATCGAAATTTCCTAGCACCAAAAGATGGAAATAGAGTATAATTGAGTAATATATTAATTAATTATGGTTATAGAATAACTATAAAAAAAGTTATAAATATGAAAAATCTTATGAATTGTGGAATTAATATGGTTATATTTATTATATAAGAGTAAAGAGCATGTTTGAGTAAGTGGGAATATAAGGTAAGGGTTTCTTTGTCTCAGTTTCAAATCCATCAGACTAGATTGATATTGTGTTTCAATATTTCATTTACATGTGTTATTAAATAAACTAATTCTTTCAATTATAATGAATATATTTCATTCCGTGATCATTTAATTTCTATTTTATAGTAAATTTCTAATTCTTACGTTAACATTAACGTTGGCATTTTTTTGGAAAATCAATCCTCGTTAATTAATTAAGTGTGGTTCATCTTGAACATATTCTATATAAGTTTGGAAAATTATGGTAATTGATTTTAACATTTTTTATTTAATTTTTTTAGTATTTATATTTATTTATCATAAAACCCTTTCTAAATATATCTTTCATAATGAATTATGATATCTGTAAGGGATTGGGTACACTAAAATTTTATTTATTTTAGTTAAAATGTGATGCCCTGAAAATAATTATCTATGTTTGATAAATTATTCAATTTATTATTTCATAATATATTTACTATTTATTCTCTAGTGAAAATTATTTTCTTAACTCAAATAATTTTTTTAATGAATTTATCTCATAAACATGTAAATTTTTTATGAAAAAATATCATTTTATTTAAATAATGTTTTGCCTCTACACCATTGTTCATTATTCATAGAAATTTTTTAATTTGTTACTTTTACATCCAAAATTGGTTTTAATCATGTTTACATACTATTATCCATTACCACTTTTAAAAAAGAATTTTTACAACCTCTTGTTACTCTATTGGTTTTCAACAATGTTGTTTAAAAATATTCAAAATATTTTCCATCCACTAAAAATATAATATTTCATATTTTAATAAAAATTCCTTTCAATAACATCTATTCCATTTTAGAGATAAATAATAGAATGTTCTATTTAAAATTAATATTTTTTCAAAAAAATTTCTCTTTACCTTTATGAAATTGTTCCATTATATTTAAGGATCCATTACATATGATTCCATTAAAAATTTAAAAAAATTTAAAGATGTTATCTTTTAATATTTTTTAACTATTTATTTCTATTTTTATGGTACCAATATTAATAAACTCTTTAAAAAGTAAGTTGTTTTTAAATTTTTTAACTTCACCTTTTAAAAATTTCTTAGTAATGTTAGTAAAGAATCATTATTTACTCTAATGATAAAACCACATTACAAAAACCCATTTATGATTTCAAAACCATTTAAACATTGATATAAAAATGCTACATCTCAATGATATTTATTTTATAATGAATCACACAAAAAATGTTCTTAGGTAATATTCTTTTTGGGTGATTGAATTTTGGGTATCAATGGTTCATATTCTTGATACAAAATATGATGATTGAATATTGAAATGTTAATAATCGCATTTTTCATTCCATGGAATCTTAATGATGTGATAGATTGTTATTTCAATGTAGGAAAGATACGTATTGATGAATAACAGGTGGATTCTTTTATTTACCTTTAAATTATTGTAAATATTTAAATATTATGACCTCAAAATAGAATATGGGAGGATTTATCTGAAGTAATAGTGTACACATGAGTATTTATCCCAACCCCAATGGTACATGAGAGTATTTATCTCATGAAAAATGGTATAATAGAATATTTATCCCATGAAATGTAGTAAAAAGAAGTATTTATCCCATGTAAAAGGGTATATAATATCATTCAGACCAAGATAAAGATTACATTGGAGGTTTTATACCAATCCTAATGGTATAAAGTATTGATACCAAGGTTTTTCACATCTAAAAATGGTGTGTTTTGTCAACCCACAATGGGTTTACAAAGAGTTTGAAATAAATTTGTTTTTACGATGCATGTAGATTCATTTTGAAGGTTGTATTGTTTAATAGTGTTTTCAAAAATTTTGGATTCCATAATTTGGGGGATATAAAAAAAATTTGAAATGGAAATATTATTTTTGAAATGTAAAATTTTATATGCGAGGGTAAAGGTGGTTCTAATGCTATTTTACATATGATGTTTCCAGACGATCACATCAAATTATGGAAAAGGTAATAGTTATGTGAATAATATAAAATTACACAAAAGTCAGAGTTTCGCGACTCAAGAAGATTTGTGTGCACTTGTGAAATAGATGGTGTTTGCGTGCTAAATGAGACATCAAAATAATAAAATTATCATATGAGGAATGTTGATCAAAAAGTGGATGTCACGCAAGTATCATGCACATAGGGCCGGCCATGTATATAAATAGACAACTACCCCCTTAATTTGAGGTAATGTTTCTAATGAAGATCCAGTGCCTCTTCCACTCACAAGGCTTGTGTACCATAGAGTTCATTAAATGAGACTTGCATATAGAAAATAACTTTTTTCAATCAAGATAGAGTGAGGCTTGTGGGAAGTGTGCACAAAATATTAGACTTACATGACAAGACCACAATGGTGCGCCCGAGAACAAGTGTTTCCTGCAAGTGAACGAGTTATGCAACTAGCATGTTTTGAGTATCTTGTGTTAGTAATCTCTGTATACATGTTCATCAATTATAGAATATGGTTCAAGTAGTTTATCAATCTAATTTGGGAAAATGAATTAAATTCAAAATCTATAATGAGACCTTAAAGTCATTAAACTATGTTAGCCTCGACCCAAGACCAGTAAACTAAGAGGATTCGATGGATGTGTTGCAAGGGAGGCAGTGTTCAATCCCTGATTATTATAAAGGTATTGTTCCAGGAAATATTTGGATGTATTTAATGTCATGAACTCCAAAATAACTACCAAATATTAGTGTAATGAGGTATGACCAACACATTGTAGTCTTATGCACCATTGACTGTCCCTTAGTTGAGAACCAAGTAAAGTAGATGTGTTGTCTCTCTATATGTGACTGCTTAATTACCACATGATATGATCATACGGGTTTAACATGTTCATACCAATTTCTGAAAAATATCTATCACTTTAAAAGAAAAATTTCAAACCCTGATTTACCCATCCCTTTTCAGGGTGATCAAGGTTCCTACAAGTGGTATTCGAGAGTACAATTTCTTGGAATTGAAACTATCCTCTTTTTTTCAAGGAGAATTATGTGAATTTTAGGGGATTCCTCCTCATTGATGGAAGGGAATTAATTATTTAGAAAAAATGATGATATCTTATATAATATCGCTTGGGACAGATGTTCCCTTTTCTACTACACGGGGAATTTAGGTTACTGATGGGATAAAAAGTTCAATGGATGAAACAGATGAAAAAATGCTTGATACCAATGCCAAATCACAAAATTCTCTCACTGAAGAACATTATGATAAAATATATTTGAAGGAGATGAGTTTATTTAGAGCCAAGTCCATATAGGAGAAACTTGAAAATACATTAGAAGGTGATAATCAATTAAAGGAGTCTAAACTTCATCCCCAGTACAATCAGTTTGGTGATCTGAAAATACATCTAGATAAAAATTTATATAGCTTCATTAAGAGCATAACTATTTTTTTTGGAGAAATTCATGGACATGGGGAAGAAATTAAGGATATTAAAATTGTGAATAAATTTGAAATTAGTATCAAATACCTATACAATTCAAAATTTTCTTCTCCAGTGAAAATAGATTTGTCTAAGACCTCTCTTGATGATCTGATAAGCAGTTTGGTGGCTTATGAAATGAGAGTCAAACCAAGAGATACTTCCACTCAATTTTGCAAGGTGATGGAATTCATAGTCTTAAAAAACATGATATTTATAGAGAAAATGATTATTAGGATTATAGATTTATTTCTCTATTTTCAAACAAATTCAATATAAGAAAATGTAAAATTGATGTAAATCGTCAGTTGTCTAGTTTTTAGTGAGGTAAAGTAGGGAACATTTCCACTCAATGAACAAGGAAATTTTATGATATTGAATGTGAAGAAGAAATCATACATAATCCTAATAAGAGCTTCTATAACAATTGAGACTTCAAATATGTAAATAAAATTTAAAGAAGGTGATTCTTCATCAAATTAGAACAAGATGATAATAAATTTTTTGAGGATGTAGAACCAATGATTAAATATGAAATTGAAGTGTCCATGATTTCTATTTTTGAAAATGTAGAAACTATCAAAGATAAATAAAATATGTTACATGTGGTTATTGATATAAATGCAGAACATGGGCGTGATCTTGATGAGCATAAAAATCAAATAAATCCAAATAGAAAGTTGAGAGATGTGGTTAAAGAGTCACCATTGTATGTTGATCAACATGAAGCAAAAAAATTAATGATTGTAAGGAGAGAAAGAAGAACATGTGACAACTCCTAAAATCATAGAAAATGTTGTAAAATTAAACATAGAATTGAATAAAAGAAAAAAAATCATCAATGACCATACATCAAGACTATAAAAAAAAATTAAATAGTTGAAGTACATGAAGATGATGTTGTTACTCTAAAGAGTATTCAACAAACTGAATCAAAATGGAAAAAAAATAAAAAATTATTTTTTGGAAGATTATTATATGAAGAGATGTTAGAGAGATCTAAACATGGTTCTAAATAAATATATAAGGCCTTGAATAACAATATATTGAAAATTATGGGAAATGTGGAATTGGTTTTGATATAGAGGCATCAAAGGCCTGAAACTGGATGAGCCAAAAAGAATGTAATCATAAAGTTGAACATATCACAACGGTGCCTATTTTCCAAAAAAATAAAGCATTGAACCAAATTGAAAAGAGATCTGAAAATAACCATTAAGTATCTATAGGGGATCTATAGTTAAATATCATTAAAAAATAATGTTACATGTGGAGGAATGTTATGACGACCCATAATTTACATACATTGTTAGTACATCAAAATTGAAGTACACTTATTACAACATATAACAGAACCATGAAAGGACCGTATAGGTATAGTGTCTTTAGAAACTAGAAAACATAAACAACTAGTTCATAAAGCATCTACATTGACTCTCATTTATTTCATCATATCTAGAGTCCCTTTTGGCATATTCTACTTAATAACCTTATTCCTGACCCGAGGAAAGAAAACATACAAAAGGGTGAACTCAAATGCTCAGTAAGGGTAAACAAATGAAATATCAATCACATCATATTCATAAGAACATAACATTTTGAAAATATTAACCTACAAAAGAGATCATAATTTCATAACAAGGGATAAATCATAGTAGTGAAATGTAATCCCAATAATCATGACATAAAACATGAAGCTTTGTTTTATACACACATAATCATAGAGAATCATTTATTATTAGTCAAAACTCATTTCCAAGACTATCTTAGTGGACAAAGTCCATTTTTGAACCAAGTTCATTCCTCATTTCAGTACTGTTTCACTGAACCGCTTTAACCCTCCATTCCAGCCATGTCTATCTCATGAGATATATAATATTTACCCAATTCATTGGAGGGAGATATAGGTCCCACCCAACTCATAATAATACCATTCTTATGTGTGCCACAAAATAAAAAATCATACATCGTTGCATAACCAATGTAATAAAAATGGGAATCTTAAACATCGTGATATCTTAAAACAATTCATATAAGATAATGGAATTCATAAAAATATTTTCCATCACAACATAATGTAATAATAGGGATAGAAACAGAACCGTATATTATCTTATATGGAAAATAATTTTGATAAAACACTTGAACTCTATTCTTGAGGAAAATATCCTTTCTACTTCAAAAACACTTTTCCTTTCATAACATGTCATAAAATTCTAAACTAAAAGAGGTTGATTAAAAATAAACATGAAAACTTGTAAAGGAAGCATCTTGGAAATAATGTTTTAAAAATCCATCCATGTCGTATAAGTTAAAAAAACATTGTTCTCGTACTTTTGTCGAAAAAGTCAAAAAATACCTCGTAAGAAAAACGACAAAAGATTCCTTTCATATCTTTTACTAAAAACTCACCGAAGGGTAAAATTGGATTTAGACAATTTTAGGTGGATGTAAATAATATTACATATTGAGGAAACATGGATGTGGATGATAAAATACACCCTAGTAAATTCCAAAGTATAATCAATCTTGGATAAAAATGAGATTGTGATATTTCCCTTACCTTAGGTCCGATTTCCTTCGTAGGTTGCCGAACCACCTGTATAATGATTTAAATAATTTCATTGACTTATTCCAGAATCATACTCATTGTCATGATATCATATATGGTCATATTCATAGCTTATTATTAGTAATATTTCATTGGTACTTCTTTTTCGGGTGTTTATTACTTTTTGTTCTTATGTGTGTTTTGTCGAATAAATTATTATTCTTCTTTTTAGGTTATAGATACCTCATTTACAGAATGGTATTAATGTAATATATATCATATTTAATCAGTCAATTCATTTATGTAATCATTATTCAATGAAAATCATATAGATCGAGTTGCATCACATCGTGGAGACGGTATTCTGTAGGCACGCACGAGCGATGATATCGTTCCCATGATCGGGGAATTGTATTGATGTGTATATATACTATTTCATAATCAATATCACTTTACAATAATCATATATATTAATTCTGTACACCATTATATCTATCCAAGTATGGTGGTAGTGGAAAATAGATTACACCACATCATGGAGGTGGTATTCCGTACGTACGCACACGCGGTGATATCGTTTTCCGTAGGATGGATAGATGGTGAAATATGGTTGTTTCATACTTATAATAACATATTAGTATATGAATGAAACTTATGTTATTACTTAATAATGAATCAACTAAAGAAGAACAAGTGGAAGAAGAAATAAATTTGAAAGAATCGGTAATGGACATTACCTCTTCTTTGAAGCGCTTCTTTGAGACCTCCTTTTAGGGAAATAAAATTGGTCTTTGAAGAAGACCAGGACCTCTAGGATGATTATAGGGAAGTGTAGAGGATAAAATTTCAGGGGTTGGTCGAGCTTTAAGGCTCAAAGTGGTGTGAAGAAGAGATGGAGGAGGTGCCCTTTTATAAGGGAGGAGAGGGGCTCCTTTGGAAATACTAAGAATATTATTTTATTATAAATCCATATTCGGTTATAAATAGCTCAAAATTGATTTATCTCTAAGATAAGGTGGGGATGGTTCAAAATCCTATCATCCAATAGAATTTAGACCAGTTTATTTTACTATTTTAACCTTATAATTTTGATTTAACTTCAAGTTAGATAATATTACTTTTACCGTGTCTTTTTGTGTTCTTACACTATAAGGTTAATGAAATTACTATAACAAGCCAAACTAACCCCAGGTTGTTTATTATTAATTTACATATCCTTATCTAAGTCATTTATCCAAACCCTATATTTTTAGGAACAAAATAACAATTAATAATATAATATTTTTTTAAAAAACTATTTTATGTCAATTTTGAAACTATTTAGTAATTGATTTTTGTGAAAATCATAACAGAATGATTAGTTCGAAAAAAGTTAATTATATCAATACTAACATGTCATATTAACCTATAAAATTAGTGTAATTCATATAAAGCCTAGAATTACATTTATTTTGGTATTTATAACATCAATTATGTCAATATTTCATTAATAAGATAATTACTGTATCATCTTTGTGTAATAAATAATCTATACTATTTAATGTATAAAAATAACAAATAAAATACCATTATGTATGAAATCTTTATAGATTTCTATTGAATATTTATAGTCGAATTTATCTTATGTATAACCCTATATTAAAAATTATTTACTTATTAAACATTGATTTTAACTATTTTAACCCTTCTTTACGTAAATTAATAATAAATGTCCTAATCTAATCCAAGTGGGCCTAAATGGTCATATTTTATTTATAAGGTTTTTTTGGTCGAATTACACTTATCCAATAGAATTAGGACATGTGTTTGGGTAATAATAATACAATTTTTACCCTTAATTACCCTATTTACTTTTAACCGTGGTAAAAAAAGTAAAAGGATACTATTCACCAAAAAAATATTTTCATCTCATTGAACCAAATTTTACTTACTGACATCAACTTTGTCTCTCGGATTTTTTAAAAAATTCCACTCACAGAAGTGGTAAAATTAAGTTCTATGTAAATTTACAAATTCTCCTAGGAGGTGGGTAAAAGACGGTGAAAAGTTCAATAAAAATTTTATATATCTAAAATTATTATAAAATTACTCCAATGAATTACATTGAACTTATATAGGTATTATGTATCAATTTTGACCTAAAATAATTTTAAATAAAATAAATAATTATTTAAATAAAAATTCATTTTTTAAATAGTAACCTATTGTTTCACTATTTATCAAAAATTGAAAGTTTCCAGAAAAATACCCAAATTTCACCCTAGGCTAATTTCGATATTCCGAATCGAAAAATGAAGTCCATTTTGGAAAATAAAATTTAAAAAATTTCAAAAAGTGGTTATTACTATTCATAACGGCTAGTTTTAATAATATTTTAATAGCATATCATTGTTTAGTGAAACTCGGTATTGCATACGACGCAAGCTATCAAGGAAGGTTGCGATTGCGTGTAAAGCAAGCCAAGCTAGTTTTGTGTGATGTAAAAGTTTCCTTTGATGATTTATATAAAATAAAAACAAAATATTTCTTATTAAATTCTCAGGTGTTACATTCTACCCACCTTAAAATGAATTTCGCCCTCGAAATTCATCACATGTAACAAACAGATGAGGATATGTCTCCATCATCATATCCTCAAGCTCCCATGTAGCTCCTTCTAATTGTTGGTTCCTCCATAAAACTTTCACCAAGCGAGTGGTCTTGTTCCATAGGACTTTTTCACTACGATCGAGAATCTCTATCGGCTGTTCTTCATAAGAAAGATCTTGTTCCAGCGGTACAACTTCTGATCTGAGTACATGTGAAGGATCAGGTATGTACTTTTTTCAGGAGAGATACATGGAACACATCGTGAACTTGAGAGAGATTGGGTGGAAGCGCCAATCGGTAAGATACCTTCCCAACACGATCTAGTATTTCGAAAGGACCGATATACCTAGGGATAATCTTTCCCTTCTTTCCAAATCTCATTAATCTCTTCCAAGGATATATTCGTAAGAACACTTTATCAGCCACTTCAAACTATAGGTCATTTCATCGGTTGTCGTCATAACTTTTTTTTCAACTCTGAGCTGCTCTTATGTGTTGTTGAATAGATCTGACCTTTTCTGCCATCTCATCAACAAGATCAGGTCCTACTAGCTTTCTTTCCCCAACTTCATCCCAGCAAGTTGGAGTCCTTCATTTTTTACATAGAGAGCTTCATAAGGAGCCATCTAAATACTGGAGTAAAATCTATTATTATAAGAAAATTTCACCAAAGGTAGGTGTTCATCCCAACCACCTTTGAAATCCATAGAGCAAGCTCTCAACATATCTTCTAGAGTTTGAATTGTCCTCTTAGACTGACCGTCTATATGAGGATGATAAGTAGTGCTTAAACTCAACTCTGTATCTAGATTATGCTAAAGACTTCACCAAAACATTGAGGTAAACCTCAGATCCCGATCTGATATAATAGAATGTGGTACTCCATGTAATCATACCACTTCCTTTACATATATCTTGGCCAGCTGATCCAGAAAGAAATCCTCTCTAATAGCAATGAAGTGTGCATACTTTGTAAGACGATCAACTATGACCCAGATAGCATTATTTCCTTTGGATGTTTTAGGAATCCTGTGACAAAGTCCATAGTGATGTTTTTCCATTTCCATTCGGGTATGGGTAATAGTTGTGTCATCCCCTTAGACTTTTGTCTCTCAACTTTAACTTTCTGACAAACCAAGCATCGAGAGACATATTCAACAACATCTCTTTTCATACCATCCCACCAGAAGTACACTTTCATGTCCCTATATATCGTCATGCTTCCAGGATAAATAGAGAATGAAGAACTATGAGCCTCATCCAGCAGCTCCTTCTTTAATTCATGGATTGGAGGAAGACAACCCCGATTCTTTAACTTTATTATCCCATCACAATCAAGGTTGAATTCAGGAACATTTCTCACCTTCTTTTGTAACTCTACATCTTATTTATGTGCCTCTTTAATCTTAACATGTATAGATGGTTGAACATTCATTTGAGAAAGATACGATTTTCCCACTTCATTATAATTCCAAGATCCATACTTTGTAAATCCATAAATATTGGATCTTCTGTGATCCTCATCATTGATAAACCGGCATGGTCTTGTTGACTTAATGAATATTCCACCTTGTTTGCTTTCCTACGGTGGTAATGAATTGAGCAGTTGTAATCCTTAATCAGCTCCAACCATCTTCTTTGGCGCATATTCAGCTCCTTTTGTGTGAAAATATACTTTAAACTTTTATGATTAGTATAAATGTCACACCTTTCTCTATAAAGTTAATGCCTTTAAATATATAATTCAAAGATTACCGTAGCTAACTCCAAATCATGAGTTGGGTAATTTTTCTCATGGATTTTCAACTGTCGTGAGGCATAACATTTCACCATATCATTTTTCATATGAACACACCCCAATCTCTTCTTGGATTCATCACAGTAGATCACAAATCTTTCTCCACTACAAGGCAGTGTGAGCACAGGTGCACTGGATAACCTTCTTATCAACTCCTTGAAATTCTCTTCACATTCCTCCATCCAAACAAACATAACTCCTTTCTGAGTCAACCTAGTGAGTGGATTAGATAATCGTGAAAAATCATTCACAAAACGTCGATAATATCCATCCAAACCAAGAAAACTTCGGATCTCAGTTACTGTTGTTGGTCTCGACCATCTTTCGATAACCTCAGTTTTTGCTGGATCCACAGATATCCCCTCTTTTGAGATTATGTGACCCAGAAATGAAACTTTTTAAAGCCAAAATTCACACTTGGTAAATTTGTCTTACAACTTCTCCTTTCTCAGGGTCTTCAATATAATTCTGAAGTGATCTTCATGTTCTTCCTTGTACTTTGAATACACAAGAATATCGTCTATAAAGACTACTACAAACTGATCAAGATAGTCTCTAAATATTATGTTCATAAGATCCATGAAGATAGTAGGGGCATTAGTAAGACCAAATGGCATCACTATAAATTCATAGTGTCCATACCTTGTACGGAAAGTCATCGTTGATATATCCTCCCTTTTGAACCTTAATTGATGATACCCTGGACGAAGATCAATCCTAGAAAAGTATTGAGCTCCCCGTAGTTGGTCAAATAAGTCATCAATGCGTGGGAGAGGATATTTGTTCTTGATAGTTATCTTGTTATGTTCTCGATAATCAATGTAGAGTCTCATTGATCCATCTTTCTTCATAACAAACAGAACAGGTGCTCCCCAAGGCGACGCACTAGGGATTATGAACCACTTATTAAGATTCTATTGGAGTTGCTTCTTCAATTCCTGCAACTCAATTGGGGCCATTCTATAAGGTGTCTTTAAAATAGGTAAAGCACCCGGTATGAGTTCTATTGAAAACTCAACTTCACGATTTGGTGGAAGACCCGACAATTCCTCCGGAAAGACATCATCAAACTCCCATACAATGGGAATATTCTTAATCGGGAGTTTCTCACCAACCATTTGAGATAAATAACATTCATTTAGTGGAATCAAGACCCATATGATGGAAGAAATTTCCACTGGAAGTTTATGTTCAACCTTGCATCGATAGACGTTCAATGATTGATCTCAAATATGAAATGTGAATTCCCTTCCTTGGAAATTGATATGAACTCCATATAGACAAAGCCAATCCATGCCATGAATCACATCAAATTCCACTATAGGATGGATCACAAGATTTGCAGGAAGCACTTTCCCACAAACTTCAATAGGAGAAGAATTATAAACATTTGATGTGACTGTTGTACCATTAGGAGTTGTCATAGCTAACTCAATAACTAATTGTTGAGGTAATACAGTGATACCCTTAGAAAATTATTCAGAAATAAAAGAGTGGGTGGATCCAGAATCAAATAAAACATTTTCTACTTTAGAATGGATGGTATGTGTACCTTTCACAACTTTGTTATCATAATCCACATCGCTGATAGAAATTGCATGTGACTTTCCTTTTTCTTTAGCCTTAAGAGTTTGTTGACATCGACCATCATCATCAACCCTTGGATTTGGGAATTGATTGGCATAATTCCCCATCTCCTTGCACTTGTAACATTGATATGTAGGAGGTGCACTTTGTGTATCCTTTTCATTGTAGCATCATTAGACATCTTCTTCCCATCATTGTGGCATTCAAATGCCTGATGACCTTCTTTTCCACATTTGAAACATTTACTTGTCCCTTTAAGAAAAATCCCTCCATGTTTCATTCCACACTTTGATAATAAGGGAAAACTCATCTTCTTTTCAGCGTGCCCTTTAGATTTTCCTTTGAATTCCATTTTCCTATTCTTATCAAACCCATATGACTGATGGGTTACTCCAATCACTATCTCAACTTTGAGAGCATATAGAACGATTTCCTCATAGCTACTGAAGTCCCTTATGGATAAATCCATTAGAAGACTTGGTTTTAAGACACTAAAGAATCGATCGATCTTACTCTCAGGTTAGATAATGATACTAGAAGAATCCCTTGCAAGTCTTGTAAAATTTGCTTCATAGGTACCAACAGATTCATCATCGTTTTTCTCCAGTTCAAGAAACTCTTTCTCCATCCTTGTTTGGAGAATACGAGGGAAGTACTTCTTGAAAAATAAATTCTTGAACTCGTCCCATTCCATGGACTCAATTTCATCCCTTTGCCTCATATTCTTAATATGATTCTACCATTGATCAGCATCTCTTTCCAAACGATACACTTCTAATATGACTTTGTCATGTTCATAACGTTGACGAACTGACAATATCTTTTCAGTAGTACTAATCCATTGTTCAGCAACTACTGGATCAGTAGACCCGTTGAATGAAGGTGGATGCTGCCTCATGAAGGATTCAACAGAATGTTGCTCCTTCCTTTGCTCGTCTAGATGTCCTGCATGATTCATAGCTTGAGAATGTTGTGTGAGAATGGCTACAAGATTTTTCATTCCAGCACCCATAATGTTTGGTTTCTCAGGGGGACAAACATTGCATTTCCCGTCGCATTCCGCATTAAAACGGTTCATTCGGGTTCCAGCCATTTACTAAAACCAAGAAGAATAGTGTGATAAACACTAATTATAATAGGAAAACCACATAATCAAGAATAAAATTTCACACTTAAGGCCTTATCCTAGGTTATTCATGACCATTTCTAAAACACTATGATTATGTTCTATGCTTAGACTTATCCATAGAATTCTTACTAAGGCTTTCACATCCTTGTTTCCAAAGGTTGACTATACCTTTCCTCTGATACCAACTATAACGACCCATTATTTACATACATTGTTTGTACTTTAAAATTGAAGTACACTTATTACAACATATAACAAAACCATGAAAGGACCGTATAGGTATAGTGTCTTTAGAAACTCAGAAACATAGACATCTAGTTCATAAAGCATCTACATTACTTCCCATTTATTTCATCATATCTAGAGTCCCTTTTGGTATATGCTACATAATAACCTTCTTCCTGGCCTGTGGAAAGAAAACATACACAAGGGTGAGATCAAATGATCAGTAAGGGTAAACAATAGAAATATCAATCACATCATATTCATAAGAACTTAACATTTTGGAAATCTTAACCTGCAAAAGTGATCATAATTTCATAACATGGGATAAATAATAGTAGTTAAATGTAATCCAAATAATCATAACATAAAACATGATGCTTTGTGGAATACACACATAATCATAGAGAATCATTTCTTAGTAGTCAAGACTCATTGCGAAGACTATTTTAGTGGACAAAGTCCATTTCTGAACCGATTTCATTCCTCGTTTCAGTCCTGTTTCACTAAACCGGTTTAACCTGCCGTTCCAGCCATGTCTATATCATGAGATATAAAATCATTACCCAATGCATTAGAGGGAGATATAGGTCCCACCCATCTCATAATTATACCATTCTTATGTGTGCCACAAATTCAAAAATCATACATCATTGCATAACCCATGTAATAAAAATGGGAATCTTAAACATCGTGATATCATGAAACAATTCATATAAGATAAAAGAATTCATTAAAATATTTCCATCACAACATAATGTAATAATAGGGATTGAAACAGAACCCTATATTATCTTATATGGAAAATAATTTTGATAAAACACTTGAACTCCATTCTTGAAGAAAATATCCTTTCTACTTCAAAAACACATTTCCTTTCTTAACATGTCATACAATTATAAACTAAAATAATTTTATTAAAAATAAACTTGAAAACTTTTAAAGGAATCTTCTTGTAAATAAAGTTTTAAAAATCCATTCATGCCAAATAAGTTAAAAAAAAATTCTTCTCGTACTTTTGTCAGAAAAGTCAAAAAGTACCTCGAATGAAAAACGACAAAAGATTCCTTTCATATCTTTTACTAAAAACTCACCGAAAGGTACAATTGGATTTAAACACATATAGGTGGATGGAAATAATATTACATATTTAGGAAACATGGATTTTGATTATAAAATACACCCTAGTAAAATCCAATGTATAAACAATCTCAGATAAAAATGAGATTGTGATATTTCCCTTACCTTTGGTCCGATTTTCTTCATAAGTGTCCGAACCTCCTGTATAATGATTTAAATAATTTCATTGAATTATTACAGAATCATACTCATTGTTATGATATCATATATGGTCATATTCTAAGCTTATTATTAGTAATATTTCATTGCTACTTGTTTTTCAGGTGTTTATTACTTTTTGTTCTTATGCGTGTTTTGTGGAATAAATTCTTATTCTTCTTTTTATGATATAGATAACTCATTTATAGAATGTTATTAGTGTAATATATATCATATTTATTTACTCAATTCATTTATGTAATCATTATGCAATGAAAATCATGTAGAACGAGTCGCATCACATCGTGGAGACGGTATTCCGTACGTACGCATGAGCGATGATATCATTCCCATGATCATGGAATTGTATTGGAGTGTATGTATACTATTTTAGAATCAATATCACTTTACAATAATTATATATATTCATTATTTACACCATTATACCCATCCATGTAAGGTGGTGGTGGAAAATATATTACACCACAGCGTGGAGACGGTATTTCGTACGTACGCACGCGCGGTGATTTCGTTTTCCGTAGGATGGATAGATGGTGAAATAGGGTTGTTTCATACATATAATAACATATCATTATATTAATGACACTGATTTTATTACTTCATAATGAAACAACTAATGAAGAAGAAGTGGAAGAAGAAATAATGTTGAAAGAATCGGTAATGGACATTACCACTTCTTTGAAGCGCTTCTTTGAGACCTCCTTTTAGGGCACTAAAATTGATCATTGAAGAAGACCAGGACCTCTAGGTTGATTCTAGGGAAGTTTAGGGGAGAAATTGGCAGGGGTTGTCCGAGTATGAAGGCTCAAAGTGCTGTGAGGAAGAGAGGGAGGAGGTGCCCTTTTATAACGGAGGAGAGGAGCTCCTTTGTAAAAACTAAAAATATTATTTTATTATAAAGCCATATTCGGTTTTAAATAGCTCTAAATTGATTTATTTTGAAACAAAGGTGGGTATGCATCTAATTCCTCTCATCCAGTAGAATTTGGACAAGTTTATATTACTATTTTAACCTTATCATTTAGATTTAACTTTAAGTTAGATAAATTTACTTTTACCGTGTCTTTTTCTGTTCTTACACTATGAGGTTAATAAACATACTATAACAAGCCAAAAAAACCCCTAGTTGTTTATTATTAATATATATAACCATATCTAAGACATTTTCCAGAAACTTAGATTTTTAGGAATAAAATAACAATTAATAATATAATATTTGTTTTAAAAACTATTTTATGTCAATTTTGACACTATTTAGTAATTGATTTTTGTGAAAATCATAACAGAATTATTAGTTCTAAAAACGTTAATTAAATCAATAATAACATGTCATATTAACCTAGAAAATTAGTGTAATTCATAAAAAGTCTCAAATTACATTTATTTCGGTACTTATAATATCAATTATGTCAATATTTCGTTAAA
Source organism: Viscum album (assembly GCA_963277665.1). NCBI lineage: Eukaryota > Viridiplantae > Streptophyta > Magnoliopsida > Santalales > Viscaceae > Viscum > Viscum album. Next base: position 1,433,035,690 of record OY728142.1, on the reverse strand, counting down.
AAGATAATTACTGCATCATCTTTGTGTCATAAATAAATTAAATTTTTTAATGTCAAAAAATTACAAATAAAATTCCATTATGTATTAAATATTTTTATCTTTATAATGAATATTTATAGTCGGATTTATCTTATGTATTACCCTATATTAAAAAGTATTTACTTATTAAACTTAGATTTTAACTATTTTAACCCTTCTTTAAATAAAATAATAATAAAAGTCCTAATCTAATCCAAGTGGGCCTAAATGGTCATATTTTATTACTAAGGTTGTTTTTGGTCGAATTAAACTTATCCAATCGAATTAGGAAATGTGTTAGGGTAATAATAATAACATTTTTACCCTTAATTACCCTATTTACTTTTAACCATGGTAAAAAAAAGTAAAAAGATACTATTCACCAAAAATTATTTTTATCTCATTGAACCAAATTTTACTTATTGAAATCAACTGTGTCTCTCGGATTTTTGAAATTCCACTCACAGAAGCAGTAAAATTATGTTTTATGTAAATTTTCAAATTCTCCTAGGAGGTGGGTAAAAGACGGTGAAAAGTTCAATAAAATTTTTATATATCTAAAATTATTATATAATTATTCCAATGATTTACATTGAACGTATATAGGTATTATGTATCAATTTTGACCTAAAATAAATTTAAATAAAATAAATAATTATTTAAATAAAAAGTCGGTTTTTAAATAGTATCCTAGTGTTTTTACTATTCATCAAAAATTGAAAGTTTCTAGAAAAATACCAAAATTTCACCCTTGGCTAATTTCGATATTCCGAATTCAAAAATAAAGTCCATTTTGAAAAATAAAATTTACAAAATTTAAAAAAGTGGTTATTACAATTCATAACGGCTAGTTTTAGTAATATTTTAATAGCATATCGTTGTTTAGTGAAACTCGGTATTGCGTACGACGCAAGCTATCAAGGAAGGTCGCGATTGCGTGTAAAGAAAGACAAGCTAGTGTTGTGTGTAGTGAAAGATTCCTTTGATGATTTATATAAAATAAAAACATAATATTTCTTATAAAAGAATCGGGTGTTTGAAATGTAAGTGTGAATACATTTCTACTTTTAAATTTCAATTATATTTTTTTATGGTTCATACCATGTCTAACACTGAAGCTGAAACGAACTATATGAATGAGGAAGTGTTTAAAAGTAAAAAAATGAGAATGAGACCATATCCTTTATCATATATAAGAACTAGTTACTATTGATATTGTATTCAGTATTCTAACTATAGTCATAAAGTGATTCATTACAGGAAGAGGAAATTGAAGAAAAATACCAGCATAAAATAGAGACAAGTAAATACCCTTCAACCATAAAGAGTTACTCTTCTAATAATATATTATCTTATTCAATAAGAATATGAGTATGATGAACTCGTGATTATTAAAAAGATATTGAAAATGATATCTTTTTCACCCACTCAATTAGATATCTCATGGAAGGAATATAAGAAAATTCAGAGATCCAATGAGGTATAAATATCATTGAATGATATAAATAATAGTATCATCGAGATTCTTGGAAGAGGATTCCCATCCCATGTGATATGAAATGTATATTTTTTGAAGGATGTTAAGAAAAGTGTTTATAGAATAGTGGGGTTCGATAAAAAATTGATTTGAAGATAAAAGGTAGTGGAAATAAAAAACTGGAAAATGAAGTAATGAGGAAAACAAAAGTTCTCTATATAGGTAGTTTGCATTTCAATTTCTTGAGTGTATGTTAATTCTCGGAATCATGAATGATAGTGATATTTAATCAAAAGGGATGAACTATCATAGGAAATAATGTTAATTCACTCATTAAAGGATTCAGAAAAAATAGAAATTTATACTATGTTGAAAGTAAATATAATAGTTGTAACGTAAATATTGAAGAATAAAATAACAAGTGGCACCAGATGTTGGTTCACATTACCAAACATAGAATTGAACATATATATATGCTTAACATTTATTCTGACATTCCCAATCAAATGTGTAATCATGAAAAGGAATGTAACACATGCCTGTGAGTAATGATGGTGTGTTGTTCATATTAATCAAAGAACAAAAGGACATTTAATCTTACTAATCTTATCCACATTGATATATGTGGTCCAATGAATATGGATGAGAAATATGGAGATACATATTTCATTATTTATGTTAATGATTATATTATAATGTCTTGTGTGATATTTATACACAGGAAAGAATAAGTACAATATTGCATGAAGAGCAATAATAAAAAATATTATAATGAAATTGTGCACCCAATCAAGATTCTATGAAATGAAAATATAGGACAATAAACATCCATCAAATTTGAAAATAACCTTAAAAAACATTAGATAAAACATGAGGTGTCTACCGTGTGAACCCCTTACCAAAATGGGGTAATTGAATGTATTAATTGATAGGTGGACAACATTACTATAACAATACTGATTGAGATTCATGATTCTCATCATTACTAGAAAGAGGTTGTTCAAGTATTGGTGTAATCACACAAATGAATAGTTTTTTATAGGATAATCTAGGAAAATGTATGAGATATGTGATGTAATAAAGCCCTCTATTAATTATTTTCATTCTGTTATAAGAAAATGTTTCGTCCAAAACAGATAAGGAAAACAAGGAATGTATGATGATGTTATAGATGAATTAAATTTTCTAGATGTTCAATAAAGATTAAAACCTAAAAATGATATAATAATCACCTTCAAAATAGTGTGGAATGAAATGATGTCAATATCAATGAGGATATAACTATAAATACCTCTATGATATCATATCATGATATTATTGATGATGAATAAGGAAGTGGAAAATAACATATTAAAATGTAGAAATAGTTTAAGGCTTGAAAAACATTCCGGGATCACAAAATGATGATGATTTAGAAGAATAATCATAATAGGAAACCATTGATTATGAAACTTCATCAGAATCTCGTAGGAGAAATATAAAATAATAAATTGATCAATTCTACATCACTGTGTATTGGACTTTATCTACACATAAAATTTGAGTGAGGAATGAAACACATGATTCGTTTCTATCAATTGTGTAAAAAACCTCTCTTGAAAATGAAGCAAAGGATAAATGATGGTTTAAGGCCATAAATGAATAATTGGATTAGATTGAAAAGAACCAGATATTTGATATTGTTAAGAGAATTAAAAATAACAATGTGATTGGAACTGTAAGGACCCATCCTTAAAACATTACATAATCATGAAATAAATGAATAATTCACATAGAGGATCTTTTCATGTTTAGAGTTTTAGAGAATTAGGACATAACTATTGCATCTCAAAATATTACAAAGTAAACACTTCTACCAAGTTTCCATAAAATAAAAACACATAAAAAGAAACATGTCTAGTTACATGTTTTAGATAGCATGTCATTCCATGATCCCATCCTTGACCGTATCCACCTTATTTCCTGTGAAAGACATTTCAAAAAAACTTGGGGTGAGCATAAAATGATCTGTAAAGGATACACAAAAACGAAAAATGTTATTTTTTTCAAAACAACATGTAATCCATGAATACTTTATCAAAGTAATACTTTTAACCTTTCTGAATTAGTAAATACTCTTTACTTAATAAAAGATCACTACTTATCCTTTGTAACCAAATTATTACCATAAACCCTTATAAAGAACACATAACATATAAGGGTAACTTGGTACATAAACATACTTAAATGGAACAACCATACGGTCGACTTCCACACATATCACTACATAAAATAGTCATAAGGCCGACATCTATACCCAATGAATTGGAGGTTATAACGTAACCACCCATCCTGGTATTTACATAACAACCCATCATATGGTTTATCACGTAACCACCTGTCAAATGTCCAAGTACCATTATAAAATCATAACACATAATACAATTATAAAGGAATGAAAACATTTCCACATTTCAATAACAATATATCACATAAATATATTGACATAAAAATACATTATCAAAAACATTTTCAATACCAAAATACATAAAAGAGTATATGGTAATTATTTTCTTTTAAAAACATTACGGCTTGTTACAAAAGCCAAAGGTCAAATAGTACTCGTGGCGGCGGAAAAGGTCATTGTCACCGCATACATTAAAAGAAACATTACTTTTTGTCATTTCGTAAAATTCTTCATAGAAAAATATTCACTTTCAATGAAATGAAAAGACAATGGTGTTTATACAGCGTCTTAATTAATGTTGTGTATAAAACCAAATACGCCTCAATGAATGGAGATTGAGACGAAGTCCCTTACAAAGTCATTATCCTTAGATAAAGGATAATTAAATTACATAATTATGTGTGAAAAATATAAATAAACCCAATATACTAGGATATTTAGTGTAAAACAATCAAATGTCATCCACAAATATTCATAGTATGACTTAATCAAGAAGTATAGGTTTAACACAAATAATTGAAATTGGGTTAAGAAGTTCCATTGCAAAAATATGATAGCCTAACGACGTTACATTAAAATTTAAGAAAATGAGTTGATGTGAGAGAAAAGGGAATCTCATCACAAGGAAATAATATTTATATCAATAAGGATATATAATAACATATCCCAATATAAAAATATGTAAGTTAAAATACATAACAAAAATAAGTCTTTTAAAAATGAGGGTGAAAGATTCCCATACCGATTTGGGTAACATTCGAAATGTACACCCCATGAAAGAAGGACTATACAACATTGATGTAAATACTCATAAAATATTGTATATTACACAAAGGTTAGAATAACAGGCATTACATACACCACTCAAAGGAAATGGTGGAAAATTTTTCATAAATCCCACGGTTATAAAAGTGAGATGAAAAATCTCTTATGTGAACTCGCCATCCTAACGACCCCACTTAAAACTTCCAAAAATGGATTTATGAGATCAAATAGGTTCTCTAATAATATGAAAAAAAAAATTACAGAATGAGGAATATAAAAGAACATCCCCCAACATAATAAAGATGGGATTAAAAGAAATGACATAAAAGAAAGTACTTAAAAAGAAAGAGAGAGGTTGGATCCCTTACCTCAAGTCCGACTTGTCTTTTTCGTTTCTTTATATTCCTGAATAATAAACTACAGATAATTTATAATTTCTTAAGAACGTTTTTCAAGTTCATTGATCCTTTTAAATCACTTATTACCATGATATTAACATTATGTAATTATTTAACTTAATAACGGTCGTTTGACGATCATTGGTACTTGAGTCCAAAATAAACTTCTTATAATTACAAGTTGTTCATGTGGTAAAATATTCATTATATCCAAAAATTTATTAATTATGTAGATATCATATATATTATATATATCCAGTATATACTTTCATTTATAATATTACATAACATTTAAAGATAGGAAATGAAATGCACCGTTCATGGAGACGGTAAGTCGTACGTACGCATGAACGCTACTTTCATTTCTATTCCGTATTTAATGGAATTAAAACAAAATTAGATATATATATATTATAATTATAGTATAATATATATGTTATATAGGTCACATAATTTCATTAATTCTATTCTTAATACATTCCACGTATTGCATGAACGAGTCATATCACTATAGGGGGCGGTAGTCCACACTTCCTCAAATGAAATTATCACATTTGTAAAACATTCAAAGCATAAAGGTATGTTTTAAATATAAAATACATAAGCATATATAGGAAATAAAAATAATATATATCATAAATATCGTTCCATCATAATGGCCACCATGAGAGGTGGTAGAAGAAGATAGAACAATCATCGTTTCGTGAGGTAGTAATTCACCATCCACCGAAACAGTATGTTCTTTAACAATTAGACGGAGGTTTGTGTAAGCGTAGCTCGAATTCATCTTATAACAACATCATAGTATATTTAATATACTATTTTTGTTACAAAATAAATTAATAAAAATATTTTAGGGGGTTGGAGAAGAAAAATAAAACAAAAGAACATAATAGAGGACATTACCTTCAAATCGGGTAACTCCCTTTGGTTTGACCCAAAAGGTTTCGATGAAGAGATTTCAGCCTAAGGTAAGGCTTCTAGGATGAATAGAGGGATGTGGAGAGATAATATGAGCATATTTTGGTCAAGCCAAAGGCTTGAGAGGTGTGGGTAAAGAGGTATAGGTGATGTCCTTTTATAAGATGGAGGAGCGGCACTCTTGGAATGTCATGAAAGGATACAATATTATAAAATGATTTTCGGATATCAAATGTCCCAAAACTATATACTTATAGAATAATGTGATTAGGTTTCTAAATCCACCCATCTAATAGGATTTTGACAAGTTTATACCATATATTTTACAATATCTTTTCATTTTATTTAAATCGTCCATTAATGAGGTAATCACTCCATCATCATGGTGTCATAACTAAATTAATTTATTTAATGTCTAAAAATTATAAAAAATATACTGTGATGACGGAAACCTTATTATATTTCCAATGAATATTTTTAGTAAAAAATATGACTTCTATAACCCCATGAAAAAATTGTTTTAGTAAAACAATACATGTTTGTGACATTTTTATTTTAACCGTAAATAAAAAGTTATTAATGTCACTTTCTTACCCATGTGGCTCCATGGGGTCCCCAAGTTGACCCATGAATTTTATTGGTCAGTAATGACTCATCCCATAAGGGTAGGATATGTTTCATGGTCATTTCATATTATTATAACATTATCTTTACCTTAAATTTCACTAATTACTCTTAATCGCGATTAATAAAACATAAAAGTTACTATTCACCAAAAATTATTTTCATCCCATTGAACCAAATTTTACATCCTAATGGCAACCATATATTTCATATATTTGAAATTCAAATCACAGAGGTGGTATAATTTCATTTAAACGAAAAATAAGTTTTTTAACTACCACATAGTGGTTTAAATATTCATAAAAAATTGATGTTTTTTAGAAAAATACCAAAAAATCACCCTAAGATATATTTGATATTCCAAATTCAAAAAAGATGTATGTTTTACAAAATTCAAAACATATAAGTTTCATCAATCAATTTAATAATTAATTCCCATTTTCAAAACAAATATCGTGTTTTTAAGAAACAACATATATCAAAAGATTGACACTAGTTTAAGTCCAATTTCAAAGTGAAATTAATTCCAATGACCACCATTGGATTAAATGGTAAAAATATATTCTAACTACCCTTTAAAACAAATTCAAAATATGATATAATCATATAGATAAATTATATTAACATGATGTTTTGAATTAAAATATAATATTTTTTACTTATTCATTAAAATGAACTTTATCGAAAAAATAACAAAAACGTACACAATTTAAATTTTGATGTCCCGATTATAAAGATGGATTTTATTTGGTTAAATATAATATATAAAATTTTCCAAAATTGAATTTAAAAAGGGATCACAATCAAAAGGCTGTTAATCGATCTTTTAAAGAATATTCGATTATTTACGCTTATAATTGGCTACATTTTCATTTTAAGTCTCCAAAAATTATTAGATAAAAGTGACAATATTTCACAAACATATATAATCATTTTTTAGATTGTTCTATTCATTCCCACCATTATAATGGCTACGTGTTAACTACCATTTGAAATCATATTATTATATAATTAGTGTGCATCATATGATTTCAACGAAACTCGTTGTTGCGTATTGGGTATGCCATCAAACATAGCTTCCCTTTTAAAGTAATATTAATATTTTATTCACAAATATTAATAAATATGAAAATTTCATATTCTTTATTTACCTGGGGTGTTACATCCTTCCCCCCTTTTGGGAATTGCGTCCTCGCAAATTTAAAAAAAATTGTGCTCAAAAACTTCATTTAAAGCCCCACTTCGGAAAAGGATTCAATTAAACTATCACTTTAAAACAAGGACAGGGAAGTATAAAGGTCACCTAAGTTAACCCATACTAGGATTCAATGTAGGAAAACATGGACATGGAAGTGAAAAAAAGGTTCATGTTCTGATTGAGAGTGATAGAAAACATGTTTAGGGGAAAGATAACCACCAAAAAATCACAAACTTGTGATGGGTTAAACGGTATTTGATTACCCAATAGGAAAAATTTACATTCAACATTTTTGTTTTAGGTTACTTTTCATTGAGGAATTTATTTATGAGAATAAATAAAAAATTAGGAAACATACTTACTTATCATGTAGACTTTCATATCTTACAAGATTTCATACACAAACTCATATTTTTTCCAAAAGATGAGTATTTAGGATGACTTGTTCACATTATGAGCACTATAATCAACTTCTAGAGAATCGCATGGTCCAAAAAAGTGAATTATATATTTCCCATGTCTTTAATCCTTAACAAAAACCAAAAATATTTAGTACCAGTCAGATAATACCCAAAAAGGATAATCCTTTATAAAAAGAAATACTACTCTTAATCTCCAAAAGTTTTCCAACAAAATTCAAAGTTCAACAAAGGCCATTCGATAAACAATTGTCCATAAAATTATTCAATGTAAATCACTCTAAGATTGAAACCCAAATCATTAAATAATTTAAATCACATAGTCTTCCAAGGTAAATATTAACATTTATCTCCAAATAACATCAGTTGCTCTTAAAGTCTCATATTTAAAAGTAATTAACCTAATCACATATCCTCCATGATAGGATAATCATTTCCATATATAACCCAAAATAAACATACTCTTGATTCATAAATTAATCTAACTAAAAAGAATTAGTCAAACTAACCATGGACTTCACGTAGTCCAGTGGTAGGTGATAAATACGGTCGTACTTTGGTTGTGGGTTCGATTCCCACAGCTTTGTCCGACACGAAGGGTTGTCACACGGTCTGCGTGTTGTCCTTTTTAAAAAACTATATAATTCTAAAAACATTACCCAAAATGATATAAAATTATCAAAAATAACTATAACATAATTTAACCTCAAGATTATCTCATGCCTTTAATTTTACATCATAACATATAGTAACCCATAATTACCTCAAAAGTAAGGATTCAATAAACCCTAATGGTCACCTTTATAATTATAACATGAACTTCAACATCGAGTTGGTTATCTCGTACATTATGCATTGGAGAACTCACTATGGTTCAAGTGGTTAATCATGACTCCTGGTATTTGGTTGAAAAAAACCACAAGATTTCTCATTGAAGCTCCCGTATCATTCAGTTGCCCGTTCAGAAAACTGTCACAATTTCCTTCACATCCACTGTTACTTTGGTGCCTACTAGATCCATCTATTTACTAAAATCAAAAAGAACAGTGTGAGTATATCAGTAAAATCATCATATAAAAATGAGGAGGATAAACACTAAGATATAGTTATCCAAGTTATCTCAAACTCATTCTAACTTTAAGAAAAAGACTCCATCTAATATATTACCCATTGTGGTTATACACAACTTATCACTTATGCTTAAAAAACACTCTAACCTCTAAAGTTATCTAAACCGACATCTGATACCAACTATAAGGACCCTAACTTAAAACATTATATAATCATGAATTAAATGAATAATTCACATAGATGATATTTTCAAGTTTAGAGTTTTTGAAAATTAGGACATAACTATTACATCTCAAAATATTACAAAGTAGACTCTTATACCATGTTCCATAATATAAAAACTCTTAGAAAGAAACATGTCTAGTTCCATGTGTTAGATATCATGTCTTTCCCTTGACCCTATCCCTATTATGTCCTGTGAAAAAAATATCAAAAAAACTAGCGGTGAGCATAAAAAGCTCAGAAAAGGATACACAAAGAAGGAAAACTGTTAGTTTTACGAAACAACAAGTAATCCATGAATACTTTATCAAAGTTATATTTTTCACCTTTATGATGTAGTAAGTACTATTCACTAAATAAAATATCACTACTTATCCTTTATGACCAAATGATTACCATAAACCCATATAAAGATCACAAAACATATATATGTAACTTGGGGCATAAACATACTTAAATGGAACAACCATACGTTCGACTTCCACACATATCACTACATGGAATAGCCATACCACCAACTTCCATACCCAATGCATTGGAGGTTATTACGTAACCACCCATACTGGTATTCACGGCACCAACCGTCATACGGTTTATCACGTAACCACATGTCAAATGTCCAAGTACCATTATAAAATCATAACACATAAAACAATTATAAAGGAAAGAAAACATTTCCACATTTCAATAAAAATATATCACTTAAATATATTGACATAAAAAAATCCATTATAAAAACCATTTTCAATACCAAAATACATAAAAGTGTATATGGTATTTATTTTCTTTTAAAAACATTAATGCTTGTTAACAAAGCCAAAGGTCAAATAGTACTCGCAGTGGCAGAAAATGTCATTGTCACAACTTACGTTAAATGAATCATTCCTTTTTTGGATTAGTAAAATGCTTCATAGAAAATGATTCCATTTTAATGAAATGAAAATTAAATGGTTTTTATACCGCGTATACAAGAAATTTGTGTATAAAACAAAATACTCCTCAATGAAAGGAGATTGAGATGAAGTCCTTTACAAAGTCAGTATCCTTAGATTAAGGATATTTAATTTACATAATTATGTGTGAAAAATATAAATAAACCCATTATAAGAGGATATTATTTGTAAAACAATAATAGGTCATCCACACATATTAATCATATCACATAATTAAGAAGTAGAGGTTTAACCCAATGAATTGAAATTGGGTTAAGAAGTTCTTTTGCAGAAATTCGACAGCCTAACGACGTCACTTTAAAATTTATAAAATGAGTTGATAAGAGAGAAAACAGTATCTCATCACTTGGAAATAATATTTATAGAAATAAGTATATATAAAAACATATCCCAACATAAAAATATGTAAGTTAATCAACATAACAAAAATAAGTCTTTTAAAAAAGAGGGTGAATGGTTCCCTTAATGACTTGGGAAACTTTCGAAACGTACACCCCATGAAAGAAGGACTATACAACATTGATTAAAATAATCATAAACAAAATTATATTACACAAAGAGTATAATAATGGGAAGTACATACACCACTCAATGAAAATGGTGGAAAATGTAGCATAAATCACATGGGAATAAAATTGAGATGAAAAATACCTTACGAAAACTCACCATCCTAAGGACGCCACATAAAACTTCCAAAAATGGATTTATGAGATCAAATAGGGTCTCTCATAATATGAACATAAAAATTACATAATTATGAATATAAAATCAAATCCTCAAATATATGAAAGATGAACTTAAAAGAAATGACATAAAAGAGAGTACTTAAAAAAGTGAGAGGTTTGATCCCTTACCTCATGTCCGACTTGTCTTGTTCATTTCTTTATCTTGCTGAAAAATAAACTATAGTTAATTTCTGCTTTCTTTGGAACCTTTTCCAAGTTCATTATTACATTAATATAACTTATTACCATGTTATTAACATTATGTAATTATTTAAGTTAATAACAGTTGTTTTTTCGATCATTGGTACTTGAGTCCAAAATAAACATCTTATAATTACAAGTTGTTCATGTGGTAAAATATTAATTATATATAGAATTATATTCATTATTTAGATATCATATATATCATATATATATATATATCCATTATATACTTGAATTTATAATATTACATAACATTTAAAGGTATGAAATGAAATGCACCATTCATGGAGACGGTAAGTTGTACGTTTGCATGAACGCTACATTCATTTATATTCCGTATTTAATGGAATTATAACTAAATGAGAAATATATATATTATAATTTATGTATAATATATATGTTATATAGGTCACATATGTTCATTAATTGCATTCTTTATACATTCCATGTATTTCATGAACGAGTCACATCACTTGAGGGGGCGGTAGTCCACACTTCCTCAAATGAAATTTTCACATTTGTACAACATGAAAATAATAAAGGTATATTTTAAATGTAAAATAAAGAATAATCGATAGGAAATAAATATAATATATATAATAAATATAGTTCCATCATAATGGCCACCATGAGAGGTGGTAGGAAAGATAGAACAATCATCGTTTCGTGAGGTAGTAATTCACCATCCACGGAAACAGTTTGTTCTTTAACCATTAGACGGAGGTGTGTGTAAGTGTATCTCGAATAATTATTATAAAAACATCCTAGTATATTTAATATACCATTTTGTTACAAAATAATGAAATAAAAAGAGTTTAGGGGTTTTGAGAAGCAAAATAAAACAAAAGAACATAAGAGAGGACATTACCTTTAAATCCGGTAACTCTCATTGGTTTGAAGAAAAAGGGTTTCATGAAGATATTATTTCATAATTTAAGGATGATAGGATGAAGAGAGAGATGTGGAGAGATAAAATGAGTATATTTTGGTCGATCCATAGGCTTGAGAGGTGTGGGTAACGAGGTAGAGGTGAGGGCCTTTTATAAGAGGGAGGAGGGGCACTCTTGGAATGTCATGAAAAGATATTTTATTATAAAATGATTTTCTGATATCAATGGCCCCACAATTATATATTTCTAGCATAATGTGATAAGGTTTCGAAACCATCCATCCAATAGGTTTGTTACAAGTGTATGCCTTAGATTTTACATTATCTTTCTATTTTATTTAAATCGCTCTTTAATGAGATAATCACTGCATCATCATGGTGTCATAACTAAATTGATTTATTTAATATCTAAAAATTATAAAAATTATACAATGAGGTAGAAACTATTATTATCATTCTAATGAATATTTATATTAAAAAATATGACTTTTATAACCCCATGAAAAAATTGTTTTAGTAAAACAATAAATGTGTGTGACATTTTTATTTTAACATTAAATAAAAAGTTATTAATGACAGTTTCTTACCCAAGTGGCTCCATGGGGTCCCCAAGTATACCCATGGAATTTATAGGTTGTACATGACTCATACAATAAGGTTAAGACATGTTTCAAGGCCATTTCATATTATTATAACATTTTCTTTACCTTAAATTACACTAATTACCCTTAATCGCGATTAATAAAACATAAAAGTTACTATTCAACAAAAATTATTTTTATCCCATTGAACCACATTTTACATCCTAATGAAAACCATGTATGTCGGATTTTTGAAATTCAAATCATAGAGGGGGTAAAATTTCATTTAAACGAAACTTCAGTTTTTTAACTACCACTTAGTTGTTTCACTATTCATAAAAAATTGATGTTTTTCATAAAAATACCAAAAATTCACCCTCAACTATATTGGATATTCTGAATTCAAAAATGATGTCTATTTTAAAAAATTTGAATCATATAAGTTCCATTAATCAAATTAGTAATTAATTTCTGTTGTCAAAACAAATAGAGTGTTTTTAAGAAACAAAATATATCAAAATATTGAAACTAGTTTAAGTCCAATTTCAAAGTGAATTTAATTCCAATGACCACCATTGCATTAAATGGAAAAAATAAATTCAAAATACACTTTAAAACCAATTCAAAAGTTGATATAATCATATAAATAAATTATATTAAAAATAGGTTTTGAATTAAAATACAACATTTTTTACTTAATCATTAAAAATGCACTATTTCGAAAAAATAAAAAAAACATACACAATGTAAATTTTGATGTCCGTAATCAAAGGAAGGATTTTATTTGGTCCAATAAAACATATAAAATTTTCAAAAAGTGGATTTAAAAGGGGTTCGCCATCAAAATGCGGTTAATCGACCTTTTAAAAAATATTCTAATATTTACGCTTAAAATTGGATTCATTCGAATTTTAAGTCTCTAACATATATTGGATAAAAGTGGAAATATTTGACAAACATATATAATCATTATGTAGTTAGTTCTATTCATTCCCACCATTACAATGGCTACGTGTAAACTGCCATTTGAAATAATATTATTATATTATTAGTGTACATCGTAAGATTTCATCAAAACTCGTTGTTACATATTGGGTACGCCATCAAATATAACATCTCCTTTAAAGTAATATTAATATTGTATTCACAAATATTAATAAATATGTAAATTTCATATTCTTTATTTACCTAGGGTGTTACAGGAACATAGTGGATATTTTAAAAAAAATTATGAGCATGGAAATATGATCAGAAACAAGGCACATGTGGTGTGTAAAGGCTATAAACAAATTGAAGGCATTGACATCGAAGAAATATTTTCCCCATTGGCTAGACTGGAGCCAATTAGGCTCTTTCCGGCAATATAAATTCAAATTTGGTATAATGTTTTTTCATATATATGCAAAAACGTAATTCATAAATGCTATTCTTGAATAATAAGTCTACATTGAACAACTAGTGATATTTATGATTGGAAATGATGAGACTATGGTTTACAAATTAAAGAGGGTGCTCTACGGATTGAAGCAGACACCACGAGAATGGTATTCGTAACTATATTCTTATCTAAAGAAGATATAATTTAAAAGAGTATGTGTTTAACATAACATATATGTGATGAATCCACAAAAAAAAAGATTTATGGTTCATTAGTATGTGGATGGTATTATTTTTGGTGGAAGAAGAAAGGGATCAGTGAAAGAATTTTATGATAACATGAAATCATAATTTGAAATTTCCATGATTGGTTAAATAAAATACATGATGGGGATAAAATTCATTCAAAAGAATGATTAATAAATCTTTTATTAGGGATAATATAAAAGAGTATTTCTAAATAAATTCAATATGTATGACTCTAAACCAAATTGTACTCTGATTGCCGTTGAGATAGAACATGTAAATCATGAGGATATGACATCAGTCGATCCCATCCTATATCAGAGAAGAATTGGAAGCTTATTATAGTTGACTACAATAAATCCACATATCATCTTTCCAACATTCTTAGAGGACAACATTCAATGTAATTCAAAGGAAGATAATTTTTCAGTTTTAAAACGAATCATGAAGTATATTCAAGGTATAATAAATTTTGTCTTATACATTATAATATGAAGTGATAAAAAATTATTAGCATTTTTTATGTTATTTGGGATGGATATTTTGTGGATCTAAATTCTACAAGTGGTGGTTATTTCTTAATAGTAAAAATATTTGTGGGATGATTGAGTCAGAAAAGGAAACACACATATCTTTGTACAACTTAAGTAGAGTATATATTTGCTACAAAGGCTTACACTCAGCTATTGTGAATAAAGAAACAAATGAATGATATTGTTGATGAGGTGAAATAATATATTGTGATTCACGTTGACAATAAGAGTGTGACCTATCTAACAAATAATCTATTTCAAAACTCTCATACCAAACTATTGAAATCATATATCACTTTATAAAATAAATTTTTAGAAGGAGTTATTAAAATGGAGCATGTTGGAATAGATGAACAATTGGATGAAATTCTTACTAAGCTTTTGGTGGAAAAAATGATTGAGAAACATCAGTTGAACCTGGATGTTTTTCTACCTCCCAATGCATGAGGTGGTTTTGATTCTTCCCCTCTCTCTATTTGTGTAAACTATTTTAACATATTTTTGGAATTGACGAATGTTTATGGGAGAGGTACAATATAGGGTGAATTTTTTTAGCACTATGAGTACAAATCATTGATCATTGGGTTTATTTTGAAATGGAGAGATAAATGAAATTCGATAATTAGTTGGTTTGTAGGATTGGCTATGGGACTCTGGTGGTATGAAATTATATTTTTCTACTCGTTTTTTTTATATTAATATATGATCATATAGTATTACAGTGATATATGATTTATTTCACGTCTATTAGTTTTTTTTAAGATGGTAATTTATTTAATTTGTCTACTGATTTCTAAATTCCCGAAGGGAAATGTTGTTGGAACCATGGTTTTTCAAATTTGGGAACTTTTTTTTGTTTTTTTTCAATCCAAACAAGGTTGACCAAGTATTTTTTAAAATAATTTTTTTTATGATACATATTGATTCATTGTTGAAGGTGTTTTTATTTTCCAATGTTTACCTAATTTTTGGGGTCCTAAATTTGGAGGATGGATAATTATGTTCTTAGAAAAGGAAGGATTTTTGTGAAAATATTAAAATTTTAATGAAAGGGTGAGTGTGGTTTACAAAATTGCATGGAAGGGATGTTTCAATACCGTCACATCAAAATAATGAAAAAAAAGAGTTGCGTGTAAGATCTTAAATTGCATGAAATTCATAGTTTCATGACACAAGTAGAGTTGTACACAACCATGAAAGACATGGAGTCTGCATGCTAAAGGACATGTCAAAAATAGATTTTTATAAATAGAGTAATGTTTTGTGAAAAGTGGAAGGAATTCAGGAAACATTCATGTAGGGTCAGCCATGCATATAAATAGGTATCTACCCACTTCATTCAAGGAAGCTTTCTAGTTAATATTTGGTACCACTATCACGCACAAGATATGCACACCGTAGAGTTCCGTAAAGGATACTTGCGCATAGAAAGTTCCTAGTGTCTATTAAGACCAAGTGAGGTTTTTGTAAAGTGTTCATGAAATATTAAACTTGCAAAAAAAAGAAAAATCTACACCCAAGAACATGTTTTGTGAGCAAGTGAACGAGTTACATGATTAGAATGTTTTAAATATCTTGTGTCATTGATCTATGTATACAAGTGAATCAATTTAGGACTATGGTTTAATTATATGTTTCATTCTAGTACATGAAAAATACATAATGTCACAATACACAGTGAGACCTTCAAGTTATTAAACTGATGAAGACTTCACCCAAGGTAGTAAGCTAGGGGGAGTTGAAAAAACTGTTTTGAGAGAGGATGGTTCATATCCCAAATTCTTGTAAAGGTATTTATCCTAGAATAGAGTGACTGTGTCTAATATTCTATACTCTATAATAAATAGTAAATTTCATAGGATTTAGGTATAACCAACACACTGTTGGTGTATGCTCCATGTACTAGCCATTGGTAGTGAACCATGTAAAACTACAATATTGTCTCTCTTCATATCAAGGTTTAATTACATCATGACTCCATTAGACATGTTTAGTAGGTTCCTACCAATGTGGGAATAATATCCATTGCATTAAAATAAATATTTAACCCCCTGATTCACCCCTACCCTCCCAGGGTGTTTTGGGGTCCTACGTGGGGTATCATATCGTATATGTTATTAGATTTTAAATTTTCCACTATTGTTTTTATATAAATTTTAGTGAATATTAATTAATGGGGTCCCACTATATTATTGAAGAAACATATTGATTTATAATAAAAGTATGAGATATCATCATAGATTCCTTGGTATACAAGTTCGTTATTCCACATATAAGGGGTTTAAGTCATTTATATGATAGATCATTCTATGGCAGAAATAGATTAGAAAATTATAGATACAGATTCCAAAGAAAATAATGCTCTCACTGAAACACTTTATGATAAAATCTATTTGAATATTATGAGTTTCACTACATAAAATCCCATGTGGGTGAAATTGGAAAATTTATACGAATATGATAAAAAGGTAAAAGAGGCTATACTTCAAGTCATTCTCAAGCAGATCGATGATCTGAAAATGAATCTAGATAAAAATTTTGATAGCTTCTTTAATCACATAACTATATTTTTTGTAGCTATTCGATGACTTGGGGAATAAATTAAATATATTGACATTGTTAATCATTTATCAGGAAGGATATAATATTGGTACAATCCAAATGATTTAACTCTTGTGGAGAGTTGTTTCTCTATGATCTCTCTTGATGATCCACTTTGTAGAGTTGTGGATTATGAAGTGAGGGTCAAACCTGAATATACTTTCACTAGTTTTAGAAAAGAAATGACATTAAAATCCATGTAAAAACATGTGATTTATAGAGTAATTAATTATGGTGAATACTAAATACATTCTTTATTTTCCAAGAAATTCAGGAGAGGAAATGGGATATTTGAGGCAAAGATTATATTATCTTATTTTCAGTGTGGTATAATAGAGAAAATTGCATCTTGATACCCAATGAAATTTTATGATGCTGGGAGTGAATTAGAAATCATGAAGACGCCTCAAAAGAGGTTCTCTAATAAATTATACATCAAATTAAGAAAAAAATTTCAGAGAATGATCTTCTTCTACAATAAATAATTGTAAGATAGTCAGTTTTTAGAGCATGTAGAACAATAGTCTAAATATGAATCTAATGTATCCATGATGGCTATAGTTGAAATGGTATAACCTAAAAATATGAAGATAAGTAGTTACTTGGGGGTTTTGATCTTATGGTGGAAGTTGAGGGTACTCTTGGTTAGCATGAAAAGAAATAAAACAAAAACAAGAAATTTAAATATTTTCTGAACGAGTCATTAGAATATGTTGATTGGATTGTATATGAAATCCATTAACTAAAAGGAGATCCCAAGGCAAAAGTGAAAACTCTTAAAATATAATAGCATACTATGTAATTTAAACTCAACATTGAATAGTATGAAAAATTTATCCATTACCTTACATCTAAAATTGAGGAAAAGGATAATATAGTAAAAGGACATGAAGAATAGGTTTTTACTCTAAAGAGAAAACTAGAAACTGAATCAAAATTAGAAGAAAAAAATAAGAAATTTAATTTTGGAAGATTATCAGATACAACACTAAAAGAAAGAACTAATGTGTGTATGAAATAGTAGAGAATACCTTTAATAATCATAGATCTAAAATTCTGGAATAAAATTGAGTTATCAATGATTTATAAACATCAAAGGCTAGAAATGAGATGAAACAGCACAAAAGAATGCAGAAAGTTGGACATATCACAAAGGCAACTGATGTTCAAATAAATAAATTTTCAAACCAAATAGATAAGAGCGCTAAATATAATCCTCAAGTATGTAGAGATGATCTCCTAGAAAATACCATTATAAAATAATGATAAATGTAGAGGAATGGAAGTCAGAAGACATTTCACCTTCTAAAATATAAATTCCATATCATTTGGGGCCATACTATGTCTTACTTTGAAGAGAAAATGAGCTCTCAAAATGGGGAAGCAACTAGAAGTCAACAAAGAATAATTAGACCATGTCCTTTATCATGTCGAAGAAATTGTATCTATTGATATTTTTTTTACTATTCAAACTATGGTCATAACTAAATTCAATATAGGCAGAAGAAATGTTTGAACAATACCAACAGAACTCAGGGAAAAGTCAACAGCCATCATTTGAGATGTGTTACTCATTAAAAGAAGTATTATCCTCTTGAAGATGAAAATGACTTCGATTAACTGATGCATTTTGAAAAGATATTGGAATGTCCATATTTTCCCTCTACTCAATCAGGTATATCATAGAAGGAAATGATGAAAATCGAGAAATCCAATCTTGATCAAATATTCCTCAAAGCTATAATGAATAGCGTCACCTAGATTCTTGACAACAGATGATCATCCCACATGATAGGAAATGCATATTTGATGATGAATGTTAAGAAAATGGTTGATTGAATAGTGAGATTCAACCATCACAGTTCTTTTTTGATCAATGGTATTGGAAATATAGAACTAGAAAATGATGAGTTGTGGAAAAATTAAGTTCTCTATATAGACTGTTTACATCACAGTCTCTTGAGTGTATGTAAAATCTATGTCTCATGAATGATAGTAAAATTTAATCACAATTGATGTACTATAAAATGAAATATAGGTAATTATCTTATAAAATGATGAATAAAAAATGGATAATTATACCAGGTTTGAAATAAAGATAACACATATTAATTAATAATTGAAAAATTATACAACCTGTTGAATCAGTGGTTGGAGAAAATTAACCAAAATATAATGGAACATATATCTATGATGAATATTGTTTTTTATAATCCCAATACGAATCATGATTTATAAATGACATCTGACACAAGCATGCAAGATATATGGTTTGGATTTCATTTCAACTGAAGAAGAAAATGGCATTAAATCTTCATGACCATACCCTCATAGAAATATTTGGTCCAATGATTATGGTTGGAGCAGTTAGAGAGAGAATATTCATTCATTTAATTGATAATTATAGTATAATGGATTGTTTAATTTTTATTCAAAGGAAACGATAAGTTATTTATTTCATGAAGATCTATCATTAATGTGTAGAGAATGAATATGGGTGAATAATCAAGATTCAATGATATGGTAATGGAAGAGAATAAACATCCATTGAATTTGAAAATTAAATTTAAAAACATGGTATAAAACAGGAGGTGTTTACAGTGAGAAACCATAAAAAATGGTTCCATTGAATATAGAAATCGATAGGTATACAATATATCTTGAACTATGGTGATTGAGAGTCAGGTTTCTCATCATTACTAGAAAGAGGTTGTTTAAGGTGCAGTGTACTGCCAAAATAAAATAGTGCATTTTATAGAATAAAATGTGTCACCATATAAGATATGATATGGAAGGAAGCACTCTCTGATGTAATTTGGTGTTTTTGGAAATAAATATTTCATCCAAAATAAAAAAGTAAATCAAGGAAAGTATGGTGTTACTAAAAATAATAGAATATTCCTTGGATATTTAAGGAGATGTAAATCCCAATATTTTACAATAACTATCATAGAAATAGTTTGGAATGAAATTAAACCATGACTATTGATGATAAAATCATACATACCTCTAATAGATCATATTTTGATATGATTGAATATGAATAATAATGTAGACAAGGGATATGTTCAAATGCATAAATAGTGGAAGGCTTGTAAAAAATAGGGATCGTAAAATAATGATGACTCATAATAAGAATTAAAAGAGGAAACCATGGCTGAAAAAACTTCATCAAAACCTCATCTGAGAAATTGAATGTCAGCAATTGATCAATCCAACATCATTGGGGATTTTAAAGTACCTAAAAAGATTATGATAATAAGGAATGAAGCACATGGTCAATTTCTATCTATTGTGGAACTAACCTCATTTGAAGAAGCAGTGAAGGATGAATCATTAGTTAAGGATGTGAATGATGAACTAGTTTATATTGGCATGAACTGGATGTTGGATCTTGTTAAGAGGCCTGAAAATCATGATGTGATTGGAAAAAAGTGGATATTAAAAAAAAATTCAATGTCATGAAAATGATATTAGAAACAAGTAATAATTTTTTTGTAAATTCTATGCATAGGTTCAAGGCATTCATGTTTAAAAAAATATCATGTGTCTAGACATGAGATGATCATTCTCTTTTATTCCACGTCAATTCAAAGAGGATAAATTTTTTCATATGGATCTCAAAATTTCATTCTTAAATGGTTTTTATTATGAAAATGTACACATTAAAAAACCCTATGGATTTTATATTGTAAATGATGAGATGATGGTTTGTAGATTAAATAAGGCTCTCTATAGAATGAAGAAGACGCCATGAGCAGGGTATTATTGATTCAATGCTTATCTAAAAAACTATAATTTAAAATAGGAGGTTTCAAATATATCTTCTATGTGTATAATTGTCAGAAAATAAATTTATGGTGCTTTTCTATGTGGATGATATTATTTTTGGAAGATGAAGGCATTAATCAGTAAATTTTGTTTATAAAATGAGATCAAAATATAAAATGTTCATTATTGGTGAAATAATACACATATTCAGGATATAGGTGATTAAAAATAATTATTACTCATTCATTTCTTAGGGAACACATAAAAGATATATTCTCATTAAATTCAACATACATGACTCTAAAGAAATTTTGAATCCAATTGTGGTTGAAGAAAAAGATGGAAAGTTCTAGGATGAGACATTTGTGGATCCCACCCTGTACAGGAGATTCATTGGAAGCTTGTTTTACATGACTACAACATGTCCATATATCATCATTGAAACATGATTAGTTACCTTCTTTCAAAATAATAAAAATTAGGATCATTTTGTAGATAAACTAATCATGAGGTATATTCAAGGTATAATCAATTCTTGATTATACTTTGCAGAAGTAAGAGGTAATGAAATATCATCATTTAATGATCTTGATTTGATTGGATATGTAGTGTATTTAATTTACACCAGTGGTCATGCTTTCTTCATATGAAGTAAATGTTTGGCATGGTTGATAAAGCAACTAGAAAAAACTACTCTTAGTAAGGATGAAGCAGAGTATATCTCTATTACAAAGTCTTGCACTCAAATATTGTGGATGAAGAAACAACTGATTGATATTGGTGATGATGTGAAATAGCTAATGGTGATTCTCTATGGGAACAAGAGCATAATAAATATTATGAAGAATCTAGTTCAGAACTCTTGTAGCAAACATATTGTTATCAGATATCACTTCATCATAGAAAATTTTGAATATGGTGTGATTAAAATGTAGCATGTTAGAGCTAATGACCAAGTGGTTGATATTCTGACTTATCATTTGGTGGTAAAAATGTTCATGAAACCTTATTTAAACATTGGTTTTCAGCCACATCCCGGTTCATGAGGATTTTTTAGTTCATCCCCTATTCCCATTTGTGTTAATTGTTTCAATATATTTGAGGAAGTGATGTTGGTTTATGGGGAAGATATGATCTAGCGGGTGTTTTTCTAGAACTAAGAGTAAAACAAATGCTATTTTGGATTATTTCAAAATTGGAAGATATGTTAAATTCAATGATCCTTTGGTTTGTAGGATTGGTCGGTGTACTATGTCCATATGAAATTCCCTTTTTCCAGTCTTTTTTATACTCCAAAATTTTCTCACATATACTTAGAGTGATGGATGAGTAATTTAATTTCTATCGTTTTTTTTGTTCCAGGATGGTGTTTTATGAAATTTATCTACAGATTACCAATAAACCCAATGGGGGATATTTTTGGTATCATGAATTTTTCACAGCTAGAAACTCTGTGTTTTTTCTTATTTTCAGTGCACACTAGTTTGATCAAGTATGTAAAAAACAATTGATTTTCGAAAAGGAATTATATTAAGGGAAATAAGAAACGATTTATGTAATGGTGAAGGTGGTTTGAAATCATGTGTACAAATAGAGTTTTGGGACCATAACATCACAACACGGCAGAGATAAGAGTTTCATGAAAGGCTTAATATTATGAAAAATTTAGTGTTTCATGATACATAAATTATTGTGTGAGCCTGTTAAACAGATATAGTTTTCATTATAAAGGATATATAAAAACAAGAAGTCCATCATAAGATGAATGTTTCAAGAATAGTTGAATGCATGAAAGTAACATTCACATAGGTTTCGTCATGTCTATAAATAGGCAGCCACACATTTATTTTATGTAACCTTTCTAATGAATATTTAGTGCCTCTCTTACGCAAAATACCTATGATGATAATTTTTATTGAAAGTTACATTATTTTATTAATACTATGTAATGTTTGTAGAAATTTTTCAGGAAATATTAGATTTCACAAAAAATAGAAAAAAAGTTACATGCACGAACAAGTGTTGTGTAGAAGTGCATGAGTTTCGTGACTAGATTGTTTTGAATATTTAGTTTTGTTGATCAGTTTATACAAGTGAATTAATTTAGGAATATGTTGAAAGTGGTTCCTCATGCTAATCAGGTAAAATGACCTAAATTCCCAATATAGAGTGTGACCATTATGTCATTAAACTAATTAAGACATCACCCAATAAAGTATCATAGGGGGAGTCAATAGATGTTTTTTGAGAGAGGTAGTGTACTATCCATAATTCATATAAAATAATTGTGCATGAATGGAATTATTGTGTATGATATTATGTACTCCACAATAACTAGTGAATCTTAGTGGGATTAGGTATGACTGGCACACTTTTTTTGAATTCTCCTTGGACTATCCTTAGTAGAGAACCAAGTAAAACAATTGTGTTGCCTCTCTGTATGTGAAAGTTAAATTACTACATGATTCCATCATATAGGGTAAATACGTTCTTAAAAATGTGGAAACAATATATGTATCTTTTATAGAAAAAGTTGACACTCTGATTTACCCCTTACCTTTCAGGGTGTTCTAGGGTCCTACATATATATAATTTATCCCAAGACAAAGGGCAGTTGAGCTGATTTATTCCAAAACCAGGGGTATACAATAGGATTATACAAATCCCAAGAGTTCAAGGGAGAATTATCCCAAACCCATGGGTATATAGGAGGATTATCCCAAGAAATTTAATGTACATGAGTGATTATCTCAAGCCTAATATGTAATGGATGTCTTGGTGGGTATCCTTGAACTATGATTTGTATGAATATATTTATTCCATACTCTTATGTCATAAAATTGTGCATATGATTATGATATTTAACTCATGTTTAATGTATCATGATTCCATAAATATTCATGAGGAATATATTTTTTTCATTTGAAATTACATTAACTTCTATCATGACATTCGAAAAACTCTAATTTTTCATTGTTATTTTTAATATGAAATTTTGTTCATGCACTTTTTTTTATAATTACTATGATCTGACAATTGAGTACATGTGGATGTGTTATTTAATATCGTTGACAGTTCGAGCTCAACCCTTTCTTATGTTTTCATCATAATGGCTATAATGATGAGTATAACCTAAGTTATGTCTATACGTGCATCTTGTGCGGATCAATTATAACGATATTATGTCTGATAATTTATGAGTTATAATGAATAATTTGTTGATATGTTGTAAAATAATTATTATTTTAGCCTCAGCTACTATAGATGGTATTAGAATATGGTTTTGTTATTTTTGGGTATTAGGATCAGTGAACATTTGTGGAAACCCAAGAGATTTTTATAATGGATAAGTATAATTAATTGACAATATCCTTAAATTTTGGTAAAATAAAGAGTGTGTTAATGTATTTTCAGTTAAATACCTCCATATATAATAGATTTTTTTTGAATATATATGACAAATTCATCTAGGGGTAATTACCTAGAAATAGTTTGGCTGACTATCAACTCAATATTCACTCTACTGTACTGCTAGTGGTCTTATAATGATACACCTATCTAGGTGTTTCCTGGGTATAATAATTAGATGATGACTTTATTTTTAAATAAAATATGATGGAGTAAAATATATTTTAATATTAATATGAGTTATGTTTGAGAACCAAATAGAAAAATATCCAAAGAAACCCATGGCTAAATTATGGGAGTGATAGGTTTGTCCAATTATATCATAGTTGAACTAAAAGAATAATAGTTTAAAATGAATGTTTCATTAGTGATGACTTCATTGGATCTAGTTTCCATATTTATCTGATCATGTAATCTAATTTTTTTATAAAAATAGAAGTGCCTTTTGGTTTTATTATTTTGTAGGAAATTGTATCTAGAAAATGATGATATGAAAAATATGTCCAAAAGAACTCCAGTTGAATAATATTTTGGATAAAAATATTCTTAATATTACCATGGTTAATGAGGTGGATAAATCATTAAGGATACATCAGTATTTTATTATGAATCCCCTACCATATTCCTTTAGTGAATGATGATTAAAATTTCAAGTATGTAGTTTCATTAAGGGGTGACAACTTAACACCTTGATATTTTGGAATATATATATATTGTAAATCCATTGAACAATATGTTGTTTTGAATGTAAAAATGAACTAAAATTTTTGCAAAAATATTATATTAATATTATCAATAAAAATGAGAATAATAAAACCTCAAAAAATAATAAGATTTTGGTCAAATAGAAATTTAGAATAAATTTTATTAAGAAAACCTCGTGTTTTAAAAGGGTATTTTCAATTAAAGTAATTTTAATTATATATTTTATTTTCATTTGAATGATAATTTTTGAAATATTATAATATTATTTTTTTTAAAAACCCTTTTTTTAATTTTCCATGGAAAAATTATCTTACGGTTATTTTTTAAGATTTTTCTAACGTAATTGGTTTTTATGTGAATAATGAATTTTTTCCCAAAATTGTAACCTTTATGAGATTATCAATATGTTACAAATGTTTATAATATTATAGAAATTTTAATTGAATGAATATTTACTTAAGGATTATAGATATATAATATAACTTATTTTTTTAAACTTATAAAACGTATGTTTAATTTTTACAAATCAAGTACCATTAAATTCCAATTTAATAACATCTTTCCAAAATTTATTTTTATTAAAATTTTTATAGTAAAATTTGTTTTTGTATTGAACATAAATATAAAAAAAATATTTTTTTATTATGAACCATATTTTGAAGTGGATGTTAATAATATTGATAATTTCAACCTACACATAAATTATAAGTATAAAAATAAACTTTTTTAAAAAATTGATTTTATTATTTAAGTGTTTTTATTATAAAATTATATTTTAACTGCAGTGGAATATTTTTAATAAATCAATTTTATTTTAATTTTATTTTAATTAATTAATAATATAATCTTTATTTGTGGTAATTAACCATTATTACCATGTTAAAATTTATTACCAATTTAAAAGTGTATTATGAATAAAAATAAAAATGGTAAAAAAAAAGAAATTAAAAAACTCCATGTTGTATCATAAATGATTAATGGAGATGAAAATAGGAAAATATATATATCCAATAATTTTTTTCAACATTAAGAACCTTTCACCATTTAATATTTATATTTCATTGTTGAAATATAATGGGTACTCCAAAAATTACCTTTCTCTGAAATTATAAAAGGATTACAATTCCAAACCTTCATTAAATATTTATTAATTTTAATTTCATCCATATAATTATCCATTTTATTTTCTTAATATGATACTATATCATGTTAATAAGCCTATGGTCCCAATTTGATAGCATAAAGCCTCTATTTCTAAGGAAATTTCCATGAAAAATCATAAGTTCTCAACATGAGTGTTTCTTACTCCTTAACCTTTTCTGGAGAATATTTATCTTTAAAAAAATATTATATACAACATAATATTTATAAAATAGTATTATTAAGATTTTTTAATCTTATTATATTAATTTATCAACCATTGTAAAATTCATTCTATCCAATAACTATTATAATACAGCATTGATTTTTGGCACTTTCAGACCACCACCACCATGAGGTGATGTGGTTATTTTTTAAGAATTGCCTCTCATGGATTGTAAAAATTATGGATTTTATGATTTAATATGTTTCATAGTTTATTTTATAACATCTTAATTAATATGTATCACATATATTCATTCCATCCCATATGTTGATAAATTGAATCGTTAATAATTTGTAAATATGAACTTCCTTCTCCATGATAAATGTGTTTTATTTATCATAACTACTATTAATATATGGTTCTAAGAATGAATCTAGTCATTTTAAATACTGTTAATTACATTTTTAATAATCTATAAAATTTATTTTTACATTATTTAATTTTTTTTGCTCATTGAATCATTTTAACACTCTCATGTTGTGGATGGTTTTCAACCTACAAGAATTATTATATAATATTTATTTCACAAATGATTAAGGAATATTATACAAAGATAAAATAATATATTAATAAATTATTCCACATTTTTTATTTATTCATTAATAGTGATATATATATTTAATATAATTACGAACATTTCACCTTCGATCATTAAAATCGCCCAAACTAGTTCATCACAATTTCATTTTTCTAGAATCTTAACTTTACCATTAAGTAAATTAAAATGGGATATGATAAATCATTGAAAAAACATGATTTAATTACATTTTATAACAGAGGAATTATGATATCTTAACGAATAACTAAAAATATACATCATTACTTTGGTACTATTACGAAACAAATAATTGAAATTTCATAAGAACTGATGATGAAAAATACTATAATTGAGTAATATATATATAATAGATGGTTATAAATGTATTTTTTAAAAGTTTATATATATATAAAAGTTTGAAATATATGTTATTAACAGAGTTGTATTTATTATACAAGATGTCAAAGCTTGTTTGAATACGAGGGACTATAAGTTAAGGGTTTCTTTTTCACATTTTCACATCCCTGAGAGATGATAGATATTATACTCTAATTTATGGTAGATGATTTATTCACTAAAACCTTTCCATAATTTATAATAAAAACATTTCATATCATAATATATGAATATACATATCTAATAACCCACTTATTCTAGTATTAATATTAACAACTGTTTTTTTGGAAACCCAATTATACTTCATTGAGTTATTATGGTTCTTCTTGAAGTTATTCAATATATTTTTGGCACATTATTCCATTTTTTCACCATTTTATATTATCCATTTGTTTTATATGGATTTAAATTTCTACCATATATTTCACTTTATAATGTTCACTTGCATCATGAATTAATATATAAATAAGGGATTAGATTAAATCATATTTCCTTTTATTGAGTTAAAATGTAATACCTTGAGCATCATTATTTTATATTTGATAATTTATTATATATTATAATTACTAAAATATTTTTATTTTATCTCTTATGGAAAAATATTTTTTAAAATCTATGATATTTTCCTAGTTATTTTTTTCTCATTCAAGTGAGGTGATTTCAAG
Source organism: Viscum album (assembly GCA_963277665.1). Lineage (NCBI taxonomy): Eukaryota > Viridiplantae > Streptophyta > Magnoliopsida > Santalales > Viscaceae > Viscum > Viscum album. The sequence goes on along the minus strand of OY728142.1, from coordinate 1,433,007,173 downwards.
AACAAAAACATCATCTCTTATAAAGATAGTTTTTTCCTCCATATCCATGTTTATTTTTCGAAAAAAAAATTTATTTTCAAATTTAGATATGGGATTAATCATGTGACCGTTATATTTTCTATTAACTACTATTAAGGTATTATTTTACTACCTATTTTTTATGATGTGTATTTTTAACAATGGTGTTTAAAAATATTAAATTGATTTTCTATCCAGGCAAAATAAAATATTTAATCTTCAACTAAACATTCCTTTTGATTAGGGTTTTTACCATTCATATATATATTGGTGGATATTTTTTTAAAATGTAATAAGTTTTAAAAATGGGTTCACATATACCTCTTTAAACTTTTGTTTCATTTTCAAGGATCCATTATTAAAGAATATTTTAAAATATGTAAAAGTTTGAAAACTATTTTTACTTTACATTTTTAAAATATTTATGCCATTTTAATTTATTCAATATTTAAATTTAATTTTAAAAGTAAATATATTTCAAAAAGATTCACTTCACATTATAAAAAAAATAAAATGTATATAAAAATTAATTTTAAAACAATTATAATATCATATTATAAAAACTCTTTTATGATTTAACCATTATTTTTCTATTTATATATAAAGGATATATTTCATTGGAAATTATATTTCATGAATAACCCTTTAAATGACATTATGAGATAATCTATCGGGTGATCGGATTATGGGTATCGAATGTTAACATTTTTTTAGTCAATTTTGGTGACACCGTAATGAAATTATATAAACACATTTTCATTCCATGGGTTATTAATGATGTGAATAATGACTATTTTAAATTGTCCCAAATAAGTAGAGATTAATGATTTTGGGGGTATTATATATAACTTTTATGAATTGTTAATATTTATAGCTCTTAGTCTCAAAAGGGTATATATAAAGATTTATCTCTAGCCAAAGGGTAAACATATAGATTTTTTCAAAGATTAAGGATATTTTGGAAGATACATCCCAAGAAAAAGTGTATATGAGAGGATTTATCTTAAGAAAAGGGGTAAAAGGGAGGATATATCCAAATTGAATGGGAAAATGGGGAGATTTATCCTAATCCATTTGTTACAAAGGAGGATTTATCTATAGAAGAATGGTACACATGAGGATTTATCCTAATACAAATTGTACACAATAGGATTTATCCCAATCCAAAGGGTACACAAGAGGATTATCCCAATACCAAGGGTATATGGGGGGATTATTCCACTCCCAATGGTATATTGAAGGATTATCCCAATCCTGAGATGGAACATGATTGATTATCCAAATCCTACTATGTGATGAATTCCTTGGTGGGAATCCTCGATTTATTTTTTATTATAATGTTTATGCAAGAATATTATGTCATAATATTGGTCATGTGATTATGATCCTTGACTAGTATTTAATGTCTCATGATCCCTCACACATTTTCCATGGTCAATTTTTTTATTTTATAATCTATTTCATTATATCATAAAATATAGACAACTGTTATTGTTATATGTTCTTATTAATAAGATATTTATCTCATTTTAATGTTTTCTCTCAATCTTATGATCCAATACTTGTTTACATGTTGAATATTTATCTACCTTACTATACATTCACTTATATATTTTTATTAAATTTTTGTTCCCTAGGTTATAAAGATGAGTATAGTCTAGGACATGACAAGACGTGGATCTAGTGTGGTTTTTAATTTAGTATAATGTTCACAAGAATATTAATATAAGTTTCTTATATAGTTTATCCCCCAATAAAATAAAACATTATTAATGGTATTTTTTGATTATTTTTTTGATTTAATGTTAATATTATGAAGATGATATAATATACAGATATTTTTACCCTAGTTTCCATATATAATAATATTTAAATCATTAAATCATACCATATAAGAAATACCCTCCATTAAAAACCTCAAATCAATATTAGTCTTCAACCTATCACACATACCATCCAAAGGTACTTGATATTCCTATATAAAACTTTTTGTATTAAAAAGTTCTTTGTAGGATGATATAGGATTTGTAATGTAGTAAAAATATAGAGTGAACCTCTAATAATATAGATATCAACCAAGGAAGTTATGATCATTTGAAAAATTGTTAATCATATTTAACTACATTACTACCTCAGGCATTGCTAGATAAAAACAATATAATTTTCCTAAATCAATTAACACATGAAATAAACCTCACAATGTTATAATCTATACATTTAAGATGTTTTATATAGATTATTATCATCTATTAGCTATATGGAAATCCTCATATATCTATCAGACTTATCCTTAAATATCCACAAAATTAGGATATCCTCAATAAACACCACCACAAACTATTCATGAAATGACTTGTAAATATTTTTAATCAACCCCATAAATACATTATAAATATTCATAAATATTATTCAAATAACTATATACTAACAATTACTATACCTATAAAAATATTCCATCATTGGAATATCCTCTTCCTATATCATTAAATGATGACATCTATGGTAGAGTTCAACCATTAAAAAGAAACTCTCATTTTAAGGCAAATAAAAATGATTCAAAATAAATAGAAAAATATTATTATTATTTATTATTTCCTGATTCATCAATTTATATTTTTTTATAAATCCATAAAAATTTATCTAGTTTCTATGAAAAAGAACTAATGCCCCCTATTGTGACATATACTGTGAGAGTAAACCCTTTATTAATAAATCATCAATATGTTCTCTCAACTCACAATTCTTAACCCACAAAAACCAAAATAAATATAAAATTATCTTCCTAGTACCATAATATGACACATTATTTACCTCAATGTCTCTCCAAGTTTCAAACATTTTAATTTGTTTAAGATAAAAAATAAAAAATCGTTTTTTTTTCAAGTACTTTACCTACTAATTTTATAAAGCCTCCCCTAAATTCATCTATTATTAAGAAAAGTATTTAAAAAATTACAAGGATATATGAAAACAATATAACATTCCTAAAATTATAGGATAAAAACATATCTCAACTCTAAAAATAACACTTCATTTATAATAGTTAACATAAGTAACCATGGAGAATAGTTAATCCACCCCATGGATCATATCATATGGATAAAAATAAAGAAAAATATGTGCATATGATAAGTTTAAATACTTAATAAGATTTTTTATACCACTAAAACTAGAAAACGACTATGAAAATCCACCTAATAGAGTATAAAAATCTAGTTCTAGAGCTAATATTTCTATATAAAAACCCCATAAATGAATAAAAAAGTGAAACAAATAAATAAAAAGCACAAATGTATATCATTTATAAATATAGATTCAAATAGATACTAATTATACCTCTAAAAAATCTAAACCATCATATTAATCAATATATATATAATATAAAACTAGACACTAAGTGATTCCCCAACATGATTTCCATGCTTCCATCATTGTCTTCTACATTCGTCCAATTGATATTATACATAAATTAGTGGTTCCCATCTAAAATCACCTATGCAAATCATAATACTAATAATTTTACCATTCTACTATTTTTAAAATTAGTATGATGGAAGTCTTGGTTGTGGATGACAATCCACATAAACACTTCCAACGTGAATAAAATATATCCCTGAATATAAGTACATTCAATTTAAAATTTCCCAGTAACACCATATGAGAGGTATTTTTGCCCTTTAATTATAAAAACTTATTCCAATATAACATCTATAAAAACATAAATTGATACCTAAAGAGAACTACCACAAGCATTATTGAACCACTACATCCCCACAAAATGATAAACATGACATTTATATCTTTTATTCACACCACCCTATTATATCTCATAGTAATATTTATTCAATAAAAAAAGATTAATAATGATTAAATATAAACAAATTAAGAATATACCCCTATATGATTGTATATTAATATGATCTAATGCATTGAAATTCATTGATCACTAATAATAATTATTAAAATATTCTTGAGAATAATGAAGTCACCCATTAATTATAATGCCATGTTCCCACAAAAAGAGATCCAACATAGAATCATAAAAATATAATGTGACAATCCAAACACATTTTCAATGATAGAAACATATACTAAATTAAAAATCGATGCCTCTCCCATGAAATTTATGCCTTATAACATTTATGAAATACCACCACTGTAATGTAAATCGAGTCTACTAGACAAAAACTGCATGAATATCACATGATTCTCATCGGTATATGTATCAATTGAAAGACTATGTCATCACCCAATAACTAGATCATAGTCTCATCATCCAGTATAGGTACCCTATATGTTATTAAATATTATGAACAATATAATCCATATATACACTAGAAACAACATTCAATAATATATTATAAGGGACATCCATCTACTATATTATATAACAGTATAGTTTCATAACATATTATATAAAACTATAAGAATAGAAATTAAAAATATTTATATAAATCATATATAATTTATTAAAAAATCACCCATAAGTATATGGTTCTATATATAAATTGATTCCTTAGTTCCCCCTATGAGAACATTTATTCTATAAGAACACATAATCACAATGACATAAATACTATATTATGCATGTCCGATGTCTATTAAAAAATCATATAGTCTTCAAACAATATTCTAGTAACTATTATTATTCAATCAACGGTCTTATTTTAAAACATATAATTACCCAATTTATATATACTAGTTTCATAGACATAAATCACATACGATGTTAAAAAATAGTTTTACAATACAACTTAATGAAACCTTAGTTGGGATTTGTCATAATTGTGTCTCAGGTCACATTCTCTAATACTTATCTTTCAAAAAATTATTCTAGTTATAAAAATAGACTATGAAATAAAAAACATCATATTCTAGACCCCACATTCACATCAATTCGATCAGTGGCTAGTGTTATAAGAATGGAGTATATAACACATATATGTGAAAATTTACACATAATAATCCTGGTGTTTTATGAAAATTAATGAAAAATGGATATAAAATATTTTTAAAATGTAATATCTAATTATATTAGGTGTTCAGTAATTCATGACATATATTTTAACATAAAATTTAAATTCATCAACTAATAATGAGAAAATATAACACAAAACAGTTGATAACGTATACTCATAAACCCATGTATACCACCACTATATTACAAAGATTCTCTTAAACCAACTATTTTTTATCTAGTGAGATAATTTCACTTAACATAATCACAAATATACTTTTTAATAATTAAAATATTGATATTCAAAGAAAGATTAGTATAAAAATTCTCATTAGGTTCTTACTCTATCTAGCGAATATATTTACGAGATCAAAGAATACTTATGCATCAATGAGGGTAGCTAAAAACTATTAAATGATCACTCTCCTTGGTATGGTACAACCACTAATTTGAGACACTGAATTCACATAATAATAGTAACCAAGATCAAAAGATTATATTTATAGTAACTCAATCTTCCTAAATCCATCAAATCTAGGGGGTCTAAAAATCATGTATATCATACTAGTATAATGATCCAAATTTTACACATCCTTCTTCTAACTCACTACAATTTGTATCCTACCATTATAGACATAATAACAAGTATCAACTAGAGGGGATTAGATTTTGGGTGTAATTATATGGATATTTGAAGAACCTAACTAATTTAGGATGATGGAAATTTATTTCTTACTTTCACTGTTATGGTAATTTAGTTAGCGAATGAATCAACACCATCACTTAGATAACATAAAATATAAGAATAAAATACACATTTTAATTTCCAAAATTTTTATGAAAATATTTTAATTAATTTCACAACATATATTTAGTAATTGAATCTAAATTACTAATGAAATTCATTAACCCATATTGGATAATTTAATAACTTCACATCCTTTCTAAAATTGGTAAATCTTAATGATAAATTTAATGCATCAACATGAATGGTTGGGGAATTTTCTTAGAAACTAACACTAGTATATATATATTTCTCCATTGAATGTGTAATTCATAAAATAATAAAGTAACATATAATTCCTAGAAATTAGATTATTAAAAATCTCTTAATATAAAATGTAAATATTCAATAGAGAAAAATAGAATCACATATCCCTGGAAAAATATTAACTAAGATAAGAATAAAGGAAAAACATCATTCAAACATCACCCTATAGACATGATATTCTTATAAACACCCTAAATATAATATATACATGAGCCACACTATGAAAACTCAAGTATTTTTAATATTAGATCAATTTCATTCATTAATAATATTCATGAATATATTTTATGTAATCATATTCACTATAATATATTTAAGTAATTTTTTGATCAAAATAGAAGTTTTTTTATTTTAACTACAGTGTTTTAACATGTTATATGTATTTATTTTAAATATATAATTTATAAATATTATAAATATAAAATAATAAAATGGAATTTAATTTTTATATAGTTATATTAAATATATATTACTGTGAAATCTTTGTATTTTTATCAAATGATTTATTTATAAGTGAATAGTAAAAATTGCATATTTTGGAAAACCATTTGTTTATTTTCATTCACTAATTTAATAAAAACGTTACATTAAATGTATAACTGTAAAATAAAATTCATTTGATTGAATATAATTTAAATAATTCCCTTATAATCAATATTATATATTATTTTGGTATATGTTCATTTTTATACATTAAAGCACAATTTTCTAATATACATTTTTCATTATGATTTGTTCACTAATATTAATATTATTTTTCAAAAATTATATAATTTAAATATTTAAATTTTTATTTAATATTTGGATTTAGTAGGTTCATATTTATAAATGTAGTCAATTTTATTTTTGGTCTATATGAATAGTTACCATGGTAAAAATGTGTCACTGTAGTAAAGGGTAAATCAAGATAATTAAGGTAAATAAATTGAGATAAGGCCAAAAAAATTGTATCCTATAATATTTGATGATTTTTGGTTAACCATTATATCATTATATGTTGTATTGTATATATATTTAACCACTTTACCATTTGTAAGAAACTTGTAATATTTAAAAGTTTAGAAATATTACAACTCTGACACTCCCCTCACTAATAAAAGGGAACCTCCAATCCACTATTACTAATCAAATTCAGCACTATATATCATAAAATAGCTACCCAAATATCTACCAAACAACATTTACAATTACATAGAGGTTATGGTCTTCTCCAAATTACAATCCTATATTTCTTAAGGCATAATCCAAAGGTAGTAATATGTGGAGAAGGTATAATTCCAGATTAACCTATTACAGTTTTATTTATTATTCTATATCCTTTGAATATTGTTTAAAAGTGGTGAAATAATGAAAAAGTACCTTCTATGTTCTTAAATGTTATTATGGTTATGGTAGAACCTTATTCATCTCCATTTCCATCAAATATGAAATGAAAACACGATCACGCGTACGGGTGGATTACCCCCTCCATGAAGCAATGTCTTTCATTTTTCATCAACAACCAACATTGAAGGTTATAATATTATATTATATTAAATATATATGATATTAATGAAATTATTTTGACTTTTAAAAAATAATATACTACTTACTTTCTTACCCTTCCATTCATTGGAAAATTATATCACTATTCATACACACATAGGAACAATCACCAAAATAGAGTGATGAATTATTTTATTAAAACATTTCAAGGATGGTTAAAAAATTATATTTAATGTATAAATATGAATTTTATTTCATGATTAATAATATTTCTATGATTAAAAAAATTACCCATTAGAAAATAGCCATTCCACCGAAGTTATTTTATAATCACAAACCGAATGCCCTCCAAACATTCCACATTAACATCAATGATTTAATAATAATAGAATAACTGACAATAAATAAAGTAAAATGGATAAAAATAAATTAATTAAACTGCAAAATGTTTTTAAGATATTAAAAAATTAATACATTTTTATGGTATAGTAGTTAATGAACCAATGTGGTTAGTCGGACTCAAAGTAATGGATTTTAATTGAAAACATTTTTTTAATTTTTTTAGGTTTTTATTCAATTTTTCAACCATATCTATGTTCATTAAAATGATTTTGGATTGATAATATTATAATAAAATATTTTCAAAAATAAATTATAAATCATTTATGACTTTCTACATGAAGGTTTTACATTAATACATTAATACATTTTCAAAATAGGTTATTTTTTATATTTTATTGAAAAGTGTTAAAGGTATATTATTTTAAAGTATATGACATGAACATAATTTTCCATTATAGTTAACATTTCTATTTAATAACAATTTGAATAATGTTTTCATTTATTTTCAAAATAATATAATTTTTTTTATTTTCCTTTTATAAAGTGTTTTAATAAAAAATAAATTTATCCTTATTTGTACATGAATCCATAAAGTGCTTCTACATATGTGTAAAATAGAATAATTTATGAGATTTCATGATGGAAATTAATTATTTTATATTTTTTATATATTTTAAAGTCCAGGTAAATTTTTTATAACAAAGGGAGGGACTGATATATTTTTTCAATTCATCAGAAAATTATTATGTTCATCTGAGAATTATATTGGAATTAAGAGAGAAAGTTATTCCATTTATAAGTGTTATTGTAAAAATGATTGTAAGTGTGACATGAATATGCTTTATCATGGTACCAATACAAATTTAATATTCCTGAACATGTGTTTTCATGGTTATCATTTGATTTTAAATGTGAAGGTAATGAGATTATATATATTTACAGTAAAGTTTATTCCCATTTTAACGATGAAAAGTGTATTTTTTATGAAAATATTTTAGTTACTACATAAAATTTTCCATAAACCATCAGGATTATGACTTTGATTTATTTTTTTACTATGATATGTCTTTTCAATATCATTGGGAAATGATTCTTATTTCCAAAGTAATAAAAAAAATATTTGAGATAAAAAATTCTTATGCAAAAGGTAAAAAAATTCTTCTAGGATAAAATGATTTTAAAATTGTACTAATCAGTTTCTTTCCTTTTATATAATTATTTATAATATTTTGTTACTACCATGTTTTAAAAAAAATTTCCCATGCGCGAGGGAGACTAGGAACTATAAAATGATATATTTTACACTATGGAGATTAATTATTAATGAAGATACTGTGTTTTATAATGATATATGTTTTTAAATTATTGTATCTTGATTTTATAGAGAAATGTATATAGATTAGAAGATTCAACTTTTTATTATAAGGGTTTTATATTTAAGTGTTTTCCCAAATTCATTAAAACTATAAACAGAAATGATTCTCTGAATGTTATGAAATCTAACACTTATTATAAGCCATTTAATTATCGGATGATTATATAATTTGGTGTTATAGTTGGGTTTTAATGAAATTTTTATATAACAATATATTTATATTTTATTAAGAAAATAATTTTAATTGATGTTAATATATATATTATTTTACAATTACAAAACACTGAGGGATTCAATGTTACTTCATCTAATTCATGACATTATCCTAATGATTTTTCACTGAGGAAACATGGTGAATGAAGTGGAAAGTAATCAAGAGGATAATATATATCCCAATACACATTCTTGAATTATTTTAATTCAAATAGAATAGGTTCTATTTTGGTTGACTTAAGTGACACATGCTATTAATGGTGTAACCCATTTTAGGGTGATACAGAACACCATCAAGAGAAATATGTCTATAATGAAGAATTTCACAACACAATACCCAATTAAATATTTTATAAACACAAATCCAGTGGTTACTAAATTATGGAATAATTATCCATAAAGTTTATTTTTGGGTTTTTTATGTTTTAAGCATTAAAAGGTTATTTATTATATTTATCATTTTATAGGTAAATATGATCAATTTTGGAATCTGATGAAGATTAATATGGAAAATGATGAGATTAATTCACTGGATTTTTTTGTATTTAAATATATGATACTTTAGAAGTGTTGTTATATGTTTTTTTGGCATATAATGGAAACGAAAATTCATTATCTAAAGAAAAATAAGGTTCAATAAATTTCCTCCCATGATGCTAATTTTACTTGATTTCGTAGGTATGCACCAATCATAATTTTGGGACATGTTGTTGAAATTGATAGGGTTTACTTATGATTGAAATTGATTTTTTAATGATAACTAACCTCTCATGAATTTTAATTCTATAAGGATTTTTTATTTTGTGATGATAAGTTATAGATGGATTTTGTTTAGATATATAACAAAAATTAAAAGAATAAGTCTAGGTGGTATGAAATGATAATGTTTCTAATAAATAAATTAAATAGTGGTTGGTTGAAATTTCTGTTTTGAGATATGTGTGTTAAAAAAAATATTTAGTAGTGTATTATAAAACTTTTAATGTATTATCGATGTTTAAATATTAGAAATTTAACTCCTGATTACAAAATATTATTTGTGTAATTGTTAGAAAAAATATGATAAACAATAAGTATGATGTTTTAAGTGTAGTGAGATGGTCCATTAGGTTGATGACTGTCCAAAGAAAATATTGACTGACATGATTCGTCAATACCATAAGGAGAAGGGTGTGGACAATTCATTCAAAAAATTATTTACACAATATAGGACTCTCAGATGAATTGGTGACATGTATGTCACAAGTTTAACCTGATTATACCAATTCCATTTTTGATATGATGTATAAACATTCATTTCTTTCAGATTAATTTATTGGTAAAACAATAATACTACCTCGTGAAATATATAAATAAATTTTAGTAAAATATATATGTGTATGTATTGAGCGAATGAATATTTATATTAATATTTATATGATTATGTGAGAAATAATTTTCCTTGAAAACATTGTTATCTTTCCTATAGTTGAGGTTACCATTATTTATGGTACAAATTAACATCAATATTATCATGCTAAGATATATTACAATGCTAATTATGCAATATTTATTTTTTATAGTGAGTAAAAATATTTATATATATGACTGTGTTAATAGTCATGATAACATTTCTAGATGTCGAGAAACTATTTAATGATGGAAGTTAATTTTATCTTACTCATATTATAGAATAATGTGATATTGTTAACTATAGTAATGTTCTAGTAGTAAATGAATATATGGATGTATTTCCTACTTATTTTCCTATTGTTATTCCTTAACAGGAGGGTGAATTCATTATTGAATTAGTTTTAATAGAAAAAAATAATTTCAAAACCATCTAATTAAATGGATATATTATAGTTGATGGAATTAAAAAAGTAATTACAATATTTTCCTAAATAGATTTTCATTCATCCTATCACGTCACCTTGGGGTGATTCTATTTTATTTCTTAAAAAGAATGATTGTTTAATGTATAATTTTATTGATATTACGGAACCAAATTACATTACTATTATGAAGAAGTATTTGTTTCCTTATATAGATTACATGTTTGATCATCCCTAGGGAGTGACATATTTTTCAAATATTGATATCAGGTCCATATATCATCATATAAGAGTAAATTAGGATGGTAATTTTATGATGATGTTCTTTACTACGTATATGTGTTTTATATCTATAGATATACCCTTAGGGTTGAATAATGCATTTATATTATTCATTGAACTTATCAATAGAGTTTTTATGATCATTTGGATAAATTAATCTTTGTGTTTACTCATTATATTCATGTTTTTACTAAAATTTATGAGAAAATATCTTGGACATCTAAGTATTATCATGTGGACATTAAAAGAAATAGAATTTAATCTAAAATTCATTTAATTTTATTTTTTATAATAGATTTAATATATATTAATATTGTCACCAAAGATATCATAAATTTTGATCCTTATAAAATAATTTTATATAAGGGTGGTCAAGACCTATAAATGTAACAGATATTTTATGTTTTCATGTATTTGTATATTATTTTTGATGGTTTTATGAAAACATCCCTCAGTTATACAACCCACTAACTATGATAACTTAAATAAAGAGTTAAATTTATCATGAAAATATAATGAGATTAATTTTTTCAAAAATTAAAAATAACACTAGATAATTCTCAATTATTGGATTTCCATAAAAAAATGTTCGGTTTTTTATCTTTGGTGATGATTCTTTGAGGGCACATGGTTATATCATAATGAAAAATAATCTTGTAATTTCTTATACATCATGCCAATTGAAAACAGATAAACATAATACATAAAGAATAATCTTGAAATTTATTTAGTGTTTTTTTAGAAATATTGAGACATCTATTATATGGAGTAAAATATGAAATATATACTAACAATAAAATTATATATCATATATTCACTCAAAAAGAGTTAAAACGGATTTAGATAACATGGTAAGAACTGATAAAGGGTTATTATTGTAAAATTCTCTATAATCTAGTAAAAATAAACAAGATAGTCAATTCTTTGAGATGAAAATATAATGAATACTTATATATTACAAATTTGGAACATAATCCTTTGGTTGATAATTTAATGTATGCCAGCTTAACAATTATTATTTTAAGAAATCCTGCTATTTTGGTTAATATATCATTGATGTCATAATTTTAAAAGAGAATTAATCATATATAGAAGAAATATTGAGGTTTTTTATATAGTTTAGAGTTGTATAGGAATTTTTTGTTTCATAAATATATCATTTACCATGAATGTTTTATATTATTTTAAAATATGTTATATGAGCCAAGTGATCCACAATTGAAGAAGGAATTGTTATATGAAGCTCATAGATCATTATTTTTTAATTTATTGGGGATTAACTATGATTTATAGAGAACATTGAGAATTTTATTTATTTTAATCATTTAATTTTGGCATTGGTGATTTTGAAATGAAATTTTTTACCAGTCAATAGGTTAAAACTGAACAACAACTACAAAAGGGGGTGTTTCTTCCCTTTCCAATGCCTAAATATAAATGGAAGAATAATTCCTTGAAATCCCTCAAGGTATTACCAAATCATATAAAGGTGATAACATTATTTTGGGTTATTATTGAATTTTTGACTAAATATGTTCAATTTATAACTATTAATGATTTTAATACATTAGTTCAACTTGGTAGACTTCTTCTTAAAAATATAATTGTTTATATGGAGTCCCTATCTCTATGTAATCTTGTTGTAATCCTAAATCTAAATAAAATTTTATAATGGGAATTTATAAGTTTTGGTAATAAATTTGAGTTTATTATAGATCATTATCCTCAATACAATGGATAGTCAGAGTGAACAATTCAAACATTGGAGGAAATTCTTAGGGATTACATACTGGATTCCCAGTGAAGTCGGGATAAATATCATTCTTTATTGTAATTATCATTTAATAACATTTTCTATTTTATTTTATGTATTGAACATTTTTTGTCATTCTATTGGAATTTATGTTAGACTCTATCATGTTAGTATGTAGTTAGTGAAAGGAAGGTGTTGGGAAAATAACTGGTTGAAGAAATTGTTGAAGAGGTAAATATGATACAGTAGTACATGGGGGTAGCTGAGATAAAAAAATGGTTATATAGATAATAAGAGAAAATTCATTTATTTTATGGTAGGAAATCATTAATTTCTTACAATATATCCTTGGAAATATTTTATCCATTTCAAAGGGAAAGTAAATATCATCACATAGTCCTTTGGACCATATGAAATTCATAAAATTTGGGATCAATTTATTACCAAGCATATTTTCCTCAAATTTTACCATAAGTATATGATGTATAGACACCAAAATTAGGATATATAAATATTACATCTTTTTAGATGAATATTTAATAAATATCAAAAATATATTTCTAGTGACCTTAATGGTATGTTATATTTGAAGACTAGATACACAATCATCTTATTCCATGAAATTTCTTCAATATATCTTAAAATGAACATCCCAAGTAGTACACATCATATAAATAACCTACATAAAACATCTATTCATCAATTGGGGAAAGAAAATATAATAATCGGTGAAATTAGATGCACAGTAAGGGTAAGCATGGGATATAACAATATAACTTGATCATAATGGTATGTGAACTTGAGAATAACATTTGAAAAATATATCCTTCACATTAGTAATCATAAACATGATTCATATCATAAATCAAGGTAGTTCATAAGAAATGTATTAAAATAGAGTAAATAACATTATCCATGATAAAAAAATAATAGAATTAAAATACATATGTGTGTAATATAAATAAGCTTATAACATTGTAAATATGGTTAAATATATACTAGTTTACTCATTAAATTAAGGACATATAATCATGCCGTCACATAAATATATATACATGAAACAAGGTCCTAAAATAACCTTAAGGACATGAAATAAGGTCCTCATATAACCTTGTGAACATGAAAATAGGTCCATTCATAAACTCATGGACATGAAAACAAGGTCAACCCTTTGTCTTATAGACATAAAAACCATATCTACTCATAAAATTTTAGTCATGAAATTAGTTTCACACATAACACATTTAATCGTGAGTTATCCATATTTACACATTTCATGGGACTTATATATAGGTCCCACATATTGCATTATCCATAAATTTTGATTCCATAACATCATATAATATTCATCATATCATAACCTAGGAAATACAAATAGGTTTCAAAAAAAGTTTCATTATAGTATAACAAATGGAAAAAATAGGTTTCATAATATTATTTTCATAATAAAAATAAACCAAATTGATATATGATAAAGATGTTATCATTCAATCATATACCAAATAATTCTTAAGTAACACCAAAGGATTATATCATAAATGTATAATGATATGGAAAGATCAATTGGAACTTCTCTTGAAAAAAATATCATTTCTACTTTGAAATCGCTTCATTAAAACCTAAATTTTTTTTAAATATTAAATAATATATTTTATTTTAAAATAAAATTGGAAAATATTAATGTAATCATTAAAATAATAAGTGTTCATGGAGGTAATAAAAAAATTTCATATCATAAATGTTAAAACAAATATTCCTTTAACATTTTTGTTAATATTCAAAAGGGCCTTATTCAAAAAAAGACTTCATAATTTTTTTTATTTTTTAAAATTTAAATAGAATTTAAAATTTAATTAATAAATTAATTATATAATATTGAAAAATTTATTTTTTTAGAAAACATGAACATGGTATAAAATTTATTCTTGACTGAAGAGATAAATAATGTTGGATTTTCATAAAAAATTTAATTTTGTCTCTTTAGTTATTAAAAAGTATAAAATGATTCAAAAATATTGATTCTATCTAAATAACCATATAATAGGAAATTTCATGATGTTATTGAGAGTTAGATCATAATATTTCATCATTAGAAACTTATTCATAATGAATCCCGATAAATAACGTGACTGTATAATAAACCCATTAACACTTTGGTAACATTTTAATAATAATCACCATGAATGAAAAAACAATAAATTTATACATATATCCCCATTATTTTCATAATAATAATTATAAAATAAATTTATGTTATTTATAGTCACCCCAAAAAAGAAATAAGTTGTGTATAATGCATGTGTCCTACAGAAATAAAAGTGAGATGAAAACACCATAAAACTTTGGGAATATTTGAATCATAATACACATTAAATAATAACATAAAATGATAAATTATATATCATTAAAATTATTATTTTAATTAAATAACATTTCTGGGGATCATTATATATACCACACAAAATAAAAACGTTGTTAATATGGCATTTAGCTCCTAATAATAAAACAGATACAAGAAATCTCATACCGTAAGTATCAAATTCCATATCACACATTATAAACTAATTTATAATAAATATTGGTTCATAATAAATAAATTATAGAACCAAAATCATATGTATTATACCATATATGATTTAATTATTAAATTTTATCACCCTTTTATTTACAATTCATTGTTTAAATCCCTATTATGATTGATAACTGATTCATCTTTCATTTATGTTTTGGCATGGTAGTTTCAGTCCTTGATTTTTTTATCATGGGTCCTTTATATTCAAAAACATGTAAATGATATAAATATCATATATATTCATTATATATACATTTATAGTCATCTATAAAAGTTAGATAAAATAATGATTTACATTATTCTTGGAGACGGTATATCGTATGTATGCATGAACGTTGTTCCCATTTTATGGACATATGGAACCAAAGAATAGTAAATATTAATTAAAATTTACATAATCATATTTATATAATATATATAATATATATAATCTAAATATATACTTATTATAATCAATTTCAAAATAAGATGAAAAATGTATCAAATCGCTCTGTGGAGGTTGTAGTCCACACGTACGTCAGGTGTCATTATCATTTTCCATTGAATTTGATGGTAAGAATGTAAATGTGATATTATAAGTCTATAGGTATAATTATTTTATAAATAGAATATATATATATATATACTTTAAAACAATATTTATATTCACTCATAAGAGGTTGTTATGGAAAATGAATTACATTAGTTTCTGAGGTGGTAGTCTGTTATACACATGATTGACAGTTTAATTTCACATTTTATAGAAGAACAGATGTATATCGGGTATGAAATTAACCTAAAAAATATTCATTATATGGTATATAATGATATTTTTAAATCATCATACCTGAAAAATATTTAGTGGATGAAGAATCAATAAAAAACACTCGGTTATGATCGATACCTCTTCTTCATACAACCTCCATAGGTTAGAAAAAAATAATTATTAATAATTTTAACTAATAAAAAATGGCTCTTGGAAGTATTGAGGGATTTAATTAAGATATTTGGGAATTTACTGGTTGAAATAAAATTATTTGGAAGTGTGAAGTGTATAGGTGTGGGGTTCCCTTTTATTAGTGGGTAAGAGGACAAACTTGGAATTTTTTATCAGAAATAGGCATACCCATGATTTAAAAATAAAAAATGATCCAAAACGAATAATTATATAAATTATATGATATAATATCGAAATATGTTAACAAAACAATTTTTTAAAAAAAAAAAGCTCATTATAACCCTTATTTTTTAGTTTATCCCATAACAAACCTATTTTAACCTTAACAATGGTAATTAGTTTTTATTATATTTAATATTCATAATGAAAAAAATTATATTTAAATTATTATATATTTTTAATTATTATTATTTATATTTTTATTCAATTTTTCCTTTTCAATTCAATGAAGTGGAAGAATATAATTTAAAATTTAACCAGTTACCATGATTAAAAATAAATTTCCAAAAATAGGTTTCTATAGTAGAAAAAATTATTATATTAAAAATTAATATTCTATTGATTCCAATAACCTATGTTAGATTAAAAATAATATAATTGAAATACTTTTAAAAGTTTACACATTTTAAAATAATATGTAACATTCAAAATATATTATGCTATATGGATGTTTTTAATAAAAATAAGCATTTTTCATTATTCATCGAAAAATTAATCCTTCCAGAAAATTATCAAAAAATAACCATAATTAAACATTAACATATTTATTATAAAAATAAAGTTAATTTTTCCAAATAATTTTTCTAAAAGTGTTATAATTAATTTTATTTTCTTATTTACAAAAACAAATAAAATACATTTTTTAGAGGAAATGTATTTTTGAAGTACATAATGACTTTTCCTCAAATTATGTACTCATTAGTGAATATATTTTATTTATATAATACAATTATACTTAAATTAATTTCTGTATTCCCTTTCATACCTAAATGTTTAATGGATATGTTATAATGCACATATTTTAAATAATAATATTAATAGTATATTATAGTTTGATAGAACTCGATGCCTCATATAATGAAAGCTATCAAAGAAATTAAATTCATTTGAAACATTTCTCTTAAAATATTATGTTGTTATATTATACTCCCCATAAATTTAATTTCACCCTTATAATTAAATCACTTAGATATAAAAAACTGAGGATACGTATACTTCATTACATCCCTTGGTTCCCATGTAGCTTTCTTAAGATGGTGGATTCACCAAAAAACATTGACCATGTGAGTGATATAGTTTTGTAGAACTATCTATCAACAATATAGATTTGCCACATGTTATTATGCATAGGAAAGGTCACAATCTAGTGGTATAATCTCTTTATTTAGTATATGTAAAATATTCAGTATGTACTTACTCAGGGGAGATACATGTAACACATTGAGGACTTGAGAGGGGTTTAGAGGAATCCCCAAGATATAAGATATTATCCCTACTCAATAACTAATCTTGAATGGTAAAACATACCTAGTATTTAGCTTTACTTAATTTTTTAATCTATTAAAATTATTCCATAAAAAATTCAAAGAAACTCCTTCACACCACAATAAAATTCTATAATATGATAATGATTATAACCATAACTTTTATATCGACATTATGCTTACCTTGATTGTTTCTAAATTTCCATAACCTTATATTCCATTTCATCATCCAGCTCTGATCACTATATCTTATTTTAACTAACATCAACCCAAAATGTTGGATTCATGCACATCTTTATATAGAGGTATTAATAAAGGGCCACTTGAATGCTCAATTGAAATCTATTGTTGTATGAAAAATAAACTAAAGAAATACTTTGACCTTAACTACCATTGATATCCCTATAACAAGATATTATAATATCCTCTAGATTTTAAATATTTCTCTTAGAACAACCATATTTTTGAGGATTATAATATTTGTTGAAACATAACTTCGTATCCAATGCCTGCTAAATAATTATCTTGAACTTTGATGTAAACATTGGATCCCATCGAGATACGATAAAATTTTGTGCTACATGAAACCTAACCACCTTATTTATGTATATCTATGAAATCTAGTCTTTAGAAAATTATTCTCTAATAGTAATGAAATGTGATAACATTATTTTTAGATTTACTAAAACCTATATAAAATTATGCTCTTTAAATTTTTTGGGGAGTCTGATGACAAAATCAATGGAATTATTTTCCCATTATAATTCTAGTATGGTTAATGGTTGTATAATTACCTAATACTTTTATCTCTTAGCTGTAACTTGCTGATATTCCAAGAAACAATTTAAAAAATCTGCAATATCTCTTTTCACGTCATCCCACTCTAAATAATCATTAAAATTTTTATATTTCTTTGTAATCCCAGCATAAATATAGAATAATGGACTATGAGCTTACTCTAAAAAGTAATTATTCAAATATGGTATGGATATAGCTTATACATGCTTCCATAACCCTATAATTCCATAATAATCAAGGTTAAACTCAAGAATATTTATAACCTTCTTCTACACCACTAAATATTCCTTTGACACCACTATAATATTCCCTTGGATAGAATGTTGACCACTCATTGGAGAATGATAATATTACCCCTTCCTTATAGATTTAATATCCATACACTAAAAAGAAATAAATATTGGATCCTTGGTGATCCTAATCATAGATAATCTATCATTATCCTTTCAGATCAAATCATCTACCACCTTTTTTTCATTCCTAGGATGGTAATTTATTGAATAGTATTAATATTTAATCAACTCTAACCACATTATCTAGAATATATTCAACTCTTTATAAGTGAATGAGTACTTTAAGAATTAATGATTAGTATATATATTTTATCTTTATCCATATATATAATACCTCTAAATGCTTAATGAAAAAATTAGCATATCTAACACCAAATAATGAGTTGGGTAATTATTATTAGGAACCTTCAATTATAATGAGGTATAATCTATAACCATATCCTTTTTAAATCCCATGGTTACATCTACATTAAAAAAATGTTCCCAAATTCAACATAATCTTTATTAATCATCACATTTAAATGAAATTCAATAATATCCAAGTTTTTCTTATAGGATAATAATCCATAAATTATAGGTTTAACTCCATGGTTTTGACCTAATATGAATACCTAGTAAGACTATTGAGGGAATAAGTGTGTACAAGGATTTTTCGGAGCCTGAAACCCGATCCAATTAAAGAAACTAATGGGCCACATGGTTAATAGAAACCATGTATCTCAAATTGAATTTTTCCTCCAATTGGTGTAGGAAAGATTAATGGGTAGTAGTGGACCACATAGTTCTCCCTAACCATGCGACTAAGGGTGCATGCCCACGCATATGCTCCCTAATTTATAGCATATTAAAAATAAATGATTTGAATTCTATTTCCCAAAACGTGTGCATGAATCATGTGACCCCATCCTTGGATAGTTGGTCATGCATGACTACTGCACAGTTTGACCAACCTTGCAATCAAACCATGAAAAACTAGTTAAAAAGGGTGAAATTTCTATTTCCCCTATGGATTTATAAATTTAACACCTCATTATTTTTTCTCCATTCCACTAGACAGGGACTGTCTTTTTTTCTTGTTTTAAGCTCTATTGAAATCCAAATAATAGTGATTGGTTTTCATCATTGTCTAACCACCAATTCAAGATCTAATTGTCTCATTGAGTATCCATCGGAAAGTGATTCATTCCATAGGATTGTTTATTCATTTTTCATTCTATCGATAATGATATTTTGATACAAGATCGTATTTCCAGTTTTTATTGAATCCATATGTTTTTCAGTTGTCTTCCGATATAGGCTACAATAAGGGTCTATAATAAACGAGGCATATACTACAAGAATCAGTTGTGTGTTTGATGAATTTTCCATAAATTTATTATTGTTTATAAATTTCATTCATTATGTGAACTCTAGTATAAGTTAGTGATGCTTCTAAAATTCGTCTTCATTGGTTTAAATTGTTTATATTATATTCCATGGACCAAATAATTTTTTTTGATATCATTGGAGGCTAAGACCTCAATTACAACCACCAATTTTGTGTGTATTATTCATTTATGCCTTACTGTCCCATGTTGGGTTCCTTTGAAACATTGTTTAGGTTATTCTAACATGATCATTGAAAACTTATGTGTTCCTATATAATGAATAAACTCTTTTCTAGATACCAGAAAAGACCAGTTAGAGGCAAGATTCAGTTCATTTAATAAAATAAAAGAAAAGTATAGCAAGAAAGTACCACAAGTCAGAAAAGACAACTATAGATCATATAAATCATACCTGTCACCACATCCATGATAGATTACTTCCTCCACAGTATATGATTTCCACTATATGTTTTTATAGTTCTTCAGAATCTTGGAATGCTTCCTTCTAAGAATCAACTTCTCTAAATATAGAAACTCTTTAGAAGACTTCATATATGTTTTCAAACAAGAGACAACCCCACCTTCCATCCTGATAGAAGACCTGGTCAACACTGGCTTTGGTAAAGAGGAATAGTATTCTGTTAGCCTTTTTCATGGTGGGGAAGTCATAACATCCTCATTCAAAAACACCTTCTTTTTCCCACCCAGAACAACGTCACTATAAGAAGGCCAAACCACACCACTACTATTTTCCATGTCACTATCAGATATGTCCCCCCATTTTCCAGGCATATGCACCTTTTAGTAACCATCATTCACTCCATGTTCTTTCTAAAATTGACATCTAGTATCAATCATGGCTAAATAGTGTGGCAATTAAAAAAACTCATAAAAATATTGTATCCAATTCTTTATTATACCTTCTTCGTTTACAGCATCCGGAGAAGAGAAATGAGGCTACATAATTCCATCTTCATTCATTGGAGTACCCTCCTCTCCATGAGATTTCTTCTCATGCTCCAATTCTTGAAAACAATTACCAGTGGAAATTGTGATAGAGCACCTTTGTAAACATCATCTCATCCTTGTAACTCTTGATAATAGATATCCAATTCCTCCAAGATAACACCGTCCCCAAAAACTAAAGATTCCAAATTCTCCTCAGTCATAGGTTCTTGCCTCGGGGAATGGTATGATGCAGTATTTTCCTCTCTAAGTGCCTTATCAATAGCAAGATCACACATTAATTGATCAAAAACCTACCTAACTATTAGAACCATTCTACTCCATTGAAATTCCATTAGAAAATTACCATGCTCTTTGACCTCCTCATGACCAATCTACTCCACTACCAACACCACATTTTCCTAAGAATGATCCTCATCCACTGCCTGTCCAACGAAAATCACATACACACACACTCCCTGATCTTGATAGCCTTCCACTGAGTCCTTCCTTGGTGGAATAATCTTTGGAGGGTCCCTCAAAAGCAGAAAAGCTGAGACAGATGCATCACAACCACTATTACCTATCCCAGTCACCCCTTGTGAAACCCTAGTTAAGCCTTTATTGTGACATAACATCTCTGTATGCCCAAATCAGCCACAGACAAAACATTAGAGAATCCACGATTCAAATCTGACATAATTATTCCACCAAAAGTCCTTCTCATCCCTGATCAAAACCCAAATCATAGGTGTCCTCATAACATCGATCTCATAAAAATTCATGGACAGATGGGGTGACATACCACCTCCGTTCAATGATCGGAGCAAATATTCTAGCCAATCATATTCCCATTAGAACACAAAATGGAGGGATTTTGAAAGGAAAGTGGAAGACTAGGGAGAATCACCCATGTCTCCATCATTGAGATTTTATGCTGCATGTGAAAATTGAGACTCCATCAAAACAGATAAAAATTATCTCCATTGCACATTCGAGGGGCTCTGGACTAGACTGTAATAATATTGGCTTCCAACTCAAACTGAATTATCAAGTGCCTCCTATCAATTAAACTGACTACCACACACTCTTGAAGATCCCAATAATTAAACACAACCTTGTTAAACTCATCAACTGATGTCCGCTGAAGACAAAACCAAGCCACTAGAGTGAGATTTCATAGATCTTTGGCTCTATTGAGCTCCAATGGGAAAATAGATAGTTTAGGCACTCCTTGGAAGATGTCAGGGACTTTTGGGGAGAGATGAATCATCAGGAAGTATGTAAGTTAATTAGAATTGGAAAACAGTAAGAAGAAGTTACCCTTTCAATGATAGTGATATCATGGAACTTCCCCTCCAAACGAGAAGGGGAGTCATGGCTCCATGACATTAGGTTTAGGGATTCATCGCGAGGGACACCATCGCTGTGAGCTTTTTCTTCTACTTAAAAAGTACTCTCTAAACCTTTTAATAGATAAATATCTAGTATATTTATCTATATATCCTAATGCATAGGTAATTATATATTAATTTCCATTGGTTTCAGGTACATTACATCTTTTCATGTTTCATTAATGACATGGAATAGACATATTAAATTTTTATAAATTAAAACGATAAATGGTGGAATGTCATTGATTAATAGTGTCATATTGTTTAAATGTAATAAAATGAACCTACTGAATTAGTAAATGGAATTACTATTAAATTTTATTAAATTGAATAATAAATATGTATATAATTCTTATATCATGTGGACCTTTTTTATTTTTATTACAATTGAAAAATATTGGACCTCCTTGGATTCCCATGGGAATTCCTTGAGTAGTCATAAGATTCCATTCCAAATATAGGTGGATATTTCCTAAGGTTATATCCACCATGTAACATGTTTCTTATCTAATAGTAGATTCCCAACATGATTCTCTTAGATCCCTTCACTATCTCTTTAGATATTTGAATTCCTTGCATACACTCCTTTTGATTTAGCTTGATGTCATCGAATATGTGGAAATAGGGATTCACCCCATTATCCCTACTCATTCTTTGCCTATGATTATCATGGAGGACCTCCAAGCACTCGGTTATACTTATTTATAGTGGAATAACATGTGTGAGTATCTTGAATTATACTCACACCCCTTATTTATAGACTATATGTGTTATTATTGGGATTTGGACAACCCCTGAGGTCACAGATGCATTAGTTTCACCTAGGATCCTCCATTATTTTTATTATGATATATCCTTGTGCTTTTGACACCTTCACATGATTTATCTATGTAAATAGAACCCTAATTAATTAAATGGTTAAATGTTTATATTCTATGTGTGGATGCAGTAGCTATGATTTGTTTGTCAAAAATTTAGATACATTTATGTATACATCCACTTTGTATAGTTTAAATTCATAGACTAGATTTTATAGTAATGGTTGGTGGTGGATGATTGATATTTATCTCACAAACTATCTGGGACACCGTTAGTACCCATGAATATTATATGATTGTCGGTATGGATAAGGGGAAGTGTTCCACCTTATACACATGAATTGATTGGTTGGTTTAGGATGGGGCTTGGTAGAATATAACTGAGCTTGAGCTCAGGATGCTTGGATAGTTTTTTCTTTTTTGGTTCTCTTGTACATCATGTATTGTTCTGATTACCTGCTACCATCTATGACTCTCTTTTTTTGTAGATACATGAAATTACATCATCATATTTTGTATATGAAATAGTGTTCATTTGTTTGGATGTTTATTTATTAAATGAATGATTATGTTTATATTCCACTATAATTATTATCGATTACTATATTGATTTCACTTTTTAAAACCAATCTATTAATTTAGCCATTGTTCTGCAGTTTTATGTGAGGTTGTAGTCTCCCCTTGACCACTCCTTTGGTCCTCAATGCTATTTAGTAGCCTCTAGCATAAAGGGACGTGTTCTTAAGGTAATTTGGCCAACTAATTCCAGGGAACCTTTGAGTATCACCTATGTCAGGATGTCACAAAGTGGCATGAGATTAATTTCCTATTGTTTTTTCTTATTGTTTTAGAATTAAATAAGAGATTAGAATTATGTTAGAACAGGGTCATAAATCGTGCTTGGGTGTAGCTAACCCTCATTTGGGGTAAATAAAATGTTTCTCAGTAATAGGAAATCGTTGTTCTCTTTTTCTCTTTTTATAGTTTATATACTTTCACTATTGGGTGATGAACATAAAATGTGATATTTTATGTGATTTATGAATATTCCCCTAATCCTAGAATAGAAATGGGAATTGATTCATGCATTATTATAGTAACCTATAATTCACCTATAATGCATATTCAATACCCTATATGTGCATTTCATTTCTTAAGATACCTTTTCTCCTGTGATTTTACTATGTCGTAGATGTTATGTATATTTCTATACTACTAAAATATTCTCTAGGGAATGTAAATTGGTTTTTTAAAAGGTTACCACCAACCTAAATAGTGTTCTCTAATATGGTTTGATAGTGGCAGATTAAATATCTCTTTTTAACCTTTATAATCTATGTACCCTGGCTTACATGAGCCTGGCTTGTTCTGCGATCAAATTATTACAAATTTCTATTATAAAGTCTATGGTCACTTATGATATAGAAAGGATAATTTAATGAGTTTAGTGATCATATTTAGTAGTTACATTATAAGACCAAATGTATGTAGGGATAATTTAAATTTGATGGGTGTTGAAATCAATTATAACTTGTATGATACTTTATTAACTAGGTATGTAGATCCATTTAGTCGAACCTTTTTTTGTATATAAGCACTTAAAAATGTAAAATTTAAATTCCGAAAAATAAACGAAATAGTCTCCAATAAATGGAGAGGCCGATTGAAATTTAAAGAGTGTTTTACTCCTTCAAAATTAATTGACCATTTCATATACCAGAAACCCATTAAATGTAAACTGGAATACTTACCAATACCTGATCCTTTTAATAATTTAGTTGGGGTTATTATAAAATTGGTAGTGAGACCTTTTCAGTACAAACTAATTTAACTAGTGTTTCTATTTGCTTCTAAAAAAATTATGAGGATTAATATTGGAAATTTTATGACTATTCCACCATGGAGTCCGTGAATCATGCACCAGGATGGTGCCGATGACCACACCACAAATATTTTGGGACCTAAGCTGCATGTTTTATATATTAGGTGTGCCACTTATAACAACACACACTATTACTTAACTAGGCACTGCCACTTATATTTGGTAGGGTTTCATACGTATGATGTATTATATGCATCGTGCTCTATGAACAACTCCTATGATATCAGATCTTCTATGAGTTCCATCAAAAACATCCAACCCACTTCTTAAGGATAACAGTATTCAAGATGATGTGTCTTCGATAAAGGCCATAATATCTATCTTAGAGTATCTCGAGATGGACCCATAGAAGAGGGTTAATCTTTCAACCCACATGCTGCATGGTTCTACTAATCGCTAGTGGGATGTGAAAATTTCTGTTAGTTATCATCATGAAATGTTTTGGGAAGACATCCAAACGTCCTTCTACAACTTCATTTTCCCATAGATGATGCGATGTGGTTGAGAAAAAGAGTTTATGAACTAGATGTATGGTGTTACATCAGTCATGGACTATTTATCATGATTTAATGAGTTTAAACTATTTTTCCCACATATTGATGGTGATAGGATATCAAAAGAGACATTTTTTGAGGATGAGATCTAACATGACATCTCCTCTCTAGTGAATTTCATTCTCCTATCTATATTTTATGAGATCATAAATTAGACTCTTATCACTGAGCACAACCTAATATATGAGGATTGTACCAATAATAAAGGTTCTTTACTATGATGGGAAAGTTGTTCTTCTTGTGGTAGGATTCACAACCTTGAGGATTCTCATCAGAGTAGTGGTGTCCAAATAATTCACACTGGTATCTCCGTTATATACCATTACTGTGAATTGAATGCGCACGTGATGAATGATTGAGATAGGGACCCACTTGGTTGTCCTTATCACATCCGGATGTGTAATATTCATATATTATTCCAGAACATTCCACACATTAATATTATAAAAGGATATGCACTAGATCCACCTTAAAGAGTGGGATTAGTCGTGCCACATCGGGTAGAAAACTGGAGTAGTATTGATAAGAAAGGCAATTGAGGAGGTCATGGTCATGGTATCCACACTTCTAATAATCTATTCTAGTAGAATAGACTTGAAGAAGGTAGTTTAGCTATAGCATTGTGTCATAGACCAGGAAAAATTCATTCTTCAATGTTGATACACAAGGACCATAGTGGGTGACTGTATATTGTACGGGGTTCTATTATAGTGGCCTATACTATTGTATCTTCTTTATTTAATATATGTTCCTCTCACTCCTTTTTCTCTTTATTTGTCATGGAAATTATAAGATAATAAATCCAATACTTCTATGGTGTGATGTCACTAAATACACTATTGGGTGTGTGGATTGAACAAATATTCCAATGAAAATACTATCACCATGAGGTAGGAAGTTTTTCTTCTTATGGAGCCTCTTCTTCCTCAAGATAAAAGGCTTTGATTTCATTCTCGGGATGGATTTGTTGGTTCCCTATCACACCTATGTGGGATTCTATTGAATCATGGTATCATTTACATCACCAGAGGGTGGTAGTTATCCTAACATGGATTATTGGGAAGTCTAGGCCATTATATATGGACTAGAGCATCATGGGATATATGGAGTGACCACCTATATTTCAGACATTTTTCTAGAAGAGCAAGGTTTACATCAGGATGAATTTTATTTCATGGTAGATCATTTTAGTGATGTTTCCACAATGATTTTGTTGTCATACCTATTCATATAAAGGTAGAGTTTATATTTGAGATCATTCTAGGAGTATCTCTAGTATCTATTCATATATACATGATGGTACCCTCTGAGCTCTAGTAGATTAATATAAAGCTAAAGGATTTAAAATCTAAGGGTATTATTTGACCAATTACTTCGTTATGGGGTTAACCCATGGTTTTCTCCAATAATGCTTATGGGAAACTTTGTTTATGTGTCAATTACCGATTGTTGAATGGTATTGTAGTTAATAACTAATATCGATTGACTTGAATAGATTATCTCATTGGACAACATTGATGAGCAAGGTTATTTTTAAATATAGGCCTATGATCAGGATATCATTAAGTGAGATTCATGATTTTAGATATTTCATGTATGGTTATTCGAAGATGTTATGGTTTATATGATTATTTGGTTATGTCAATCTATCATAAAAACGCACTCCCTGTTTTCATGGATTTGATAAATATGTTTTTCCACCCAAATCTGAATTCATTTTTCATGCTTTTTGTGGATTAAATCATAGTGTATACTCATACTAAAAGATACCATGCCAAACATCTTATGATCATCTTGAATACATTGAGAAAGATTAAGTTATTTCCTAAACATGTTAATTGAATCTTTTTGATAAAAAAAGATCACTTCTTGGGTAATATTATCTCATAATCAATAGTATCAATTGAAATAGAGAAGGTGAGTGTTATGTTTTACAAGTTGAATCAAATGAATGTGTTTTACATACCAGGTTTCTTGGGTATGACTATATATTATTAAACATTTCATGTAGGAATTATCATTCCTTCATGCACCTCATAATATTCATTCTAAGAGGGGTGTGAAGTTATTATGGTCTAACGAATGTGAGTAGTCCTTTTAAGAGCTGAACTTAAGGCTTACTTCAGCACCAATTCTAGTTCTTCCAGAGCCTTGTAGAGGATATATCATGTTCTATAATACATTAGGCATCAGGATAGGTGCAGTATTAATAGAGTATGATCTAGTATTTGTGTATGGGTCACACAATTTGAGACCTCGTTTTCTATTTTTGGTGTATAAATTCCAAGAATCCTTTGATATATCTTTAAATAATGTGAATTTAATCTAAGATAGTGAATATGTGTCAAATAACTTCCTTCTTTTAACATTGAGCATGCTTATATGAGTGGAAAGTGTAATGTAGTATCTGATGTCTTGATATATAAAACTCAAGAACAAGACTTTCAGGAAGTAGTGATGAATAGAAATTGATGATCCATATTTATGATATGTATATAGAGTTTCATGAGAGTTAGGATAAATCCTTTCATATATCATGAGTAGTTACAAATTCACTCCTTGGTAGGGTGAAGTGATGGCAGTTTTTAGACCCATAGGGGTAGGTCCTACAAGATGACATTTCTTATCATGACCTGACTTATGATTGGTATATCAATGGATATGAAACCTTATGTATGCATGGGAGTATCTGTATATCTACAGTCATGGTAGAATAATTGATGTTAGATTCACATGGTTCTCACTGGGCCTTTCATCTAGGAATATCTAAGATGTATCCTGATGTGAGTTTCTAATATTGGTGACCTGGGGTAAAACATAAAATTGTAGGTTTTACCACTGGGCATTAAAACTCTCAAAATGTGAAGTCATAAAACCAGTGTATTATTGGTTTATTATTTCCATTACTAGTCTTAGAATGGAAATCAGAATATGAAGAAATGTATTTTATGGTTATCTTACTAAGATCTCATCGAGGTAGTGACACAGTTTGGGTAGTCATGGAATAACTAATAAAATTAACCCACTTCGTTTATATTCGTGTTACATTATTAGTTGATAATATGGGAAGAATATATGTACATGAGATTAAATAGCTAAAAGGGGGCCCTCATAATGTCATTTAACATAGAAATAATAATTTCACATTATGGATATGACATGGATTATAGAAGGCTATGGTACACAAGTAATTTTGAGAAAAACCTTTCACCCTCAAACTGATGGCCAGTTGGAATAGACTATACATGTTTTAGAGGAAATGTTCTGACATGTGTCCTGGATTTCGGTGGTTCTTGGGAGAATCATATCTCTAGCATATATTTTTCCTACAATAAAATCTATTAAGTGATGATTTATATGGATTCATATGAGGCCTTGTATAATAACTCATTTCATGTACCCTTGTTATTTTTAGAGGTAGAAGACGTAGTGGTACTTGGTCCTCATCTCATGGAGTAAGCTTCTGAGTATATGGAGTTGATCAGAAAATGTTTGCCTACTTCTATGTCTAGACACAATTCTTATGGCAATCACCATCGACGACTTTTGGAGATCGAGGATGGGGTTCATGTATTCCTATGAGCATCACAAAGGCTTATGAATAGACAGATATAAAGGAAAGGAAATATTTCACCTCACTTTTTTATGCCTTTTGATATATTTGATAGTGTTGGTCCATTATCCTATGGGTTGGAATTAACTCATATGTATTACTTTATGCCTGACATCTTCCATGTTTCATATCTTCAGAATTATCATACCTAATTGCCTCATACATTTGATCTTGATGATGATGAGTTAGATGTTTATGATTCTATTGAGGAGAATCCTATACAAATCATTAACTTTATCATGAAGGATCTTCATGGATGGTATTTCCATTTAATATGGGCACTATGTATTAAAGACCACATACATGACGAGACTTAGGATCGAGAGGCTGACATACGTGTTTATTGGCCGTAGATTTTCTCTGAAAGTGTTCTACCACTATTGGAAGGGAAACTAATTGACAAGTTCATTTAAAGGGGGAATACTATAAGAAACTATTTTTTTTCTTATGTTGAATGAATTATTTAATTTTCTCTTTTACTCCGTGGTTTAGACATAATATGAATACGTAGTGAGGATATGCTGGAAATGAGGGTGTCCATGGATTTTTCAGATCCTAGAGCCCCAACCGGTGGAAGAAACCATTTTGGAAGCACGATTAGTAGAAACCATGTAGCATATACCACATAGTTTCTCCTAACTGTGTGGGGTGATTCATTGGGTTGCAGAAAACGTTCCCTAACCATGTGACCTAGGTCTAATTCCAATGTAGTGGCTTTGAATTTTTCAATTGAGAAAAATGACATGGTTTGAACCGGGTTTCCAAAATTGTGTGCATGAACTGTGAGATACACCTCCATTGATTACAGGTCACTCAAATTTGATGCACTTTTTAGAAAAAATCATGGCCAAACTATGTGACCATGTTAAAAAGATTTAAATGTATATTATTCCCTTGTAGATTTATAATTATAACACCTTTTATTTTCTTCATTCCAGCATACAAGTCTAGTAATTCTCTCCAATTGGAAGATACATTTCCATCCTAATATTGGTTATAAAATTCTATGTAATGAAAGATTAAATCATTTTCATATTAATTAGTTAGTTAATTTTATAATATAGCTATTAAGTAATTATTTATTCAAAAATGAAACTAGTTCAATTAAAAACATTAAATATAATTTTTTTTGAAATAATAATTTCTAAATTTAATAATTTTAATTTAATGTAATTAATATTATTGTGAAATAAATTTATCAAAATTTACTTTTAATGAAATGTTTTAATTTGTTTTTAAGAATATTAATTTTTAGTGAATATTTAAAAAACCATATTTTGTAAAAAGTTAATTTTTTAATTAATTCTATAATTTAAAAATATAAATATATTTTGAATACATTTTTATGTAACATAATTATTATTCTATTATTTATTCCTCTTAATTAGTTTTGAATCATATTTATTTTGTTTTTTATAAGTTTGTTTTTTGGTTTAAATACGGGGTTTTCTCAAAACTATTTTAAAATTCAAAATGTTTCACCTTTTTAATTAAATAAAATTATCTCTAAATGGGAATGTTTAAAAATAAATTTATAGATTATATTTTATTATAAATTATTTTATATTCATATGATTACTATATTTAGTCACGGAGTTAATATATATTCATCTTTTCTTTAAAAAAAATTCTTCTTAAAAATTTGTTCTCTTGTAGCGACTGGGGGATTAATATTAAATTAAAATTTCCCTTTATTGATAATTTATCTTGAAAAAACGGATCCCATATTTGGACCCATATAAATTTATAATTTATAATAAGGAAAACATAATTTCTTAAAAAAATTATTAATGAAGAAAATTAAAATTTATTACATCGATTAGGGTAAAAACGAGTTTACTTTGTGGTTAAAATTTAATCATATGAGTCCAAATGAACTACCATTTTATAAAAACATATCTTCCTTATTACCCCTAAAATATTTTTTTACTTCATTATAATATCATCTTTACTTGGATTAAATGTGGTTGAAATTCCTTCTTTCAAAAATTTACATGTTTTCCACTCTCTCTACTAATAAAAGGTCTCCACCTCTCATACTCTCTTCAAGCCTATAAAGTATATTGGGTATAACAATCCAAGAAAAAATAACTTCTCTTAATCCGTACCCTTAACCAATAATCCTTTATTTCTTCATATATCAAACCATGGAATTCCTTTGGTAAAAACCAAAAGAAGTTACATGAAGAAGAGGTAATGTTCATCAATATGTCTTTTTGTTTTATTTATTTATATAACCACTTAAATTATTATTATTCCATGATTATATAATACAATCATTATAATAAATATTTTTACATTTTTTATGTTAAGTTAATTACTTATAATCGCACACAATTCCATAAAATGGGTTACAAAATCATCATTCATGTGTACAACGGACTACCGCCTCGCGAAATGAAGTCATTCATTTTTACATTTCCACCTTTAATGGTTGGTAATAATGATGGAAATAATATTTTTATATTATATTTATAAAAAAATTATACTTTTTTCGTCATTATATCAAATATATCTTATTTAAATTTCATAATCTAAGGTATATAATAACATCTCTCATGTGTACGACGGACTACCGCCTCACGAAGAAATGTGAATCATTTTTCATTAACATGTTACATGGAAGGTAATAAGGGTAACTATAGTGAATATATATTATAAAAGTTAATTAATTATAATATTCAAGACATAATTATCTTTCATTAAATATTATATATAATTTTCTTCATAACTTTTGAGACACTGAAAATGATATCGTCATTCGTGGATGTGTGGACTAACGCCTCCTTGAAGCGATGCGATTCATTTTACATCCAAATAACATTATATATATATAAGTATATATAATTAAATATAATGGTATTTATAATATAATTATAATTATGGAAATATAAATTTTACTTACCTTCTTTCTATAATGATCATTAGATAATTGAAAATGTTACTCATGCATACGTACATCCTACCGTCTCTGAGATCGTAACATTAGTTAGTATTTAAAAACCACTTTTAATGATTTGTTGTAAAAGTATAATATATTTATAAATATTATAATTATATCATTATTATTATTCTTTATATGATTAAATGATGATACCATTGACATTGTTCACCTACCGAAGTCGTTTTTAAAAAATAAAAATAATATGGTAAAAACAACTGACTTAAATTTAATTGATAAAGTAATATTATGTTACAAAGTAAAACAAAAGTATTAATAAAATTTATATTTTTTTATCAAAAAAGTAAATAATTAATATAAGTTAATTATTTTTGAGGATAAATAAAAACATGATGAATTAGACTCAAGGTAATAGATTTCGTCTCAATTTCTTTTCAATGAGGAAATTCTTGATATTATGCAACAATATTATTTAATATGGTGTATATAAATTTCCTTTTTAAATTCAGTATATTTATTCAAATTTTATTTAAAATTTTTTAATTTTCATTCGTTATTGGGTTTTATGAATCTTTTGTTTCAAATGTGATAAGAGGTTTTTCTTTTAAATTCAATCCTTATTTATTTTTTTCTTCAAACACTTTTCAGCATACAGTTTTTAAAATAATTTTTATATGTTTCATATTAATAGAAAATATTTTTAAAGTCCATTCTTTTCATATTTTACTTTTTTTCAAATTTTTTCAAAATTAATATTTTTACATGTTTTAAACAGAATGTTTTGACAAATGACAAATGAAATGTCATATTTTTAAAGTAGAATGAAAACTAACATTCATATCATTGTGAAATTTATTTGATTTCAAAATTCCATTATATGAGAACATGTTTTATTAAATTGAAAATCATATTTCACTTTTTTGCGTTATCTTGTTATCAAAAATTGTTTTTCAAATAAAATATTTGTTTATTATTGAACATGGGATTTTGAATGAAAAATGTATTTTGATGTGGGAAAGTAATTTTCATACATGTTTAAAATATTTTGTTATATGATAATTTTTTTATTAATTATGTGGTTTTGAGAAATTATATATGTTGGGTGTGCCCATATATCACTGGGAGACACCTTTATAACTTAAACGAGGGGTGCACCCAGATAGAACTCTAATGCATTGGGTAATTATTATATTCTCTAAAGAATTATATTGGATGATTTTTGAATGGTTATTATAATATATATGGGTAAAATAATGGTTTTAAGTGTTCTATGAGATGATGTACCAATGTACATACATTGATTTCCTTTTCATTCTAATTATTTTTTATGTGAATCATTTGTTTTCGAAAATGTAAAATAAATAATTTTTTAAAGAATGATATTTTTTATTTATGGGTAAAATGTTATGTTTTCAAGAAATAATTTTCAAGGGTATTAATTTTTTCACTAGGCCAGTGATTTATTTCATTTTTGAATCCCTTACAAAGCTTTTTGTGGTCATTCAAAATTTTTAGTTATTTTTCATTGGATTTAAGGATGTTTAAGGGACTGAAAGTGGTCATGTTGAATGTTATGAATATTTTCCAAGAATAAAATAATATTTTATTTTAAAAGTACTATATTTTGGGTAATGTTTATACTCATAATATGAGTCCACTCTATATAATATTGTTTTGTTATGTATGTGTTATAACATAATTATCTAAAACTGTAAACATTAAA
Source organism: Viscum album (assembly GCA_963277665.1). Lineage (NCBI taxonomy): Eukaryota > Viridiplantae > Streptophyta > Magnoliopsida > Santalales > Viscaceae > Viscum > Viscum album. The sequence continues at coordinate 1,432,972,601 of OY728142.1, read as the reverse complement.
ATATCCTCAATGTGACTGAATTTAAAATTAATGACTAAACCTAAATACTATGTAATGTTTAAGGCTATGTAATTATAGATTTTATCTAAGGTTTGTTTAGATAACTTTATAGTTTGTGGAAATATTAATAGTATTCCCTTGAAATAATTTACTATACGGTTAAGTGAAAATGTTATATATTTTAAATATTATCATCTTGCATCATCTAAAATATGTATATTCCGAATTTTATTCCATAGATAAAAAAATTACATGTAGTGGGAGGGAATCAAGAAGAATATATCCTTCAAAACCATCATCATGAGATGTTTGGAATTTGAATTTTTATTATTATTAAGATGGATCCGTTGAATTAGGTTATAAATGGTAATGGTATCCATGACATAGAGGAGCCCAATCTACTGTGAAATAATAGATATATTTTTGAACCTTTCATGAGTAAACATCCCACATCATTTAGTAGATCATCTGACCCTATGGTAGCCAAAGTATAGATCGATTCTCTAGAGAAGATATTTGATGTCATGGGATGTTCAGAACATCAAAAGGAAACCCTTCTCATTTTTTCATTTTCAAGGTGAAGATTATTGATGGTGGTATTTTTTCGCGAATATCATAGAAAAATATGATATTGATTCCCTATGATGAGAATGATTCTTGGATATTTTAAATGAGAAATATTTAACTATGTTTGTTTAACACGGGATAGAAATAAATTCATGGATTTGAAGTAGAAATATAAAGATAACATAGATTTATATGAGTAAAACTTCACAAAATTGAGTAGGTATGTTCTAGATTTTATTCAATTCACTGATTTTAAAATTAATAGGTTTTACCCAGGATTAAAACCACGTATAATAATAGATTTTTCTGTATTAGAATTTAAGATCTATGATAAAGTTTTTTATTGTGATAAAAAGTTTGATATTAATTTTATTGACTCATTTGTACCTCATGATAATTTAAGTAAAAATCATTTATAATGCATGGAAATATAGAAACATGTATTAATGGAATTTGGATGTCAAAAATTGATGTTATCATCTTGTGGTAAGTGCACAAAAATAATCCTAAAGAATGTTTTATGCTGCTAGGAATGTTTTATTGATGTTAAAATTTTGGCCACATGGCCCACGAATGCAATAAAAATAATCTCAAGTAATAAAATAATTGGGTTACTGATAACCATTAAAAGTTAAGATGTTTTAGTTTCAATGATATAGGTCATTGGGCTAATACATGTATGAAGTTAGTTTCATTAGATGGAAATATTCATAATCAGAAACAAAAGGGTATAGTGAGGTAATTTTCTACTACTATTGTTGATGTTGGTCTATTAAATAATGTGGTGATAGATATGTTACATGTGAATTATAATTATTATAATACCATTTTTGATTCTCGATCTTATTAGTAATTCATTTTTGAGAGATTTTAATAATGGAAGTAAGATATAAATATTTGTGAAAATTATTGGTGGATGTATTAAAGCATCCATGATTTATAAGAATATTCCTGTTTCAATTAGTGGGATGGTCTTTCGTGAAAATCTTTTTGAGCTTTCCATAGTAGATTTTGATCTCATTCTTGGTATATATTGGCATTCATCTTTTCATGTTATGGTATATTGAAGTCGTAAGAATGTTGTGTTCAATGTTTCCATGACTTTGATAACTTACCAAGAACATGAAGAAATTATTATAAAAGGAAGTGATAGTAAACATGCTCATTTTTTTAAAATAAATAAACTATTAAAATGTGTGATGTTGTAGTAGTAAAGGAATACATGGTATTTTTTCCATATGATATTTTCCAGAGTTATACTTGATTGAGAGGCTAAGTTTTCTGTTGACTTAGTACTTAATTCTAATCCTATTTCAAAACTCCTTTATTTTATGGATCAAGTGAAATGTTCAGAATTAAAAATAAATTATAGAAGTTATTAGATTAAGGTATCATTTTACAAATAACACCACCAGAGGGTGGTTCAGTTTTGTTTGTTAAAATGAAATAATGTTCAATGAGACTTTTCATTGATTAAAGTGCCTTGAATAACATCATTGTTACGAAAAATTATCTACTCCCCATATAAATGATTTTTTTATCAACATCAGGGATAATAATATTTATGGATGTTTAACCTAAGGTCAGGGCACCATGAATTGAAAGTGGAGAAAAAAACATTCCAATAACTGTATTTCAGACAAGATATGGGAACTATTAATTTTTAGTTATGTTGTTTGGATTTTGTAATTTACCTACTATATTTTTGGGTCTTATGAATATAATATTTGATGGTTTCATGGTTAATTTTTTCATTGTGTTTATTTAATACATTTTGGTAAATTCTAAAAGTTAGGTGTAACAGAAAAACATCGAAAGGGTTGTGTTGAAAACCATAAAAGAACTGAAATTCTATGTTAAATTTTTCAAGTTTTAATTTTGGTTGTAATAAATTTTATTCCATTGAATTTTTTTCTATAGATGGCATAACTATTGAACCTAATAAAATTATTCTTGTTGATAAAAGGACCCGACCCAGAAATTTCATAGAGATTCATCGATTTATTGGATTAGCGGGATATTAAAATCGGGTTTTTGAAAATCTTTCTTAATTTTCTATCCAAATAACAATGCTAACTTGAAAAGTAATTAAATTAATTTGGAAATAATAATGTTATGATTGTTTTTTGGAAATAAAAAAATGATTAGTGAATGGTCCAATTTAGCCTTTCCTTCCAAAAATGGTGAATTTTTTATCTATAGTTATGATTTTTTGAAAGGACCTAGTTGTGTCCTAATGAATAGTGATTAGGCAATTTATTATTCTTCATGCCTGTTGAATTATCATAAGTTAAATATTCCTAAATATTATTTGGAATTAACTATTGTGGTTTTTTATTTAAAAATATGGAGGTGTCACTCGTATGGAGTAAAGTGTAAAATATATAATGATCAAAAATCATGAAGTATCTATTCACGCCAAAATAATTGAAAATGAGCGTGAGAATATGTATGGAACTAATTGAGGATTATTATTTCACAATTAATTACAATTCAAGAACATAGAACAATGTTTCAGACGTTTTTAGTTTAAAATGTAATTCAACGTTAACTATTTTACATTTAGAATGTGACCCTTTGGGTAATGATTTAACGAATTATAGAATAAAAGTTATTGATGAAGGGAGATCCTCTATTTTTTTCTAGGTTATAGTTCCTTCACCTTTGTTAAAATAAATTAAGAGATATTATATGGAAGATGAATAGTTATTTTAAAAGCTATAATCTATTAAGATGGTAAGTTACCTAATTTCAATATTCATGGAGAATGTTTTTTACAACATGGAAAAATATTTTGTGTGCCTTTTGATTCCCAGTTAATAAATTATTTATTGACTAAATCTCGTAGTTCTATATTTTTTATTTATCTATGAAAAACTAATATGTATAAAGTCCTTTAGGTATATTAGTGGCAGGATGAAATGAAATGATATATTTCCAAATTTTACTAGACCATTTGAAATGTCAGCTAGTTAAAGTAGAATGAATGTTTCTAAATGGGATGCTTCAACATTTTATAGTACAATAGTTGAAATTGTAGAATATATCATTGGATTTCACGGTAGGATATCCAAAGACATCTCGAGATAATAATGTGATTTGTGTTATTATTGATCGATTAAATAAATATTCACATTTCCTTCACATTAGAGAAACAATGAATTCATATCATCTCTCTAGACTATATCTAAACAAGATAGTTAGGTTACATGGAGTTCCTCTCTCTATTATATCATATTGTGATTCCATGTTTACATCTATTTTATGGAGAATACTTCTGAAGTCATTTGGTACTGAATTAAACTTATGTATGGATTTTCATTTTTAATTAAATGGACAGTCAGAGTGGAAAATTAAAATCATGGAAGATATCCTTCTTTCTTTCTCAATAGATCAGCAAGTAATTTGGGTTCAAAATACTTATTTGTTTGTGTTTTCTTATAATAACATTTTTCATTCCAGTATACAAATTAAACCATTTGAGTTATTATAAGAAAAGTCGTGTTATGCACCAGATTTTTGGGAAGTTATAGTAGAAAAGAAGTTTATGGGACTAGATTCAGTAGAGGATATGGGAGAGAATGTTTAGATGAATCGGTGATACATGAGGATATCTCAGAGTTGGTAGAAATGTTATATGGATAGCTAGGGGGAATATATTTATTTCGAGCTAGGTGGTCATGTCCTTCTAAAGGATTCTACATAGAAATGTGTGATCAATTTTGGTAATAAAGGGGAATATGAATACAATGTTCATTAACAAATATTAAATTCTAGAGAAAGTTTGGTCAATTTCCCACTAAGAGTCTTTCCCCTAAGTTTATCTCGGGTACACAATGTATTTCATGTTTCATGGTTAAGGAAATATGTGCCGGATTGATCTCATGTTCTCAAACCTGAAATATTTCATCAATAAGAGATTATTTCTTATTATTAATATCCTTTTCATGTTTTTAACCATATAGATAAATATTTTTATAATAATGTGATTCATCTGGTTAAGGTTTAATAGAAAAACCATATGGTTGAAGGGGAATCATGGGAATCTGAATATGTTATGAGGGAAAGGTATACATACTTGTTTAATAAGTGATTTTTTGGGACATAATATATAAAAGGGGGAGGGATGAAAAATCTCTAGTAATGATGGAATAACTTATTTTAATATGAATCAGATATTTACTCTCTTTATAAATATATTAAGAATATTTTTAGTAATAAATGAAATTGTTTTAATTAAACAATTTTCTTCTATGGTGTTATTTTAAAAAAAAATTTAATTATTATATTTTCAGTTTGATAAAAAGAATATTTTTTTGAAATAATAATATCAAAATTTATTGTGTTCCAAATTTTGGGATTTTTTTAGAAAAAGTTGACTTTTCAGTAAATATTTAAAAATGACAATTTTTGTAAAAAATACATTTATTTTAATAACTTCTATAATTTAAAAATAGAAATATTTTTTGAATATTTTTTTAATTATTATAATTATTATTTAGTTATATTTATTTATATGAATTTATTTTGAACTGAAATTATATATTTTTTAATTATAAGTGTGTTTTTCCTATAAAGATGTGTTTTTCTAAAAACTGTTTAAAAATGAAGAATGTTTCACCTTATTAATTAATTAAAATAACCCCTAAAAAGGAATTTTTTAAATGAAATATACTGAATATATATCAGTAAATATTTTTTCAGTTTAATAAAATGACTATATTTTATCATGTAGATAATATAGAATCATCTTTTTCTAAAAAAATACGTTTCCTAAAAACCATTTGTCACATAGTAACTATAGGATTAATATTAAATTAAAATATTCCACATATGTGAATTGAATTTGGAAAGATAGATTCCATATTTTGAATAATCATAATTTTTAATGTCTAAAAAGACTAACATAATTTTTTTACCAAAGTAGTTAGTAAAAACTGTAAAAAATAATTACATCGCTTAGGGAATAAAATAGTTTTCATTCTGGTTAAACATTAATATTAAGGGGGAAATGAAATATAAAATTTCCAATAACCCATTTTATGGAATTTAATATAGATATTAACCATTATCATGATTCCTCATGGTTCTATCCATTGACTAAAACCGAAAATAATAGTGTGAGGAACACTAATCTTAGCAAGAAACCTCATAATCATGAAATATAAGTTATAGTATTTATAAATCACAACATATAATTTTCAATATATGAAACAATATGTTTATCATAAGCCATTCATGGTAGTATTATATTTAAATCCCTCTTGATGGCTCACAACAAGTTTTCATATTTCTGATGCATATCCTCAAGGAGTTTTAAACCAGTTGTGCATAAAAAAATCATTATCGTGCAATGGGTGATGATCATGTCTAATTCCAATGCACCATTTTTAGTGGTATTACCCATATGTACAAATTTTCTAAATCCACATCGAATTTTAGAATATATAATTGGATGTAAGTTCATATAAACCACTTGTTTTATCCATCCCCAAAATGTCCATGATATTTTTCTATAATTTGACTTACCCTTAAACCTATCCCAAGGGTTCTCACGATATTTGTATCAATTTAGTTAAAATGGACAATAAACAATTTGTTTTGATTCAAAATATAATGACCCAAACTTTTGCTACATAAATAATACATCTTTTTATATGAATATTCATTATATGACACAAATACACAGTTGCGGGCCGTAATGGTTTGTTGTCATTGGGTACTAGAAACATAATCATATTATATCATAAATTATCTTCAATATATCGAATATAGATATTACAATTTATTAAAATTCATAGACATAACCTACTTAAAATATTTCATCATAATATGGGAAATAAAATATAATAATGGATGATATAAGAATCTTGGTAAGGGTAAACATGGGATATATTAAAATTATAAGAGGATATAGATATGACAACATTAAAAAACAATTGAGAACCAGACCCTTCATATCATAAATCATAAAAATGATCCATGGAATAGATCTTGTTAGTTCATATGATATAAATCCTAAATTAATCAAATAACTAGATCTATGAGAAAAGAATATTTTCTTAAGAGATTATTTTGGGGGAATCACATAAGATTATAATATTGTGTACATATTTAAATAGAAATGTTTTTACTTATTAAGTAAAAGACATGAAATATGGCACTCAAATAAACTTATAAACATGAAATCGAGTCTTGATATAACAATTTTCTAATAAAAAAGGTCTACACCTAATTTTATAAACTTAAAATTGAGCCGACTCATAACTTCATACACATGAAAATGAGGTCCATGCTGAATCATATCTATATTGAAACTCGGTCCATACCTAAAATTTGGAACATTAAATATGTTTCATACATACCATATTTCATAACGAGTTATCCATATTTACCCAAGGAATTGGAGGAAGATATAGGTCCCACTGATTAGATAATCTACACACATGTGTTCCATAAGTTCATTACACATTTATAATATAATAACCGGTGAAAAGATAATGAGTTTCATAAATATTTCATCATAGTATATGTGGTGTAAATAATAGTGTTTCATAAAAATCATTTCAAAATAATAAATGTCACGACCCGTCTTCGGGGCCCGTTCCGTGACTACCCCAAACCCACCTTCTATAGGCCAGGGGCTGGTGACTAGAACCAAAGGTGTAAATCCCAATAAAAAGTAAAGGAATTAACTTTAAGAAACGTAAACACACACAACCAGAGTACATGCGGATGCAAACAACAAGTATACAATATAATAAGTGTGCTCAAAGTACAAAGGGTCCGAAATACAATCCCAACAGAAAGGTACAACTAAAACTAAATGTAAAGTACAACTGAAAAGACAACAGCTAAAAGTGAAGAAGCTCCTGGATAGTCCTCCAGGTACCTACCTGAAGGGTAGGTATAGATTTCCTCCTCAGCACTCCATGTCTATCCATCTGCTCAGTGTTCCTTCACACTAAGTTTCCACCTCAGGGTACCGTCCAGTCCTCATACACTCTACCTCAGTCAGCGATGTCCGTTTTCTCCATCCAACACAACGAGGTGCAGGCATAGCCCATCCAGGGGTGAGTATAATGATACTCAGTTGGGACCCAGAGACCCTCAATGTATCACTAAAATCCAACAAGGATAAACCACAAATAAAGATCTCAACAAATAACCTATACATAGTTATATGCCCATACATATACCTAATTTATCATGTAACCCATCTCAATCATGAGGAAAACACAAAGGAAATTGCCTCAGTTCAAACCGGGATTTTCATTATCAACCCCACAACTGCTAGAGAACTCCCCTATCGATTATAGTGGCCCTATCACCACTCGGAGGCACTACTCACTAACCTTAGACTGCTGAGGTAATCCTCCTGTCAAGTACCACAGTTCTTTTGCAAAATACCGGGCACTTTGTCCGCTGTGGGTCTGCTACCAAATACCAGTCGCTCCCCCTAATATCCTACATAGGTTCTCCTCATATCGAGTACCTCGGGTCTGCTGCCAACTATCAGGTGCTCTGTCCATTGTGGTTCTGCCACCAAATACCTGGCACTCCATCCACTGGGCTAATCAAATCACTCCGAGTCGAATCGTTCAAGCAGTCGTTAGGACTACAGCTACTAGGTCTTCGTACTCCATACGCTTGTCTCCGGGAGGGTCCGCTCCACGAGCTACTAGTCATTACTTCCAAGTGTCAATAAGTCTCACGTAGAAGTAACACAAATTATTGCCTCATCATAGGGGTCTCAACGCAACATATTGGGCATCAATCGGGCGCCCATTCTGTGAGTTATTAGCATTTCCGTTCCAGGGCCCGGCTGGATATCTGTGTCCCGACTCGTCCTCGGGGCCTGTGTCATGACTACCCCAAGACCTCCTTCCACAGGCCAGGGGCTGGTGACTAGCACCAAAGGCGTATATCCTGATTAAAGGGAAGTCATTGCCATTATATAAGAAAACAAACACCACAAAGTACGCATGATGAAGTTAACACTAAGTGAACTGAGTTCAAAAGTAAGTGCTAGAAAGTAAAGGAGCTAGTATAAAAACCCAACTGAAAGTGCAGTAAAACTGAACAGTAAAGTACAAAAGATGAAAGTTAAAGTAGGAACCACCATGACGTCCTCCAGAAACCCAACCAGAAGGGTGGGTACAGATGGTCTCATCTGCTCCTTGTATCCGTCCGTCTGCACCGTGTACGTCCCGCCTGATAGTCCACCTCCGGGTACCGTCCCGCTCTACAAGTCTCAACTACAATTAGCATCGTCCGTCGTCTGCATCCAACACAATGTAGTGTGGGCGTAGCCCGTGTAGGGGTGAGTATACGATACACAGTAGGGACCCTGAGACTCCCAAATGTCTCCCAGAATCCACAAAGGATAAACCACAAAGGAAAGATACAAAACAAAGTATCAACCAACACTACTTAGGTATATGCCCATACATATACCTAAGTCATCAATTCCCATTGGGCTCCAACTTCCAAGCCCATGTTCAACCCTTTCCACACAGGAATCTACATCTCAATACACACAGGAAATTACAACTCAGTCCACATAGGAAAGAAAGAAAATCATATCGAAGATAATGATTGTCAGTCAAGGCTCACCTCACACATGTATACTATTCACGAAGAGGGGTGGAGATGATTGATGTAGCCTTTGACTAATATCCTCTATTGAACCCACGTAGGATGCAAGTACAAGTGCCATAGCTGCTGAATCCACTAAGGATCCAAGTACAATAACCATCGCTGCCGAACCCACATAGGATCCAAGTACAGTCGTCATCACTGCTGAACCCACAGAGGATCCAAGTACAGTCGTCATCACTGCAAAACCCACGGAGTATCCAAGTATAGTTGTCCTCGCTGCCAAACCCATGTAGGATCCAAGTACAGTCGTCATCGTCATCACAGTCGCAGCCAGCTCTATGGTTCCCGCACACAGCATGCTCGATTTCAAGAGGGTCTGCCCCATGAGCCAAGGGTTCGACACATCAATGGTCACGAAGTCCATTGTTGATGTATCATAAAGTTCCATCTCGTTAATAGGAACTCAACACAATAGACGACGTGTTAATCGGACGCCCGGTCTGAGAGTTATTGGCTTTTTGTCCTAGGGGCCCAGTTGGTTTTTAATCTAAAACCAACCCGAACGTACTCCTGCTGTATTCAAACCATGAGCGGAGTAAGCCAAAAGAAACATCTAAGTAAGAGGAATCCAATAAAGTCGACGGCACATCAATCGGACGTCTGGATCTCAAGTTATAAGTATTTCCGCTCCGAGGGCTGAGTTGGTTTCGTGTTCGAACCAACCCATCCGTACCCAATGTTCTCTGAAAATTTGAGTTTAATATACAGAAACTACCGGCCCTATCCAAGGATCCCAACGCAATTGACATAGAGTCGATCGGATGTCTGTTGCCCATGATATGGGCGTTAGAACGAATATGTCTGAAAATATGGGGTTTGGGCCCGATCCGACTAGGCCCAATACCCCCTGGGTCGGTCCATCCTGTCATCAGGCATGGCCCGACCCGCTGCCGACCAAGGGGTGTGAAGGGGGCGTCACCCCGTTTAAACTAAAAGGCGGACCTAGTGGGGTCTGCCTTGCTTGGTGCTCGGGGGTTTCAACCCTCGGTTTTCCTGGGTAACGGCCGGCCATTATGGCCCGCCGGTTGAGCCACGCGGGACCCGTAGGGGTCCCGCCTCCATGGTGGACCAGAGGCTGGTTGAGCCCCCACAAAATCCTGCTAAACCACCATGGCCTTAGGTCGTGGCTTCCGTCCATCTGGTGTGGCACGACGTTCTCGCGCCCCTCCGCCGCAGCCCGCTCTGGCCGCTGCCCCTTGGTTCTCCGGTGCGGCGCGCCGGCGCCGCGCATTACCATTGCAGCCCGCTCTTGGCCGCGGCCCCCTTCGGTCTCACCGGCGCATCATGACAGCGCCGCACACCTCCACAACAGCCCGCTCTGGTCGCGGTCCTTTTCGTTCCCGCACTGTGCATCGACACCGCTCCGCCTTGGCCGCAAGTTCGGTGAGGATCAACAAAAAAAGGGGAGGAGGATCGGTCGTCAGTGTGTGGTCTGATCTCCTCCTATTAAGTTGATAAAATGCAGCCCAATGAATGATAATTATTAATGACAATCAAAGCACAACTTTAATTAAATAAAATTGAACTTAACCTCTACCCCAATCCAAGAAGGTTGATCGCTTGACGCAGGATGGAGATGCTTTCATTGTTCTATTGATTTTGCCACGAAAAGACAGCGTCGCTTCGTCAACGTCAAGAAGAACGAAGCTGAGGTTGGAACCAACATTCGTGGAGTTCTTTGATGAGGTAGATGAAGTGCTTCTAGTGAAAAGAGCTCTATCCCCCTAAGTCTCCACACAACAATCCTAAATCCCCCAAATAAAATAATACATACTGTTAATTTATTATAGCTTCCCATGCATTTAAATTTTAAATTTCAATCACATAAATCACTTAATTGATTAATTGTGTTGGCATGGTTAAAGAGGATAAAGGAGAGATTTACAAATTAATGGGGAGTTGCCAACATTAAGTGGGGTTTGAAGAGTTAAAGGAATTTGAAGGTGTGGGGCTCGTGTGGGCCCCACCTCACAAATATCTTATCAAGAGGAGTTAGGATCTCGTGAGTCCCACCCCAACTCCCATACATAGGATAAAACCACTTAGGTTAGAAGTAAAATTTGTTCCACAAATTTTATTTACTTCAAATTTAATCATCAATTTTTAACAACTCATCCCAAGAAAACGCACCTTCGGAAAAGGAACTTTTAAGAAAATACCACCGCCATGGCTTTATCGGTTCCCTCAGATTTAGATTCTGAGCACTGGATTAAAAAAAACCTTGCTCATTCGTTCCCTAAACGTACCCAAGCTAAACATCAGAAAAATGATTCCGGGCACACCTAGCCTCGGAATCAGGTGCCGTCAAAAACTGCATACTCATAAAATCAGAAAGAAAATAATAAAAAAATTTCCTTGAAATTTATGGGTCTTTACATTACTCCCTCCTTATGGAATTACGTCCCAGTAAAGATACATCACAAAACTAGGGAAACAAATGAGTGTCCTGAGCACGCATCTGAGCCTCCCGTGCCCATGTGCTATCTCGGAGGTTCTCGTGCTGCAACTTGATGAGAAATAGAGGAATCAACCATCCATATAGGGCCCACTCCTGTCGATCCTCTATCCCCATCGGGACCTCTGAAAAATTCACCCCGTCATCGATGACCAGCTCCTCCTGATCAATTATATGCATCGAGTCGTGCACGTATCTCCTCAGCTGAGATACGTGGAAGGCGTCATGCACCCAGTGAAAGTGAGGTGGAAGAGCCAGGCGATAAGCCACCATGCCTATCCTGCTAAGAACATGGAATGGTCCTATGAAGCATGGAGATAACTTGTCACCCCGGCCAAATCATCGTAATCCACATCGAGGTGAGACCCGTAAGAATATGTGGTCACCATCCTCGAACTCCAGTGGTCTCCGCCTCCTATCATCATAGGACTTCTGTCGACTCTTAATAGTCCTCTTCCACCCTTGTATGATCTGTACCATCTCCATCGTGGCCTGGACCTTCTCAAGTCCAACAAGTGCTAACTCCCCAGGGTCTGTTCAGCATAGAGGTGATCTGCATGGTCGTCCATTCAATGCCACGTATGGTGCCATCCTGATGGTGGAGGGATAACTGTTGTTGCACGAAAACTCCACCAAAGGTAGGTGATCCTCCCAGCTGCGACCAAAGTCAAGGACACAGGCACCGAGCATGTGCTCAAGAGTCTGAATGGTTCTCTCTGTCTGACCATCCATCTGAGGGTGAAAGGCGATGCTCAGGTGTAGATGCGTCCCAAATGACTCCTGCAACCCCTTCCAATGCTGGGAAGTATTGAGAGCATCTCGATAAGAGATGATAGAAGATGGTACACCATGAAGTCATATAATCTCATGAATGTAGAGGCGTCCCAAGCTCTTTACTAAGCCCTAATATCTAATAGGTAAGAAGTGAGCAGACTTGGTGAGTCGTTCCATGATCACCCAGATGGAGTCTTGACCTCTGGAAGTACGTGGAAGCCCAGTCACGAAATCCATAGATATCCCATCCCACTTCCACTCCGGGACCTCCAAGGGTTATAACTAGCCTGCTAGTACCTGGTGCTCTGCCTTTACCTGCCGGTAGGGGAGGCATCGTGATACGAACTCTTCCATAGCCTTCTTCATACCCTGCCACTAGTGCTATCGTCTGATATCCTGGTACATCTTCACCACTCCTGGATGTACCGCTAATGGGGAGGTGTGAAAATCTCTCAGCACCTCCTCCTATAAAGCAACGAGTACCATAGTATGTCCTCTGAAAAGGATGATGTGCTCTCCTCCTATAGAGAATCCATCAGGTGCATGTCCTGAGGATATCTGTGCATGTCGCGTCTCACATTCAATGTCCCCACGCTGGGCCTCTCTGACCCGCTGAAGTAGTGGAGGAGTGGCTGTGAGCGACTATAGAAAGGTTGTCCCATCTCTATCCACAAAGGATATCTGTAAAGCAGCTAACTGCTCTGTTTCCTCTCTAAGTAACTGAATGCCCGTCATCTTGCTGAGAGCAGCGACTACTACGTTCCCCTTTCCAGGAGTATAGACTTTATCAAAGTCATAGTCTTGGAGGAACTCGAGCCACCGCTGTTGTCTTTGGTTCAAATCCTTCTTCGAGAAGATGTACCTGAGACTCTGGTGGTCAGAGTAGAATGTAAAGTGCTCACCCATCAGATAGTGCCGCCAGATATTCAAGGTTAAGACCACTACTGCTAACTCCAGGTCATGGGTAGTGTAGTTCTGCTCATGCTGCCTCAACATTCATGAACCGTAAGCGATCACTGCCTGCTCCTGCATCAGGACACACTCGAGTCCTGTCCTTGATGCATCACAGTAATCTATGTACCCTACGCCCACCTCTGGTAACCTCAAGATGGGTGCACTGGTCAATCTTTGTCTCAACTCCTAGAAACCTTGCTGACATTTGTCTGCCCACATGAAGGTTTTCCCTTTCTTTGTTAACATTCTGCAAATCTGTAAACATTTGTCCTTTTACGAAAAGAGAAATCTGGTCTCATCCCCTGGATGAACCACGTTCCATGCCTAATACAGTAAATCCTGACATGAACAGTTGTAATTCATGCCCTGGATGACGTCATAAGGCCTCGACGCTGCTACCAAGAGATCCAATCGTTACTCTTGCCTCCAAGGGTTGAGTCAAACTGTCGGCATCAATGTGTGGTCAATGGGTCTCCTCCATTAGGAATCTCAAATGTGAGGTTCATGTCAATAGTCTTTAACAGGATCCTCTTAGTATTATCATACAAAAGAAAAGAATGAAAACATCATTATTGCAAGTGTATTTTATTACTGCAACTCAATGTACCAAAACACAAATCAACACAAACAACGATTTCAATGAATCTAGAAGCCTTATGGACAAAGGCTTTCATTCTTGGAGCTAGTCCCGCTCTTTTCCCCCCACTTCCGGAGCTCCATGATCGTAACCTTCATCTGCCTGAAGCTGTGCTCTCCTCTGTCCACATGTTCCCTGGTCTGCTTGGACCTCTATAATGTATGTCTACTTCCAGTTACAGAAGACTCTATTACGTGTTGCCCTGTAGTAGGCCTCTCTACTGGCGTAGGCTCATCAAAGAAGCTCTCCACAAAAAGAGATCGCTCCAGTACTCTTGCCTGCATTGGAATACTGAGGGAGATCACTGATGCCTTGATCTCATGCCTGAGTCCATGCTCGATGGTATGGGCCTGGAAGAATGGGTCCCATACCATGTTAGTAGAATAGAACGAGAGGTCGATAAATATCGCTAAGTACTAGGCTACTGTCATGATGCCCTCCTGTAGCTGTAGAAAATCTTGAATGTGCACCACACGGAGGGTGGCTAGAACGAACACCGAGCAGAAGAGGTTCTCGAAGTCTGTCCAAAGAAGTGATGCCCCATCTTGCACCTGGAGCATCAGGCTCCACCATCTATCTGCTGCTGCGTGCAAGAGACTCGCCGCAAGGATCATAATGAGGTCATATAAAGACTCATACATTACATACATGGTTTATACTTCAAAATTGAAGCATACTTATTACAACATATAACAAAACCATTAAAGGACTGTATAGGTATAGTGTATTTAGAAACTGGGAAACATAAACAACTGGTTCATAAAGCATCTACACTGTCTCCCATTTATTTCATCATATCTATAGTCCTTTTTTGGCATATCTTACTTAATACCCTTCTTCCTGACCTAGGAAAAGAAAACATACAAAAGGGTGAGCTTAAATGCACAGTAAGGGTAAACAAAACAAATATCTATCACATCAATTTAATAAGAACATAACATTTTGGAAATCTTACCCTGCAAAAGAGATCATAATTTCATAACATGGGATAAATCATGGTAGTGAAATGTAATCCCAATAATCATAACTTAAAAAATGAAACTTTGTGACATAGACACATAATTATAGAGAATCATTTCTTATTAGTAAAGACTCATAGCCAAGACTATCTTAGTGGACAATGTCTATTTCTGAACCAAATTCACTCCATGTTTCAGTCTTGTTTCACTGAACCGGTTTAACTTGCCGTTCCAGCCATGTCTATCTCATGAGATATAAAATCATTACCCAATGAATTTGAGGGAGATATAGGTCCCATCAATCTTAAAATGATACCATTCTTATGTGTGCAACAAAATCATAAACCATACATCATATCATAACCCATGTAATAAATATGGGATTCTTAAACATCATGACATCATAAAATAATTCATATAAGATAATGGAATTAATAAAAATAATTCTATCACAAAATAATCAAATCAATGTAATAATAGGGATAAAAACAGAACCCATTATTATCTAAGATGGAAAATAATTTTGATAAAACACTTGAACTCCATTCTTGAGGAAAATGTCCTTTCTTCTTCAAAAACACTTTTCCTTTCTTAACATGTCATTCAATTCTAAACTAAAATAAGTTGATTAAAAATAAACTTGAAAACTTGTAAAGGAATATTCATGGAAATAATGTTTTAAAAATCCATTCATGTCGTATAAGTTAAAAAAACATTCTTCTTGTACTTTTGTAGGAAAAGTCAAAAAGTACCTCGTATGAAAAACGGAAAAAGATTCGTTTCATATATTTTACTAAAAACTCACCGAAGGGTAAAATTGGATTTAAAAAATTGTTGGTGGATGGAAATAATATTACATATTGAGGAAAAATGGGTGTCGATGATAAAATACATCCCAGTAAATACCAAAGTATAAACAATCTCGGATAAAAATGAGATTGAGATATTTTCACTTAACTTAGGTCCAATATGCTTTGTACATGTCCAAACCACCTGTATAATGATTTAAATAATGTCATTGACTTATTATAGAGTCATATTCATTGTTATGATATCATATATGGTCATATTCTTAGCTTCTTATTAGTAATATAACATTACTACTTGTTATTCGGTTGTTTATTACATTTTGTTCTTATGCGTTTTTTGTCGAATAAATTCTTATTATTCTTTATATGATATAGATACATCATTTAAAGAATGGTATTAGTTTAATATATATCACATTCATTCATTCAATTCATTTATATAATCATTATTCAATGATGATCATATAGAACGAGTCGCATCACATCATAGAGACGGTAGGCCGTACGTAAACACGAGTATTGATATCGTTCCCATGATCGTGGAAAAGTACTGAAGTGTATGTATACTATTTCAGAATCAATATAAATTTAAAATAATCATATATAGTTATTTTTTACACCATTATACCCTTCCAATTATGGTGGTGGTGGAAAACATATTACACCACGGCGTGGAGACGATATTTCGTACGTACGCACGCGCGGTGGTTTCATTTTCCATAGGATGGATAAGAGGTGAAATAGGGTTGTTTCATATTAATAATGACATATAAGTATATTAGGGATACTGGTATTATTACCTCATAATGAAACAACTAAATAAGAGGGAGTAGAAGAAGAATGGAACTTGAAGAAAATTATAAAAGGTATTACCTCTTTCTCGAAGTGCCTCCTTTAAACTTTCACTTAAGGCACTATAGTTGGACTTTTGATAAGACCAGTACCTCAAGTAGGTGTATAAGGAAGTGGGGAAGTGAAATGGGCAGGGTTTGGCTGAGCTTGAAGGCTCAAATTGGTGTGAGGAAGATAGGGAGGAGGTGCCCTTTTATAAGGGAGGAGAGGGGCACCTTTGGAAAGTGTAGAAATATTATTTTATTATAAACTTATCTTCATTTTCAAAAGGTCCAAAAATCATTAAAGATGAAGATAAGAAGACTCATAGTCAAAATAAAATCATCCAATCAGAATTGGACTGGTTTTGGAAAATATTTTAATCTTTATAATCTTAATTATTTAAATCATTTATTAATGAGGTAAATACTTCATAATTATTGTGTCATAAATAATTTAATTTATTTGGTGTATAAAAATTAAAAAAAATATCATTATGTAGAAAATATTTTTATCTTTGCAATGAATATTTATAGTCGAAAATATAATTTATATAACCCCTTGTAAAAATTAATTACCAAAAGATTTTTGTTAATGTTAATTTTGTCTTTACATTAAATTAATTAATCCAAATTGTCATTTTCACTACCAAGTGTCTCAATGCGGTCCCAAAATCAACCCAAGGATGCCTATGGTCGGCCACTACTCATCCAATAATGTTAGGACAAGTGTCACGGTAATTTTGAATTATTATAATATTCTTTTATCCTTGAATTACCCTATTTACCAATAACCATAGTAAATAAAAATTACTCTATTTACTATTCATAATATCAAAATAATAAAAGCAACCTATTTACATAATTTGGACCCAATGATTCCAAATATGGAATCAATTTTTCAAAATTCAAAACACAGAAGTTGCAGTAATTAATTTAAAATTAATCCTGTTGTTAAGGAAACAGGTTTTAAAAGTTAAAACATTGGCAAAGATTGAAATATTTTTACCTTTGAATTCAATGTAAAATTAATGATAATGACATACATTATATTAAATGGTAAAAATATATTCTATTTATACTTTTAAAAAATTAAATATTATAATTTAACCATATAAAGTATTGCGATGAAAAAAGTTGTTTTTAATTAAAATATAGCGTGTTTTTTACTATTCATTACAATATGAAAGTTATCAGAATAATATGAAAAAATATCCAAAGTAAATTTTTATATCTTGATTCTAAATAAGAATTTTATTTTGTCAAATATAACTTATAAACTTGTCAAAATCTAGATTTAATGTGGGTGCGCCATCAAAATGGGGTAAAACTGCATTTTTTTTAAAATACTTCTTTTATCCAAAAAACTGATTTTGTTTTCATACCTCATTCTAGAAAATATATAAGATGAATAAAAATGTTATGAAATTCAAAATTAAGTTAATACTATTCATAACGGATAATATTATAATATATCGTTGTTTAGTGAAACTCGGTTATTGCATAAGACGCAAGCTATCGAGGAAGGTCGCAGTTGCGTGTAAAGCATGCCAAGCTAGTGATGTGTGTAGTGAAAGATTTTTTTGATGATTTATATAACATAAAAACAAAATATTTCTCAAAAAAGTATCGGGTGTTACATTCTACCCCCCTTAAAATGAATTTCGCCCTTGAAATTCGTCACTTCATAACAAACAGATGAGGATACCTCTCCCTCATCATACCCTCAAGTTCCCATGTAGCTTCTTATAATTGGTGGTTCCTCCATAAAACATTCACCAAGAGAGTGGTCTTGTTCCGTAGGACTTTTTCGATATGATCCAGAATCTCTATCGGTTGTTCTTCATAACAAAGATCTTGTTCCAGTGGTACATCTTCTGAGCTGAGTACATGTGAAGGATCAGGTATGTACTTTCTCAGGAGAGATACATGGAACACATTGTGAACTTGAGAGAGATTCGGTGGAAGCACCAATCGGTAAGCTACCTTCCCAACACGATCCAGAATTTCAAAAGGACTGATATATCTAGGGCTCAACTTTCCCTTCTTTCCAAATCTCATTATTCTTTTCCAAGGAGATATTCTTAAGAACAGTTTATCACCCACTTCAAACTCTAGGTCTTTTTTTCGGTTGTCGGCATAACTTTTTTGTCGACTCTCAGCTGCTCTTATTTGTTGTTGAATAGATCAAGCCTTTTCTGCCATCACATCAACAATATCAGGTCCTAATAGCTTTATTTCCCCAACTTCATCCCATCCAGTTGGATTCCTACATTTCTTTCCATAGAGAGCTTCATAAGGAGCCATCTGAATACTGGAGTGAAAGCTATTATTATGAGAAAATTCCACCAAAGGTAGGTGTAGATCCCAACCACCTTTGAAATACATAGAGCAAGCTCTCAACATATCTTCTAGAGTTTGAATTGTCCTCTCAGACTGACTGTCTGTCTGAGGATGATAAGCATTGCTGAAACTCAACTCTGTATATAGAGTATGCTGAAGACTTCGCCAGAACTTTGAGGTAAACCTCGGATCCCGATCAGATATAATATAAAGTGGCACTCCATGAAATCTTAAAAATTCCTTTACATATATCATGGCAAGCTGATCTAGAGATAAATCGTCTCTAACAGAAATGAAGTGTGCAGACTTTGTAAGATGATCAACTATGACCCAGATTACATTATTGCCTTTGGATATTTTAGGAAGTCCAGTGACAAAGTCTTTAGTGATGTTTTCCCATTTCCATTTAGGTATGGGTAATGGTTGTAACATCCCCTTAGACTTCTGTCTCTTAGCTATAACAGGATGAAAAATCCAGCATCGAGAGACATATTCAGCAATATCTCATTTCAGTCCATCCCACCAGAAATACTATTTCAGGTCCCAATATATCTTCGTGCTTCTAGGATGAATAGAGAATGAAGAACTATGAGCCTCATCCAGCAGCTCCTTCTATAATTCGAGGATGGGAGGAACACAAACCCGATTTCTGAACTTTATTATCCCATCACAATCTAGGATGAATTCAGGATCATTTTTCACCTTCTTTTGTAACATGACATCTTCTTTCTGCGCCTCTTTAATCTTCTCATGTATAGATGGTTGAACATTCATTTGAGAATGATACGATTTTTCCCCTTTAATTATAATTCCAATATCCACCCATTTTAAATCCATAAATATTGGATCTTTTGTGATCCTCATCATGGATAAGATAGCATGGTCTTGTCGACTTAATTCATATTCCAACTTGTTTTCTTTCCAAGGGTGGTAATTAATTGAGCAGTCATAATCCTTAATCAACTCCAACCATATTCTTTGGCGCATATTCAGATCCTTTTGTTTGAAAATATACATTAATCTTTTATGATCAGTTTAAATTTCACACTTTTCTCCATAAATATAATGCCTCCAAATCTTTAATGGAAAGATTACCGTAGCTAACTCCAAATCATGAGTTGGGTAATTTTGCTCATGTATTTTCAACTATCATGAGGCATAAACTATAACCATATCATTTTTCATAAGAACACACCACAATCCCTTCTTGGATGGATCACTATAGATCATAAACCTTTTTCCACTACAAGGCAGTGTGATCACAGGTTCACTGGATAACCTTCCTTTCATCTCCTTGAAATTCTCTTCACATTCTTCTGTCCAAACAAACTTAACTCCTTTCCGAGTCAACATGGTGAGTGGATTATATAATCGAGAAAAATATTTCACAAAACTTCTATAATATAAATCCAAACCATGAAAACATTGGATCTCGGTTACTGTTATTGGTCTCGAACATCATTTGATAAACTCTATTTTTTCTGGATACACAGATATCCCTTCATTTGAGATTATGTGATCGAAAAAAGATAACGTTTTGAAGAAAAAATTCACACTTGGTAAATTTGGCATAAAGATTCTCCTTTCTTAGGGTATTTAATACAATTCTCAAGTGATCTTCATGTTCTTCCTTGCTCTTTTAATAGACAAGAATATCATCTATAAAGACTACCACAAACTGATCAAGATAGTCTCTAAAGACTCTATTCATTAGATCCATGAAGATAGCAGGGGCATTAGTAAGACCAAATGGCATCACTATAAATTCATAGTGTCCATACCTTGTACAGAAAGCCATCTTTGGTATATCCTTGTAGAGACCCGAAGCTTGACGTACATGGACATTACATTACTTTTGCGGAATACTTTGTACATAACAAAAACACACACACACAAGGATCGTAATAGTTTAGTGTCTTTGGAAACTCGGAACGTAATCTTCTAATCGTGGTGAATGATCTTCAATATCTCCCATAATGATCTTCCTTTTTTTTAACTAAAACCTTTATTTATATCCTGGGGAAAAGAAAACACAAAAAGGGTGAGCTCAAATGCTCAGTAAGGGTAAACAAAAGAAATATCAATCAGATCATATACGTAAGCACATAACTTTTGGAAATCTTAACCTGCAAAAGAGATCATAATTTCATGGGGTAAATCCTGGCAGTGAAATGTAATCACAATAATCATAACCTAAAACATTAAACTTTGTGGCATACACACATAATCATAGAGAATAATTTCTTGTTAGTCAAGACTCATTGCCAAGACTATCTTAGTGGACAAAGTCCCTTTCTGAATCGAGTAACCCTCGTTTCAGTCCTGTTTCACTGAACCGGTATAACCTACCATTTCAGCCATGTCTATCTCATGAGATATAAAATCTTTACCCAATGCATTGGAGGGAGATATAGGTCCCACCCATCTTATAATGAATCCTTTCTTATGTGTGCCACATAATCATAAATCATAAATCATAGCGTAACCCATGTAATAAAAATGGGATTCTTAAACAACATGACATTCATATAAGATAAAGGAATTCATAAAAATAATTCCATCACAACATAAGCAAATCAATGTAATAATAGGGATAAAAACAGAACCCTTTATTATCTTAGATGGAAAATAATTTTCATAAAACACTTGAACTCCATTCTTGAGAAAATATCCTTTCTACTTCAAAAACATTTTTCCTTTCATAACATGTCATACGACATTAAAATAAAAGAAGTTGATTAAAAATAAACTTGAAAACTTGTAAAGGAATCTTCTTGGAAATAATGTTTTAAAAAAACCAATACATGCCGTATAAGTTAAAAAAAATTCTTCGTACCTTTGTCGGAAAAGTCAAAAAGAACCTCGTACGAAAAAAACGACAAAAGATTCCTTTCATATTCTTTACTAAAAACTCATCGAAGGGTAAAATTGGATTTAAACTATTGTATGTGGATGGAAAAAATATTACATAATGAGGGAACATGGATGTGGATGATAAAATACACCCCAGTAAATACTTACGAATAAACAATCTCGGATAAAAATGAGATTGTGGTATTTTCCCTTACCTTAGGTCCGATTTGCTTTGTACGTGTCCGAAGCTCCTATATAATGGTTTAAATAATGTTATTGACTTATTCCAGAATCATAATCATTGTTATGATATCATATATGGTTCACTTATGACATTATATTACCCGTTCTTTTGTAAATTCCATGTTAAAGAAGCGTTTTGGGTAAAATCGTTTCATTTTATCGTAGGTGTTTTGACTTGTTGTTTTTGACATTATTATTAATTATATCATGATTTGCTTACTTCCAGAATATAAAATATGATTTATATATCATATATATTCAGTATATATATATAGGATAGATAAATGAAATGAAAAACATCGTTCATGGAGACGGTAGTCCGTACGTACGCATGAACGCTGTTTTCCTTTCCTTATTGTCTTGAATGGAAGTAAGTAGATGACATACATATATATATATATATACATAAATCCAGTAGCTTTATAATGTCATATATTTCATTATTATTTCTTATATATACTTTATAATCATTCTTAAATGGTTAACATGGAGAATGAATCTCATCGCGTCGTGGAGACGGTAGTCCGTACGTACGCACGAGCGATGATATCATTTCCATAAATATTGAATTTAATTGGAGTGGATTATACAATATATCAGAATCAATATGATGTTTTAATAACTATGTATAGTTATTCTTTACACCATTATACCCATCCATGTAAGGTGGTGGTGGAAAATAGATTACACCACGGCGTGGAGACGGTATTCCGTACGTACGCACGCGCGGGGATTTCTTTTTCCATAGGATGGATAGATGGTGAAATTGGGTTGTTTCATACTTATAAAAACATATCATTATATGAGTGATACTGATGTTATTACTTCATAGTGAAACAACCTAAGAAGAAGAATTGGAAGAAGAAATAAAGATGAACGAATTGGTAACGGTAATTACCTCTTCTTTGAAGCGCCTTTTGGAGACCTCCTCTTAGGGAACTATAATTGGTCTTTGAAGAAGACCAGAACCTCTAGGATGTTGCTAGGGAAGTGGAGAAGAGATTTTGGCAGGGTTTGGCCGAGCATGAGTGCTCAAATTGGTGTGAGGAGGAGGGGGAGGAGGTGTCCTTTTATAAGGGAGGAGAGGGGCACCTTAGGAATACCTCAAAATATTATTTTATATTAATGTCAAAATCGGTTTATAATGGTTCCAAAGGGTCTTATTTCGAAGCTAAAGTGGGGATGGGTCGAAATCCTATCAACCAATAGGATTTAGACATGTTTATGGTATTATTTTAACCATATCAAT
This sequence comes from Viscum album, assembly GCA_963277665.1. Taxonomy (NCBI): domain Eukaryota; kingdom Viridiplantae; phylum Streptophyta; class Magnoliopsida; order Santalales; family Viscaceae; genus Viscum; species Viscum album. The sequence goes on along the minus strand of OY728142.1, from coordinate 1,432,949,267 downwards.
TAGATTTAACTCTAAGTTAAATAATTTAACTTTTACAGTGTCTTTTTGTTTTCTTTCACTATATGGTTAATACACTTACTATAACATGACAAACGAACCCCAAATTGTTTATTATTAATATATATATCCTTATCTAAGTCATTTGGCCGATCCTTAGATTTTTAGGAATAAAATAACAATTAATAATATAATATTTGATTTAAAAACTATTTTGTGTCAATTTTGACACTATTTGATATATGATTTTTGTGAAAGTCATAACAGAATTATATGTTCGAACCAAGTTTATTAAATCAACACTAATATATCATAATAACCTAGAAAATTAGTGTAATTCATAAAAAGTCTCAAATTACATTCATTTGAGCATTTATAACATCAATTATGTTAATATTTCCTTAAAAGGGTAATTACTGCATCATCATTGTGTCATAAATAAATTAATTTATTTAAAGTCTAAAAATTATAAATAAAATATCATTATGTAGGAAATCTTTTTATCTTTCTAATGAATATTTATAGTCTAATTTATCGTATGTATAACCCCATATTAAAAATGTTTTAGTTATTAAACTTTGATTTTAACTATTTTAACTATTCATTAAATAAAATAATATTAAATGTCATAATCTAATCCAAGTGGACCTAAATGGTCATATTATATTCATAAGGTTGTTTTTGGTCGAATTACACGTATCCAATAGAATTAGGACATGTGTTAGGGTAATAGTAATATCATATTTACCCTTAGTTACCCTATTTAGTATTAACCGTGGTAAAAAAAAGTAAAAAGTTACTATTCACCAAAAATTATTTTCATCTCATTGAACCACATTTTACTTACTGACATCAACCGTGTCTCTCGGATTTTTGAAATTCCATTCACAGAAGAGGTAAAATTAAGTTTTATGAAAAATTCAATTTTTAACCTATCACTTAGTGGTTTCACTATTCATCAAAAATTGAAAGTTTTCAGAAAAATACCAAAATTTCACCCTAGGCTAATTTCGGTATTCCGAATCCAAAAATGAAGTCCATTTTGAAAAATAAAATTTATAAAATTTCAAAAAGTGGTTATTATTATTCACAACGGCTAGTTTTAATAATATTTTAATAGCATATCGTTGTCTAGTGAAACTCGGTATTGCGTACGACGCAATCTATCGAGGAAGGTCGTGATTGCGTGTAATGCAAGGCAAGTCAAGGATGCGTGTTGTGAAAGCTCCTTTTGGTGTAGCATACAACACAAGACATTTGTGAAATAAAAAAGAATATTTTTCATAAAATCTCGGGCTGTTACATTCTACCCCCCTTAAAATGAATTTCACCCTCGAAATTCGTCGGGGTTATAAATGGTTTACTATTCGAAAGTTTCTTTAATAGAAACCCACATCGTAAAAAGGAATACCAAAACTTGGATTTAAAAACTAAAGTATGAAATGTAACGATTACCCAAATAAACTAATCACTGGGTTTCCACATAGGTGAAAATATGGATATAGAAGAGAAATCTAACCATCATGTTCTGATGGAGAGTGGTAGAGAACATGGCTATGGAAAAGCCAAAAATAAGAAATCCATAAATTTGTGACGATCTAAGGTACCATCCGATTCATCAGGTATAAGATCACTAGGACAACATTTTTTTGTTTTCAAGATCATTTCCCTAAAGTTGAAAATTTGAATTAGAATAAATACTTTCTTTATTTTAGTACAATCTCACTGTTGTTCATGTCTTGAACAATTTACACTTCATCTCTTAAATAAATGAAGTTGAATTTGTTATTCGTGAAGTGTTAGCAGATCATGTGATAGAATGACTGGTCATTCCATCTGTCTCAAACAAAAGGTTAGTAAAAAGTATATACATAAGTCGATCTATAGTGAGATTAATCACATATGGTTCCTAAAATGGACTTATACTTCATATATCATACTGCTTAATATAATAAAACTAGTTTCTACTAAAAAGGGACTTCCTGTAGGCCAGTGGTAGGCAATAAAGGCCAGTCGCACTTCGGTTGTGGGTTCGATTTCCACAGCCTTGTCCGACCCGATGGGCTGTCGCCCATCCTGCAGGTTGTCCTTTTTCTAAAACTATATTACTATAACATCCCATCAATAATATCGAAAAAAATTCTATCCTTAAACAATACTAACTTATATCCAACATAAACCATTCCAATCTTTAGGCTTATCCATAATACTGTCGTCCACTCTCAGAGATTTAATACCATCATTGATCCCTATATATCATAAGATATATCTTATTGGTCACATTCAAAGGCCTTAATCTTGTACTCTCTTGAATACCCATTGATCCATAGTGAAAACTTGAATACAGTTAAAAGTTAACACTTTCCATATACAAAAATCCTCAAAATTCTATATACTCAAACCATGATATCACTTAGTCCTTATATCAATCATGAGCTCGTGAATACTATCAAACATTTAATTTTCTCCTTATCCCTTTATTATGCGCATATCATCTACATTCCAAAAATATCTGAATAACCTTTCATGGATACTGGTAACATTAATCAGACAACAGTGTAACAATCCTTACATGTCTCTTTATTCTACAGTACCATGAGATTACTTACACAACATTACACATGATAAACATGTAATCATTCCACTACATTCTTAAACCATTGACCGAGCTTCAACAATTCATTCATCTCACATATCATTTGTAGTCTCTTCATCATCATCCACATAAATACTTCCCATACGACCATACTGATTATCTTCATGAGACTGTCCCTTAGGGCATTGGTTTGCATAATGCCCGTACATTCCACATTTAAAAAATTTAACCATTGTTGATGTCGTAGCAATACCATTATCCTCATCCCTGGTGTTAACTGAACCTTTTCCTTTGCACTTACTGGCTTTGTGTCCTTCTTTTCCACACCCAAAGCATCTTCTAGTTCCTTTGAAACATTCTCTTTGATGCCTCTTCCCACATGAATTACATAGGGGAAATTGAACTTTCTTTCCTCTATGATCATCATGAAACTCCATCTTTCTCTTATTAGCCGAGTCAGGAAACTTACCAAATTTTACTTTATTGATCATATTATGAGATTTCTGATTCGGCATAATAATTATGTTTGGACTTCCAAATCCCATTTCATTTGGTTGCTCATGAAGAATATCATTCCATTGTCCATAATATCCTCCATTATCGTGAATCATCTTGTTTCCAGCCATTTTCTAAAACCCAAAAAGAATAGTGTTAGAGGCAAAAATCATAATAAAGGGAGAGTAACTTCAATATCTAACATCTTAGGTTAAATTCTAAGATCGTTACCATAGTTCTAGTACTATATCATATACGTATACTTATCCTTAGGGACATCCCTAGACATACCTTAAAAATATCTCTAGGGATCTCACTAAAGTTCTCGCATCCTATTCTCCAAAGGTTGACTAAACCTTTCCTCTGATACCAACTGTAGAGACCCGAAGCTTGACGTACATGGACATTACATTACTTTTGCGGAATACTGTGTACGTAACAAAAACACACACACACAAGGATCGTAATAGTTTAGTGTCTTTGGAAACTCGGAACGTAATCTTCTAATCGTGGTGAAAGATCTTCAATATCTCCCATAAAGATCTTCCCTTTTTTTAACTAAAACCTTTCTTTATATCCTGGGGAAAAGAAAACACAAAAAGGGTGTTCTCAAATGCTTAGTAAGGGTAAACAAAATAAATATCAATCAGATCATATACGTAAGCACATAACTTTTGGAAATCTTAACCTGCAAAAGAGATCATAATTTCATGGGGTAAATCCTGGCAGTGAAATGTAATCACAATAATCATAACCTAAAACATTAAACTTTGTGGCATACACACATAATCATAGAGAATCATTTCTTGTTAGTCAAGACTCATTGCCAAGACTATCTTAGTGGAAAAAGTCCCTTTCTGAATTGAGTAACCCTCGTTTCAGTCCTGTTTCACTGAACCGGTATAACCTACCATTTCAGCCATGTCTATCTCATGAGATATAAAATCTTTACCCAATGAATTGGAGGGAGATATAGGTCCCACCCATCTTATAATGAATCCTTTCTTATGTGTGCCACATAATCATAAATCATAAATCATAGCGTAACCCATGTAATAAAAATGGGATTCTTAAACAACATGACATTCATATAAGATAAAGGAATTCATAAAAATAATTCCATCACAACATAATCAAATCAATGTAATAATAGGGATAAAAACAGAACCCTTTATTATCTTAGATGGAAAATAATTTTCATAAAACACTTGAACTCCATTCTTGAGGAAAATATCCTTTCTACTTCAAAAACATTTTTCCTTTCATAACATGTCATACGACTTTAAAATAAAAGAAGTTGATTAAAAATAAACTTGAAAACTTGTAAAGGAATCTTCTTGGAAATAATGTTTTAAAAAAACCAATACATGTCGTATAAGTTAAAAAAAAAATTCTCCGTACCTTTGTCGGAAAAGTCAAAAAGAACCTCGTACGAAAAAAAACGACAAAAGATTCCTTTCATATTCTTTACTAAAAACTCATAGAAGGGTAAAATTGGATTTAAACTATTTTAAGTGGATGGAAACAATATTACATATTTAGGGAACATGGATGTGGATGATAAAATACACCCCAGTAAATACTTACGAATAAACAATCTCGGATAAAAATGAGATTGTGGTATTTTCCCTTACCTTAGGCCCGATTTGCTTTGTACGTGTCCGAAGATCCTGTATAATTGTTTAAATAATGTTATTGACTTATTCCAGAATCATATTCATTGTTATGATATCATATATGGTTCACTTATGACATTATATTACCCGTTCTTTTGTAAATTCCATGTTAAAGAAGCGTTTTGGGTAAAATCGTTTCATTTTATCGTAGGTGTTTTGACTTGTTGTTTTTGACATTATTATTACTTATATCATGATTTACTTACTTCCAGAATATAAAATATGATTTATATATCATATATATTCAGTATATATATATATATATATAAGATAGATAAATGAAATGAAAAACACCGTTCATGGAGACGGTAGTCCGTACGTACGCATGAACGATGTTTTCCTTTCCTTATTGTCTTGAATGGAAGTAAGTAGATGACATACATATATATATATATATACATAAATCCAGTAGATTTATAATGTCATATATTTCATTATTATTTCTTATATATACTTTATAATCATTCTTAAATGGTTAACATGGAGAATGAATCTCATCGCGTCGTGGAGACGATAGTCCGTACGTACGCACGAGCGATGATATCATTTCCATAAATATTGAATTGAATTGGAGTGGATTATACAATATATCAGAATCAATATGATGTTGTAATAACTATGTATAGTTATTCTTTACACCATTATACCCTTCCATGTAAGGTGGTGGTGGAAAATAGATTACACCACGGCGTGGAGACGGTATTCCGTACGTACGCACGCGCGGTGATTTCTTTTTCCATAGGATGGATAGATGGTGATATAGGGTTGTTTCATACATATAATAACATATCATTATATGAGTGATACTGATGTTATTACTTCATAATGAAACAACCTAAGAAGAAGAAGTGGAAGAAGAAATAAAGATGAAAGAATTGGTAACGGTAATTACCTCTTCTTTGAAGCGCCTTTTGGAGACCTCCTCTTAATGAACTAAAATTGGTCTTTGAAGAAGACCAGAACCTCTATGATGTTTCTAGGGAAGTGGGGAAGAGATTTTGTCAGGTTTTGGCCGAGCTTGAGTGCTCAAATTGGTGTGAGGAGGAGGGGGAGGAGGTGTCCTTTTATAAGGGAGGAGAGGGGCACCTTAGGAATACCTCAAAATATTATTTTATATTAATGTCAAAATCGGTTTATAATGGTTCCAAAGGGTCTTATTTCGAAGCTAAAGTGGGGATGGGTCGAAATCCTATCAACCAATAGGATTTAGACAAGTTTATGGTATTATTTTAACCTTATCAATTAGATTTAACTCTAAGTTAAATAATTTAACTTTTACCGTGTCTTTTTGTTTTCTTTCACTATATGGTTAATACACTTACTATAACATGACAAACGAACCCCAAATTGCTTATTATTAATATATATATCCTTATCTAAGTCATTTGGCCGAACCTTAGATTTTTAGGAATAAAATAACAATTAATAATATAATATTTGATTTAAAAACTATTTTGTGTCAATTTTGACACTATTTGATATATGATTTTTGTGAAAGTCATAACAGAATTATATGTTCGAACCAAGTTGATTAAATAAACACTAATATATCATAATAACCTATAAAATTAGTGTAATTCATAAAAAGTCTCAAATTACATTCATTTGAGCATTTATAACATCAATTATGTTAATATTTCCTTAAAAGGGTAATTGCTGCATCATCATTGTGTCATAAATAAATTAATTTATTTAAAGTCTAAAAATTATAAATAAAATATCATTATGTAGGAAATCTTTTTATCTTTCTAATGAATATTTATAGTCGAATTTATCTTATGTATAACCCCATATTAAAAATGTTTTAGTTATTAAACTTTGATTTTAACTATTTTAACTATTCATTAAATAAAATAATATTAAATGTCATAATCTAATCCAAGAGGACCTAAATGGTAATATTATATTCATAAGGTTTTTTTTGGTCGAATTAAACTTATCCAATAGAATTAGGACATGTGTTAGGGTAATAGTAATATCATATTTACCCTTAGTTACCCTATTTACTCTTAACCGTGGTAAAAAAAAAGTAAAAAGTTATTATTCACCAAAAATTATTTTCATCTCATTGAACCACATTTTACTTACTGACATCAACCGTGTCTATCGGATTTTCGAAATTCCATTCACAGAAGCGGTAAAATTAAGTTTTATGAAAAATTCAGTTTTTAACCTACCACTTAGTGGTTTCACTATTCATCAAAAATTGAATGTTTTCAGAAAAATACCAAAATTTCACCCTAGGCTAATTTCGGTATTCCGAATCCAAAAATGAACTCCATTTTGAAAAATAAAATTTATAAAATTTCAAAAAGTGGTTATTATTATTCACAATGGATAGTTTTAATAATATTTTAATAGCATATCGTTGTTTAGTGAAACTCGGTATTGCGTACGACGCAAGCTATCGAGGAAGGTCGCGATTGCGTATAATGCAAGGCAAGTCAAGGATGCGTGTTGTGCAAGCTCCTTTTGGTGTAGCATACAACACAAGACATTAGTGAAATAAAAAAGAATATTTTTCATAAAATCTCGGGCTGTTACAATCCTCCCTTTTGACACTTAATTGATGATACCCTGAATGAAGATCAATCTTGGAAAAGTATTGATCTCCACGTAGTTGGTCAAATCGGTCATCAATGCATGGGATAGGATATTTGTTCTTGATAGTGATCTTGTTAAGTTCTCTATAATCAATGCAGAGTCTCATTGATCCATCTTTCTTCTTAACAAACAGAACAGATGCTCCCCAAGGTGATGCACTAGGGCGTATGAATCCTTTATCAAGATTCTCTTGGAGTTTCTTCTTAAATTCCTGCAACTCAATTGGGTCAATTCTATAAGGTGTCTTTGAAATAGGCAAAGCACCCGGTACGAGTTCTATTGAAAACTCAACATCACGATTTGGTGGAAGACCTGGAAATTCCTCTGGAAAGACATCGTCAATCTCCCATACAATGGGAATATTCTTAATCGTGATTCTCTCACCAACCATTTGAGATAAATAACCATCATTTTGTGTAATCAAGACCCATAAGATGGAAGAAATTTCCACTGGAAGGTTATGTTCATCCTTGCATCTATAGACGATCATAGATTGATCTGGAATATGAAATGTGACTTCCCTTATTTGAAAATTGATATGATCTCCATATAAAGAAAGTCAATCCATGCCAAGAATCACATCAAATTACACTATAGGAAGGATCACAAGATTTGCAAGAAGCGCATTCCTAAAAACATTAATCGGAGAAGAATTATAAACTTTTGATGCGACCGTTGTTCCATTAGGAGTTGTCATAGCCAACTCAACATCTAATTGTTGAGGTAATATTGTGATACCATTAGAAGATTATTCATAAATAAAAGAGTGGGTAGATCTAGAATCAAATAAAACATTTGCTACTTTAGAGTGGATGGTATGTGTACCTCTCACCACTTCGTTGTCGTACTCCACATCACCGATAGTAATTGCATGTGACATTTCTTTGTCTTTGGCCTTAATAGTTTGCTGACGTCAATCATCATCATCAACCCTTGGATTGGGCATTGATTGGCATAATTCCACATCTCCTTGCACTTGAAACATTGAAGTGTAATAGGTTCATTCTGTGTATCCCTTCCTTTGTTTGCATCATTAGACATCTTCTTCCCATTATTTCAACATTCAATTTCTCAATGACCTTCTTTTCCAAACATATAACATTTTCTTGTCCCCTTAAGACAATTTCCTCCATGTTTCCTTCCACACTTTGAGCATAAAGGAAAACTCATCTTCTTTTCAGTGTTGTCTTTAGATTTTACATTGAATTCCATTTTCCTCTTCTTATCAAACCCATGTGACTGATGTGTTACACAAATCTCCATCTCAACCTTGAGAGCACACCGACCAATTTGCTTGTAGCTATTGAAGTCCCTTATGGCTAACGCCCTTCAATGTCTTGGTTTTAAGACACTAATGAATAGATTGATCTTACTCTCAGGTTGGATAATAATTCCGGAAGCGTACCTTGCAAGTCTTGTAAAATTTTCTTCGCAGGTACCAACAGATTCATCATCTTTTTGATTTAGTTCAAGAAACTCCTTATCCATCTTTTTTCGAAGAATACGAGGGAAATACTTATTGAAAAATAAGTTCTTGAACTCATACCATTCCATGGACTCAATTTTATCCCTTTCCCTGGTATTCTTAATAATATTCCACCATTGGTCAGCATCACCTTCTAAATGATACACTTCTAAGATGACTTTATCATGTTCAGAACATTGAAGAACTGAAAATATCTTTTTAGTGGTACTGATCCTTTGTTCATCCACTAATGGATCAAAAGTCCCACTGAATAAAGGTGGATGCTACCTCATGAAGGATTTGACAGAATGCTGCTCCTTCCTTTCCTCATTTGGAAGTCCAGCATGGTTCATAGCTTGAGAAAGCTGTGTGAGCAAGGATACAAGATTTTTCATTCCAGCTCCCATAAAGTTTGGTTTCTCAGGGGGACAATCATTGCAATGCCCCTCACATTCTGCGTTAACATGGCTTCTTCAGGTTCCAGCCATTGACTAAAACCATGAAGAATAGTGTGAGAAACACAAATTATAATAGGAAAACCACATAATCAAGAATAAAATTTCACAATTAAGTTCTTATCATAGGTTGTTCATGGCCATTTCTAAAACACTAATATTTTGTTCTATGCTTAGACATATCCTTAGGATTCTTACTAAGGCTTTCACATCGTAGTTTCCAAAGGATGACTATACCTTTCCTCTGATACCAACTATAACGACCCGTACATTACATACATTGTTAATAATTCAAAATTGAAGAATACTTATTACAACATATAACAAAACAATGAAAGGATCGTATAGGTATAGTGTCTTTAGAAACTGGGAAACATAAACAACTGGTTCATAAAGCATCTACACTGTCTCCCATTTATTTCATCATATCTATAGTCCCTTTTTGGAATATCTTACTTAATACCATTCTTCCTGAACTGGGGAAAGAAAAAATACAAAAGGGTGAGCTCAAATTCTCAGTAAGGGTAAACAAAAGAAATATCAATCACATCAAATTCATAAGAACATAACATTTTGAAAATCTTACACTGCAAAACAGATCATAATTTCATAACATGGGATAAATCATTGTAGTGAAATGTAATCCCAATAATCATAACATAAAACATGAAACTTTGTGTAATACACACATAATCATAGAGAATCATTTCTTATTAGTCAAGACTCCTTGCCAAGACTATCTTAGTGGACACAGTCCATTTCTGAACCGAATTCACTCCTCGTTCCTGTCCTGTTTCACTGAACCGGTTTAACCTACCGTTCCAGCCATGTCTATCTCATGAGATATAAAATCTTTACCCAATGAATTGGATGGTGATATAGGTCCCACCCATATTATAATGATACCATTATTATGTGTGCCACAAAATCATAAACCATACATCATAGCATAACCCATGTAATAAAAATGGGATTCTTAAACATCATGACATCATAAAACAATTCATATAAGATAATAAAATTAATAAAAATAATTCCATCACAACATAATCAAATCAATGTAGTAATAGGGATAAAAACAGAACAATTTATTATCATAGATGAAAATAATTTCGATAAAACACTTGAACTCCATTCTTGAGGAAAATATCTATTCTACTTCAAAAACATTGTTCCTTTCTTAACATGTCATACAATTCTAAACTAAATGAAGTTGATTAAAAATAAACTTGAAAACTTGTAAAGGAAGATTCTTGGAAATAATATTTTAAAAATCCATTCATGCCCTATATGTTAAAAAAACATTCCTCTCGTACTTTTGTAGGAAAAGTCAACAAGTACCTCGTACGAAAAACGACAAAATATTCCTTTAATATCTTTTAATAAAAACTCACCGAAGGGTAAAATTGGATTTAAACAATTTTAGGTGGATGGAAATAATATTAAATATTGAGGAAACATGGATGCGGATGATAAAATACACCCCAGTAAATACCAAAGTATAAACAATCTCGGATAAAAATGAGATTGTGATATTTTCCCTTACCTTAGGTCTGATATGCTTTGTACGTGTTAGAACCTCCTGTATAATGATTTAAATACTATCATTAGCTTATTACAGAATCATATTCATTGTTATGATAACATTTATGGTCATATTATTAGCTTCTTATTAGTAATATTTCATTACTAGTTGTTATTCGTGTGTTTATTACTTTTTGTTCTTATACGTGTTTTCTCGAATAAATTCTTATTACTCTTTATAGGATATAGATACATCATTTACAGAATTTTATTAGTTTAATATATATCATATTAATTCATTCAATGCATTTATATAATCATTATTCAATGAATATCATATAGAACGAGTCGCATCACATCGTGGAGACGGTAGGCCGTACGTACGCACGAGCGATGATATCGTTCCCATGACCGTGGAATTGTATTTAAGTGTATGTATAATATTTAAGAATCAATATCACTTTACAATAATTATATATATTTATTATTTACACCATTATTCCCATCCAAGTAAGGTGGTGGTGGAAAATAGATTACACCATGGCGTGGAGACGGTATTCCGTACGTACGCACGTGCGGTGATTTCATATTCCGTTGGATGGATAAGAAGTGAAACAAGGTTTTTTCATATTTATAATAACATATCAGTATATGAGGGATAATGATGTTATTACCTCATAATTAAACAACTAAATAAGAGGGAGTAGAAGAAAAATGGAACTTGAAGAAAATGGTAGAAGGTATTACCTCTTTCTCAAAGTGCCTCCTTTAAACATTCTCTTAAGGAACTAGAGTTGGTCTTTTGATAAGTACAGAACCTTTAGTAGGATTCTAAGGAAGTGGGGAAGTGAAATGGGCAGGGGTTGGCCGAGCATGAAGGCTCAAATTGGTGTGAGGAAGAGAGGTAGGAGGTTCCCTTTTATAAGGGAGGAGAGGGGAACCTTTGGAAAGTGTGGAAATATTATTTCATTATAAACTTATCTTCGGTTTCAAAAGGTCCAAAAATCATTAAAGATAAAGATAGGATGACTCGTAGTCGAAATAAAATCATCCAATCAGAATTGGACATGTTTTGGAAAATATTTTAATCATTATAATCTTATTTATTTAAATCATTTATTAATGAGGTAAATACTTCATCATTATTGTGTCATAAATAATTTAATTTATATGGTGTCTAAAAATTATAAAAAAATATAATTATGTTGTAAATAATTGTATCTTTCCAATGAATATTTATAGTTGAAAATAAATTTTATATAACCCCTTATAATTAATAATTACTAAAAGATATTTTTTAATGTCAACTTTGTCTTTATATTAAATTAATTAATCCAAATTGTCATTGTCACTATCAAGTGGCTCAATGGGGTCCCAAAATAGACCCAAGGATGTCCATGGTCGGACAATACTCATATAATAAGGTTAGGACAAGTGTCAAGGTAAATTTGAATTATTATAATATTCTTTTAACCTTGAATTACCCTATTTACCTTTAACCGTAGTAAATAAAAGTTACCGTAGTTACTATTGATAATATCAAAAAATTAAAAGTAAGCTATTAACATAATTTGGACCCCCTGATTCCAAATATGGAATCCATTTTTCAAAATTCAAAACACAGAAGTTGTAGTAATTAATTTAAAATTAATCCCGTAGTTAAGCAAAGGGGGTTTAAATGTTAAAACATTGCAAAAGAATGAAATGTTTTTACCTATGAATTCAATGTAAAATTAATGCTAATTAAATAAATTATATCAAATTGTAAAAATATATTCTATTTATAGTTTAAAAACATTCAATATTTTAATTTAAACATATAAAGCATTGCGATGAAAAAAGTTGTTTTTAATTAAAATATAGTGTGTTTTTACTATTCATTAAAATATTAAAGTTATCAGAATAATATGAAAAATTTATCCAAAGAAAATTTTTATATCATGATTTTAAAAAAGAATTTTATTTTGTCAAATTGAAATTATAAACTTGTCAAAACTAGATTTAATGTGGGTGCGCCATCAAAAGGTGGTAAAACTGCATTTTTTTAAAAATACTTCTTTAATCAAAAAAATTGATTTTGTTTTCATACCTCATTCTAGAAAATGTATAAGATGAATTAAAAAGTTATAAAATTCAAAATTCAGTTAATACTATTCATAACGGCTAATATTATAATATATCATTGTTTAGAGAAACTTAGTTATTGCGTACGACGCATGCTATCGAGGAAGGCCGCAGTTGCATGTAAAGAAAGCCAAGATAGTGTTGTGTGTATTAAAATATTCCTTTGATGATTTATATAACATAAAAACAAAATATTTCTCATAAAATTCTCGGCTGTTACAGGTCAGCTGGTGTCCCTGCTAATCTAAAGACTCAAACAACAGCCTCCAGCCAATCGTCGGCTGCCTGAGGGTCCGTCTCCCCACGGAACATGATCGGTCTCTGACGCTGAAACTCGTGTACTGCACTCAGATGACATTCACTTTCAGCTGTTGGGGATGGTGGCATTGGTGGCTCGGCGTGTATACGTACCGTCGGTGCCTCCGCTGTAATGGGGCCCTACATCGAGGCCTCGTCACTTTGTGGGTTGCCGTCTCGCACAATGCTCGGAACGCTAGCTGGCTGCCATCGTGGATCTATCCTGAAAAGAAACAGGTGCTCCATGGTTAATACAGTATACCTGGTGAGCTGACAGAATGTAATAACAAAGAAATCATTGAAACACACATGCAATCAATGTTTTCGTGCACTGAGTCAGAAATCAGAATTCAGGGACCTGGTGTATGGATATGTCGGCCGCCGCACCAACACTGGACTACCTGGACTGATAACCACACTCAATACCCTAAACACTATTGCTTGACACATAAAAATTATCAGAGTCCTGAGTTCTCCGGTATAACCGACTCCTCTAAAACCTATTTATCACGACCCATCCCTGAGGCCTGTGTCGTGACTACCCCAAGCATGCCTTCCATAGGCCAGGGGCAGGTGACTAACACCAAAGGCATAAATCCTGATAAAGGGGAAGGCATTGACTTTATATAAGAAAACATACACCATAGAGTCCACAAGCAGATGTAAACACAAGCTGATGTAAACACTAAGTAAACTTAGTACAAAAGTAAGTGCTGGAATGTAAGCATGCCAGTATACAAACCCAACTAAAAGTGAAGTACAACTGATAAGTAAAGTACTACCGCTCAAAGATGAAGCAGCAACAACCAAGACATCCTCCAGAAACCCCACCTGATGGTTGGGTACAGATTGTCTCCTCTTCTACTTTAATCCGTCCGTCCGCACCATGTACATCCCGCCTGATTGTCCACCTTCGGGTACTGTCCCGCTCCCCAAGTCTCAACTACAATCATCGCCATCCATCGTCTGTATCCAACAAAAATGTAGTGCGGGTGTAGCCCGGGCAGGGGTGAGTATATGATACTCAGTAGGGACCCCGAGACTCCCGAAGGTCTCCTAGAATCCACAAAGGATATACCTCAAATGAAAGATACAAAACGAAGTATCAAACAACAATATTTAGGTATATGCCCATACATATACCTAAGTTATCAATTCCCGTTCAGCTCCAACTTCCGAGCCCATGTTCAACTGGTTCCACATAGGAAAGTACATCTCAATCCACACAGGAAAGTACAGCTCAGTCCACACAGGAAATCAAGAAAATCATATCGAAGATAATGATTGTAAGTCAAGACTCATCTCATATAGATTTACTATTCACGAAGAGGGGTGGAGATGATTGACGTAACCTCTGAATCATCTCCTCTACCGAACCCAAGTAGGATCAACATACAGATGTCGTCGTTTCTGAACCCATGTAGGTTCCAAGTACAGTAACCATCACTGCCGAACCCACGTAGGATCCAAGTACAATCATCATCAATACGGAATCCATGGAGGATCCAAGTATAGTCTTCATCGCTACCGAACCCATGGAGGATCCATGTACAGTCGTCCTCGCTACCGAACCCACGTAGGATCCAAGTATAGTCTTCATCGTCGTCACAGTCGCAGCCAGCTCTAGGGTTCCCTCACACAGCATGCTCGATTACGGGAGGGTTTGATCCATTAGTCAAGCGGTCGATAAATCAACTATCAAGAAGTCCAGAGTTGGTTTATCATAATGTTTCGTCTCATCAATAGGAACTCAAACCAACAAATGATGCGTCAATCGGATGCACGGTCTGAGAGTTAGTATTTTTTTCGTCCTAGGGTCCCATTTTATTTTTAAGCTAAAACCAACCCAACAGTACTCTTGCTGTGTCCAAAAAGCAAGCGGAGAAATCCAAAAGAACCATCTCACTAAGAGGAATCCAACAAAGTCGATGGCACGTCAATCGGACGTCCGGAGCTCAAGTTATAAGTGTTTCCGCTTCGAGGGCCCTGTTGGTTTCGTGTTCGAACCAACTCAGCCATACCCAAAGTTCTCTGAAACCTTTAGTGTAATATACCTAATCGACCATCGTGATCCAAGGATCCCAACGCAATTGACAGTGCATACATCGGAGGTCTGTAGCCCAGGATATGGGCATTAGAATGGATCTGTCTCAAAATAGGGGGTTTGGGCCCGGTCCGACCCGGCCCAATACCCCCTGGGTCGGCCCGAACCGGGCTGACCCGACCCGGGTTCGGGCCCGGCCCAGGTGGTGCGGCCATGCGGCCCGGCTCTGAGCCGGCCGTGGGGTGAGAAGGGGGTGTCGCCCCATTTGAACCGACCAGCACACCCAGTGGGGTCCGCCCTGCTTGCTGGTTGGGGGTTTCAACCCCATGTTTTTCTGGGTAATGGCTGGCCATTATTGATGGCCAATAGAGCCACACGGGACCTACATGGGTCCCTCCTCCAGGAAGTGTCGGCGTTCAGCCGAGCCCGGCCGCCTCCTGCTAAACTGCCGCGACCTTAGGCCGCGGCTTCCATCAGTCCGGCGCGGCGTGACGGCTCTGTGCCCCTCTACCATGTCCCCCTTCGGTCTCACCCCCTTGGTGCTCTGGCGTGGTGCGACGACGTTATGATTTTTCTCCACGACCCGCTCTGGGCTGCGGCCCCCTTCAGTCTCACTGGCACGGCGCGACGGCGCTGCGCACCTCCACTGCGGCCCACTCTGGCCGCATTCCATTCCGTTCCCGCACGGTGCATCGACACCGGGCCGCCTTCGCAGCAAGTTCAATGATGATCAACAAAAAAGGGGAGGAGGATCGGTCGTGTTTGTCCGGTCTGATCTCCTCCCGTTAAGTCGATAACATGTGGCCCAAAGAACGAGTATTCTCAACGGCAAACAAAGTGCAATTTTAATTAAATAAAATTGAACTTAACCACTACCTCAATTAATGATGGTTGATCCCTTGATGGAGGATGCAGATGCTTTCGTTGTTCTATTGATGTTGCCACAGAAAGATGACGTCGCTTAGTCAACGTCGAGAAGAAAGAAGCTGAATTTGGCACCAGCGTTCATGGAATAATTAGATGAGGAAGATAAAGTTATTCCAGTGAAAAGAGCTCACTTCCCCAAAGTCTCCTCACAACCGTCCTAAACCCCCCCCCCCAAATAAGACTTACTCTTATTTTATTATAACATTCCAAGCATTTCAATTTTAAAAATCAAACACATAACTCACTTAATTGATTAAGTGTGTTGGCGTGATTAAAGGGGAGAGAGGGGAGAGTTACAAATTAATGAGGAGTTTTCATCTGTAAGAGGGGTTAGAGGAGTTAATGTAATTTGAAGGGTTAGGGCTCGTGTGGGCCCATCCTCACAAATATACTAACAAGAGGAGTTAGGATCTAGTCAGTCCCACCCCAACTCCCATACTTAGGATAAAACCACATAGGTTAGAAGTAAAATTTATTACAAAAATTTTATTTACTTCACATTTAATCCTTAATTTTTAACAACTCCTCTCGAGAAAACACACCTTCAGAAAAGGCCCTCTTATGAAAATACCGCCACTACGATTTCATCAGTTCCCTCATATTTCGATTCCGAGCACCGGATAAAAAAAAGAAAAACCTGCTCGTTTTTTCACTAAATGTACCCTAGATAAACTTCAGAA
Source organism: Viscum album (assembly GCA_963277665.1). Lineage (NCBI taxonomy): Eukaryota > Viridiplantae > Streptophyta > Magnoliopsida > Santalales > Viscaceae > Viscum > Viscum album. Next base: position 1,432,932,383 of record OY728142.1, on the reverse strand, counting down.
AAATGATTCTAGGCACACTGGGCCTCAGAATCAGGTGCCGTCAGAAACTGAGTACTCATAAAATCCCAAAGAAAATAAGAAAAAAATATCCTCGAAATTTATGGCTCTTTACAATCTAGTACAATCCAACCCGTCCAAACTCCAACTGCATCCAAACCTCAGGTGAAGTATTTAAAAATAACTGCCTCATCTAGAGGAATCTAACGTAGTTGACGGCATGTAAATCAGATTTCTGGTCATCATGTTATAAGAATTTCTGCTTCGAGGTCCCAGTAGGTTTCGGGTTCGAACCATCCCAGCCATTTTTCCGAAGTCATCCAAAACTCACTAAGAGTAGCACAAAAGGACCGCCTAATCGCAAGGGTCCTAGTGTCATAGAAATTGCTCCGATCAGATGCACGGTATTTACAAAATTCAAATTTAAGTAAAAAAAGGGCCTGGTCCGTTAGGCCCGATGGGCAAACGGGTCGAGACGACTCGTTTTTGGCGGGTCCAACCCGGTATAGGGGTCGGACCGGCCAAGTGAGCCGTGCGGCCAGGCCCGATAGATGTGACCCGGACCAAATTAGCACAGCCCGGCCCAACAAGGCGTGGCCCAGCCTAACACGGCGTAGCTCAGCGGGGCGCGGCACGGCTGGGCGCGGCCTGGCTGGGTACGCAGCCGGGCGGGCTCGGCCTGCGAAGGTCGAGTGGTCCGAAGGGGGGGGGGGTGCCCCCCGGCTGTCCGAATCGATGGATCCATTTGGCACCGCCCTCCCAAACCGTCCAGCTAGGCCGATTGGCCTTCTGGTGCAAGTTTCCCACAAAGGCGGGCCCCGGGTTCTCCAGCGTGATGCCCTCCTAGCACCGCTGCCTTGCTCCACCCGGATAGCTGACGGGCCGACCAGTCTTTCCGCCAAAGCGGCCCGTGTAGCGGGCCCCGATTCATCTGCACAGCCAGTGCGATGGTACCAGCTTCCTCCACTGTGGCCTACCCTGGTCTTGGGTCTGCATTCCCGGCATGTTGCGAAGGCGCCGTGATTCCTGTTCTGCGACCCGCTTGGCCGCAACTTTCTTTGCATGCGCGACGACGACCCTTGCGATGCCGGCCTCTTCTGTGATCCACATTCGATCACCGATTCCAATAAAACCAAGGTAAAACAGAGGGTTGTCGAGCCGTGTTTGTTCGTCATGCGCCATCTGTGTTAAGCGATATCAATAGGTCAGAAAAACAAGATTATACAACAATGAACCGAGGCCCAATTTTAATCCATTAAAATTGAACATAACCCCTGCATCGATAATTTTCATCGCACGCCGGGCATCGAGGAAGATGGCGTCATGGGGAAAAGATTCATAGGCGACGTTGGAGTGCATCCAAGGAGGAAGCAGCTTCTCCTCACTTGTCATAGAAAAGAGAATGCTTGGCACGTTGTCGTTCTTCGTGGAACCGGCGTTCTTCATTAAAGAAGTCACCATTCTTCATCGGAGAAGAAAATATTCTCTCAAGAGCTCTCTCCCCCTTAACACAATTAAAGCCCACCGCCCCATAAAATAAAAATCTACACTTATTATTTTATTAACACAATCCATTTAAAATTCAAACATTCAAACACTTAATTAATTAAAAGAAGAGGTTACATTAATTAATTAAGGTATGTTTGGAAGAGTTAAGAGATAGAGAGGGAGAGGAAAGGTCCTCATAAATTAATGGGGTTGTCATGAATTAAAGTTGTGAGGTAGATGGAGAGTTTTCAAGTACAGGGGCGTTGCCAATTTAATAAAGGGGTTTTATGGAGTTTAGGGTTAAATGAAAGGTTTGGGATTTTGTGGGCCCCACCTATCATTTATCCACACATGGGAAGTTGGATGGGTGTGGGCCCCACCAACAACTTTCCATGGGAGGAATTAATCTCCTTAGATATAACGTAATATTGTTCCAACAATTTTATTTACTTCTTAATTAAACCCCAAATAATTAACTTCTCCTCCCGTGTAAACGCAACTACGGTAAAGGTCCCTTTAGGCAATTAACGGTGCTTCGTGTTCATTGGTGCCCTTGGATTTCAATTCCTAGCTCGGGTTAAAAAGATAGAAAATCCCACTCGTATGTTTACTGAATTTACCCGAGATAATGTTCGGAAATTGATTTCGGGCACACCCAGCAACGGAATCAAGTGTCGTCAGAAGCCACATACTCATATAATTCCACAAAAATTAAAAAAAAATTCCTCGAAATTTCCATGTCTTTTAATTACTCCCTCCTCAGGGATTTATGTCCCCGTAAAGCTTCAACACAAACTAGGGAAACTAAAGGAGGTACCGAGCACACATCTAAGCCTCCCGCTCCCATGTGCTCTCCTAGAGCTTCCAATGATGCCAGCGAAAGCGCCAAAGAGGAATCGACCATCCTCATAGGACCTTATCCTATCGATCCTCAACCTCTACTAGAACCCCATGAATGTCGCCTTGTCATCGATGTCAAGCTCTTAGTGGTTGATGATGACAGATAGATTGTGCACACATCTCATCAGCCGAGATATGTGGATGACGTTGTGCACCCAGTGCAACAGAGGTGGAAAGGCCAGGCTATAAGCCACCTCGGCTACTATACTAAGGACCTAGAAAGGACTGATGAAATGTGGAGATAACTTTCTGCCATATCCAAATATCTGTATACCTCATAGATGGGAGACCTGTATGATTGGTTTCCACCCAAGATCTCCAGTGGTCTCCGTCTCCTATCAGCATAGTACTTTTGTCAGCTCTATGCAGTCTTCATCCATTCCTGGATGATCCAAACCTTCTCCGTCATATCTTGAACCATCTCTTGTTTTACACGTGGTGACTCCATCACTATCCACAAAGGATATCTGAAACGCGGACAGATGCATTCTCGCCACTCCTAACAGTTGAATGCCTGATCTCCTACTAAGAGCATCTTCTACAACATTCCCTTCTCCAGGAGTATAAACTATATCGATGTCATAGTCCAGGAGGTACAAAATCCATCACCACTATCTCAGGTTCATGTCATTTTAAGAGAAGATACATCTGAGATAATCGAGTTGGAGAGAACCGTAAAACATTCGCTCAACGAACAATGGGTGTGACTAGCCAATTGTAAGAACTCATCTCCACCCTTCTTTTTCTATGATCTACCAAAGAGCTACTGAGATTTCTCCTCTTCTGAAAAGAGAAATATGGTCGCATCCCCTTGATGAACCACATTCTTGCCAAATATAGTCAATCTGAATATGAACCATACAATTCATGTATTGGATGATTTCGTAAGGCCTAAACTCCACTACCAAGAGATCTAACCATCACTCTCGCCTCCAAGGATTAAGTCACACTATCAGCATCAGTGTGTGGTCACTAGGTCTCCTCTACTAGGAATCTAGAAAGTGAGGGTCAAGTCAACAATTTAAACTGGATCCTCTTAGTACACACAAAGGAAGGAAAGCAAACGTCAGAAGGACATGTGTCTTTTATTACTGTAGCTCAAGTAAAAAGACACACAACAACCAAAAACAACAACAACATGGAAACATAATACACCAAGAACAAAGTCCTCCATGCCTAGAACTAGTATCACTCATGTCCACCAGCTTCCGGAGATCCATAGTTGTATGCTTCAGCTGCCTGAAGTTGTGCTCTCCCATATCCACCTGTTCCCTATGATCAGGGTGGACCTCCTGGTGGTGGTGGTGGCGAAAACTCAAAGCATCGTACACCACCGCCTGTATGACCAACTCCTCTGCCCCTGTCTGGTAGGTTCATGCACTGCCAGCTGCTCATCTGCTATATAGGTCTGGAAGTATCGAGCCAATTGACCCTGCTTTCTGAATTCATAACACTTCCTACTCCTTATATGGTTGGCTCTACCTTGTGTGCCTCACACAACCAAACTTGTACCTTGAGGTCACCCTCCTTTCGGCTTAGTCTGCTTGGACTTCTTTGTCATCTGTCTGCTTTCAGCTGCAGAAGACTCCGCTATGGTCAGAAAACCCTGTGGCTAGGGCATCAGATCATGAGCACACTCAGAGTGTAGAGTCGTTGGTATAAACCCCCCCCCTGAAAAAACGCTCAAAGTCTCCCCAGGTGAAGGTAATCTCGTCACTAAACTAGAGAATCTATCTCCACCACCACTCAGATGTGCCCTGGAAGAGACTAACTACTAGGTACACCATCATGTCAGTGTGTGTCCCATATCTATGGAAAGGTCATGTGAAAAACACCAACCAGTTCCCAACCATCTGAAAATATGACTCGCCTCGAATCCTCAGAGGCCTATGTCACTGGAACTCGTGAAGCGCACTCAAGCGGCATGCACTCTCTACTGATGTGTCATTTTGGAGAGGGCCCTATAAAGAGGACTCACAGCTCAGTGGGATATCATCGCACTCTCCATACAGTGCACACGCTGACTGACTGGGAGAATAAATCCTAAAATAATCATATTTGACACGGTCAAAAGACTACACCTGGTGAGATGACCTGGATTGAACTGATTTTAAAGAAATTTTTGAAAACACACACGCAATCAATGTTTTCATGCACTGATTCAGAAATCTGAAGTCAAGGTCATGTTGTATGGATACGTTGGACACCAGCACTTACATTGGACTCCCTGAACTGAAACCAAACTTAATACCCTTAACAATATTCCTTCACAAAAATAAAATAGCATAGTCCTATGTTCTGTGGTAAAACTGACTCCACTAATACCAATTTGTCAAAACCCGTCCACGGGGCCCTTGTCGTGACTACCCCAATCCTGCCTTCCATAGGCCAGGGGCTGGAAACTAGCACCAAAGCTGTAAATATCGATAAAAATTGAATTCATTTCCTTTAAGAAATGTAAACACACACAACCAAAGTACAAGTGGAAGCAAACACTAAGTAAGCAGTATAACAAGTGTGTTGAAAGTACAAAGGTGCCGGAATACAAGCCCAAAAGAAAGTTACAACTACAACTGAAAAGACAACAGCTCAAGGTGAAGCAGATCCTAGATTTTCCTCTGGGTTCCTACTTGAAGGGTAGGTACAGATGTCCTCCTCAGCACTCCACATCTATCGGTTTTCTCCGTGTACTGCCACGCCAAGTCTCCACCTCCGGGTACCATCCAGTCCTCATACACTCTACCTTGGTAACGTTGTCCATCGTCTGCATCCAACAAAATGAGGTGCAGTCATAGCCCGTGCAGGGGTGAGTATAACGATACTCAGTAGAGACCTTGTGACCCTCAAGTTATAACTAAAATCCAACAAGGATAAACCAAAAATATATATCTCAACAGATAACCTTTACTTAGGTATATGCCCATAAATATGCCTATGTTATCAAATAACCCATCTCAATAATGAGGAAATACCGAAGGTCATTGACTCAGCTGAAACCATGATTTTCATTATCGAAACCACAACTGTTGTAGAACTCCTCCTCTGTCAAGTACAGTGGCCCTTTCATGACTCCGAGGTGCTACTCACTAACCTTAGACTCTTGAGGTACTCCTCCTGTTGAGTACCGCGGGTCTGCTGCCAAATACCGGGTGCTTCATCCGCTGTGGGTCTACTGCCAAATATCGGGAGCTCCTCCTAATAGCCTACATAGGTACTCCTCCTGTCGAGTACCGTGGGTTTGCTTCCAACAACTAAGTACTCCATCCACCATGGGTCTGCCGCCAAATACTAGGAGCTTGGTCCACTAGGCTAATCGAATCACTCCGAGTCTAATCGGTTATGCAGTCGTCAGGTCTACAACTACTAGGTCTCCGCACTCCATACGCTTGTCTCCAGCAGGGTCTGCTCCATGAGCTATTGGTCATTACATCCAAGTGTCACGAAGTCTCAACATAGAAGTAACACAAAATACCGCCTCATAATAGGGGTCTCAACACTATATACGGAGCGTCAATCGGACGCCCGGTCTGTGAGTTATTAGAATTTCCGTTCCAGGGGCCATGTTGGATATCTGGTAAAATCCAACCCAGTGAAACTCCAACTACATCCATGCCTTAGGTGAAGTATGCCAAAAGTACCGTCTCATCCTGAGGAATCCAACTTATTCGACGAAACATCAATCAGACGTCATGTCCTCATGTTATAAGTGTTTCTTCTCTGAGGGTCCTGTTGGTTTCGGATTAGAACCAACCCGGCCATTTTTTTGAAGTCTTCCAAAAATCACAAAGAGTAACGCAAAAGGACTGCCTCATCTCAAGGGTCCTAGTGCCGCAGATAGCACGCCGATCGGACACGTGGTCTTTATGAAATTTATATTTAAGTGAAAAAGGGTCCGGTCTAATAGGCCCGATGGGCTGACAGGTCGGGTCGACTCAGGTTCAGATCGTCCAACCCAGCAAAGGGTTCGGACCGGCCCGATGGGTCATGCAGCCTTGCTCGAGAGGTGGAGCACAGACTGAAGGGGCGCGGACTGGCCCAGCGCGGTGCAGCCGGGCGCGACCTGACTGGGTGTGGCCTAGCGGAGCACGCAGCCTGGCTGGCTCGGCCAGCCGACCGAGTGGTTCGTGGTGGGGGAGGGGGGGGGGGGGGGGGGGGCGCTGCCCCCCTGGCTGTTCGAACATGAAATGCCTTTTTGCACCACCCTCCCAAATTGGTCGGCCATCTGGTGCAAGAAGCCAGCACGGGCGGGCCTCGTGTTCTCCAGTGTGGCGCCCTCCCGGTGTCGCGGCCTCGCTCCGCCCGACCGGTGGACGGGTCGACCGGTCATTCCGACGAAGTGGCCCGCGTAGCGGGCCGTGGTTCATTCGCATAGCCGGCTCGATAGTGCCGGCTTCCTCTACCGCAGCCTGCCCTGGCCACGGCTCCCCATTCCCGTCATGGTGCGATGACACTGTGATTCCTCTACCGCGACCCGCTTGGCAGAAACTTTCTTTGTGTGCGCGACGGTAGCCCTTTCACTGACATCCACTTCCATGTTTCACCTCCAATAACCAATTCCAATAAAAAAACATGATCAAATAGAGGGTCATCGGGCCATTTTTGGTCAGCCCGCACCCTCCGCGTTAAGTGATAGAAATAGTATAGAAAACAATTATTATACAACAATGAACTGAGGAAAAAATTTAATCCATTTAAATTGAAAATAATCTCTACCACGATAATATTCATCGCACGCCAGGCGTCGCAGAAGATGGCGTCATGAGGAAAATATTTTTATGCGATGTCAGAGTGTGTTCGAGGAGGAAGCGGCGTCTCCACACTTGTCGCGGAGAAGAGAATGGTTGGCACGTTGTCATTCTTCATGGAACCGGCATTCTTCATTGAAGAAGTCACTATTCTTCATCGGAGAAGAAAATATTCTCTCAAGAGCTCTCTCCCCCTTAACACAACAAAAGCCCTATGCACCATAAAATAATAAGCTACCCTTATTATTTTATTTACACAAGCCATTTAAAATTCATGCATTCTAACACTTAGTTAATTAAAATAAGAGGTTCTATTTATTAATTAATGTATGTTGGCAAGAGTTAAGAGAGGGAGAGGTAGTGGAAAGGTCCTCATAAATTAAAGGGGTTGTCATGTATTAAAGGATTGAGGGAGGTGGAGAGAATGTCGATTAAAGGGGTGTGGCCAATTTAATGAAGGGGGTCTAAGGAGTTTAGGGGAAATTGAAAGGTTTGGGCTCGTGTGGTCCCACATCCCATTTTTCCACACATGGGAAGTTGGTTGGGTGTGGGACCCACTAACAACTTCTCATTGGAGGAATTAACTTTCTTTTATATAAAATAAAAATTTTCAAAAAATTTTATTTACTTCTTAATTAAACCCCAAATAATTAACTTCTCCTCCCGTGTAAACAAAACTACGGTAAAGGTCCCCTTAAGCAATTATCGATGCAATGAGTTCATCGATGCCCTAGGATTTCAATTCTAAGCTCAAGTTCAAATTATAGAAAATCTCACTCGTACGTTTACTGAACGTACCTGACCTAAACTTCAATGATTGTTTCTGGGAAAACTAGGTCTCGAAATCATGTGCCGTCAGAAGCCACAGAATCATAAAATTCCAATGGAATTATAAAAGAAAAATTCCTTCGAAATATCTAGGTCATTACAATAAATAACCATATATAGAATAAATAATTATTCTATCATTATATTATATCCCTAGTAAATCTTATGAAACATCAAATGATGGAATCTTTGATTGAAAATGATTTTGAAAGACCACATAGAAAATTTCATGAGGAAAATATCATTTTTAATTTAAAATCACTTCATTAAAATCTATGGGTATCAAAAATATTAATGTGAGCATTTTTATTAAAAATAATCTTATAAACAGGTAATGTAATCTTTAAATCACTGATCAATCACGATGATAGGAAATACCATTCATTCCACACATGTCAAAAAGAATATTCATTTTATATTTTTGATAAATGTAAAAAGGGTCATATTCAAAAATAAATAAAAAGATTCCTTTTAAACCATTTTTTATAAATTCCCACATGTGTAAAAACTTGTTTAATAAATCATTAGTGGATAATAGAAAAATTATTTTCTTCAAAATTTTAAAAATATGTAGAAGGGAGAAAAATCATTTCCGACCTAAGAGAGAATTAAAGTTGGTTATCCTTATAACCATTATTTTCAACTCTTTAGTTTTTAAATAAGGGAAAATGAATTAAAAAATGTATTATATATAAATAAAAAGATGATAAAAAAATTATTTAATTTATTGAGAGGTAAATCATAAAATTTCATCAATAGATTTTTATTCATAAATAATATAGATAAACAATGAGATGTATCATAAAGACATTACCACATTGGTATCATTTCAATCATAAGTACCATGAAATAGTTGATCGTATATAGACATATAAATACCAAAAAAAATTACATATTATTCATCATAAAAATACATTAATGAGTAGTATATTCACAAAAAATGAAAAAGTTGTGTATAAGACATGTTTCCCACCAAAATAAAACTGAGATGAAAATCCCTTACCGCATTGGAAACAAGTAAATAATAATACATTAAATAAAAATCAATTGAAAATTAATATCATTAAAATAGGTAGTTTCATGATATAACATGTCAAATTGGTAGTATATACACCCAAGAGACAAAACATGTGGTGAATATGGAATATGTCTCCAAGAATTAAAAGAGAGATAATAAATCCTTTATATTATGACTCAAATTATTTAATACACATTAAAAACTCCTATATAATAAATATATGTTTGTTATAAATATATTAAAGAACCATAATTATATGTATAATGTAATATATATTTTAATTATTTCCATTTATCACCTGTTTATTAATAACTCTATGATAAAATCACAGTTTCTGGTGGTAACTACTTCATCCTTCAAGTATATTTTGGTTTGTTAGTTTTAATCCACTAAATTTTTTCATGTTACCATTATATATAGAATTTTAGACATTATTTAAATATCCTATATTTTCATTATATACTTATTCACAGTCATTCAAAAAAATTTCATATAGAAAATGAATTATATCTTTCATGGAGATGGTAGGCCATACAAATGCATGAATGTTCATTCCATTCTATAAATGCATAGAATTAAAGAAAGGAAAATATTAATTCCATAATAAATAATAATTTTATTTCATATATATCATATATATCTATTAAATCAATCTTTATTTCTATCAATGTTAGACTAAAATCTAAAACATTTCACATCGCTTCATGGAGGTGGTAGTCTACACGTACAGATGAACAACATTATCATTTACAATGGATTAGAAGTTATAAAGGTAGATGTGATATTATAATTTAAGAAGTATAATTATTTCATAAGTAAAATATATATACATTAAGTCCATAATTATATCCACCCATGATAGGTGGTTATGGAAAAAAATTACATTGTTTTGTGAGGTGGTAGTCCGCTATACACATGATCGACAATTTTTTTTCTCATTTTATATAAGAGGATATATATATATATATAGTGTATTACATTAACATAAAATACACAATATATAGGAGATAATTATTTTATTTTATCTTTATATTTTAAAATGTTTTTATGGATGTTGAAGAAGAAATAAAATAAAAATTCACAGGGATGAATGATACCTCTTCTTCAAAAAACATCCTAAGGTTAGAAACAAAAGACATCATAGGTGAGTTTCATAACAAAAATATGGCCTATAGGATGTGCGTAGGGATGAAAAAAATATATTTTTCATATTATTTCATGATCTAAAATTCTTTTGGAATGTGAAGAAGAGAAGTGATTGTGTGTCCTTTTGTATGTTGGGGAGAGGACACAATTGGTATTTTTGAAAAGAGAAGGTATACCTATGTTTTAAACATTCTAAATGGATCAAAAATGTGGAATTACTATAAATTTTTTGATATAATTTAACAATATTTCCATAAAATATTTATTGGAAAAATTTTTAGTTTGTTTTACCCCCTTCCTTTTTAGTTTAATCTCTCAGTAAACCCATTTTATCCTTTACAGTGGTAATTAATCTTTATAGTTTTATCATTCATTATGAAAAAAATTGTCTTGAATTTAATATGTAATATTAAATATTTATTACTATAAATATGGAATGAAATTCTCAAAATTCTATTCACAATAGTCATAGAATTTAATTTAAAATTAAACCTACAAACATGATAAAAAAACTATTATTGAAAGAAAACAATTTTCAATGTATAAAAGCATTTAATTTAAAAAATCAATGTTAAATTTATTCCAATAAACTATGTTAGATTATTTATAATAAAATGTAAATATTTTTTCAATTAAATCATTTGAAAAAAATATCCAATTTTCTAAATATTTTAAATGAAAAGGTAATTTTTTTATTTTTTTTTTCTTACTGGTCATTGATAAATTAATCCATCCAGAGAATTATAAAAAAGTAACCCTAAGATAATTTTTTAAATTTTATAATAAATATTTTATCTTTCTAAAAATAATTTTAAATGTGTAAAAAAATAATTTCATTAATTTTTCACAAAAAACCATGAAAATCATTTATTTGAAGAAATGTAATTTATAAATATATAAATAATTTACAAAAAATTTAAATAACAATTTTTCAAAATATTTTCATTATATAAAACCATTATAATTTATTTACAAATTGGGTATTCCTTTTCATTCAACCATGTTTAATAATTGGGTTATACTGGTCTTATTTCAAATATATCATATAAATAGCATATTGCAGTTCATTAAAACCGATTTCAGTGTGTAATGAAATATGTAGAAGAAATTAAATTTATTTTAAAAAAATATGACATCAGAACCTATTGTGATACATTATTTGTTTCATGTTTAATTTTTAATGAAATATTTACAAATATTTCACATGATTTGATCCATGAGGTAGTACATTTCGAAGAGAATTTTTATTATGAGGAAAATCTAATTAAGTTTATTGATCATAGGTGGATGGTTTTATAGAATATGTTTTTTAAATTGGTCAACTATTTTAATAAGATCCACATCATTGATGATATATCATTTTACATAGAAAATGATATAAGGTTAAAATATCCATATCGGTTTGAATGAGGAATAAAATTTCAAGGAAAGAATATCATTATCAGGGGTATAACCTGAAAATACTAGTAATGCTAATAATAAATCAATTTCATGTCTTAATAATATTCATGATTATATTTTATAGATTTATATCTAGAATAATAATTCTATGTAATATTTCAATTCAAAAATAAAATAGTATTGTTCTAACAAAAGAGTCTTTGTTGCATTATATTTTTAAATTTAAATACTAATTTTAGAAATTATATAATTTTAAATGGGTAAAATGGAATTATTTTGTAAAATAATATATAAAATATATATTATGTTTCAGTAATCATATTTTTATAAAATATACATTTTTATACGAATAGTAAAAAATATGAAAATTTTGAAAAATTGTAATTCACTTTCTTAAAAAACATAATTCAAAAGTCAAATTTTATTTTGGATTTCTATTTAAAGTAATTGAAGATCGATTTTATTATTTATGACCTAAATAATGTAATATGAATCGAAATTATGTTTGATATTGGTATAATATTATTTTTACTCCTAAAAGAATATTTTTTATATAACAATTATCCATTTATTTTTAAGATCAAATTTTAAATTTAATTTCTTACACTCTTAAAATTTTTATAATGTAACATGGATTATGTATATGGACTCTAGAGGATTAATTTTAGTGATTGGTAAAAATTTATTTTTGTTCATTAAGAATAGTAATCATTGATAAAATCTGTGACCAAGGTAAAGGGTAAATTTGTTTAATTAAGGTAAATACATTGTGATAAGGCCAAAAAATTTCATCTTAAATCATATTGGATGAAATTATTTTTATTAATATAAATTTATATTTTATATTCTTTATTTTATGACAATAGACCATGGGTAATACATTTATAATATTTATATATTTATAAAAATTTAATATGTGCCACTCCACTAACTTATAAAAGAGAAACTCCTCTCCCTTCTTCCTCACACGTTATGCGTGATCTAGAATATTTATTCCATACCTAAATATCTTACTAAAATCAGGTACTACATCCTAGAGTTATTGTTATTCCCCAAAGACCAATCCTAGATGGATTAATGTGTAATCTAAAGGGATATATCCAAGGAGAAGTGATAAGTACAATCCCCCCAATTTTAGGTTTATATTTTCTTCTACCTCTTTAAAATAAAATGTAAACATAATAAAATAATAACATCAATATCATAAATATAATTATAGTTTATTATTATTATTGTACAACTATTTTTCTTCTCATTTCTATCTTATGATAAATGAAAACATTTCTTGTGCATACGGATCGACTACCACCCCCATGAAGTGATTTGTTTCATTTGTCATATCTAACCAAAAGAATGAATATTAGGATGTATTTAATAAATATATTTTAAATTAATGATATAATTATGAATCTACAAAAAATAATATGTCATGTTATTTCGTTCCCTTCTATATATATGAAAATTATAATGTCGCCCATGCATGAGTATGTGTTACATCCTCCATGAAATGATGTGATTTATTTTTCTTATGAATATCCCTATGATAGTTATATAATTATATTTAACTTTAAAAATATTATTATCAAATCATAAGTAATATTTTTTATATTATTTAAACATTATATTTTTTCCAGAGTCATCCCACCCATGATTTTTTCCGATCATGAACAAAACATCATCAAAACTACCAGTATGAACTTAACTAATTTAATAACGATATAAGGTATTGTAATAAATGAATATATATATAATTATATTTTAATACACATTATAATTATTATTAATTAATTATTATATTAATATAATTTTATTTTGTAGGATTTAAATTACGTGTTTGGCATTTCAGACTCGATGTGATAGATTTTTCTTAAAAACCGTATTTTAAAAGATTAAAGGTTTTTATTCAATTTTTCATCAACATCCATTATCATTAATTTGTTTCATGTTTTTTTAATATATTAAATGTATTTTCAAATGAATTATAAACATTTATTAAAACTTCGTTATGATTTTTTTTAAAATAATTCTTTTTAAACATTTTCAAAATAGGCTTCTTTTATATTTTTACAAAATGTATGAAATGAATATTTTAAAAAAAATATAATACATGGGAGGAATTTATTGATTTCATAACCATTATTCATTAATAATATAATAATTATTATTTATAGTTTAACAAATAGGATCCTATTTCTTAATATTTTGGTATTTTTTCTAAATAGTTTTCATTAATAATGGAAATTTATCCTTATTTTTTCATTAAGCCCAAAAGTGATTATGTATATGTGTTAAATATAATAATTTGTGATATTTAATGACCTAAAAAGTATTATATATGTTATATGTATTTTATAGTCCTTGGAACCTTTTAATGATGATAGTTGAGCTAGATATATCTCTTTAATACTTTGGGTAATGGTTACGTTTTCTCGGAAATTATGTTATAGATGACTGTGTGGGTTATTCCTTATGCAAGATTTATTATAATAGTAATTTTAATATTGATATGAAGATGGTTTACCAAGGAAAATATAATAAATTTATATTATTTAATGTGAGTTTAAATGGAACACTTTTTTATTTAATATGTTTTGTTTTGATTTTTTATAAGAATGTGGATGCGCCATTTAAGGGTGAAAGTTTTGTTTTTCAAGAAAAAGTATTAATTTTTACCATTTATTTTCATAAAACCCATACAATAATAATTTTCATTTAGGATATATTTTGAGATATTTTATAGATATAATTATCCAATCATGCTTATTTTATGAGTATGAAAACCATTATTTGTGATCAATGTTTATTATGTAAATATGGAAGAATTTACTCTGAGATTACATGGCATTCAAAATGGAATAACAAGTTTATTTATTTTTTATATGCATTACTGAGATTGTTTTTCACCCCATGTTTTCAAAAATAATACAAGACATATATAAGTGTAAGAATAATATCAGGGTCTTATATTCCACTATAGTGATTCATATATAATGAGAAAACCTATTTTTTAAACAGAAAATAAAATTTATGTATGAAATGTTCATGTAAAAATAGATATTGATTGGAAGTTTCCACATTATATTATAATAATTTTATATGTATGTGTTTTACTGAATTCTATAAAACTATAAAATAAATGATTCGAAAAATATATGAAAGTGAAACCATTGTTATAAATCATATAATTAAGTATTTTTTAAATTAGGGTGTGTTATACACCCTACATCAATTGGAACCATGGTACAAATAAATAAGAACAACAAGAATATCCTTTATCCATATAACATTATAACCATTACCCATGTTACTAAATAATCTCATCATTTGGAAGATGTAACTATATTAAAATAAATCTCTTCTTGAAAGTATAACCTAGGTATTATTTATATCATACAATTTAGAAACTATAATAATGTCACAATGCATTATCCACTATTATAACATACATGATTTTATATAGTAAACATTCAAATTATATCAATTATCCAATATGATTAAAAATCAAATAATTTTATTTATTTATTTTAATGATATATTAAATAAGAAAATATATATTTATCAACAAATTATTTTTTCTCAATTATTTCATACATATTCACATATATAATATTAAATAATGCATACAAATTTACTTTAAATAAATATCATAGAACATAAGAAATATGATATATATATTTTATTTTCATAGAGAATTATTATCTAATGATAAATATATTTCTTAATAATAGTACATGGAAAATTGGATAAAAACACAATGAAATAGTCTGACTACTATTTTGAAAATTATTATGTTGTGGACTCCTATGAATTCAATGAAAATAAAATATATATAAAATATATAAAAATATAGAAATAAGAAAATCATTTTTAGAATTATAAATATAGAACCTTGATTAAAAACCAATTAATATATGAATAATGAAAATTAGTTGAATTTAAAAGAACCCCATTTAGTATATTAATATAGATCTATAATTTGATTATTTGAATTGAAATATTTCCATGATAATATTAAACTAACCATTAGAATAATAAAATGACCATTTTAAATCAAAATTGGATCATAATTAATATTTCCAAAAACAAAATTATAAAATATAAATTTTATAATTCACAAAAAAAAATTAAATTTGCTATCTTAAATAAATTATTAGCGTATGCATTCAATAAGGAATAATTAAAATTATTTAATAAAAGTCTTAATATTTATTTTTACAATTATATATTATAAAAACATAATATTTAAAAATAATTGAGATAAACTAAATTAAAATTTCTGAATTTGCATGTAAAAAATTTCTATGATATATTTATTGTAATTTTTTTTGAAACATTAATTTTGGGGTGAATAAAAAAAATAAATTTGATCAAATACATAAGGTTTTAAGACAAAATATTGATATAACAATTACCATTTGAGTTATTGAATGTTTTTAATGACCACAACAAACATTAATGTGTTTAAGAATTAATTTAGAAATAAAAAATCTTTTTCCAAATATAAAATAAAATTTCCAATTTTTAAATAGCTAATTTATATAATTAATTATTTAAATTATTTTTCATATTCATATTTTTTACATCAGTAAAATACATAATTTTGGTTGTGTATGGATTAATATCCATGAAAATATATATTATATATTATTTACTATTCATATTCTAAAATAAGAGCATTATTCTATATATTCATCTATTAATGGATTTTCAACCATTATATTATTCTAAAAACTCCTCACCTCTATGTGTAAATACCTATACTCACCATAATGAGAAATAACATAAAAAATTTATAAAAATGCTAAGGATTTTCTCAAATACTAACCCTTAAAATACCTCAGTGTTGTGGATAAATTATGGTCTAACTCCCCTATAAAATATTGTAGAATTAGTACCTAGGAAAAATTTTATCATTATAGATGTGGTAACTTCCCTTCCCCTTTATTTTAGATTTTCCAATTCAATACAACTATTTTCAATTATAATTTTATTATAACTAATAAAATTAAATATTATATATTTGTGATATTAATTTCATTGTGATATTGTACAGTGTTTACAAACTATATATAATAAATCTCTTACTCCTACGATACATCCATATATTTTTGGTTCGACCACCTATAAAGATGTTACCATATTTTATTTATTAATGCCTTAATATCTAGTTAACATAGATTATATAAAACACACACATAAGAAAAAACACATATATATATTTGTGTGTTTTATATTGTAATCTATTTAAGGAGGTAAATTAATTACCGTACAAAAAAATATAACGATCAAAAAATTAAATTTTACCCAAAATGGAATAATTTAAACCAATATATCATTTACAAATAGGTTTAACAAAATGTTAATAAATAATATCTGTTGATAATAAAAAAAATAATAAGTTAAAAATTAATATAATTTATAATAATGATTTAATAATCACTTATAGGTTATATATGATCTTTCGATATGATTAACAATTATAGTTCCTACTGAAGGGGGATACATATCCCACTATTAAATATTTGAAATATTTTGACCCATATTTTTTAATATTATGCATACACTAGCTAATGAAAATATCAAAATTCATTTTATATTTAATTTAATGAATTTATATTTTTCATTTTTAATTATATAATTGTTTCTCTCATGCTCCACTGGATACTAACATTTTAATGGAATTATTATCTAGAACACAATTCATGGAAATATTCTACATATTTTCCAATAAACAAATTGTGTATATATTTTCAAAAATACAAAATTTACTTTTAATTTAAATTATATGAATATCTACTTTAATTTTATACTCTTTTGTAATTATTTATACAACATTTGATACTTGAATAATAATGGGTTATCCTTTAATATCTATTTTTAGTTGGGATTATCTCTCTTATCCAATACTAATTTGAAATGTTTAATCGTATATTTAATTTAATTATGTTATTTATTTTCTTATTTATGTATTATGGATACATAAATGGCATTCAATTTAATCACAAAAATTTTATCCAATTTTATACATTATAGAGTTTGTAATGTATTTTATTCTATAAATTATCTTTTATTTGGTATTCACTTGTGTAAAAATTATCATTTTTTTGATTACCCTCATTTTATCCAATAAATACATTTCCCTCTATTTTCCATTGTAAATTTATTTCATAATCATTATTATATTTTTTAGGATTTTATATTTTACTTAATAATCATCCATATTATGTATGAAACTCTTTCGCTTTCTCTATCCTAATTCAAAATCATTGTATTAAATTTTTTATACACTTACCATTCTATTTTATAATTACTATTCTAAGGATTTCAATCATATTCACTTATTTGGTATAGGTAAAATATAAAAATTTCATTATATTTAATTTATTTGAGGAACTCACCACAATTAGACAATTGACTTCATTAGATTCCATATTGGGTTGTTTTATTACCACTTTGACATAATATCACATCTATATCCAATTAAATAAATACTTCTATATCTTAATTGTATCTTAAGAAATTTTGGTTTCCCACATGTTTACCTACCTCTATAATCAATGGTTACTCTTGATTTTATTATATATGATAAAAACCATTTAAATTTTATCATATGTTATTAATGTTATAATTATAGATTATATACATGACAATCATATCCATTATTTTTTGTGTCAATTATAATACATATGATATTATATTTTAATGAGTTCTATTGGAATTATATATCCCTTTTATGCCTTGTATGAATCATTATTCATCCTAAAGTCATTTTTATAGACATTATGTAATTATCTTATTGTACTATGTTATGTATGGACATGATAATGTTAACATTGTCCAATATCAATGTATGCCACAATTGTATTTATTAACTTTTTTTTATAGAGTTTCATTATTATATACAACCCATATTCTATGTATAATCCCTCTTAATTGAATTCTCTTATGATTATGATACCATGGTTATATTGGGATAAATACATTTATAATAACTGATGAACTCATTATCATTCGTGTCCCTATTTCAGTACGACTACCCATCCCCTTATAGGGATTCTAGCTCACAAATTATTTAATATATTTCACAGGGTGATCAAATGTATTTTAAAGATTATGAAATATTATAGATAGAAAATTATAATTAATTTGATTATACTATTTTTGTTTTATTTAATTTATTGATGAAAAATGCATATTGTTGAAGAAAAACAATATACATATAGTTTTAAAAAATTATGAATGTAATAAATTATCTTGTTATGTATGTACTGTTTGTTTATATATTTTTTATTGAAATTTTCAAATTCTCGTCTAGGGGTGTCTCATTTTAAATTTGAGCATACTTTGTATTTTAATAATTTATGATATAGACAAATTATAGTTTGAATCCATAGGTAGATAAAAATTGGTTATTGAAATATATTTAATGTTTTACTATTATTGTAATATATAAATAATATTTCAAATGAGTTTATATTGATTCATATTATAAATTTATCAATTTAAATTTTTACGAAAACTGTATGGGTTTTTTGTTTAGTCAAATAAAAAATCTAGTACCATTTACAGGAAATATGGATGATTAAAAAATATTAGGTTATAATTTTCTTATGGTGGTACAATGTAACAAACTATAATTTTTAAATATATATTATATAAAATAATCCATTAACATATACATATTAAAATAATTTTACTTTTGATGATTAAAAAAGTAAAAAATTAAATATATCTAATTACTATTTTCTAAAATATAAATTAACATATATTTACTTGTAGAATATTTATTCATATATAAAATTATTCTATAAGTAATATATATATATATTACATAATTAAATATTATTTATTTTATTTCATCTAAACAAAATATTACAAATATATTATAAATAAATTCCATCGGAATAATAAAATCATAAGGTGAAAAGTAATAATAAAAAATGATTTGACTAAAATATGAAAAAAAATTGAACATGCTCTCCTAGAAATATAAACATCATGAACAACATCATAAAAAGAAAAAAACATTAGTTAATATATTATAATTTAGTGAATAATTTAAAAAAACATTGAGAAAATATAATGAATGATAAATGAATGAAATAATTTATTTTTTTACAAATTATACAAGTTATATGACCTTCGGAATAGTGAAATTACGTTTAGTATAGTATCCAAGTAGTGAAAATAGTAAGATAGCCAGAAAAATAGAAACATGATCATTGAAATAAAATGTTTATAATAATATAATATTCACCATTAATAAAATATATATATATAAATATTATAATTCCAAAAAAAATTTATTAAAATTGGGTAACTAGAAGATGGTGAATGTATATATATATATATGTTTTAATTTTTTTTTTCAAATTTATATATAATATGTATGATATTAAATAGTTATTTACCTATGATTGATTTATTTTTATGTCAGTTTCATTTACTTTCAAGATTTAATATGTAAAAATAACTCCAAATTATTTTATATAGTACGTTTCTAAAAAAGAATTTTTCTTGGGTGAATAATAAATATATATTCTTTTCCATCATATTTTATATGATTCATTATATAATATTTAGGTAACTATTTTCCAAATAAATCTCTAATTTTAGTATTCCAGCATTTTAAAAGGGAATTTTGTTTGATAGTGTGCTTGATATAAAAAATGGTGCTTTAACGACTGTGAAATATTACTATTTATTTATGAAAATTATAACCATTCCATTTAACTAGTGGATATAAATATGATAAAACCAATTATGAAATATCTACATATAATGGTCATTGAAAATTAAAATTTAGTGATTAATTATTATGAAATAAGAAGTCAATATTTACTAATGTCAATTTATGCTTGAAAAATATGTTTTCTTGAATAATAGTTTTCAAATATTCTCGGGATAAAATTTTAAAATTCATTTCAGACACTTTTAGAAAATTTATTTAATAAAAAGTATATACTTTTTTGAAATCATAATAATTAAATTATATTTTGATGAAATTTAATTATTTTATTTGAAAAATTAATTTTCAATTAATAGTGAAAAAATAAATATTTTATGAAAAATCAAAATTTTCATTCTAGTATATACAATGTTAGAATATTTATAATTGAAATTAAAATTTATTTACTTCCTTTTGATCTAATATAATCAAATTTATTTCATTAGAATTTGCATTATATTTAATTTTAATAGAAATTTTTTACACATAAAATTCATTTCTGGGAAAATTATTTATTATCATGTTAGAGGGTTTATTTTAAAAATAATTTATAAAAATTATAGTGATGGAATTTGATAAAATTTAATCCTATTTTTTAGACTTAATTTCCAAATTTGTATGTAGATCATGATTTTTATAATGAATAGTTACATCAAAAAATGTTGTCACTATGATAAGGCTAAAACACAAATAATATGGATAATAATATGATATAAGGCTTAAAAATCATCCCTCACTTGCCTATATTTTATTGTAAGAGTTAAATTCGATAAAAAGTTTCATATATTCCAAAATATGTCATGTTATTCCTTTTTTCATTGATAAAACCTTGATATTATTTTAAACAAAGGAAAATTCCAAAATATCACTTTCTTACATTTAATATCTATAATTTTTTATAATAGATAATAAGTTATGTTATTGATGGTTATTAGAATTTATTTTGAATATGAATAATATTTTTTGTATTTTTAATTTATTTTTAATATTTAGTTATTAAATAATTACCATAAATGATTACGCAATGCAATCAGAGTGCTTGAGCAAGAAAAAATGAAAAAGTAAAATGATTTTAAAAAATAAAACATAATATTTTACGTTGTTTTATGGTGTTCAATTAAATTTTTGATACCTTTAATATATTATTGACTTTTTAAAGGTCTATATTCATATTATATTTTTGGAATGATATCTTTTTAAAATAGTTACTATGTGAATAGTCAGGAAAATGAATTTTAGGATTTTTATGTTAACTAATATTTTATTAAATGATTTAAAATTTATTAAAATTTAGACTTAGTAAAATTTAATTTTATATGGTCTATAATGTCAAAAATTATCCATTTATATGTCAGTATTTATTTTAGAGTAACTTTCTTGACCCCTAAATTGTAAAACAAATTGTTATCATGGTAATCATCAAAAGGGTCAACTGCTGGTTAAAACTAAAGGATAAGGGTTAGAAAATAACCTAAAATTGTATAAATATTATTTTATTACATTATTTATAGTTATATTCACCTTAAAATATAAATTTACCAACTTTTTTTCAAGATTCCATGAAAATTAATTTATACCATGTTAATACGTTATGTAATTCCTAAGCTGCCCCCCAATAACTTATAAAAGGATATCAACCATCCTCTCTTCCTTACACTTCATTAGCATATTATATCAATCAAACCAATACCAAGACTCTAATTAATTCATTGGATACATTATATAGGTTTTCATATTCATAAAATTCCATCCCAATGGTTCATAAAGAGATATTCAGTAATGTTTATTCAAAGAGAATGTAATTGTCACAACGAATCATTTTCATTTTACTTATTCCTCAACACACATAAATTATATCCTAACCATTAAAATACTATAACATTATTATATATAATATAATTATTCTTCATTATATTATTATCATAACCTTGTTTATATCCTTTTTTATCGAATGGAAAACAAAACTATTGTATGTGTATATGTGAAAATCACCACCTCACAAACCGATGTATTTATTTTCCCATAACCACTTTTCATGGATGATTTTTATGGTATATTTAATTTATATATTTCATATATATGAAATAATAATAATTCTCTGAATATAATATACATTCTATATTAATAACATTTAATTCTTGAAAATTGGACCATCACATGTACCTAGATACACACTACATTCTCCACGTAGTGATTTACTTTATTTTTCAAAAATTTCAAGTCACGGATGGTAATAAGATTATATTTAATGAATTTATATAATTTTTATAACATCATATTTATTATATATAGAAGATATTTTAGTTTATTTCTTCATTTCCAATCTAAAAAGATAAAAAATTAATAATGTGTATGTGTGGACTACCACGTCGTGAGATGTTATATTTTGATTTTCCTAAAAAAATCATTGATGGATATAATGTTTTATTATATGTATTAAAATTATTATTTCATGAATATAATTATGGATATTATGAAAAAATAACCCCTTTCACCTTGATCAAGAAACAAAAGTCATTTTAAATTATGAACCGAATATCCCCAAAACAACTATGGAGTACGTAACCAAATAAATAATTAAAATGTTGTTATAGTAAATGAAATAATTTATTAATGACATGGTAATAAAACTGTAATTTTTTTAAACATTTAAATAATTAATATAATTTTACTATTTCATAGTTAAGTTTTGTACATATAATTTTTGGACTCATAGTAAGGGGTTTGTTAACTCAACTTCCATATATTGTGTTATAAATATATTTTAAATACTATTTTATGAAAATATTATGTTTTATATGGAATATTATTTTATTATATTTTATTTCCACATTTCTGTATTAATTTTTTTACACATAATCATCACATTGATTAATTCCAAGTTCAATGATATGATCTTTATGTGTATTATTTTTATTAATATTATTTTTATAATAAATTTATTATAATATGGACCTACATAATTTTATAAGGTCCATATGATACCTATTGAAATATTATATCATAAATGAGTCTTTAATTATGTTAATTCATGTTAATGTTTTATCCTCTTTTTCATGCTACATTGATTAAAATTTTCTAAATGTTTGAAGGGTTTTCATGGTCTTGATTTTAATTATTTTATATATATTTCATGTTATTTATCATGATTTATTTTATATGGTGTACTTATTTCACAATGAATGTGTATTAACATATTATTACCTAATTGTTTTTGGTTTTTTACTCATATTAGGATTCATTATTCAACAGATTTTTTTCCACTACCCATGTTTCATATGTTTTTCATCTCAAGTTTACATCTTTGAGACATGTTTTTATTAATGAAACTATATATTTATATTGTGTATAAAATGAAAAACGAAATATAATATAATTATTTTTTTTATGATCTCAGAATTCAATTTTCCATCTTATAATCTTTTTATTAAATGGTTTTTCATTTTAAAATTTAATAAAGGGTTTTAAAAAAAATTAATCTTTATTAATGATATTTAACCAAAAAATTCTTAGCTGTTTATTATCATATTTCAATAATGTTATTTTCTAATCATAATTTATTTACTATAATCATTTTCCATTATCTATGAAATTGTTTTAAAGGGATTAATGTGTATTTTATTTACAGTTTCACTACGATTCACATTTTACATTCTTATAAAGTTTTAAGTGAATGTTTATTTATATAATTTTCAATATGAAATGATTTTATAGGTATTGAAACTATTATTTTATTTTAATATTAGTTTGTATTTTTCAAGGTGTTTTTGAATAAAATATTTTTCCCAATATTTTGTAAATTTCTATAAAAATTTAAATAAATATTTGGTATCTTTCATAATTTTCAAAGACACTTTTTAAGTAATCTCATAAAGGTATTTTCATATATCTCATTATCCATTACAAATTCATCTACTTCACTGGGAATTAGATCTTATGATACCAACCATATTCTATACTTGTATGTATTATAAAGATTATTTTATATAGATTATCAAGAAACCCAATTCTTTTAATACCGTAGATCAGCTTATAAATGAATGAAAGTTGTTGTTATCATTTTGATGATCAAAAATGTTTCTTCAATGTTTTCTATTCATGTACAATACATGGAAATTATTGATTATGATGGGTGATCCTAATATATCTCATTATGATGGGTGATCCTAATATATCTTATATAATGGGTGAGTCTGATAAAACTCTCCAATTCATTGGGTAACATTCTATATCATTAATAGAAATAAGGAGGAAGTTATTTAGGGAGGTTTCTCATGTGAATTTAATTGGGATATATTTATTTATAAAATAGGTGACCACGAATTTTGAAGATAATGTTCTAAGATACTAAGATATTTTCTCTATGATTTATATGAGTTTTTAATATCCCCTTTGATAAAGATTCACATCACTTGGATCATGATTATTGATCCTTATAAATCATTCCATTAAAAAAATATTCATTCCATGTCATAAGTTTAATAATTTAGGTTTCGATGGGTATGAATTCTTTTATTTAATTATCATGCAAATTGATGTTTTTATTATAAATGTTTGTATATCCTATTCTAACTGAAATTTTTCTATTGTTTATTTATATAGCATTTGAGATCACCCTTATACTTTATCTATTTTCCATGATATTAAAAAATATGTTAAATAATATTTTTATAAAGGGTTTTAAGCGAGAGATGATAGAGACATAATGTGGAATATAAAAATTCATGTATAGTGGAAAAAATTCTTACTTAAATACATGGGTAATGTTTTTTTAGAGTATAACCAAATTCCTTAAAACTATAAACATAAACGAACCTCATGTTTATAATTGATCTAATATTTATAGGATATTATGTATGTTTTATATGACTAAAATTGTGTAGCGTCCTTCGTTTTTGTTTCATTTATGTGATGACTATATTTCGATACATTTCTTATGAATTTTTAGTGGATCCATTATTGGGTGAATCATATTGGTCTTTAGTATCTTTGAGAATATTAAAATAGTGGTTTGGATATTTCATTGGCCAAAATGAACAATAAAAAACATATAGTGCATGACATTTTTTCCCATGGAATGACTATGTAAACAATGATAAAGGTGGAAACTACATTCCCATTTCATGTAATAATAGAGGAGTATGATAAGGGCTACCTTAAGACACTGCCTAAGGGGTATCACCATGCCCATTTTTGAGGTTGTTGTGAGTGGAAAATGTGTTTCTTCTTGGGGAAAAAACAAAAGAAAAAGCTATTTCTTGATATGTGTTCAAGGGAACCATGAATAAGGAAAATATATATTATTGGGTATGGGAATAGTCATTCATCATTCTTATATTAATGTAATATTCAATGTTTTTCTTAGAAAATGAATGCTTCAAATAGGAAATTGTGTGGAACATTAATGGAGTTATTAAATGAGTATTTAATTTCCCCTTTTCCATAATTAATCAATTATTTCATCATATTTAATGGTTCTTTATTTTTTTAAGATATTATCAATCTGTGGAAGAACTAAATATTGATATTATGATCCTATCATCTGATCATTTTCTTTTTTGGATCAATCCTACCATTACAGTGGTCAATATATGGAATCATTTTATCCTCCACTATAGGTGCTTCCAATTTTTTCAATTCGATGAATAAATCTTGTAGGACCTTTTGGAATAGACCAATTTACTCTATTAATTCTTATTTGATCATGGAATAATTCTATTATTTAGTATACATGGGTTCTTTCTATTATCTAAGTATACTATTCTATATTTTCTATAAAAACAACCTATATTTAGGATCATTGGTATTCTATGACACCATTTTGGTGTTTCTCTTGGTGGATTTCTCTTCCAATATCTACCATAGTGAAATATTTTTTCTTCATTATCTAAATATGAATACCAAAATTGATGATGATTGTTCTTAGTTTTGTGATTATTCTACCATTTCCATGTTCCTCTTGATCCATTCTATAGAACCAAGGTTATTTTATGTGGAATTGGTTCATAGTGTTCTTGGCATGGAATCTTATATTGGACTTTGTGAGAATGATTTTCACTTGATTATACTCATGATGAACATGGATATTGGTATAAAAAACCATGATGAATGATATTGCATAACTGTTAAGGCCTTTTTACATTCTTGATGTCTTAATTATTGATGTGTTGGAAAATATTGTTGTCCATGTAACATCCATCTTCTTCTGATTGGATAGAGTTGAGGAGGAAGTGTTATTTGGCCTTAAGAGACATCCCCATGGTGCCAAAGACTGACAATAGATTCCAAGTTAATCATTAAAATATGATAAATGAGTTTCTTTTTAAAAACAAAAAATCAAAAAAAAAACATTCCATAACTAAATAAACCACTCCTTCATGCATGATATCAATGAAAGTAAACTCTATGAAAATATTGATATTAAAAATACATAAAAATTATGTACCATAGTGGAAGACTATATTATCAATCACATGATAGAAGAAAAAACTAATATACTCCAATGAAAAACTCCAAGCTCTAAAGATACTCCATACTCCAACTCCCCAACAGCCCAAGTATCATGACGTACTACTAAAGATGTGTGATACCTTACATTTTCCCATGTATCAATAAACAATATCTTCAAAATAACAAGCATGCCAAAGTAGGGGTGAGTAATGGAACTCAGTAGGTTTAAACTAAATTACTTACCTATTCACGACACCAAAATAAAAATGTTAGCAAAATTATATAAAACTGTTTATATAAAACAATTTCTAAAACAGTTCATATCAAGATATAAACTTGTGCTATAACCATGTAGTTTTTTCAAAATGAAACAAGTTCCAATGAAATAAACTAAAAAACTATTTAAAAATATTTCATTAATTCCATTTCAAACTAACCATTACATTATAAAAATCCATACATAAAAGAATGCATGAAACCCTAGACCTCCCTATAGTCATGACTGGTGAATCATCCTTTCACCAAGCCGTCACTTAATGAATTTTTTTTGACCTGGGAGAGACATATCCCTTATCCATCCCACTAATTAATGGGGAGACTCCATCCCCTTATCCATCACAAATTCATATCAACAAAAGAACCATTATGCTAAAATCCAATGCCAATGAAACCACTTCAACCAATTAAATAAAACTATTATTTTATGAAAAACCCTTTTAAAAAATCATTTCAAATAAACCAATCCTTTTATTGAAAAATTTTCAATGATACCATTTACTATAATTCTATATAATACACTTTTTAAAATCAATATTTTAAAATCAAGAAACCAAAGTACTTTCACAACCAATTTCATTAAAACCACAAAATACACAAACCATTACTAAAGAGGGTTTAAACCATGATATGAACACGAATTTTACAAAAAAAAATTAGAAATTTAACCAATTTGAAACTAATGCATCGATTTTTGAAATAGATGAGTCAGGAGTGAAGTCAGCTACCTCAGAAAACTTTTTAAAAATAGAAAACATAACGAAAATGTTCACGTAAAATGGTTGAAACTCCAAAAACGTACGTTATATCTCTAATTATATTGATAGAAAAATATAAAAATATTTAGAATACAATATCATACCAATATCCATAAAGGATGTAGATGTATGTAGCTGAGAGAGATAGAGAATAATATTTAAGAAAATCCCACAAGAACAACCAAGTGTGATCACTTATTATCAGAATACAGCTTCAAAACACCAAGAGATGCCTCTTGATTGCTTCCAATTTGATGGGTAGAATTTATCCATCCATTGAGAGGGAAATATCCAGAGTTAGGGTTGTTTAGGGCCAAAAAAGGCATGAAAACAGAAACCCTATCTAGATCAATATTTTTTGGATCATGTTTTCTAATAGTTCATGATTAGTCACAGAGTTTAGAAAACTGTACACTAACAGTGTGCCACTAAAGTATGATCCTCACAAGGCTGGTACACATGGTTTTCAAACCATGTTCCAGCCATGAAAAATCCCACCATCTCAAGTTTCATAGTATATGTTAGGCTGCCACATGGTTTAGACAAACCGTTTGATGCCTATGCCCCTTCCCTTTAGACCATGATTCATTGTCCACAGTTTCCTACAATTGTTCCACAGATTTCCAAAAATATGCACCAACTGTGAGCCTTTAGAAAATCCACAATACATCTCAATATTTATCCAAACTCTCCCAATCATCACCCATAAAAATTTCATACGTAAAAATAAAAAATAAATGGTTAGTTAATTAAAATTGGGAGTGCTTATTCTCCCCACCATTAGTCATTCTGTCCCCAAAATATAGAAAACCATTGTTTCCATGAAATAGTTCTGGCCATTTCTCCTTAATCCCATTCTCCCATTCCAAAGTCTCATTATGAAATTGACCATTTTACCACAGATCCATCACTAGATTGATTATTTTTCTTTGAAATACTATATCTTGCCTGTCCACAATCCGCACTAGCATGTGCACCAACGAAGAATCTGAATCTATGTCAATGTGATCCCATTAAATCACATAGTTAGGATCAAGATGATACTTTTTTTATCTGAGATACATGGAACACATTATGCACCACACCAAATCATGGTGGTGATTCTAACCGATATGCCACCTCACCAACCCATTTCAGTTTCTCAAAAGGGCCTATGTAAAAAGGATATAACTATCCCTATATTACAATATAATGATTTCAAAGCCTTGGAGAGATCCTCAAGAACGCATGATCATACACCATGAATGAAAAATTCCATAAATGATGATCCACATATGATTTATAACAAATATGTGTTGTCTCCATATATTTCCCGATCAACTGAATCTTCCCCATTGTTTTTTAGACAAGGGATTTCCCAACTAGTTATGTCTTACCTATTTCCGACAAACAAATTGATAAAAAAAGGACACCTATAAAATGATTCAAAATGATCCACATGTATCGATACCTGATAACAGTTATTATATGAGAACTAAAATAATGTAATGTTCTCTTCCTTTGAGACACATAAATCCATTACACAGGCCAGAAACATGTTTTCCATCATTTGTATCATCAATTCATATTTTCCACCCATTGGAGGATGATACACCATAATTATAGTCAATTGAGTTCCAAGGTATTTCTGTAAAGATTTACAGAAATGAGGCATAAAACATGGATCTCTATCTGACAAAATTTAAATTGGTATGCCATTACTCATTACCACTTCTTAGATATAAATTTTTGATAGGTCCTATAATGTATGAGATTCATGAATAGGGATGAAATGAGCTGAATTTGTGAGATGATAAAATTTCACCCATATGACATAGTGTTTTCAAACCATTATTTGGTGACCTTTTACAAAATCCATTGCTATATGCTCCCATTTCCGAACATGGATAGTTAAAGACGGAAATTTACCCACTGGTTGCTGAATCTATTATTTAACTTTAGGAAACGTTATGTATCTTGAAAAAATCAACCACATTTTTTCATGCCAAACCACCAAAAATGTGGTGTCAATTCCATATACATCATCTATATTCCCGAATGAACATCCCATCTTGAATGGTAGTTATCATGAAGAACTTTTTCCTGAAAAGCCTTAGGTATGACCATCTGATTTTTGAACCACAACACTAAACTACCATCCATCTTCCATCCCTCAATGGCATCCCCACCATTGAGTCCTAAACTCATTGAAATTTATTTTTTGATTCAGACATCTCTACCTCTTTAACCATCACTACCAAATCAATAACACACAAAATTGGAATGAAAACTGCAACATCACCTCAAACTTCACATTTCACATGCATGTTGGCCAAGATCGACATCAACTACCACTCATCATAAGCTTCTTTTTCCAAATGACTATTTGAGTTTATACTTATGCATCTGCCTCCAAATTTCCATTATATAGTATATACACCAAATTAAATTAAAACATTTAGATATACTCCATCCATATTCAATATCTCATATTCAAATCCATTTGTTATAAAACGTGTTTCAAGATATTATAATCCATAAACATAGAAAATTTGTCATTAAATTGGTAATGACATAAAATATTCAAATCATGAACTATGAAAACTAAATCCAAATTGTGTGTTGGTTAGTTATTCCCATGTACCATTAACTGTCTTAATCCATAAACAAATACATGATCTTCTATCTTGATAACACATCCTAAACCTGATCTCGATGCATCACAATACACCACGTACCCTTTTCCTGATTCTGGAAAATTCAAGATTATTACCGATTCAAGAGAAAATTTCATCTTTTGAAAAGATTTATAACATTCCTCATTCCATTGGAATGGAACATTCTTATTTTCGAAAGTATTCATTGTTTAATCTAGTCAGAAAAAAATCAAAAATATTGCATTAGTAATAACCAGATAGACCAAAAAAACTCTGAATCCCAAATAAATTATTTGGTGGTTACTAAGAGATAAAAACTGTATCTTTTTAGATCTAATACAACACCTATGTTAGAAATGACAGGACCAATTAAATGGAATTAATCTATCCAAAAATCACACTATGATAGTTTGGCATACAACTGATGACCCCTCAAGATTTCCAACATGTTATCCAAGTGTGGGTTATGCTCAACTGTTGACATTGAATACACCAATATGTGATCCACAAACACCACACAGAAAGAATCTAGATATTTTTGAAATATTCAATTATTCAACACCATAATGACTTCTAGTGCATTTATAAAACCATAGGTATTACCACATATTCATAATGGAAATATCTAATTTTGTTAGCTATCTTCAAAATATCTTCCTTTTGAACTTGTAATTGGTGATATACTGATCAAAATTATATCTTATAGAACCATTCATCTCACCTCAATTTATAAAATAGATAATCATTGCATGTAATTGGATATCAGTTCCTTATTGTAACATGGTTAAACATATCATAATCTATACACAACCTTAGAGTTCCATAATCCTTTTTCATAAACAAGACTGGCACTGCCCACAGAGACGTGATTTTCAAAATGAATCCTTTTCTTTCTAGATCTTCCAATATATCATTCGATGCATATAATTAAAATTTTTCCAGTTGATAAGATGGAAATAAGATAAGACTTTTCCCCTACTGAATATAATTCGTAAACTCCACTTTAATTATAGGTGGAAACCTAGAGAAATATTCATGAATCATATATGGAAACTAATCATCAATTTCTAGAAAACTACTATTATCAATCTCTTCCATTGATTCCAAAAAAAAATGATTCCAAATGGTAGAAGATTGTTCCAACTACTCATGAAAGAAAGTTCATTTCACCACCCATTACATTATTATCCCCTCAAAAAAGATAGTCGACACCATCCACTAACATAAAAACATTTCTTCTTATATATTATGGTCGTTTTGAGAATTGAACATCTTCAACCAATACATACCAAGGATTACATCTAGACTTCATTATCTATTATAGATAAGTCCCATTTTAGCTCAACTCCATCCAGAGTTGTAGGACATTCTTTACACACAAGGGCTTGACATTCTTATTGAAAAAGAGGGGTTTTAAATATTTATCAGAGAAGGAATCATCTCAATAGTAAAACATAGCAAGTCAAGATCATGAGAATCAATAAACTAATGGGAAGAAACATTATAAAACCATTCATTCATAAGATTATAATTCAAATGAACCATACCTCGCACCATATATGGTCTATAATAATCATCCATAGTAACATGTTAAACACTATATAATTTCTATATTGATGCACATTGTCTATGTTTCCCTATTGAGACCACCCATGATGAGGAGTCATGGTATTAATGGAATAAACATGGATAACTATGTTCTACTGATGAGAGGTATTTTGTTTCCTCATCCAATAAAATTATATGATGCATCAGACACATAAGAAGTGTCCTGAACACCTGAACTTAGAGCACCATGATAAGAGCACTGAAGAAGCCCCACCTAATTGAAATTATTTAATGCTATAGTTGGTGGTGTATAATATTTCTTCATGTGGTTGAATAAAACCCATTGAAAACAAACAAGATGGTTATTTGGTTTTGTAGGATAATTTACCTATCCAACTATGGAATTCTGATATATACTCCAACCTTGAAATATGTGTTACTCTTCTGATTCCTCTCAGAATTAGAGTTCCCACCATTTACTATAATTATCAACATAATTCCACCTCCCGTAGCTCTAGAGATGTCCATCTTGGACATTGTCACTCTGTTTACTTTCTCTGTATAATATGTAATACAAAGAACAATAATATTTGAGATAATATCGTACCTTAAACTTGATTGAATGTTTTGTTCCTTCAAGGACACACTAGCCGCAACCTTTGGTGAAAAGCATAAAAAATTCATGGATTTATCCATGTCTTCCATGAAAAAAAGATTTTCTTGCTTCAATATGAATAATTCAATTATTCATTGAATTATAAACATGTGAGGATAAATTGTTTTGGTAAAAAATTCCTCAAAATAGTCCCACGCAATGTCGTGGTCCAATTTAGATTGAATAACTAAATACCGCCACAACATGAGAGATCCTCTATCATATACATCACTAGATTTACATTCAGCACTTCTATGTTCCAAAAAAATTGAAGATACAATTCATCATACGATTCCACACATATACCTTTTCTAGTTCAGAATCACCTCGAAATATTGGTGGATTCTTCTACTAGATTTGAACGGAATGATCCACATGACATGTATCATCCCTCTTATTCCCACTACCCATGTACTAAAATGATTGGACAATACTCTAAACCAATTGTTGGTTCAGCTATGGCCCAGGTGAAACCACATTCTCAGTAGCTTCCTCCAATTGGTTTCTACGACACCTACTAGGTGCCATTTTCTATAACCAAGATAAACACCATAAGTCTCACTCTCTATCAAATGAAGGATTAATATTTTAAATTTTACCACATCATTATATCACTACAATGCTTTCCAAGACGAACATTTCATCATTAAACCATTTCTAAAAAATATAAATTATCAACTTCCTTTTAAAAAACAGACCATTTTCAAAATTCCACAAACATGGTCTTTTCAAATTATCTCTTTTTTAAAAAAGATCAACATTTTTCAAAAAAATCAAATTACTTAAAATCATATATCGTTACTAAAAATGAAATATACACTTTGAGGGGGAATTCATTTTTCTAATGAATATAATGTTGCCTCATTTGTTAAACCCATGAGAGAGAGATTTCAAATCCTATAAGTATCTCCAAAACTATTATATACCCAACTCCTTGGTAACATGAAGTTCAACATAAAATTTTTAGCCACATCCTTTTATGATTTAAATTTTATGTCCCAAAAATCCTACTCCTTTCTATGAACTCAAATCAAGTAATAGAACAAAATGAGTATCAACTCCAAGACCGAAAGAATCGAAGACCACTTGATAGGGAAAAACCAAACAAACTTATACCACTTGTTAGAAACCTATTCTTTTCATTATTTTGAGTCAATTAAGAAGTTATACTTGGCCTTATGAGATATACCCAAGGTTCTGAAGGATGGAAGTAATTTCCAAGTGATTCATTAATTGATGGGGAGATTTTCCTATTGAAAATAAAACCACCACCAAACATTCAATATCAAAATAAACCACTCTATGATGCATGATATAAATGAAATACAACTCAAGGAAACCATTGATATTAAAAATAATCTAAAACCAAGTACCATAGTGGAATACTACATTATCAAGTAGAAAACAAAAGAAAAAACTCAAAGACACAATTGATAACTACAAACATGATCTATGCTCTAAATCAACAATATAACAAGTATCACAACATAATACTAAAGATGTGTGATACCTTATCTTTTCCCATGCCCTAGTAAACAGAATCTGAAAAATCACCAACATTCCAATGCCAGGGTGAGTAATGATACTCAGTAGGTTTTCCCAAAATCACATCCCTACCCACACCACTAGGATAGAATGTGTTAGAAAAATTACGTCAAATAGTTTATATAAAACAATTTATAAAGTAGTTCATATCAAAATATAAACTACTGCTATAAACAATAAATTTTTAGAAAATAAAACAAGTTCCAAGGAACAAAAAAAATGCTTTTAAATCATTTATTGAATTCCATTTTGGAATAAATATTCCATTCTAAAAATAAATACATCCAACCAAGAATGGAAATATAGACCTCCCCATATTCATGAGTGGTGAGTCATCCTTTAACTAAGTCATCACTTAATGAACCATTATGATAGAGGAGATCCCAGAACATTATCCACCACACTAATTATGGGGGATACTTCTTATCCTTATCAATCTAGAATGCATATGAGCACAAATGATCATAATTTGAGAATCCAATGCCAATTAATCCTCTTCAACCAATTCAAGAAAAAGATCATTTTATTGAAAATCATTTAAAAAATAATTTAAATAAAACAATTGTTTTATTGAAATTTTTTAATGAAACTATTTACCATAATTTTAATAAATTAAAATTTTAAAATAAAAGCTTTAAAAGAAAGAAACCAAAGCACATGCACAACCAATTTCTTCAAGATCACCAAATATACAAACCATTACTTATGAGAAGTTAAAAGATTATTTGAACACAAATTTCACAAGAAAATACTTATAAATTTAATCAATTTGAATCTTATTCTTCATTATCTATATTGAGGAGTTGATAGTGAAGACACCAACCTTAGTAAACATGAAAAAATGGAAAATAGAATGAAAACATCCATAGAAACATGTTCAAAAATCCAAAAAACTGCCTTATATCTCTTATAAAATCAACAAAAAATCCAAATATAATCACATTTTTATAGAATATCTTAGATATATCCATAAATGATATATATATATATATAACCAATAGATATAGAGAATAATATCTAAAAAACACCAAGATCAACTATTAATGATCACTTACCTTGAGAATCTTGATTTAAAACACCATGTGATTCTTCCATATCACTTGTCATTCAATTTGGAAAGGTTCTCCATCATCTAAAAGTGAAAAATCGATTGATAGGTTCATTATGGGAAAAACGTAGCTTTAAAAGACAAAACTAATATAGATAAACATTTTTAGGATCTTGTTTTCTAGTCCCGCATGGTTTGGAAAACTATGTGCTAACAGTGCACCATCCACTACCACAAGGATGAACGTCACATGATTGGATTACACAGTTTCCAAAACATACACCAGCAATTCCAAATTCCATTATCTCAAGTATCACGGTATCTGCTAGGTTACTGCACTATTTAGAAAAATTATGCACCAAATGTGCACCATTGCGTTATCCCATGTTTCATTGTTCACAGTTTTTTGTATGTGTCACATGGTTTTCCAAAATCATTCACCAACCAGGATCATTAAAAAATTCCCCCAAAACAACTCAAAAGATCTCCAAACTCTACCATAATTCACCCATAAAAATTAATAACTTATAAATCATAAATAAAGAGTTACTTACATGAATCCATGTGAGATACAGTCCATATTTTATTTTTATAATTTTGGGTGTTTGTATTCAGTGATACCCATATACCATTCTTGATTCCATGAGAATTTATTGAATAACTTGTTACCATTATTGATGTTCACCATGTGTTGTTATATTTTGGAACAATATTATTGATTCAAGGATCATCAATCTATTGAAGGGACTATCATATACTCCAGAGGGTTTCTATAGCGTTTCATTGACTTATATTCATGCACAATTACATTGGTTTTTCTAGCCACATCATGACATGTTTTTTTTGTTTGAACTGTGTGCCAAATATTATTACATTTTATATGCAATATTATTATTTTATTACTCTAATTTTATTTATATATTATTTATATTATTTTTCTCAAGGATTTGATACTAAGGATATAGTCTTCCTACTAACTATGTTCATACCCTCACTGCTAGTCAATAGCCTCTTATGTGTGAGGAGGTGGGCAAGAGCTCTTATGGATATCTATCTTGGTCCTGGTGGTTCGTGTAGGGGTGTTCTAAAATGGAATCATATAACATTTTTCTTCTTCTCTTTTTGATAAACTATAGGCATGTAAGAATAGAGATAGGTTTTGTATGACATGCATAGAAGAGTTTACATGTTTCTGGCCACTAATATGTAACAAACCTTCACGTTAACATTAATGTGATTTATGTAACTATTTTATGGGACTTGGTCACATTATTTCATTTCTGATAAGAATATAGGATAAAATTTCATAGATATAAATGTGTGAGTGTGTGTTTGATAATAGTTATTTAATTTAATTCCTCGATGTGTTCTACTAATTTGGGATAGAAATATATTCTATGATAATAGATATATCTATATTTTCTATTTTGTTTATATATATCTAGGATGTAGTTAATTAATTTTACCTGAATATGATGTTATTTTTTGATTATATATGTTATTATGACTATCCTGTAGTAATGGAGAACTTGGTTGGTGATAAAAAGGGTATACCATAGTTTTTGGGTAGACTCCTAGGAGAACCTTGTGTGATCACATAAGATTATTAGGATTTTTCCTACGAACATTCTATTTTTTAAATTTTCCATTTTTTTACAAAAGATGTCATCCAAAAATAGATTGGGGGACAACTATCCATTATGGGAT
Organism: Viscum album; assembly: GCA_963277665.1. NCBI lineage: Eukaryota > Viridiplantae > Streptophyta > Magnoliopsida > Santalales > Viscaceae > Viscum > Viscum album. The sequence goes on along the minus strand of OY728142.1, from coordinate 1,432,895,509 downwards.
GAGATTCTCCCATTATAGAGGATCCCCCCATTCATCTACATGTTGTGATTGGAGGTGGTAGTGTAAAACTCTCCCGCACATACTATAGTGCTGTAGGCAGTGGGATAACCTCAATCTATATTCCTTCTTCTTGTTCGTACAAAGGGTGTAGGGGAACATGATTCCATGGTCAACTATTCCAGAGACTTAAAGGTATATCATCCAATAACCTTTTATGGAACTAAATGACCACATGATTTAATGAAATATATTTACATCATCAAGGTGTCATTGGCCAGGTTTAGACACTTGAGTAGTAGAAGGTGAATCTGGAACCATCCATACTATGATGACTCACCAGAAGGTGGTGGGTGTGATGGGATAAGCTAGATGCAAAAACCCGACTTGACTCACGTAATAAAATATAACTAGACCAGTTCCCAAAAGTCTTTAGAAACACCTACTCATACTCTAATGGATTTTAACTTGATGTGAGGGTCTAAGGTTGTATTGTTAGAGACTATACCCCATATTAGAGTCGTCAATAACTAAATAAACAACCCAATAACATCCAAAAAAACAAATTGAATTCAAAAGTAAAAAATATAAACAATGGCATAAGAAATTATTTGAATTGATGTCTAAAAAGAAATTTCATACCTAAAAAACACCCAATGGATTGGATACCTAAATGAGTAAAAATGAATTAAAATTGAAAAAAACAAGAACTGGTTGCTCAACCACACCGCCAAGCCACTCCTCAAACTCTATCTTTAAATCCACCCATTATACTCATATAAATAATGAAATACAAATCCTAGCCCTAATTATAATCATATGAGTACAATAAACATGTGTGAGCTCTTCCAGTAACCATGTATAGTGGCAGCCTAAGCATGGTGTGGATATAACTTAGCAGGACACAAGAAATTTTATATAAAGAAATAACATGTCTGCAAAAAAAGTTCGTAAAAATGAAGAATGGAAAAAAGAAAATAAATAAATAAAGGTATGTTTTGAAACATTTATTTATTAATTAACCTATTGTACCTCTAGTTCAAAAGTTACACCTATTCCAATCAAACCATTTTTTGGCCAACACCGGTCATCGGATCCCTAAACCATAGAGTGATACTATCATTATGTAAAAGAAAGGGGCTTTTATTTTCTAATTAAATATTGGTACCAAGGATCATCATTCTAAATACCAACACAATTCCAATTATTATTGATTATAAGGGAATCTATGCAACACTTAACCCTTGAACTAACAGTGTTGGTTCATGGAGTGTTAGTATGGAATCCCATTCATTCCTAATATTATCATTTTCTATAGAATATTTCCTGAAAATAACTAATATAGAATACTATAAATTCATGTAGTGAAATTCTATCACATAAACATATAGTATTATACCATTTACAAGAGTTCTAGTGTGATATCATTTCCATTCCCTCATTTACCATGGTCCCAATAGGACATTAACACAAAAACATGGCTAGAAATTCTAGTACATTTAATATCTAATAAAACAAAAATTGATAAGTCATTGAATAATGATAGAACCCACCCATATACATAATATTATCAACGACACCCCAGAAACATGGTTCATAATCTTTGACATCCAAAACAAGTCCAAACCATCATTTTCATTCAAATCCTTAAAAGATCCATTAACATGTGTTCATCAATGTGGAAACCAAAACATATCTATCGTCATTTTTTGTATTTCAATTAAAACTTCCTTTTTAAAACACATTTTGGGAAACACCTCATTTTAAAATTACAACCTATTCAAAATATATTTTCACCCATCAAAACCAATAAATGAAACAAAATCTAATGCACTTGATTATAACCCATTCAAAAGAATCATATACATTTCACAAAATCATTAAACATAAAAAAATCTATTTTACCCTCATGGAATGTCATAAAACATTAATTTGAAATATCTTACAATTATCCCATTAAATAAAGTATAAATCCAAACATAATACTTATAGGGTTGAGTTTGGGATCAATGTAATTCACTAATGATTTTCCAAATTACCATTCCCTAGAAGTTAGAGCACTCCAATGGTGGTTGTACCTTTGGTTTCATAATCACAAATGGAATCGATGGTATCAGTGGAGTCTGTAACAAATTTTTTGACATAAAAGTATTTTCTTAAGTCACTCACAATTAAATATAACTATCTTGCATACTATATTCCAATGAAAAATAAATGATCATTACTTTTAGAGAAGATCTTCAAATACACATTTCATTAGATGTGTTCACACTTTAACACCATGGGAAGGCAACTTCCCAAAGCGCATAGAGACTCACATCGCTAAATAAGTACCTAGATCAATCCATCATAGACAATAAATCTAACAATAAAATATGACTCTAATAAATTTTAAAACTACCCAACAAGTTATAATGAAGAACACCTACCATAAGATCATCTACACTAGATTTTTCTCCAAACACATACCAAACACTGACAGTATTCCCCTGACAACATTCTGATCCATATCTCTTATTGGAGACACCATTTATATGGTTAAATAAAATATAATTTAATGGGAATCATGAGAAAATTTACTATAATCTCATAACTTAATAATACAATGATATATGTTCTGTGGAAGTCATATTTGGATCTCTTTTGGGAAAGAAAACTAAAATACCCATGATGAATGGTAAATTACTCTATCCTCAAGTGTATCATACAGTAAAAAACATAAACTAGATAACCCTAAAATTTACGGGGATGTGAAGGGAAGAAGGGGGTTTTTTATGAAGGTAATTTTAAAAAAATCACAATGTTCTCTATAAACTCACCCAAAATCATGGGGTTGGAAAAAATGGGTTCTGAGATACCTGGTTTCTTGTGCGCCTAAAACAGGAGGTGGGGGAATGGTTAAATAAAATGAGGGGGAAATTTGGTCATTTCCCTTTTTTAATACTATTTTTATAAACTAAACGGCTTAGTCGCGTGGTTGGCCTACCCATACCCCATCCACGAGCCCCTCACTTCATCTACTATTCACACCTCATAGGGTTATGGAGCATGGTTTCAAATACCATAATGAAACCATACAATACATTTATAGTACATTTCAGACTCACACATGGTCACAAGGGATGTAATGCATGGTTTCGCAATCTGTGGGCCTCTGTAAATCAGGCCACAAGGTTGGGCTTCAAGGTTTGAACTAACCATATTCCAACCATATTTCATGTCCTATTTATATGGAACATTTCCTTAAGACTATGAGGATCACCTGAGTATGGATGGGACCTCTTGAGCCTTATTATACTTATAAAGAAGTCACTTTATGGAATTAAAATGATCAAAATTTTATTTTTAAACTCAGTCCATAATTCACCATATCCAGTATTTTTTTTAAATTTATTCTGATATTTTCAACTTATATGAACATTTGGTCTTATTTCCTCCCCACCTTAATACATCGCATCCCCGATAAGACCTACTAGACATCCAACTGAACAACCTAACCCACATCAGTGAAGAATACAAGCTTCAATTGTTTTTTTTCTACCTCTAAATACACGACATGCTTCAAAATATCTACTATAAAGATATAGTGATTACAACACAAGAATGTAATCCAACAATCGTATCTAGTAAAAATATCCATATGAATCTTACCCAATCCCAACTATCCCAATCCATGACCACGTAGCCATCTCATTCATCAACCAACCAATGTTACTCCCCACAAGAGGACCAAGCACAAAATGGATAACCGTTATACACAAAAATACCCACTATAGAAATTTCACATAAAAACTATCTAATATAATCCTAATGATGCTCGAAGATTGGTTCACAGGTACCAGACCCATAAAAAAATCATAACTCCATGTGAAAATTGGCACCCCATCTCAAGTATAGATTTTATGTTAGAAAAAATTCCCCTCCATCATCCATTCACAACATGATCATAGAGTCCATTCTATTAATGGACACACCTAGGGATCATAAAACTCCATTCATATGCCCAATTAATTGATCTTTGTAGTTCCCACCTAACTACATCCAATAACATTAAAAAACAAAAACTAACACACATCTTCCAGATGATTCTCCAAAATTCTTATATCTTGCTACTGATGCCCCACCCAAACTCGACCCAGATGTATTTATCCTAAAAGGCATCCTAATATTATACAAGAACACTCAATGAATATTCAACACAACGTCAAGTTAAATTCTTAATTTGAACCATCCACATTGCTTTTTCACTTTCTTGCAACACCATGAGCACCAAGGAACCCCTAAACCGGTCATACTTGGATGACCTATAGCTTAAACTAAAATCGAATACACTGCCCGGAATCTTCCTAATACCACCTATGAATTTACATATAGAATTATATAAGTAATAAAGTAGTACATAGTTCTATTATATCTTCTAGAATCAAAATTAAAAAAATTAACATCCCATAATGGGTCACACAACTACAAGACCCATCTAAGACAAGGGTCTCCCGCTCAAGATCATCATCAATCTCATCTCCATAATGGTATCCATGAAATCATGGTACCAAAAAAATATCATGATCAACAAGACATAAACCCCATCCATCACTAGGTACATGACTAGTGTGGCCCAAACCCATTCATTTATGAGGGAAAAATATAACAAGAACATAACACATATTCAAATTACCAATGAAGGTATCCAAACAAAATCACTAAGTTCATCTAATAATGAGAGTTTACACACTCAACCATCCACCGAAGCACATTCAAACACAAATATTTTCTAAAACCACAACTCAAGTGATCCAATGACCCAGATAATCCACCACCACCTATGTGTCACTCCTTACGAACCATGATCAATAGTTTATTGGTGTCTTGATCTGCCCAAAACCATAAATTCTAGAAATTTCAAATTTCTATCCACTATTAATGAACAACATGGGCTGCACAATCCCAAACGCAAATCAGAATAGTGAAACATTTCATATTACTTGATTACTAAACCAAATCTGGCTGACACCCTTGTCAAACATGTGGTTGTCACCAATTTGTGCCACTTTGATACCAACACACCTTCCAATTTCCCTTATGTCATCCAAAAGTCAAATTAAGGAACAAGGTTCTGCAAATTCGTAACTCAAAAAACTAAGAGGTACCCACACTATCATCTTCAAACCTCAAAGGGTTTCTTATTCTCCAAGCACCTCATGATCAATCCAAATCTCATACCTAGGAATCCCTGGAAGTACCCACTCCTTAATCAACCATAATCTATCCATTTTATAATTTACCTATCTACTGGTAACTTCCTTTATTTCCTAATAATATCTAAGTCACTACAAACGCAACTATCCAATAAATAAAATTATTCACCCCCCATGTTGTTCAGGACCATGACTAAAACACACTCCTCAATTTCCATGAGAAATTATGGATGCTAATTAGATTGAATAACAAAGGAAATAATTGTATTATCCAATAACACCAATCCATTGAGAAAAAAAATAGCCTCATGAGTTATGTCAAATCAAAACAAGGCTTATAAGACAATATTGACAGTTGACCATGTTCCATACATGTTACTTTCATACAACCCACTGGTCATATGACCTCTCTCTTAAGGGGTGCCTAAATACATCCCTATTCTAAAGCTCGTCATATAATACCATTGATGATTCCCACTACCACATATTAGCTTAAATTTAACTACTGTTTTATGGAAATCCCCATCAGAAGCATCATGTCACCGATGCTATAGTCTAACCCACAATATTAAACACCATGAGATGCCATTCCATCACAATGTGCATCTACTGATGCTATCAATATATATTTTAAATGACCTATACCTTAATAAATGAAATTACCTTTTTTAATGAATAATTTTTTATTATTAAATTTAGTTATAGAAAACACATGCACTGGTCTAGACATTATAAAATATTTATGATAAAATATTAAATATTAATAATTTATCTAATGTTATATAACATCATAATTTTATATAGATTGGTATCATTAGTATATATTAAGGGTTTTTATAGAATCAAATTGGTACAGCTAGATCAAGGGATTGACTCAACAAGTATGATCATACCTTATGAATCCGAATTATTAGAGGTTCCAATAGATATGGTGTCATCGGGCTATTACCAAGACCAATCCCAAGATAAAATTCAATAAATGAAGCATGAGAAAAAAATTATGGGATATGTTCAATATTATCAAGGGGAAAACAAAAAAAAAATATTCATTGAACCAAACTAATAATGTTCCACATTTCACATCTTACCCTTAGAGTGTACATTAGTGTAATAAAGGGTAACGTATCTAGGCCCCAATAGTTTGAATTTTTAAATAATCCTCATAATAAAATGATGATTATGATTAAACCTTGGGATTATTATTCTATATGAACAAATGAAAATTATAGTTTTGGAAATAATATGGTTTTAGACCTTTTTTATTAAATTCATGAATATTAAAATAAATATTATTTATTATGATATTATTATTTAATAAAGTATATTTATATTCAAATGATAATATAATATAATGAACTCTAATATAATCATCATAATGGTTTAGAAAATTATTATTATCATAAATACAATAATTTCAAACTAATTAAATTTTTTATTTAGATGTGTAAACTCCCATATTCATAGTATTATTTTGATAAATAAATATTATTTTATAAATTATAATACAAAAAATTTATAGTGGTTATTTTATAATAATTATAAAAAATAATAATATTTTTGGGAAAAAATTAAATATAGTATAAATTACAGTTTGTATTAGGGGATTATAATGGCCCAAAAGATATTGAAAAAGGTTTATAAATGGAATCAAGAATAATATATAATTATTCATTAGAATACTATTTTTATGTATTATGATCAATTTTATACTCCATTATTGATTTCTCAAAAACCTATATTGAATTTTGTTTTTTTTAAAATGAATTCATTATATACATGACCCAATTCCACATTACTAATGGTATTATTTTAATATGTTAAATTTATTCCTCTAAAAATATTTAAAAACAATCTTATTTGGTATAATCCATTTCAAAATACCCTATAATAGTTTTTAGATTTGGTTATTTTACCAATGATAGTACAATATTGATCATAATAAATTATTAATTAATTCCCTTATCTTCACTATAAGAAAAGTGCAAAGAAGTGGTGATTTTTTTTTATTTGGTGGTGGTTTAAACTACCTCTACCTGGTTATGATATGGTTTAAAAAACCAATACTAAATTATGTGTCAGCATCCAATACATGGAAGTTTCCTCCATTTAGCAGTGGTTTCTAGTAAGCATAGTAGAAAGTGTATTTAATAGAAGTTATTTTAGTTTTCATAATGGTTTCCAAGGGGACACAATAAGGATTTATTAGCAATTTTAACCACTAAGAAATCCCAAAACATTCCCTCCACAAAATCTCTACTAAACTGATTGAAAATTATACTAAATAATAGTGTGTCATAATTAAAGGTGGTTTTAACCACTAAATAAAAAACATCTTATAGCTGCAGTTTTAACATCTACCAATAAAAATATTTGATATATAGAAGTTGTTTAAACCTCTAATAAATGTTGATTTACAATAAAATGCTCGCTAGAGATTCTACATCCCCAGAAGTACCCTGAAAAAAAAAATTAAAACCAAGTGTATCACCTATCTATAGCACATAAAATCCCTATCATAAGAACATAAAATCAACCATATATAAACAAATATGGCATGACAAAACAAGTATATTAGTTTACATCCAATCTAAAATAGTTTTAGGTATGTGTCAAAAATAATACATCATAAAACCCTCTCATTCCATACTAGTCCAAGACATCAAAATTTACAATAATCACTGCGAGATGAAATCTACTCGTTACACACTCCATCTCCATCACCATCTCTATTTCCATATCTACTTCCTACTACCATCACCTATAAAAAACTATATTGAAAAATAAATTGTGTTTTATATTTATATTTAAACTTTAAACTAATAAATTAATGTTAACTAAATGATTTTGAAATTGTGTGATTTTCCTACACACAACCAATCATCGATGCGATTTCACCAAGGATAGATCAAGCCATCTTCTGATATAAATAAACCAATTCATTCAATGTCTACTTCCATACTATGACATCAACAATGGGAAAGGTGGGAAAATCCATATAAAGAGATTAATTTTGAAAATATTAGAATTTAATAACATAAGGACATTCAATTACAACATAATGTATTAAAATTACCATTATTTGTGAATCTAAAACATAAATATTCCACGATTAAGGAATTTATCTTCCATAATCATAAATAATTAGACGTTTAATCATATCTTACACTAGATAGCCCAGAATATGGCCAAATAATCCCACAGTGTTATCCATAGGGACCCCATAGTAGTCAAATGGGACAACTATCTTTATTCTTTTCAGATTCCAAACATCTGAACTTTTCAAAATTTTCTATGTAGTAACATTGATTCCATATTTTATAAAAAACAATTTGTAGTATAAAAAATAAAATATATTTATTAATATTAAAATTTGTACCTATAATAGTCACCCTCCAATATCCTCATGAAGAACCAGGAGTGGCCTATTTAGTCACTATTAAGGGTTGAATGGTATCAATATAACGCTTCCTTCTTGGAATTCTAGTCATTTAATCACATAAAAGCAACTTTAGAACATATATTTCAAAATATTCATGAAGAAAAAAAATATAAAAGAAAACAGATTCACAATATTGATAAATAATATATACATAACTAGGATAATTAGTGACTGCACAAATGACATAAGTGGTTGATAAAAGAATGGATGACTACACATACAATAATTTTCTCCTTCAATCAGGTCATTTTCCTACTCTATCATTACATCATCAACATCATCCACCCTTTCAAGACAAATATTTTCTATATCATTATGGGAAAATAAATACGATTGTTATTGTTGATTCGATTCAATGTCAATGGCCAAATCATCCACTCCATCCACCATATCATAAAAATATCATTATTTTACATGGGTTACTACACTCCACCCTTCATTCTTGACATATTCCACATAATATACCATTTCTGATTGTGATTATAATATATAAATATCAAGTAATTCATGATCACCAGCATCCCTCAAGAAAGATAAGCTCATAAAAGTAAATTATAAGGAATATCTTTTAACAGCCCTGATAAAATCGACATAATTGAATTTGAATAAAACCCAAAAATGACCATGGTAGTTTAGTTAGATAATATATGTCAATATTCCATAGTATCCCACATTAGTAAACATAAATATATCATTATTCTATGTTTTGAAACCCACTTTTCAATTGACTGTATGAAATTTAAAGCCATTCACATTGTATGCATTGAACTTTCTAGCCCATTTTAGAGGACATCGAGCAAGAAACTTCAAATATTCTAACAACTCATATCGAGTATAATTATTCATGATCTAAAAAATTAATATACTGTATTTTATTTACAAAATATATGTTTCAACATAGTATCTATATTGATTTTAATATTTATGATGTTACACGTCAATAAAACCATGCTACAAGCTATTTATTAACAAATTTTGTTAAATCATTATAATTTCGTTTTTGGACTCTCATTCCTTTGATTGTTTGAATTCACAACTCTTCAATAGATAGATATACAATTTCACTACTTAGTAGCACATATCTATGTGCCTGTGATAATTCCATTTCATTTAGTGTAACATTTGAGCTGCTCCCAACTGCTCAGCCTATAACATGAAATATTTTTTATTTCCCATGTTGTTGATATTGAGTCGATGTTTCATCAACACATCTAACTCGATTGAATCTAGTATCAATATCATCAAAGTATCAATAATAAAATTTAAGACACTCCTCTTCCATATAGCCTTCCAAAACAGAGCCTTTTGTTTTATCTTTATTTTATACATATGATTTTAAATACCCAAGATATCTGAAAATTAAAATAAAAAAACATAATTGTGTATTTAATTAAGTTACAAGAATTGTTTACTTAAATGGAAAACATATAAATAAAGTACATCTCAATTGGAATCATCCATCGATAATGTATGAGGGATCCTAATTTAGCATCCTTAAACAAATGCACAGTTAAATACATCATGACAATAAAAAACGACGGATGAAAGATCATATCCATTGCACAATGTTTCAATAAAAATATCTCATGAAGGTTTTCAGGCTCAAATGTTTGTATAGTTTTCTCACATATTTTTCTGAAGAATGTAGAAAATTGGAGTACAATATCTGTAACCTTTACAGGTAATAATGTATTCAATTCAAATGGTATAAAATTCTGTAATATAATATGTGAACCACAACTTTTCAATCCATGTAACCTATGTTTCATTAAGTTAACACACCTTGAGATGTTACTTGAATACCGATTAGATACCTTGACTTGTTTTAGAATTTTATCTACTCTATATTTATCTTTATTTATCATTGAAAAAAATTCAGAGCATAATTTATATTCTCATATGGCTAGATAACATGCTTTATATTCATTTGCTAAAATTCATTCCAAGCATTGAGATGATCCTTCTACTTTCCATGCTCATTAAGAAGTGTAAATATTAAATTTTCACAAAAAGACTTCTCAATATGCATCACATCAATATAATTTCTCCAAAAATTAACATTCCTATATAGATGTTTTAAGAATATACCATTTATCTTCTATTATTTCATTCTAGTTTCATATTATGATGCACTACAAATGCATTTCCCCTGATCGTTTAAATGATACACCTTCCCAAATTCTGTTTCAACATTTCCAAGTTGTGCCAATATTTCAGAACCTATTGATAACAACAGAGGTCATCTGTGATTAATAAAACCATTGAATTTTGACATTTTATACTGAAACCTATGATATGTATCAAGAAATTTTCAATGACATAGGAAGAACCATTTTATTTTGGGAGGTAGCCGTTTAAGATCAAAATCAAATTATAATATAGGACAATAAAAACCTGTGTAAGTGTTCCAACCGGCTAAATTCCAAAGTCCAATGAAGTAATTAATGGTATAAATCAGATAATCTTGCATTTTGAACATTTTTCTGCAATATGCATCATATGTATCAACACCATTGCTCCATAACATCTGTAATTATACAATTAATGCCTTTAAGTTTACATCAATATGATTTACATGAATTTTGTTTCCAAGAATAATTTTCAAAATGATAAAATATATTTGTTTCATACACATCCATGTAGGCATATTGTATGGGATCAAAACAACTGACTTAATGATATAAATAGTTCTGTATGTACCAAATGGGTTGAATTCATTGGTACCCAATCCCAATCCAGCATTACAAGGATTAGATGAGAAATTTGGATGCAATGTATCAAATGTCTTCCACAATTTTGAATCTCTTGGATGTCAAATTAACCATCATTGTTATCATATATAGAATTCCACTTCATGTGTTTGATAGTATTTTATGACATGAATATTATTTTCAATTTAGGATTTAATGAAAAGGAACACAAAATTTTTTCATGTGTGTTCCTTCTCTTCTTCTACATAGTATTATATTGATTTAGACTTACAACATCGCCCATCGACTTCTATCTAGAAGAATAATTTTTTTTTCAATTATCTCTGCTTTAGTCCTATCCCAAATAAATCATACAATAATTGGGACAGGGATGTATTTTTGTATAACTCAGATCATGTTTATTAACAAATTTTTTCATATCATAAAAAGACTCAGGAATATTTTCTTCAGGAAACTGATCACCCAAAAAATACAATATCATGGATATCATCTTATTTGTAGTTCCACATAGGAATTTGATAATATACAACTTCAATAAGAAATAATGTTTTGATAATTTCAAACATCCATTATAAAACTCTTGATTTCCACCATCAACTAAACCATGAATCACATGTGTCTGCTTAGTAAAGTTTTCTTTTACGTTATCCTCCCCTGAATCCAGAGGTGGATCCAATGATATTTTACAATATAGATTTGGTTGTCCTATAGTATCAAAAACATTAGTATTCAGGTTGATATTTGTAGGACCCTTAAATAGTTGTTCTGATATGTTTTTATGTTGATGTTTTTGTCTTCCAACACCAAATTCATCATTAATAAGGTTTTTTATTTCATTTTCAATTGTCAATGGAGTTGGGATCTCATTATTTCGACTGACATCAGATCTCAACGTTTCTATAACATTTTATTCTCCATGCCAAATCCAACACAAATATTGGACGTGTAATTTCTTCAATATCTAGTGTTCATAAAGAACATCTCTCTCAAACCATCTTCTAAGTATACATTTAAGACATGTACATATTATTATCCCCTAAACAGATCAATTGGAAATTGAAAATTCTTTAAACTCCTCTAAACCCTTAGCATACAGATGTGTGTTCCTCAGTAATGTAATCCCTCTTTTATTTAAATATATAACAATGTTTTTACCCATTATTAAAAAAAATTAAAACACATAACTATTAATAAATAAGAAAAAGAGATAAATGGAAGTAAAAATACCACAACCCCAGTAGTAATAAGAATAGTCATATATGTACTAGTGGGGATGTCACATAAAGATTCACTAACACATCTAGTGGTGGGGGACCTCATGAATAAATCACCTAAATTTTATAGTTTATCAACTTACTTTCTTTTAGTCATCATTAAATTTTATATATATGTAACTAGATGTTCTTGTACTAAATTTTTATTATTTAATACTAAATTTATCATAATATGATAACTTAATGCATAGTAAATTTTTCTTTGATGATATTACATGATTTAAGAATTACCTCTATAAATATAACTAGTCAAATATCATTAAACTAGGTTTAGTGATTAAATTTAAATATATTTAATAATATTTCTAGAAAATCATGTCTAAAACAATATATTTCCTAAATATCTTTAATTAGAATATACATGATTAAAAGAAATATCCATACTATTTGAGAGAAAATAATGTTAATGAAAAATTCAAAATAATTTCTCATGGTGATCAAAAAAATTCACCTAACCATACAAAAAAAATGGATATATTGCCTAATGTATATTTAATGATAATGTATTTTCAGGATGATTGTGTATTCCTATTCCAAAACTATACATAGTACTTTGTGATACAACAATACATGTGGTAAATAATTAATCATTTTAAAAAGGATAATTAAAATCCAAAACTTATATTTGTTAGGAAAATGGTGTGTAAAAGAGTTTCATTTTTCATTTAAAAACCATTAAGAAACCCATGATAAAAAATACATATTTAAATCCATTTTAAATAAATATATTCATTTAAGATATCATTGAAAAAAATATCAAAATATAATGTCAATAAATGATATTGAATTAATGAGTTTGTACCATATACCTATAAGGAATAAATCATATCAAAGAAGATACATTATTAAAAAATGTACCTCATAATAATCACACAAATATAATAAAGGAGTTCAAATGTGGAAATTCCACTGTAGATTAACAATCATGTGATTAGAGATACATAAAATCTACAAATTCCATGTTTTTAAGTTATACACCATTTGATAGTCCAATGTATATAAGTGATTCCATCAAAAAAAAAATATAACTTTGAATTTATATATTCAAATTTTACATCTAATATATATACAATATTATCAACTCAGAGCACACCTCCTTCCTCAATGAATGTCCATAGATTAAATTTAAATTTCATGGTAGATTATAGTTGGGGAGTGAGCATGTAAAATCCTAGAACAAATCTATACATTGTCATCATTCTACCACATATTCCCCTTGACCAATCAAAGTGGTGAGTGATATTTCAAGAAACATCAATCCCAATAATGATTCTCAATGTAATAAACTTGAATAATCAACATTCCATTAGATAAAAAGTTCCCATATATCTCCTCCCCAACAACCCTAAATGACCAAAACCCATATTTCAACCACCATTATCATTTTCACCAAAAACCATCCCTTATGGAAAATCATAAGAAAATGATTCATCAAGAATGTATCTAAATTATATAATTTAAATTACAAATTTCAAAATGGTCCTTTATGGAAAACCATGTTAGTAAAAAAATACATTATCAAAAAAATAAAATATTTCATTCAACCATTAAAATTATAAAACCAAATCAAAATCATTTCCTATAAAATTGATTTTAATTTTTTAAAAGGGCCTTTGAGGAAAGAATTTGAAAACACTATGAAATAACTTCAATGTTTTGAAATACCATATGATAAACCTTTCAAAAAAAATCATTGAATTTTTTTATTTAAATCATTCCAAATCACATTTAAATGAAACACACCATAAAGTATGTAGGATTAACATCATGGATAAACATAATTTCATTAAAAGTAAAATTTATATTTTGATAATGAAATCCACACAGGTTAGTGAAAAAACCGTCATCATTTCAAAACAAATGATTAAATCACTATACGAATGAATACATGATAAAAAAATTTAATTTAAAAATGGGTCATTTTTTGTTAAAATTGATAATTTATTCTTAACTAATCTCAAATGGAAGAAATCATAATTCTATCAATAAATTAATCAAAATATGAATAAATTAGCTAAGACACCCGCCACAAGACTAATATAATAATATATTAATGATTTAACACCAATGATGAAGAAGGATACTGTAGTTAAAATAGGAAGAGGGGGGCTAGCATTTGGGAAATGACCAGGGGAGAAGTGGTGGGGATGGTTCAAGGGATAAAGATATTGGTGGCTATGGATCAGGATTAGGGGCCACGGGGGTGCTAGTGAGGGGGTTCTGGGGGCTTTGGATTGAGAAGGGGGTGTCATTGGGGGAAGAAGGTGTCAGCAGTCCGAGGCTAGGATCTAGTCCCAGTAGGTGAAGGGGGCATCAGTGGCTTGGGATCGGACAGACGGTGAGGGGTTAGGGTTTATGGGGCTTGGGTGGGGGTTCAAGGTTCGAGTGGGGTGAGATGGTATCATGGGGTAGAAGGGTAGTGTTTTAAAAAAATATAAATGTTTTAGTGGTGGTTTTTAGAAAACCTTGAAAAAAATATTTTAAAAAATATAGCGGTGGTTTTATAAACCACTTATAAAAATCCACCATGAATTTCTAATTTTAATGTATTGTTTTTTTATAAATACTCACACAACCACCCACTCTTATTAACTCAAAACCCCTTGATAATGAATTTATTATCCCAATATATCTCTAAATTCTGACCAAGGAATTCCTAATATCTTAAGAAGTACCTCCCATGATTTTAGAAGTTTTTTCTCATCGTTTGGGATCCTTATATCATTAAATTAATTTCCAGTACATTATTTCAACTATGACTTTTTACTTCTAATTTTTCTCATTATAATTTGAATTTACACATCCATTTTATGTAATGTTTTTATCTCATGAGATACCATATATTTTTCATGGGAGGTTACCCAAATCATACTAAATTATGATTTCTTATCAGTTATCCATGACATATGCTTATGATTTCATATATTATGTCGTTTTTATATTGCTATGTTTCATTGATGTTATCATATTATATCATGTTTTGATGTTCATGTTTTTTATTCTCACCCCTTTTATGTCATCATGATATTCTTCTTGACACATTTTTTTTCATGCATCACGTTTTTAATTAATTATTCACTTGTTTTGATTTATAGATCACCCTTTCTTATTCATGTCCCCGAGTATTCAAGTTTAGTATTAGGAGATCCATGAAATATAAGGGAATGTTTTGGTGTTTTTAAATATTTTTGTTGTACCCATGGATAATGTTATTATTCTATGTATCAAATTAAAAATAGATATTATGCCTCATGATCTATTGGTATTTTATAATGTGAATCTTTATAGAATAAAAAATAAATTAAGGTGTATTAAAGATATGGTTTTTCTTAGTACTAAAAAACCATTTCAATAAGACTAAGAACATAAAAGATTCTTCCCTTATAAAACTATTTTTCTACCAAGGTCCTAGCACTCAATGTTCTCCATTGATAAATGGTATTCAAGGAACAATTATATCTTCATAGTACACTTAGTCGAACCTCACATACACTGATCTCAAAACACGGAGAACCTACTCATAATTTCCATCACTAATAAAAAACATAAACCATGGTCCAACACCTCTCATAGGTTTCCCTCTAATGAAAACCTAGCGTCAACCAACTATGACATGAGCCATTTATATGTTATTTAGGTCTCCCACCTAGTCCAAAGTATATGTATCATACTAAGTCACTATGTCCAAACACCTAGGTCTTGGATAACATGTAGATGGTTCTAGTTAATGAGGCATTAATAACACTCCCATCCCAATGTCTCACAACAATGACATACCAAAAATAACCAACTATAGGGTCTCACTTATGACACAAGTCATATGCGAAACAAAATTCCCCCATCTAGGGAACCTATCCTCTATGAGAATCTACACAAAATACCACTCCCTTTTGTAATAGGATACATATAATAATATATGTACAAAAAAGTGTTATATACTCAAGACTCAAGAAGATAAGAGGTACCCACACATGTCCCCAACCTGGAGTCCCAATAGGTATGACACACCTAGTGTGTGAAAAACAATAGGTTTATTTAAGTAGAATTTAAAACCAATATATGTGTAAAGAATACCTATAGGTTCCTATAGGTCACATTAGCGACTGAACTGTTGAAACAAAAACCCATAATTGGTCCAATATCCATGAGACTACTCCATGATTACCAACTATTGATACTACACCCATTGCATATGTGTACTGCAACATCATTATCGTCATTTATAATCTCACTATACTTCCACATGACCTTCCATTAGAATAATATCCATATATAAGTTATCCTTTTTTATTATAATTTCCCCAAGTAAATATATCAATAAATGTTCTATTAGGAGTTGTAAACACATAAAAAAATCAATCCTTAGTCATCATAAAAATAATATACTAGGCAACCGATAACTTGTGGATCATAGTTGACTATCAAGTATAATAATATGCCTTTTTATACTAGTAGAATAGATTCTAAACTGATTCATTATCCTATTTCCAACTATCCATGAGAAATAAATCCATCATTAATAAAAACATATTAACCACATTAGTGTCACCCATTGGTAAATTCATACTGTATTGTAACATATAATACAAGGAATATCAATCCTAGATCACGGTTACATGTACTTATTAATAGAACATGTATTCTCAATTTAGTAGACCAATAATTATTACAGGATCTATAAGATTCATATGCATCCATACTAACAGATCCAAAAACAGAAAGATAATGAAATGGATTTTCACTAGTAACACTTTGTGACATCCAAAAAAGAACTCACTCTATAGATAGTAACCAGAATGGTTCACCACTAGATCATAAGTGAATATTCATGTATGCTAGATGATATAGATAAGCAGTAGTGGTCGAAGGTCATATTAAGAGGAGGCTATATCCCCATATAAATGTTTTCAATCTCACACTAAATTAATGAAAAAAATAGTACAAAATTTTCTGAATGAATAATAAATAATTATAAACAAGTTTATAAGAAATTTAATATTTTCCAAACTTCCATGACATACATACAATTGAATACCCCTATTATGGATACATAGATGGGTATAAATAGAATATAAAAAAAATATAATAGCCCAAGAAGATCAATAAAACCTATAAGACACTCCTCAAATCCATTCTCAAAACCACACAATCTTCTCAGCTCAATCATGGAAAAAAATTGGCCTCAGTCAAAACCTATACATGCAAAAATACACATGAGAGCTACTTGGGTACCCAGGTTTAGTGGTGGAATAAGAAGGGTATGAGTAACACTTAGTAGGAAACCATCAATGGTGACTAAATAAATAACTAGACTGATAAATGGTGTCCATAGTTGAAAAATCAATGAAAATATAATACATAAAGAAATGTATGTTTTAAAAAACTCATTTATTAATTATGTTATTGGAAATTAGGTTATAATGTGGTACCCAGGGAAACCAAAAGTGCTTTATCCAACACAGGTCATCTGATACATAAACTATAATTTGATACATTATATAATTAAATTAATGGGGCATTAATTAAACATTTAAATCTTGGTACCAAGGTGAATCTGTCCAAAAACCCAAACCCTTTCATGTGATATTTATTCTAAGGGAATCCATAAATAACTCAACCCATCCATTAATAAGATTATTGTTTGGAGAGTCAGATCGGCATACCCACAATGAAAAATACTATTGATTCATAGAGAATCAGTCTGAAACTAAAGTCATAGCATATATTATCAGTGCCCAGAGCATTAGTCCAAAAACTAAACTATATAGTATACTAAAAATTCTTTAAGATAAATTCATGCACCTCAAACACTCCATAATTTCCCAATGTGCAAATCGACATTTAACACTAACAGATGGATCGGAATGAAAATCCATTTCACATATCATAAAAATCCAATTCAACAGTATTTTGTTATCGATGAAATTACTCATTCTAATTAATATTTTTAAATACTCCCTTTAAACATGAGCCTTCCTATTTGACATCCAAAACAAGTCTAAAACATCATTTTCATTCAAAACCATAAATGACCCATTAATAGATTTTTTTAAAATGGGAAACCACACATTATTTTTAAATCATCATTTGAAATTAAATTAAAACCCAATTTAAAAAAATAGTGGTCAACACATCATTGTAAAATAATAACCAGTTAAAAGAATCATTTTCACCCATAGAAATAGAAAACTGAATCAAAATCCAGAAATAATGATTATAACACTTTGAAAAGACTCATTGGAATTTAAAATTTTTTTTGCACATTATAAAATTCCATTTTTCTCTCATTGAATATAATAAAATTATTATTCCAAAGTTATACTATTTAACCATTTAATCAAACTTTCAAGATAATAATAATACATACTAGGTTAATCATTACAGCCACTTAATTAACTCTTGTTTTCCTACTTTAACATTCTTTTGAAGTTGGCACGCCCCATTGGTGGTCGTACTTTTATTATTATAATGACCATAATTGATTGTATTTGTGGAGGGTCTACAACATAAATTAATGTCTAAAACTATTTTCAAAAATAATTAATGAAAATGAACTGAAAATGATGTTATAACATATAGCATATATTCAAGAAAAGTAAACTATTGAGACTATGGGAAATACCGCTTAGACAACCTACCACATTAGAAAATTTTACACCATAACACCAAGGGACTATAACATTACAAGGTCATCTAAGACTCACATCACCGACTAGGTACCAATATCATGCCATAAATACTCAAAAAATAAATTTTAAACAACAACTATAATTAATTTAACAAACAACCCAACTTGTCATCCCAAATAAATTTACTAGAATATATCTATGTAAAATAACCAAGTGCAATTACATATCAAATGCTTATGGTGAACTCACAAATGCAGTTCATGAAAAATCGCTAATTGGTGAAACCATTTCCATGGTTAACAAATAAAATTGTTTTAAATCCATTTAAAATTAACTATGATCACATACCTTAAATAAATGTTGGGGAATAAATTGATGAAGTCATTTTTAGATCACATTTATGAAAGATTACCAGAAACCCCTTGATGATCAGATGATTCCACCATACTCTGGTGGAACTACCAACAAAAAATAAATAATGGAACACGAAAATTAGATTTCATTAATATAGATATTAGGAGAGGTTATGAAAGCGTTGTGATAAATTCTAAACAACCAATTTTTTCCATTAAAACACCCCAAATCAAGGTTTTGGATTAGGAGTAAGCGGTTGGCATAAACTGTGGTCTATTCATTCCTAAAGGTGGAGTAAGGGATGGAAATTTATAAAACCATTGAGGGTAAATTCAAAACATTTACCCCTTTTATGATGTTAAGGGTATCCTCACCATTTGGTAACATGCTTGGCTAAATTATGCAATAACCATGTGCCTACCAAAGCTTCCACACTTCCCAAATTGCATGGTTATAGCACATGGTTTCATAGACCATACACCAACCATGTTAACTTTTTATTCCATAGTAGAACTTTTATAATATTTAAGGACCTACCATGCAGTTTTAATAACCATGAATCATTGAAAATTAGTCCACATTGTTGGGGTGGAAGGTTTGCACGAACCTTGTGATATGTACTGGCATTGTCCTTCTAACCTGATACTTAGCCTAAATCCCGTAATGTTTACCCAAGAACCTAAGGTACATATTTATCCTCAAAATACACCTAAATAAATCACATTTAAGAAATAAAACTCTTGAAATTCTATTTTTAATATTGATTTATATTTTAACCCATTCAATAATGATAATATTCAAATTTCTTAAGAAATTTATTACTTGTATGGAAATGAGGTCTTCCACTGGTAGGCATAAAGGTATCACCTAATATAAATTCAATTAAATATATTTCATGGAATTCAATTCTAATACCGTGAAACTATATTGAGTGGAGGAGTTCATAGAGCTGTAGTAGGGCCTCATTACTATATCGACATACAACGGTAATTTCCCCAAACTACTAATATTTTCTCCTCCCTAATACACCAACGAGCCATAAATGGCTTGGATGTTCAAGATATCTCAACCTACCAAAATCATAAAATAGGATATCACCTTCAACTTATCAATATACCATATGGTTATATAGAAGGCATTGACTATTGATAAATTCTTGGAAGGGGATCAACTAGTTTGTCTTCTTTCACCCATTAGTACATAAGTGGGTGTACCTCTTACTGCTATGATTAGTGTCTCATCTATTAATAGAAAGATAAATACAGAGGAATAACATTAGTATTGTTGTAAGACATTATACCAAAGTTTTTAATCTTTAATTCTATTGGGAGTATTTCCATACTTCTTTAATTATGAGAAGGTTAGAAATTTTAACATGTTCTATACAACCCCTCAATACCAGTGTTTAAAGTATGGAAAAATAGAGTATATACAACAGTTTTCCTTAAGATTTTGAGGTCAGGGTATAGTAGGGGTTCATGAAAGAATCTCTCTATAGCCCAAGTATCCTACCAGGGATCTTAGCAGCAAGCTCAGATGATAAAGAATAAAAAATTTCATGCATCTCAAGGACATGGTTGGGGAGTTGAGTAAAGCTGAGAATATATAGTGGATAAGACTCAAAATTATGGTGGAGAGGTACTATAATATATTTAAAGTAAATTCTTGATCACTTATACATTTTATAATTCCTTTTTGCACTAGTTTTTAATATTACGTTATATCTGCCAAAATTATTATTGGGATTGGCAGACCAGTTATGTTATCTTATAATATTATTTCCCTAGATACATTAGTGGACCCTGATAAATGATTTTTCTTTTTTACTATAATAATTTATGTTTTTGGACATATATAAGACTTCATTATTGTTTATATGATGTTTTTCTATGTGATTCATTTCATGGAGTGGTTGGAAATCATTCAATCCCACATCAGTTTCTAATGGATGGGGGTGTCGCTTACATATCCCAATTGAGAGAGGTGTTTGATGACTATAGAATCAGTGTTGATATCTAGTAGAGTTGGTCCAGACATGATTCTACTTAGGATGGTCATGGTATAGATTTTATTATGTTATATTTCCATGGAATTGGTGGTATCCCCATCATCTTTTCCCCCAGTTTTGTATCTCTCTCAGGATAATTCTCAAGATGATTTCACATGAAATGCCACTTATAGATGAGTTTTCTTCAAGATATAACTCATTTTTGGTGAAGATCCCATTCGGATACCCTCATAACGTATAGTTCCAGATGAGTTGAAGGAGATCAAAGTTATACTCATGGACATGGAACATGAAAGATTTATTTGGAACAATACATCAGTGTGGGGTGCACCAATTTAGTTCACTATGAAGGAAAAAATTTATTCAAATATATATATATTATTATAAGATAAATTAAATGATGCCAAATAATTAATATTATTTTCCCATGATTAAAAATAAATTTAATCAATTATGGGGTTTCCGGTGATTTTCCAAGATATTTCTTGGATCATCGTATCATCAGTTTCTTGTTAGAGAGTAATAAATCCAAAATATGGTATTTTAGAGTATTTATGGGATATAAAAGTACATTGTGATTTCATATAGACCAATTAATGCACAACAAGTGGTCACATATCTCATGAATAATATCATCCACCAATATTATGACTTATATATCAATGTTTTTAATGATGATTTTATCATTTACTCACCAACCCTTGAGAATAATGCAAGACATCTCAAGATAGTATTGAGTATACCTCAAAAACACTAGATTTATGTAAATTTTATTATGTGCCACTTTTGGATTTGTACGTTAGATTCTTTGGGAATATGGTTCCTAATAATTATATATCATTGGGCCTATTTAATATTTAAGTAGTGATTTCAGAGAAACATCTTTAAATAATGTTATAATATTGTATATTTGTAGATTTTTTGGGATTATATTGGAGTTTTAACTAACAATTATCCTATTAATTAGTATCCATAATTTTTCAAAAGAAAAATGGGGTGCCATTTTAGTGATTGGATCAGAGTGAACTAAAATTTGTTATGTTAAAGATGTCGTTGAATATATCTCTAGAATTTGTTCATAATATTCGTAAGATATAATATTTCATATATTGTGTTTCATCAAGAATTGGTTTGGGGGATTTACTAATGTATATGGAGTGAGGAGTAGCTTAAAAGTTACGTCATCTATGACCACATGAGTGGAAATATCCTACCCAATACATATAATTCGAATATATGGTCAATGAATATATGTGTTGGTGAAACTATATATTTTGTGACTGGTTTATTTTCCTACATGAAAAAATAGAAAGTTCTATATCTTCACATACCGAGAAATCAATTTGTGGTAGAGGCACTGGGTTGAGTATTTATAGATAGTCAATATAGAGATGACATATACAACATGTAATGAAAATATAGTTATAGATTCACTATGATGGACAATGTGGTTTGTTTGGAATCATGGTGAATAACATATATATGAATATTGGAGCCATTATTGGTTGAATATTCTCCATTATATTAGGTAAAGGATAGTCATAAATTTATCCTAGAGTGTGTTCTAATGCAGGAACAATTAGCAGGTGGTAACCTGATACATGGGTGGTCATTGGATAGAGATGATGTGATCCATATACTTGGTAGAATTTTAGTCTCAACATGATTTTGGGAATATCTTATGTGATTCTATCATACCACTAATTAAGTGATGCATCCTAGAGTGAAAAATATGTATCATGACATTAGGTAGTAGTTATAGTATCCATAGATGAATAGAGACATTGAAGTATTTTCATATTGATCCATTACATGGTAGATGATAATGGTCAAGCTCCATAATCTTGGTGGCTTACTCCATCCACTTCATATACCCATGTGAATGTAGGAGGATTTCAATATAGTCTTTATGATAAGGTTACCCAGAACCAAAGAGGAGTCATGACATAGTTTCGGAGATTTTACAACATCAAACATAATTTTATCATTTTTTATAAATCTATGTGACTCAATAGGTGGATGAGGTGATAGATTGATATTTATATGATATAGTACACTTTTATGGAGTTTTGTTGAGGATTTTATATGATAGATACATGTTTTTGTAGTTTTTAATTTATTAGGGCTTGAAGAAGGCCTTAGGGACTTACCTGATATTGAGCACAATGTAAAATCCTCTTAAAAAGAGAACATTTAATAAATGATTCTTATAATAGGGGGGTATACTTCTAGTTTTCACCCTAGACTTTTACAGAGCATGGGATTAACACATATCCATGGCTGACTATAAATACAATAACAGTTACCAGTATTCGATTTATAGGGTTCCTTATGAGGATCTCTATTATATAAAAACATTTAACCAACTTTTTTGGAAGGATGTGGGTGAATGAGAGTTTATGGGCCCCAATATGTTAGAGAATAACATAGAGAAATTGATGCTAGTTTAGAGTAGGTTGGTCATAACATAGATAATATAGAGATATTATGCTTATTTTAGGAATAAACCTTTGTATTTCATTGTTGTAAGTTGAGGTTTTTTAGAGTGAATCCTTGGTTAGGCTACTGAAATTTGAGGAATCAATGGGAGATATCTCTACACTATGTTGGAACCTTTTAAATCATCGATCTAATTTGGAATGTGCCATGAAATTTGGATATTTCTTCTCACTAGTGAGTTATGCATGATCTATTTCACATGTCTCATATTTAGTGGTACACGCAAGATCCCTCGCATGTCATCAATTATGAGGATATTTAGAAAGATCCTATCACATCATATATGGATCTTCTAGTGTGGATTATTTTTTAGAGAGAGAAAGTAAAACTATTGAATATGTTACCACTTTTCTAGATCATGCAGAATCAAGAATGAATCAATGAGGAGAGTTCGGAGTGGGAGGTAGATATTTAGGCATGGTGTCCTGAATTATTTTGAGAAGGAATCATAGATATGTTGTTGGGTATGATTAGTATTTAGAGGGAGAGATTGTAATGGAACTGATTTTTGTTTCATTTACTTGAAGATATTATTTCAATCATTTCCATTGGGATCTAGGATGATTCATTATTTGGTTAATATTAGTGATATATTAGTATCTTGAGGATGTATAATACTTGTTATTAGTGATTCCACTATCCTAAAAGGCCAAACAAAATGCATGTGATGCTGGCCGTTTTTTTAATGTCTTGTATATAGGTAAAATGGTCAAGGAAGAAATTTCGTATCCATTCAGTGGAGCATGATAAGGGATACTATTGATCATGGTCTTGGTGACCTCACCGTGCCCATCTTTTAAGACACAGTGATGGTAATAAAACATTCTTTTTGGGGACATACAAGAGGGAAAGACATTATTATCTGCATGTTCAAAGTCACTACGGTCATGGATAGGTCAGGGCACAGGGAGTGGTGATAGTCATTATTTAGTTAGAAATAGTTGAAATGATCAAAGTTCTTATTGGATATCTAATGTGTAAATTTTGAAAACATGAAAAACATAAAGAGAGATCTTAAATGCATTTTAAATTTATTATTTTCCATTATTATTCGATGGATTCATACTCTTTATGGGTTCCTCATTTTTTCAATGAAACTATTGATACATGAAAGAAATGGTCTTGGACTTGTTCATTATTTATTTGATCTTCATTTCCTTCCCTATTTGATTCAATCCTACCATTCATTTTTTTAGACCTCGGTTCATCATCCCTTATTAGTGCATTCAATTCGAGAGTGTTGATGAAGAATTATGGTAGGTCATCTATGTTTAGAAAAAATTATCTTAATCATCCTTGTTCTGTTAAGGAGTAATTATGTAAAGGAATAGAATTGGTTTCATGGTTTAGTATAATTAAGTGATTTTAGATTTTGTATATGAAAACATTTTCTAAGGATCATTGTAATTCTATGATACCATAGTGGGGTTTCTCTCAGTGGATCTATCATTTTGTCACTACCCTTGAACGATATTTCCTCTTCATCAATCGGACTTGAATACCACCATTGAAGGTGATTTTTATTGTAAATGTGATTTTTCTACCATTTTCTTATTCCTTATTTATATATTCTCTATAATCCAAGTTATTTTATATAGAATCAGTTTTATGAGTTCTTGGCGGGAATTCTTGTTCCAGTTGGTTTGAGAATGTGGTTGAGGTGATGAAACTATTAACTAACATTGATGTTATCATTGAAGACCTTATGTTATGATATTCCTTTCCATTTTAGGCCCTTGTATACTATTGTTTCATTGATTCTTGATCGGTTTTAATAGCTTGTTTCCCATATTTGATTTTGTTTTCTTATGGGAGTGTGCATCCTATAATACCTATATATGATTCTTGATTCCCAGATTATATCTAGAATTGATTTTTACCATGGTTTATTCTAATCATGTGTTGTTAAATTTTACACTTATATGATCATGATGATATATTATACTTGTATTATTATACTCTTAAATGTTATTTTTTTTATAATATCAGTGAATGTTTTGTTCATGGTATTCATAACAGGTGGATCGTCATGGTATGGTGACCCCTTATAGGGGGAGTTCACATGGCATGCAATGGTGATGATGGAGGAAATATACAAAGGGTAAGAGAACCGTATCCATTTCATCTAGACAATACTCAATTCTTTGAGGATACTGATTAATGTGATAGATTTCAATTCCTTTAAGATATAGAGTATATATTCGCTAGGTTGCCTTGTGACTGGACCCGAGACTCTATACCATCATGATCTTCTGTATCAAGTCACCATCCTTATGGAAGGTTATTAATCAATTTATAAATCTCGATCAATCTTTTGGTGTATATTTATGGCATTTTGTCTACAGATCATGGTTCATTAGTTATCCCATTGGGGTTTGACATATTTTTATTTCTAATTTTCTGTGCCTATTTAATCATAATATAAAATAGTTATAAAAGTTCACAATTGTTAAAGATTCATTAGTTGTGTTTGACTATGTTTTCTTACTCACACCATTCATAGGAAACTCATTGTACCTATAAACATAATTTATAGTGATCTAAGAAAAGGAAAGGGGCCCATTGTTGATGGCTAAGAAGAAGGGAATGGATATCATGACATGACCAGGACATAGTCCAAAGTATTTCCACATAGTTTTATTTATTTATCTTATTACACTATTAATTTTATCTGTCTACAGACATTGAGAAATAGTTTATTTAAATGATGTCTTCACTTACAGCCTTTATTATATTTTATGTCTTACTCTTCACTTTAATTAATCTAAATTTTTTTAAGTTATATTTATATTATTAGTTTACAGATATGATAATGATGGTATAATATCCGTAATAATGGTGTTATAACCCTCATGGGTAGTTGGAATCTTGTTGTGTAATGGGAGGAATTCATGATGTATTTTTTATATTAATATATGAATCAGTGGTTGATGTTAGGGATTTACAAATTGGTGCCTGGTTTTTTGTATCAAATACATAAATATAAATATTATGTTTTTATCACCAGATTCGGGAATGTGGCTATGTGGATATTATAGTAAGTATCAAAGAATGTATTATATAATATTGGTGATTATTATGTGTTCATGTGATGTTAACTTAATAACTATATATACTATTGTGGGTATATATGTGTAATGGTTATCACAAGTTCAATGGAAAAAAATTCAATTTTTAAGGTCATCAATGATAATACATTATGTTGATTTAAACCATTTTTTGGGTTTTATGAGGATATTATATTAAGGAAATTATGGCCTATTGAACGTGGCGTTAACTATGATTATTGAAATATTAAATTTTTAAAAGATAATTTTATTAGTGATATTTAGGATAAATCTGTGTATATAATTTCATGTTAGTATCAAACGTTGGTTCTTGTTATCTTTTAATAGTTCACCACATTATATGATTTTGTAGTGATTCATGTTAATTCAGGAAAAAAATATATTCATGATTTTCATAATTTAGATATTTATGGAATCATATAAGTTAATCCTTTGGTGTTATTGTTGATTTATTGGAGATTAATTTTTTAATATTCATATTAATGTTTATTTTGGTGTTATCTTATAATTTATTAACTATTTTGGTTTTATTGTAGAATAAAAGAATATTTTTCATCCCTCAATATATTCCTCAGGTTGAATTAGAGGTTTACTATAGTTCTTCAGACATTAAATATTCAAACTCATTATTGGTAGTAAAATATGAGAAAAAGGTTGAAATTTATCGAAACAAACAACCAAAGGATGTAATTATGATTATGGATGTTAGGAAAATAATGAAATAATATTTCATTATGATGTTAGTATATATTGTATGATAATTAATCAAATAATGAAAAAGGATCTTGAAATAAAAAAATTTAGCTATTATATTCATTTTTTGTTTATTTATTGTCTTTTTACACCTATTTGATCTATAGTTTTATTTCCATTGACCTTCTTATTATCATTCACTTAGTTTTGGTCAATGTTCACTATCAGTCTCTATCATTATTTTGAAATTATTTTTCTAATTTATGCCAATATGTTCACTTCCAAATAATGATATCCTTTTTGTGAAACTATTTATGTATTATTCCATATGACTGTAATATTTTCATTTCTGTCTTTTCCAAAGACAGTTTTATTAACACTTTATACGATGCAAGTTTTCATGAAATGAATTATCAAATACTAAACCCCTAAATTACTAAGACTAAGATAATTTTTTACCTAGTTCAAAAATGGGGAGAATTTAATTCCCTGAAATTTTAAGAGAACGTTACATTTAATGTTTTACACAATCAGAACGCTGAGCTTCAACAGCTCTAAAATATTATTATTTAAATATGACGGTAATGACATAGCTATTGAATTGAAAGATAGAAATTGGATTAACTTCATTAAAAATTATATATATATATTATTTAAAACAAATGTACTCAATACATATTATTGAATTGACACT
Organism: Viscum album; assembly: GCA_963277665.1. NCBI lineage: Eukaryota > Viridiplantae > Streptophyta > Magnoliopsida > Santalales > Viscaceae > Viscum > Viscum album. Next base: position 1,432,866,948 of record OY728142.1, on the reverse strand, counting down.
CAATTTTTTTAAAGATGTTTTATTCTTCAAAAATATGTTTTCTTAAAAATGGATTTTATTTTTTTATGAGAGAATATTTTAATTAGTTTCTATAATACTTTTAAACTTTATTTGATAAAAATTATATAATTTTTGAATCATAATATCAATAATTTTTATAGGATTAAATTTTTGAACTTTTTTTAAATTATTAATTTTTTTATTAATTATGAAAAAAAAATTATTTAAAAAATTCTTTTCCATTAAAGTATTTAAAATGTTTCAATTTTTTAATTTGTTTTAAATTTTCATTTGGTATTATTATTTTAAATAAACAAATTAATGTCGTTGTAATCAATATTATTTTTAATTTTGATATAAAAAAATTTTAATACATAAAATGCATTTTTATGGAAAATCATTTTTCATCTCGTTTTGATGGATTATTTTAAAAATAATTTCTAAAACATATAGGGATTTAATTTCATAAAATTTAGCCCAAATTTTTAATTATTATTTTCACTTTTTTTAAATTTCTTGACTTTATTTTTTGTCAAAATGAATTGTAACCCTGTAAAAGTTTTGTGGCCATGGTAAGGGTTAAACAAGTAGAACATTATTAAAAATATAAAATAAGGATTAAAATCATCCAAAAAATTATTATACTTAATTGGATGAGTTTAATTCCTAAAAATTATTCATATATTCTAAAATATAAAGATTTTCTGCCCTTTAGTTTTTATAAAGACATTTATACTATTTTATGTAAAGGAATGTTTCAAAATGTATCTTTCATTATTTTAATACCTATAATGTTTTTTGACATATATAATAATAAGTTATAAAATGTTATTATAAATATTAATAAATTTCATTTATGATTTAATTTATTATATATTATTGTCATAAAATTTATTTCTTATATTATTACATAATGCTGACAGAGTATTTGTGCAAGAAAAAGAAATATAAATTAAATGATTTAAAAAATATATAAATTAATATTATTTGGGTGATTTTTGGTGTTAAATAATTGTTTTATATAAATATAATTTAATATTTATTTTTTGAAAATTTATATTCTAACTACAATACTATATTGAATTTTTTTCAAAGTAAAATATATAAATAGTTTCAAAAATAAATTTATTGGTAATTTATGTTAAATGATATTTTATTTAATGAATTAAAATTGAAAAAAATATTATCCTTAGATAAGTGAGATTTCAATTATTTTTCATATAAAATATATTCCATTTACATCTCACCTTCCTTTTTATATGAACATTATTAACTGCTAAATATTAAAACAATTTCTTATCATGTTACTGATCAAATCGGTCAATAAGGTGTTAAAACTAGAATTTATAGATTAAAACATAAATGAAGATTTTATAAATATTATTTAATTAGAGTATTTATAATTATAATAAAATTATTTTATAAATATATCAATTTAGTTCCACTCTTCTTTTAACATTATTTTAAATTATTTTAATACTTTAAGTAATTTCAAGGCTTCCCCTCCCCTCACTTATAAAATGACACCATACCTCTTATATTCCTCACACTTCTAGAGGATTGATCAAAAAAAAACAAATACCTATTATAAACATACATGGATACATTATATATGGTTCAATATTTTTAAAACACCATACCTAGGTTACGTAATTAGATGTCTAATATAGGTTCTTTAAAGAGTATGTAATCGTCTTAACCAATAATTTTTATTTTTATTATTCTTATACATACATTAATTTAATCATTACCCTTACAATATAATAATATCATTATCTTTTATATATAGATAGATTTTATTATGTTAATTTAATATCTTTATTTAACTCCTTTTCAATCAAATGAGAAATGATTCCATCATTCGTATATACGTGCAGACTACAACCTCGTGAAGAGATGCATTTTATTTCTCATCACCTCTTTCTAGTGATGGTTATTATGGTGGATTTATGTATATAAATATGTATGATATTCATGGAATAATTATTATTAATAAAATATTGTATATCATATATCTTCATACAAATACAATCATTAAAAATGATTTCATCACCCATGCGTACTTACAAACTATCTTCTCCACAAGGTGATATACATTGTTCTTCAAAACGTACGTCCCATGGATGATCAAGTGGATTGATTTAATAAAGGTGTTTTATTTTTATAAAATTATAATTATTCTTAAAATAATATAATTTATTCTCATTATTTATTTTCAATCCAAGGATAAGAAATAAACATCGCTTGTGTGTATATGAGGACTACCACATAATGAGTTGATGTATTTTTTTATTCATAACATATTTTACTAGATGAATATATAATATTATTTTTCATATAAAAATGATAATTATTTAATTATTATTTTTATAGATACAATTTAAAAATTAATTTTTTTACCATGATCAACCTATCAAATTCATTTGGAATGTTTGAACTGAACTTCCACGAAACACATGGCAGGGACTAAATCAATTATATAATTAAAATTTTAATTTTTAAAAATGAATTAAATTATTTAATAATAATGGAATAAACCAAGAAAATGTTATTAATCCTATAATTAAATAATAAAATTTTATTATATAAGAGCTAAATGACATATATAGAATGTATGTACTTGAGTTAAAGGGTTTCACAACTCATTTTTCATTTATTTGGTTATGCTTAAAATTAATTGACTATGTTATGAAAAGATTAAATGTTAAATGATAGATTGTTCTATAATGATGTATAAAAAATAATTTTTAATGTTTTATTATTGTTACACATAATCACTTCATTGATTTCTTTAAACTAATGTTATATAATATTTATAAAGATTTTCGATCTCAATATTGTTTCATTTAGATGTGTCTTGTAATATGCACCTACATCATTTTACAAGGTTTATATGTTATCTATTGATATATTATATCACAAATGAATCTTTTATCATTATATTTAATGTTTCTTCAATGTCCCCACTTCATATATATTGATTCAAATGTAATTAATGTTGCAATGGTTTTTATTGTCTCAATTTTAATTATATGATACATAATTCATGTTTTTCACATTTATATTTTAAATGTTGAACATACTTCCACATGAATGTTTTTTAACCTAATATTTCATGGATATTTTGGTTTTTATAGACTCATATTTTGTCCCTTTTATTTAATTATTTCCTAATTTATGCATTCCCAATGATACATGGGTTTCCCATGAAGAATCTTCTTTCTTTGGGATATGTTTTGATTGAGGCATTTACATTCATTATTAATGTGTTTCACTCACTTAAGTAATGTTATAAAATGATTTTTTTATAAAAATGAAATTTTTGGATACTTATTATGTTATCTAATTCATTTTTTTTGTTTCAGAAGGTCATAATTTTGTTTTTATTTAAAAACATTTTTTATTGTTTAAAATAATTTTAACCAAACTTTTTTTCATATTATTTATATTATTTAATAATTTTATTCCAAAAAATAAATTATTTACAAATGATATTTTCCATGAAATGTTTCTATGATATATATGTTTTGAAAATAATTATTTAATTGTTTTTCATATGGGTCACATCTCAATCCCTTTAAAAATGTTTTAAAAGAATGTTTGTTTTTATTTTTTATGTGCTGAATGTATTTTCCCAACATCATGATAGGTCTTTAAATTGATACTTATCTTATAATTATTGGTATTTATTTTAAAATAGAATATTTTTCTCAATATTTGTAATTTTTTTGAAAACATTTCTAAATGAAAAGGTTTTGGTACCCTTTTTTCAATGAAATATTTTCATTATTCTATAAATGGTATTTTAATCTATGACTATGTCATTTAATGATTCATCTGACTCACTTGGAATATGAACTCATGATACATTACATATTATTATCAATATGGATAAAGAGGAATGTTTGTATATATTATCATGAATCTTTTTTCCTTGGGTAAACCATTCTATAAAAGGATGAAACTTGTTGTTAAATGTTTTATGATGAAAATTAAAGAACTTTTGTGTTATATTATTGTAAATTACTTTTAAATTATTTATTATAATGGTGAGAAAAATAAAATTCACGATGAATTGTGATCCTGATATATCTCTCCAATGACTTATATAAATTTCATTTTCTTTATAGGTAAGAAGGATGTAGTTAACTAGGGAGTTTTCATCATTAGATTTATGTCGGATCAAATTATTTTAAAACAAATCAACATGGGTGATAGTGATAATGATCTAAGAAACAAACACATTTTCATTATGAATTTTATGAGTTCATAATGGGTTATTGGATCAGGATTGACATCACATAGATCATGATTTTTGATTCTTATGACTAATGACTATGATAAATACTTATTCTATGTCACAACAGTAATTATATATGTTTTTATGGATTGAGTTCTATTATGTAATAATTATGAGCTTTATATATGTTCTCATACCCTTAAGCATATATTGGTCTCATTGAAAATATTATATTATTAATGATTATGTTTTTCCTTAATGAGAATTTATCCTCACCATTATTATGTTTCATTTTCATGTTATAAAATAATCTTTAAGTAAGGCATGTCTAAAAGGGTTTCATGTGGGTGATAATTAATACATTATTTTGAATAAGAAGTGGTGGGTGTAGTAGAGAGATAGACTCTTAATGACATGGATAATGTTATGTAATATTTGGTCTTAATTATCATTAACTCTAAACCTAAAATTACTTTGGGTATGTATGTGATCATATATTTTATAAGGGTTTATTATGATTTTTATGACTAAAATTGGGTCATGTTTTTAACTTAAATACTACAAATGTAAATATTATGTATTTATCATTAGATCCAGGAGTGCAGGTTTAGGGTTGTAAAAAGATTGAATTTATCAACCTAATTTATGTTTTATACTTTAAATTATCAATGAAATAAAATAAATATTCTTCTAATATATATATATATATATATAATTTATTCTTCTAGAAATAAAATTTTCTCCCTTTATTTCATTTTTGTTTATAATTTATAAATAAATTTAATTTTATTTATGGATTATTTTATATTCATTGAAATAAATATGTAGTTATGTACTATTAATAGTCTTAAAGGATACACTATTTCAATTAATGTTTTTAGAATTATATTACATTCATTATATTACCTACAAATACCTCTCCCTATAAAATAAAAACACCAACTTTATTCCCTATGTCTAATATCTTGACAAGGTTTCTCTTTACCCTATATTTGACCAATATAGTAATTGAAGAATGGAATAAATGAATATAATATACTAATGTGGTTGGTTTTTCTGTTCCCACTATCTCTTAAAAATTTTCATTCATAAAAATTAACAAAAAGGATTAAGTGAAGCAATGTTCAAGGTAAGGGTTTCATTACTCTCTCATTATTTCATATTAACAGTTTAATTATATATATTCCTTATAATATAATATAATTTTTACAAATTTTTTTTATTAAATTTAAATTGTTTTTATAGGAAATAAAATCATGATGAATAAATATATGACCTATGGTGAGGGGACTCTTATATTACTCTCTAATCTTAGATATATACTCCATCTTCTATATTAATCATCTATTTGTATATTTTTATGATAACTATTATATTTTTTTCATTTTCTATTATTGATTTAAATTTTTTATTTCATGATCTCTATATTATCAATCATTATCTCATTGATTACCAAATTATTATAGGGATTATTTTGACATTCTCAACTAATTGAAATATGCTTCATTTTCATTGTAAATTTTGCATATAAATGAAAAAAACTAATCTATTTCATTTTCAATTAAATTACAATGATTTAAATTTTATTTAAACATTTTAACATTTTTTTATATTTTATAGGCTACATAATTATTTACATTTTCTCATTATATCTCTTCAACCAATTCATTTAATTATCCATATTTTATTCCCATGAAATTCTTTGCAATGTTTTAAAGAAGGTTTCTTATTTATATTTTCATTACATTGGTATTTAATTGTGTAAATATTTTTATTCAAATTTTATAATCCATTTTATACTTAATAAATAACTATTACATCCCTTTTATATAATTGGGATTTTATTTTATTTCTTATATTCACTTTTCTGTAACTAGAAATTATACCAAATATTCATCGATATTCTATATACTAATATTTTTCTGTCCACTATTTATTGAATCACTACAAAAAAAATTTATTTCACTTCTCATATTTTCCGATAATTACATTTATTAGGGATGTGAAAATACATTTTATATTTCATATATGTATGTATACTAATTTAATATGTTATGATTCTTTTTGGAATAACTCTTCTCATTTCCTTATATGACATCTTTATGTTTATACTGAGGGGTTAGTTTAAGTAAATTATTAAATATCTATTATGTATGATTCTAAATTAATATATAGTCATTATGAATGTAAAGTTTGTAAATAATATTTACCCTCTTGTTTTCATACCCAAAATTATAATAATTACATCATATTTGATGATATTTTATGTCATATAAGTTTATTTTGATGATTGAATCTGTTTTATTATTGGTTATTAATGTCATAATTAAGTATTTATCTCTAACTATTTCATCATATATTTTTTATATATCCATATGATAAATAACATATTATGATGTGAAGGGTGGTTCATGAATTATATGCCTATTTAATTTATTGGATTATAACTTATATCTATTTTGATTACTATACATATATATGATATATTTATCATTATAAACAATCATATTCATTGAAGTGATTTGTTTTTATTAGTCCATTATGTTATGATATCCTGGTGGTATGAATTGAATTTTGTTTATTATGCCTCATTTTCATTATTAATCCATTTTCATTATATCATTATTTTTATTTTCATAAACATATAATGATGATTCAAATAAAATTTTGTGATAATAAACCATATGTTCACTTATTTACTCAAATTGAATAATGTATTTATATCACTCATATTGTAGCTCCTCTTATTAGTAGTTCAGCTGCCCAATTTTTTTATATGTGGACTCAATTGATCATACGAATTAAAGATAATATGACAGTTAATAAGTTTATATTATAATGGATTTTAATAAATTTTTGTGATATTATGTAATTTTATGATGTAATATCTTCCTTGTTACCAAATACAGTATTTTTAGGGGTCTTTTAATGGTTGAATTTTATAATGTTTCATTTTGTATTTGTATTGTTTCAATGTGATTCTACAAATTCAATGTGAGGGTATATGGTTGTAATATCTACCTTTTATAACTACGTATTTTTTCAGAATAAAAGCTACATTTTACTTTGAAAACACATCCATGACATCAGTTATTTCTTCAATCAGACGACAAGAAAAACTAATATGAAAAGAAACTCAAAGAAACCATTCAAACCCTAAAAAATCAACCCTCTAAACCATTTCCTTCAAATAATATAAATTTATAATTACTTTTCATATATATCTTCTTCATTATTTCAATTTATAACTATTTGAAATCATAGAAAATTATTAAGGCAATCCATCCATAATAATATACCAGATATTTTGAAATCACTTAGAATCTTGTTTTGGAAGAAACATATTCAACTAAATCATTATGATATATAATTAACACATTATCTACTAAAAATGAAATTTTGATTTCCCTAAATTTAACCAAAATAACCCCCTCACTATTTATTGTCATTAATGAACATATGAATAAATTCCAACCATTTAAAACCATAATAAAAACTGAAGGATTAATTTTATTAAAAAATTACAATGATCGATACATGGAAACAAAATAAATACACACTCAGTCAATAACAATATATATAATAAAATTTACATATATAATACAGAAATGAAAACCATGATGAATCAAATAAATGATGAAATAGAAAAAAAAACAGCTACAGTAACCATGGATCAATCAAATTAATAAAACATAAGAAACACTCCTAAACTCATGTATTCAAAATCACTAAAATATACCAACTCAAATTTCACCACTATATAATATTAATAACATAGAAATATATTTTCTATTAAATTAAATCTATTTAAAAATAATGACTAACACATCTAATATTTTTCTAAGAATTATTCAAATGAATTTACTTTAATAATAAGGGTAACAGGTTAATAAAAGAGTAAATATATCCTTAATGGTTCTTACAGGGATGTATTTGTTTTCAAACATAAACATTTCGAACTCAAATATGGATAAAACTATAGAACTATCCTTGGGTTACTCAAGTAACTAGTAGAACTATATAATCCTATAACAATATTGAAACAAGATCTCTATTTCCAATTCACTAATATCTAAAAATTTGTCAACCACATAACCAAATGATAAATTTACACTCAATCATCTACCTATTCAGATGTATAAAACAAAGATACTCACTAAAATAAATAATTGGCACTAAATAATGGCTAAATCAATTTACGTAATAAAACATATACTAAGAAGTAACTAGTCATCAAATCAATTAATGAATAAATTATTTTTTATAGTTAATGTATTTAATATTTTTTAAATCTAATATAAAAGTCATTTAAAAATTATAAATATATAATAATGAGATAATGAAGAATCGTCCCCACTATGACTCTTCCATATTTGAAAATGAGATAAATAATTACCACCTAGTAATTATTTTAGTAGGCATGAGTTGTCGACGATAACCAAGGGTTAAAATCACTTTTATAGAATGCAATATTTTTTTATATTTTATCAAAACCCAACATTACCCAAAAATATATTGAAAATAATACAATATAACCATTTAAAATAAATTATTAAAAATATATAAAAACATACAATGTTTACAAAACATGAACAACAAAACCTATAGTGTAAATCTAAAATAATAAATTTATTATTATGTCTAATTTTTTTCTCATCATTGATCACTACATTAATGAAATAATATCACTCTATTATACCAGTGATAAATACTTGAATATTTGAAATGAAATAATTTAAAAATTTATAGAGTATATAAGATTATTTATTATGGTCAATTTCCAACCTATGTTGTTTAAATAGAATAGGTATAAAAAATTTCTAATATATGATATAAATATTTATATTCCTTTTGATACAAAAATGAAAAGCAAATGATTTAACATAATAAAACCTATACCACATGTGATATAATTTTATTGTATCTCCAATATCCATTATTATCTTTCAAATAACTAAAACCTACACTGTACAACCTTACATTTTTCATAAATATTATAATGATATATATTTAATAACAAAAGAGAAACATTACATTAAATGAAACTAAAATAATATCATTTGAGGAACATAGTGTTAGAAAATAAAATCTATATAGTTTCAAAAAAACAAAATTAAGAAATATAGTTTTTTCAGACATACAATATCAATCAAGAAATACAATACCCATCAATAAAATTTTAATAAAACATTAAACATTAATATCCAAGATCAATATAATTACAAAATAATATATTTTTATATAATTACATATCATATTTTAAAAATGTCACAAAACCATGCATAATTAATAATAAAAAATATAAAATATAACCTCTATGTTGAAGACATGTATAAAAAATACAAATTAATTTACAATATTTATGAACTCATATAATTTTATTATCTTAAAATTACTTAATGTTCACTTAATCATTGAAAACCATTAGTAACATGGATTTTTCATAAAGAAAATTTCCTATTTAATCAAAACATCTATATATATCCATTTTACCCCCCATTATTTCAAAAATTTCATTATATCCTTCGTAAAAAAATATCACATATAATAAAATCATAAAAAGTATAAAATAATCAAGAATAAAATGAAGTCACATTAAAAAATAAATAATAGTGAATCAAAACATATGTCATTTAGTCTTTTTTATCCTGAAAATACTATACACTACATTCATTCCTTTCAAAATATTATTCTATGAAAAATGATTTCAAGTAAAAGCATAAAAATCATATTAAATCATACTCCCATGCAAAATTATTCTTTAATCATCACTGTTTATTCAGATAAATCAAATCAATCTAATTTTTTGAATTACAAAAGTGTTATTAATTTATATGAATCATTAAAAATTATGGTTTTCAATAAAATTAATAAATTGACATATATTTTATATCACTCATATATGTTATTTTTTTTATCCAATTATTATAAAACTTTCCTACATGCCACTTTAATAATATTATATTAGTTTACACAACATAATAATATGAATTTCAAAACCCATACCAAATAATGATCATATATCACTCATAACATTGATGATATAAAATTAAAATACTTAATATAAATATATATATATATGATAACAAGTTTTTATAACATATATTTGAAAATTTTATAAATATAATCGCTAAAAAAATAGATATAAAATAGTTCATCAATATATAATAAAAATTGATCAATTTATTTCACATAAACATGACCAAATTTTAAAACCACACAATACATTATTGAAATCACATTATATAGGGATAATAAGTTAATAAATCAAAAAACATTCATCCAAATTTTAATTTCATATCTCAATAGTGATTTATGATTCTTAAATAATGGTTTCAAGTGGATTAAATATAAAATAATTGGGTATTTTATAACATGAAATATTAGGATATATGATTCTCGAAATTATTTATCTATTTATTCATCTCAAAATATGATACATTGTAACATTCAATTGAAAATATTAAAATATAAGATCTATATTTCTAGTGAAATGACTCATTTATGGTTAGAATATATAGATTCCCAAAGCACACATTTTATCTTGTATTATTATATTCTAAAAAATAACATTTCATGTTTTACTAAATCTTATTCTAAATCATGAATCCTTTTTAAAATATTCTAAATATATATTTTTAGCATAGATTCAACCTAACTATTCTACTAAGTAAATATAAATGACATATATTAAAACATTATAACAATTAAGATATTCTAAACATGCTAATATAAAAAAATAACCTATTTATCTCATACATATTAAATCAATTTATCGTCTAAAATCACAAAAATATTGTGACACCCTAATATAAACCATTTATATGGGTCGGAAAAAAATCAACTAAAATTATAAGACATCCCCCTAAAACTAATGGATATAACAAATGATTTCGGTATATGTTATCATTATTATTTGATATAAACTTAAACAATAGAACCTATAAAATAATGTCACAAAAAAATTCATTGAACACAATGCATCATAAAAAAAAGTAACCCAGTGTTATAATAAACTAGAAGAATAAGTATAATAACCATAGTAATACTGACCCCCAAAAGTGTAAATCATAACATACCCAAATAGAGTAAGTGAAAATGAGGCATTAATGTGTCATCATGACCAACTCGATTGCAGGACATATCCATGACCTAACTACCAAATGATAAGACTCCAACATTAAGGTGTTCTGATAGTAAATCAAGAGACCCTCCCATTAACTATATCTTAAAAAATATTGAATTCATATTCACCAGGTGCATATTAATTGGGGGAATTCCCAATCTAGTAGTAATTCACTAAGACTTCCCAATACTCCACTAAAACAAGAACAAGTTAACTTAAATTTAATAGAAATATGGAGTGATGAATATTTACAACTTATGAAAGATATTCATATATTTATACAATGATAATAACTCAAACATTAAGGACACCCATTCCATGCAAGAATATATACATGAAATTTCCCATCCAATGGGATACCATAAAATAAGTCCACTAAATAGTCATAACTTATGGTTGGAGGTCATCCCTCCAGACACAAATTATCACATAGTAGAATAATCATAGATTCCCCTAAATTTGTAAAACATATAATTGTGAATCATATAGGGTCCCTATATATATCATGAAGACATGAAATAGTCAATTATTAAATGTTCTCACACCCAATTATATTTTTTGAAATAAAATTATCATTCATGAATTTCATCAAACATATTTTGTGAAAATCACAAAATCCCTTATTTCATAGCCAGTTGAGATAAGAGAATCAAAATGGTTTTTTTATCATGAATTAAAGATAAATATTTTTAGAAATAAAACCCTTTATGTTCTATGAGTTATAGAGAGGGTGAAAAGACACATGCCTCAAAACTTATGCTTTAAGGAATCACTTCATGAACACCACAATCCCAATCTCATCAATTTCTATTTAATGAATCGTTATATAAATATTTTAAAATATATGTTATCCAATAGATCTGGTAATGTAATCCCTTTTCTGTGGTTCCATCAAAGATAATATTATGATACTAAAATTAGGGAATTAGTGGAATACTTTCTTTTGATATCATAGGTATGAAACCCAACAATTTCTTTAAATCATCCTCTACAGTGTAGTGAACCCACAAAACTCATAAGGTAACATTGGAGGACTACATCCATAATATTACATGTATGAATGATGTATTTAGGAATTAAACTAGTTATAAAATAATATTTCTAGGCATCTGTTTTTATATATTACGGTTGGGCGACACAGTTAGTAAATTCTTGTGTGAACTATTCTGCTGCTACTGAAAAACACCAAGGATTCCTTGGTTTGGCTGAATAATTTGAAAAACCATATGCACAACATTAAAATAAACCCCATAAAATATATAAATGACCTAATGTTTTATTACATATTATATTTCAATCATTCATCGACCCAATTTCCCCAAACCCACCCTCAGAGTTAACTATGGAGTTTATCATAGTATCTTTTAATCATTCTCTAACTGTTGGTCTCCAAAAACCATATAAAAATTTTAAAAATCTCTAGAACATCCCAAACCTCAACCATCACATTTATTAATGTAATATAACTATTTTAAATTGTTTTATATTTCAAACTGATGGGTTTTAGATTGTCTATAACCTTTGGATTCTCATTGTTTGAAAGAATTAGGTTCATGGTGTTTGAGAATATATTGTGCATTACTCTATCAAATTATTCTCATATACAAAAGGTACTTCCAACATCCAACCGTATTCCCATAATAATCATACCAGCAATATCTATCTTCCATGAAATATCTGGTCTTTCCACTGTAGAATGATAATCAATGTGTGAATAGATGTCACACGTGGATGAGGAGTCACATGATTCAAACGAATTAAATTGCTAGTACAAGGTTAGTACTTAATTAAATAAAAGGCCTGAAAAGGAATTTTGAATCAAACATGGTATTTATAGTTGGTCTTAGTGATAATAAATCTTAATGATTTGCTTAAGAATATCAAAAAAAAATTATTGTGGATGCAATATCCAATTATTTTCTAAACAATGATTACCCAACCTCTGTTAAACTCACAATACTACATGATCAACCGCATCAAAATAAAATATGAGATAACTATTATAAACATAATTTTTGTTTTGATAATTCTAGTATATCAATATCCTATTCTTAATAACTTGTATATTTTTAGTAGTCTTTAGCACACGACTTGATCAAAATAGAGATGTTTCTCCAGTCTATACCTAGAAATGTGGGTAGCACCATGGTCACCCATAAAATTCCACATACAGGGACATATGTTTTGCATCCTAATAGTAGTTTTTATAATAATACTCCATCAAATGAAAATGTTATTCAAATAAACAACCAAATACTATCATACAAACTCTGTGAATTTCTTCAAATGTCTAAATTGTTTGTTATAAATATACATGCATTAGTAGTGGCTATATATTGGTCCTCGTAAACATAGTTCCTAGGGAAATTCTCATGGACAAATATAACCCTATGTGGAGTATAAGGACATGGTCAAAGGAAATATATTTTAGTACCCCATACTGTTTGACCACCACCATCGTTAATAGATTTTCTAACTCATCAACCATATTCATATTTTGAATTGGACTTAATGGTGTTGAATTTCTGGGTTATTCCATAATCATCCAAAATGTTTCATATTCCGAAGCATTCACAGTTGTCTATTGTTAATATTTAAAGAAATATCATCCAATATCTATTAAGATATAGGTAATGATTTTATCATGTTGTCTCAAAATTTATTTATTTCCCTTAACATTTTGGAATGTGATACATATCCCAAAATATACAACTACCTTTCATTACATACCCAACAATAATAAATGATCATTCATTTCCCTATACCCGTTCTTATTACGCAGGTGGATTTCTCAATTTTGATGGTGATAAACATGATGTATTCAGTCTTGGAAAAAAGGGTAAATGATAGTCATATCCAAAAAATCATATTTCAGAATTTACATGTTCTATAAGTCCATTAAATGTCTCCATATCATTTAATTTTAACCTCATTTTCAATCAATCTGGGAATAAATATTGAGAAACCTTGAACAGTTCATCCAATTAATTTAAAAGGTAAATGGGATAGAAAACCACAACATCATTAATTCAATACTTTTTATGTGAATGTCTACAATTACTGACATAAATTTATATTCCTTCCAACCCTTCTTGACCACTTGATTATAGAAGTTATGACATAATGAATTAGCCAATAAATTACCTTTACTTTGTGTATAGAACAATTGAATGTTTAAAATCTAAATATATTTCATCCATATTTTTTTCATGGTCAAGTAACATTTTGAAAATACATGTTTTGAGACTTTTTTGATCTATGATACAAATATATTGCAACAACATTTTTTAATGCATGGATCTATGTAGATAATTTCAGATAATGTGTTGGATAGTTTTATTCATATATCATTAATTTTTTGGTTCTATAAGCTATGATATGATATCCCTATTTGAGAATAAAACCCAAACCTAATCCAGATGTATAACAAAATGCCACATATTCCTTACTTGGTTTGAGTAAAAATGGATATGTGTAATTTTATGCTAATAATTGATTTCCTTGAGGGAATTATGGGAATTACTACTATAGAAAAATGTCATTTTGTTAATTTTAAAAAATATTATTGGAGAATAAATATGTGGAAAGTACAAAACAAAATAATTATAATATCCTACTAATCCCTAGAAGTTATTTATTTTAAATACATTCTTAGTTGTTTTCCATGAAATAATTACCTCAATTTTTTCACGATTGAATGATATGATTTTTTCAGAGAGTAAAACCCCTTGGAATCATAATTATTTTATAAATAAGTCATATTATTTAATTTTTCATAAATTCAATGATCTCAATGTATACACAGCACCATCTTCATGTCCATAAAATAATCATCATTCATGATAAAATACACTATGATGTCATCAAAAAATAAAACAAATAAATAAAACATGTATCTATAAATCATATAATTTATCAATAACAGTAAAACTATTTTTTATTTTGTGAGAAAAATGTGAATATCTGTGTATTCATTGTGGTTATAGAAACTTCTAATATCTATCTCTAGAATATCTGTTTTCCTAACATGATGTTGTAGACACACTGATCAGAGGTCAATTTTAGGGAACCACCAAGATCACTTAAATTGATAAAACATATAATCACTATGAGGAAGGGGTCACCGATTCATTATCGTAATATTATTTATAATTTTATAATTTATATAGTGTTAGGGTGTAACATCAATGTTCTTAAAAATGATGAAGAACTAGAGTAGACCATGGTGATGTACTCAACCTTATGATTTCCTATCTATAAAATTCCTCTAATTTCACCTTAAAATAACATAAATATATTTTGTCTCCAAATTATTGTGGATGTGAAATATTATTTTTCCATATAGATGGTTAACAGAAAAATACACTTCAATTTTAGGTGGTATTCTAGAGTTGTTTTTAGAAATGTGACATGGTATTGATATACATTTTCTAGTAAAATTTTAATGTTTAGATATATAAATAGACCCTAATATGATCACTAATAATTGGTAAGCAATGGTCCCAACCACTATCACTAATGTTATAACCATCATGATTTTACATATGATTATTATTTTAAATATTGTATAACTACTTCAAGAGACATTAAGGTCAGCATTCACGCGTAGCAGTCAATTAAAAAATTTAATGATATGAGCCATTCCCTTCCCTTGATGAGATCAAATATTTCCCTGTGAATAATAGTAATTTATCATAAAAAGTGTTCTAATTTAATGGTGATGGAGCATAATGATAATTTAAACCATCTGCACTCTTTTTACTCATGTGGTGTTTTGATGACCATAACCTAAGGCATTGTCTCTATAAACAAGTAAGTTGTTTTACCACATGATATTCAATAATAGAATAGGTAGAACTAGTTTTTCAAAAATAGGAATCATAGTATTTTCAGGTATTATTGTGCATTCCACTTTTGAAGGACTGGTTTCCTTATCTGTGATAATGTTCACTACATTAAAAAGATTTTGATCCACACATCCTGGATGATTCAAACCCACTTTCGGAAGAGGTCCTTACTGAGGTTCAAATTTATTTTCATAATCACCATAACTTATTATATTATAAGGATGATAAATGTTATAATGAGATCATCATAATTTAGTATGATAATCTATATATAATTTAGAACATTCTCCACTAGTTTACCATAAGAGGATTTTGAAATAGTATTTGAGATTCCCATTCTAACAAAAAATGTGAATATTTCAAGGTAGTTTCATGCATTCCTTCTATATGTAATCTAATGAACAATTTTGTAAACAATGAGGCCATATTATTTAATATTAAGGGAAGGAATCTAATATGGCTGATTGGTTCTCTATTGATTTACATCCCTAGGAGTATATCTCTTTTCTAAAATTATTTCCTTCACTATAATTCTGTGTAAGGGGGAAATGGTGGTCACTCCATCAAGGATACCAATACTTACTTTCTCTACTACTTTTTCATTTGTAACCATGATTGTATAATTTTCAATGAAAAATATCACCATTCTAGAGAGAATATCTCATTAGAGACATTATTAAAAAAATATATTCCTTATGTAAGTAACTCTCTTCCAATTTCAGTGAAAATCAAGAAAGTTATGTGAATCAATTTTAATATTCAACAAAAACAATGTTTCTGGCTTCTTTGGAAATTAATATATTGTCGAACAAATATAGAAGGTGTGGAGGAATGATTATTTATTGAAAGTTTTCTAAAAACCATATCTTGCAATCCCTTGGTTGTCCTTATCATGAAAAAAAATGTACCCCCATTATTTTTCATGATTATAATAAATATAGACATGTAACATTACATTAATTTATATATATTTTCCTAGTAAATTTTAGATTCTATTCATTATTCCAATCCATGCCATTTCTTTCTCGTATCCAAATTCACCCAAGAAGATCAATGGCTTTATCCTTTATATTACCATTTATAGATTCATTTGATGTAGTTTTTCAATTAAATTTCCATTATAAATATCTTAGGAGGCCTCAATTATTGTTTTGAAAAGTTTTTTATTCACTTTTGGATCATCAAGTGGAACAAAATGTTCAACAAAATCTTCTTTGATGATTCATATGCCTCCAAATAGGTGGTATTTTCTTGTAGTCATAGAGAAATCACTACCCACTAAAAATGGAATATATTAATCCTATATCATATTCAGTATATCAAATCAAGGAATAAATGATCAAAACATATCATATGCACGATAACACCCTAGTGGAATGTATTTTACAAATGTATGATATTGTACTTTTATCGACTAAACCGACAATTATGTGGTAGAAAACAATTCTTAAAAGTGTTTTCCAACACATACATACCTGAACAACCAAGGAAACTTTATGTTCATCATAATGATATTATATAAACAATTCTTCTACATTAATTTCATATCTCACAATATCTTATCTCCTCACCATCCTTTCCCAACCGATGGAATACATCGAGTATATAATAATTATGATAGCCTGACCTGATTTGTTATCTTGGGATAGACTAAAGGACCACCTATTTTTGGTGACATTCCCTAGTCAAAAAAATAAAAAAATGTATATTCAATCATTGGTGTAATATTCACCCTAAAAATACAAAAAATCAAGTACAAACTTCACATAACAAAATAAACATGAAAAATGGCATGTAAACTAACAAAAATATTATGACATAATAAATAAGATTCATAATAAATATTATAGTAATAAAAAACACACCAATATTTCGACAATAACATAATACATGAAGTCCCCAAGATAAAAATGGGGGAAAATATAACCTCATAACTAAATCAACCAAAATATATCCCCATGATCTAACTTTCAAAAGAAAACAATAAAACATCATGGTTCTCCATGAGTAATCTATGTGACTTTAATGTTAAATATATCATGATAAAAAATTAATGCATATTCATTGAACTGTATACTTAAAGGGTGATTATAAAACCTATTATGAAATCCCCAAAAATTTCTGAAATATTCCACTTGAATAAAAATAATTAAGATAACATTTAATAAAAAACATGAGTGAGAATTATAAATTTATTGTGAAGGATTTACATATATGTAAATAGTGGTAATATATCACCATTGAAGGTCATACAGACTAGGAACCCGCAAAAACATATATAATAATTCAAAACTAATGGGATTGAATCCCATATGTCCACCAAAAATTACTGACTCACATGCAGAAATCATCCCTTATAACACAAATCAAAAATTTGTGGTATAATCCAGAGTGCCCTAAAAATCGGCATGGCATCCAATTTTAAATTCAGTAAGGACACAATATGAATTATTAACACATGAAACACACACCCATGTCATGTCCTCACACCCAAATCATTTCATTAAATTTAAATTATCATTAAATCGTTTAACTGAACACATTATAGGATAATCCCATAACCCATATATTCATATACTGTAGAACAAGGAGAATCATCATTGGATTTATTAAGATATTTAAATAGTTTTTCTTTGGAATCCAATGTGTTCATGTTCTAGGGAATGTTGAGAGGGAGAGAAGCTACCTACATCAAAATATTCATTTCAAGTAATTTCTACATGATATTTCCAATCTATAATCTCATCGCATTCCTATTAATGAATCATAGGAAAATTCTATAATAATAAATCATAACCCACAAGTATTAGAAGTAATTACCCATTATATTATTCATTACAAGAGAAAATTATAATATAAAATATTATAGGGAGAAGCATAACACTTATCTTTTATTAATTACCCCAATTTCTAATGATCTATTGAAATTATCCTTTAGAGTGAAGTAAATACAAAACATTTCCTATTGTATACTTGTAATTTGGGATCCATAAATTCATGAAGAAGATTGGGGTTTTATGGGAACAAAAAATATTTAAAATATAATTTTATAAGTAAATTAATTACATCAAAAGCTAAGAAGAATGGTTTAGAAAATTGTGTATGAAGAGTGATGGTACTACTATATGACACCAAGAGTAGTACAATTTGGCTACACAATTAATAAAATCATTCATCAACAATTAAAATATCTACTATCCAAAAATATATAATTTCTGGAAATTTTTGACAAAATTTTTCCAACCATGAACCTACCATGTTTTTCCAAAACCCTCCCACATGGTTTTCGAGGTAGCTTTGCAAGATTTATACTAACTATTGGGAATCCCATTGAATTATAAAAATACACCATAAAATATTTAATGATAAACAAACCATTTTCTATATTTAATGTGTATTATAAAATGGTACAATTCAATAAACCATGGGTGTCACATTCTCCCAACAATTAGGCTTTCAATTTTCATAATTTTTTAGTTTTTTTGAACAACACCAGCCCATATGTTATCATATGATTTTATCATTCCCATGTATTTTTCTGAATTACACTATGATCCCATAATACTCATAGAAATGGTATCTATATTTCGTTAAATGTTATTTCTTGACTATCCCAAATGTGAATTAGGTTGTGAATAAATGTTAAATTAGGCTCAAGAGTAACATGATCCCCAATAATCACATGGCTGGGTCTAGGATGGTACTTAATTTATTACGATTCACTAAAAATTTATGAACTAAACTAAATATTAGTTTTAAATTCATCTCATAATAAACATCAATGATTCATTACATGTTTTTCAATGGGTTAATGTATTATTGTGTCAACTTCCCCTACTTTCAGAAATGATTATGCAAAAAAACATAAAGAAAATAATAACAATAAATTATTAGGAACACCAAAATATAAAGTTGAAAGATGATTATCTATAGAGGATTTATGAAGGAATTACACTTTTATAATCCTTTTCCTACAAATATTTATCTTCTCTGTTGTCTCCTGTAGAAGAATTTGTCTAATTAGTGATGTTTAACACGTCTCTAAACAAAAAAATGTGGAGAAACACAAGCACCCATAAAATGCCTCATACGAGGCCATATGTGTCATGAAATAATGACTATTGTTATTATAAAACTCAACCAAATGATAATGGTCTTCCCATGAACAAAAAAGGCCATTTCTCATGATATGAGCATGTCCTCATCGTCTAAATTGCATGCTCTCAATATATATCCATCAGTAGATAACATGATGTGTTCGTGATCCACATTTTTAAGAAGGCCTATCTTAAGGGATGCCAAAACCTTGAGGATAATCTACTATCTTGGTTGGATGAAATTGAATTTGTTACCAAATGAAATTCTAACACCACCCCAATATAGACTTTTTTCAAATAGTCTATAATATTCAACTCGTGAATTTGAATGAAAATTGATAACATCATGAGTCTCTCCAAAATCACAAAATTATAATCATAATTTTAATTTTTTTGGAAGACTATTGACAATGTCCATATAAATATTATCCCACTTCTATATGGGTATGGTAACTAATTATAAAAAGATATCTGGTCATTGAACTTCAAAATTTCCCTATTGGAATGTGATACATCTCCCAACATATTCATAAACCTTTTTAATAACACCCAACCACCAAAAAAATCATTCATTTCCATGTACATTTTCTTGGTACCTTGGTGAATTACCATTTCTAATAGTGATAATAATTATTTCATTATTCTTGGCCAGTAGGGAGAATGGTAATATTATCTTGAAATCATAACAAAGAAGTTACCATATCTTTCCATCTATCAATGTTTTTTTCAACATTATTATTTGACCTCATTTCAAGTCTATGGGGTTCTGAATATTGATCATAATTGATTTTTTTTACTATGTTTCGATTAAGGTTTAATGTAAATAAATTTTCATAATAATCATGATAAAAAACTCCAAGTGCATGTCTATAATTACTGGCATTATTTTCCCTTAGTATTGGGCCTCTATAACTACTCAATCATATAACTCAAGACTTATCTAATCATCAAATAAATTTATTTTAATAGGTGTAGAGAAAATTTCAATATAAAATGCAGGATTATATTTCATCCAGCATCATTGTCCCAAGTTCAAGTCCCATTTTGAAAATATTTATTTTAAATATTTTTTGATCTGTGATCATGGTGGACATTTCATAGAAGATATAGCGGGACCATGTTTTTATAGTGTAGTCCACCACATATATTTCCAGATTTTTTGTTTGATATTTAATTTTAGGTATCCTTAGGCTTAATGACCCATAATCTATGAAATTTTCTACCATCATGAAAAAAAAACTATATCCAGATCCAAACAAAATAGAAAAAACCACGCATCACTCACATGTTTTCGGTAAGAAAAGTAATAGGTTTCAATGTTTCCATTACCATGATCTCATAAAAGGACTTCTTAAAATCACTAATCTTGTATAATATAATTATATTCCTTGTGAATTCCATCATAAGGGAAGTGAGACATGAAAAATATAGAAAAATGGTGATAATGGTTTTCTAATCCCATGAATCGTTATATTTTGAATGCATTTATAGGTTTTACCAATAAATAAGGGATACAATTTTATCAGGATTAATATTTATTCCATTTTTAATGATGAAATTAAAATGTAAGAGAATATATGTATCCAAAAATCACACATAGATAATTTATCATAAAGGTATTGGTCTCACAAAGTACTCAAAACAATGTCCAAGGGACTTTCATGTTTATCGTTCATGTGAGAATAAATTAACATGACAATAAAGAATATCACAATGATAAAATATAGGTATTTGAGAAAAATATTATTCTTCAGTGAAGTGATGAATTGTGGTGCATTATTTTGACAATAGGTAATGAAAAAGTATTTATATTGTCTGTAACATATTTTAAATGTTAAATTCAAATTATCTATTTTCCTAACTCTGAGTTTGTGGTACCCAGATCGTAGATCATTTTTAAGGGACCACATGGATCCCCTAAGATGATAAAACTTATCATTAATTCTTTTAAGTGGGTATCAATTCATTATTATAAAATTATTAATCTTATTATAATCGATACAAAGTCAGAGTGTTTCATCACCTTTCATAAAAAAGAACCACAAAGACCAATAGACATGTACATGTTCTTATAAATACCTTTCCTTCTAATTCTTCCATTAGGTCATCAATTATCTTAATTATATTGGTTCCATTCTATATGATGGATGAAAAATATGTTTTCTGAATTGGAGATGGTGGATAAGAAATTCTACGTCCCTTTTGGGTGGTAGCCCAGGGAAATTTTCCAAAAAACCATCATGGAATTGATATACAATGTTTTTAAAATTCCAATGTCCTACTATATCAATAAAACACAAGGTTATTATTGAAAATTTATATAATATTTTCCTAAAAACTATTTTAAAATTTATTACTCTTTCATATTTCTCATCCCATTCCCCTTTGAATAGATTAAGAAATCTTTTGGAATATTTTAATGTTTATTTTCCTATGAAGAATTAAATGTGATACTTGAATGCTACCACCAAATCCATTCCCAATATGACATAAAATATGGACATGTACATGATTTTAATGTACCATAAAAACTAGATAGACTAAATATTTATGGAATATGATGAAAATTTACACCTTTTTCACTCTCTTTTTTCAAGATATGTATTAATGTAATGTTACACATCATTTCCATAGTCAAGTCCATTTGTTTTACCGATCATGAAGAAGTGAATGAATGTGAAGCACCACTGTTGAATAAAACAAGAATCATGGAAAAATGAATGATTATTTTACCATGAAACATTAATGTATTTTTTCATAGGATATAAATATTTAGATTCATATAAATTTTTAATGGTCCACTCCACCCAAATGAATCCTTCCCCTAAGTCGATGTGGTTTCAGATCAGGTGTTGGGGTTTTCTGAAATCACCATGACTAACTATATTGTGAGAAAAATTATTATTCTAACAAGATAATTCAATTTGAGAATGATAAGATTGATATAGGTTATAACCACATCTGTTATCTTACCTTTTAAGGATTGTGAAATTGGGATTTAGATACCCCTTTCAGCCACAATTGTGACAATGTTGAGTAGGTTCTATGCATTCCATCTTCATGTTCTCCAACAAACAACATTGATAACAAATGGTTTGGTTATTGTTAAATGGAGGAAAGGAAACAAATGTTGTGGAATACTTCTTATTTATTCTAATATTATCAGATCATTACTCCCTTATACACTTAATCCTAGAACTAGAGTTCCCACATGTGTCTAGGAGGAAAATGTGTTCCATCCAATGAGGTTCCAAATGATGTCTATATTTACTTATATAACCTTGTTCTCAATATGCATATATTTTTTAATGTGAAACATCTTATCTCTAGAGAATATTTCATGTCACAATCCTACATCTAACATCTATACCTTAACTAAGTAAATATCTACAACAAGTGATGCAATGTGTGAAAGGAATGTAAATTGGGGTCCATATACCATAACCGAAAGTTGTTTTTACTTAAGATGGATAAAATATTTGGTCCATGATACTCATAATTTATAAAGGATGAAATATTTGATGAAAAGTTCATCATTACCGTATAATGTAAACCCTTTCTCAATTTTAGCTTTGAAGAAAAGGACCCACCATTATTTTGCAAGGAGCTTAAACTTATATAAAACTTCTTTCACATTAATTTCTAATAGGGTTCGTAGTAAATTAAGTATTCTATTAATTTTCCCATTTAATTACTATAAATTATTAGTTTGTAAGTCACCCAAATAAATATAAGTGTTTTTTCTTTGGAATTACTTTAATTAATTACCATTAAATGGTTTAATATATTTATTTACTTTCTCAGCATCTTAGAATGCATCTATGATGCTTTTTAAAGATTTCTTATTCACGTATGGTTTCGTAGGTGAAACCAAATTCATAGAAGAATTATATCATAGATTTAAAAGTATCCTAACTATATAAATTTCTATATTTTAATATAAAATTCAATAATCAGTCACAACTGAATAATGTTACTCTATATCATATAACATATATTGTTTCCTGACACACATGATCTTAAAATATTATATAAATCATTAAGTCCTAGTAATAATTCATTTCCTAATGAATCATACTAGACTTTCAATTTATAAACCAATGATCATTATGTGAAGACATTATTAATAGTATTTAATAACAATTACATACCCAAACAACCCTAGTAACATTATGTTCTATATAAAGTTTTCTTCTTCACATTTTTCTACTTAATTTTTGTGCCCCAGCATATCCATTATTCACAACTATATTTCCTGACTAACAAACCAGACCAAAGTTATACTAATTATAAAACCCTAATTACGCCCATTTTCTTAGGAGGGATTGATGTTACGAAAAAATAATTTTACATCTCCAATACGATATAGGATGACAATAAATTCTAATAGCATAGGTAATTGTTGGAGAATGATTTACCCTAATATAATTGAACCCATAAAATAAAAAATCAATAGAATAAAATTAACACGATGATTGGTATAAAATATAATAAAAATATGATGAAATAAAAACTAGAAGCATAAAAAATGTCATAACATTTAAAAAGACAACAAAAAGTATATATCAATAAAATATATAATTACACAAAGAGAATGAAAGGAACCAATGTTTCACCACAACCAACTCCACTACATGACATATCCACACTCCCACTCCCAAATATAAAAAATGTATCATCATAGTGGTAAAAAATTAATGTTTGAGAACATCCCCTTACTTATATCTGAATAAACATAATCTCCATAATCCCCAAGTTTCATAGAAAATGGGTGAGTATACAATCTTAAAACATCCCACATATTCCATTTGAATAAGAATAAATTAGATAAACTTTTCTATAAATTATGAATGAAAAAAAAAACATAATTGTGTAAGATACAAATATTTTAAATTAGTGATAATAAATAACCTATAAAGGTCACCCATTCTATGAATCCATGCACAAGTGAAAATTTACAAATAAATGAGATCATATCCCATAAGTCCACTAAACTGTCATAAGTCATTGGAGGAACTTTTCCCTCAATACCCAAGCCATCAAATTTTGTTATAATTTAGAATTCCAATAAATTATCCCTATTTCCAAGTCCAAATCATACAGGGACCCAATATACATCATGTACACATGAAAAAAACCAATAGTTCCATGTTTTGACTCAACAAAATTTTCTTTGAAATCAAAGTTACATTCATCAATTTCATCACACACATTGTTGAAAAATCCCACAATACATAGTTTCAAGTCTAAAGCAAAGGCGAGTAATCATGGATTTTAAAAAAATAATGATTTTTTAAAAAAAAATTGACATTTGATTTATAGGAAATTTATATAAGGTGAGGATAATCCAACCTAAAAAAATTTATTTTCATGAATGAGTTCTCTGAATTATCAATCTTGACACTCCTCAACTTGACATTAATGAATCATCAGGAAATATTATCTAGATATATCATAACATATAGATATGGTAATTGAACTTGTTGTATATAGTTCCTTCAAAGATATATTGAGAATATATCAATGGTGAGGGAAAATTTAACCATTATAATTGATGTTTTATGTCTAATTCCAAACATTCAACTAAATTCAACTTGTATGGTGAAAATAATCCTTTAAATTGACAAACCAATCCTTGGATATTGATATCCCAAACCAAACAGAAAATAATTATGGTTTTTCTTATTAAAAAATTATTAAAAATATAATTTTAAAACATAATTATGTTCATCACTTGATTTTGGCACATAGTTTGGATAATGAGGATTTGACTACGTAGGTTCTACTGAAACAAACATTGGGCTACATGATTTGGAAAACCATGATCCAATAGAAAAAATATAAAATATTGAAATATTTCCATGATCATATAGTTTATGGAAAATCATTATCCAAATATTCTTCTATTTTTTTTCCCTAAAACCCTCCTACATAGTTACCTATGGATTTCCAAATCATTTATCATAACTATGATCTACCCATGCTGCATCACATTACCTTATTAAAAATATAAAAAACTCATCAAATCATATCAAACATCATCCAAACTCTTTAATAAATTTAAAGTATTGTATAAAATGTTAAATTACATTAAATTGAGGGTGTCTATCATATAACATATAACTATGAAAACCAAGACAATGTTGATCAGATCATAACTATACAAACCACTCAAGTGATTTCTTTTCATGTGAAACATAATTATATTTTAAAATAGTCAATTCAACAATAAAAATTTTAAGACAAATAAACATATTTCATACAAATAAACTATTTCCACATAAACACCAATAATTTAGAATTATTTAGTTTTTTATATTTTATTAATGAATCCATTTACAGAATAATCTCATCCAATCAAATATTACTCTATAGGACCACATATAATGGTATGAAACAACCACGTAACACATAATATTAATAATGATATAACATAAAAATAAATTTGATGAATGTTACATCATCATAAATGACTAATTTAACCCACCATGCCATGTGAGAATAATCATGACTATATTTTTGTATCATATACTTAAGAAAAAAATTATAAAATTTTCCTAATTGATGTGGTCGTTTTAACTGATACACCACAGAAAAAATATTCAAAAAACATTGAATTTAAAAAAGAATATTTTATAATGTAAAATTCTATAACAAAACCCACATTTTCCATGATGTGGTTAAATCATTGTAAAAACATAATTAAAAATATAAAATTTTCGATATAAATTTCTCTAGTTAATAAATTTCCTCAAATTTCCATGTAGCATAAAAGTACACTACTGAATCATTTGAGATCTCTCACATTCATCCGATAAAATTTATGAACAAATAATTATCAATTCATAAAAAATATAAAGTATGTGAAATGTGTTTGGCCATCAATATAATGATTCAAATAATAATATTTCATTGTATAAATGAATGATATTATTATATGTCAATGATAAATGATCCACCAATGATACACTAAAATTAAAATTGAGGTAAAGTATAATATCATCCAAACTATGAATTTCCTTATTATTTTGACCATTAGATATTTGGTGTAATATTGTTTTAGGAAACAATTATCTAAAAATTTCTTCTAACAACCTCCCTATAGATTCATGATTTTAACTAAGGTTTATAGTGTTAAATGATGATCCGAGAAACATTCTGATTATTACACACACAAATTACGTGAATCCATACAAAACTTTCAACATCAATTTAGTTTATGATTGAAAATGGGTTATCTTTAACAATTAATGTTCAAAAATTCAAATAGAATCGTTTTTCTCATATATGCAGTGGCCATATCATAAAATTTAGTGCAACATCATTCCAATTCCATTGTGATATAATCAAATGTTGCAACATATATGGATGAAATCAAAGTGAAAAATTCACATGATATAATTTAAGACATTATAATATAAACTCTACCATAAATGAAATCCTCATAGTCTACAAAAAACCCATCCTTAAATCATAACACATGCTTATTGTGTCAAGGATCATAACCATTATTTTTTATTGAACTCATACAATATGAAATTAAAAAAATACTATATATGTTAAATTTCCAATGAATCATAATTATATTATCATATCCATTCATAAAATATTCATTTGCATCACCATTGGTAATTTTATAATTCAATATAGTGACTATATGATTCACAAAATATGATTAAAGTAAGGAGGATGATAATTTCATCTTGTATAATTCATGTTAATTATTTATTTTTATATTTTTATTTATATATTATTTATTCTTTTATATAATTAAATGATTTAACTATTTGATGATTTAATATTGTAATGGCCCAGACCGTCATGGTCCATCACTTTTCCAAATTCCTTATTCTATGTGTGGCATCCCGACAGTACGACGTCATTTCGGTGTGACATGATCGGTGTGTCACTGATCGGTGTGACCGATCGGTGTGGGACAGATCGGTGTGACACGATCACCGTATCATCGATCGGTGAGACTGATCGGTGTGATCGATGTATCACGGATCGGTGTGCGAATGATCAGTATGACAGGATCAGTGCGACCGATTTGTGTGACACGATCAATGTGTCACTGATCGGTGTGACCGATTGGTGTGCGACTGATCGGTATGACACAATCAGTGCAACTGATTGGTGTGACATGATCGGTGTGTCACCAATCAGTAAGACTGGTCGGTGTGTGACAGATCGGTGTGACATGATCGGTGCGACCAATCGGTATGACACGATCGGTGCGACCGATTGCTGTGACATGGTTGGTGTGTCATCAGTCGGTGTGACTGATTGGTTTCTCCCCGGTCGATGGGACACGATTGGTGTCTCGCCAATCGGTGTCTCACTAATCAGTGTTACACAATCGGTGTCACGCAGCCTTGTTGAGTTTTTCATCTATAGTGTCTCCCATAACGCAACTTTTAAACCCTTTTAACCTTTTTAAAATGGTAAAAGGTCGTTTTTATCCCCATAATCAATGTTTAAATTCATATGAGTTGGGAGACCCTCAACGGCCCTAGCTGTGTGTTCGTTTAACATTCCCCTCTGTTTATATAAAATCCTTTAATGTCATAGATGTTACCACCATTTTCTGATGAGAGTTATTAAATAAAAATTAATTTCGTTGTGTGTAACCACCCAACTATGTGGTGAAAACACAATCTACCTTTAAAGCCACTGAAGATCTTGATATCCATTAATTCTCGGGATCATATTTATATCGCAAGAGATTTCCTCCTTTTATTCTTCTTGACCAGGTTCACTCTTCCCTTAGAGCGTTTGGAGTTCCCTTCCTAAGGAAATTGGTGCGCAAGTGATGGAGACCTTACTGCTCGTCTGTGGCATCCCGGATGCTCCTCTTCTACATGTTGTGCATCTCCAGTTTTCGGTGTGTCGAGAGATACATCGATCTTTGATCATCTAGGTAGGGGTTTTCCTTCGTCTCTCTCACTATGTATCATGCGGGGTGGGTATGATATTGTTTCTATGTGGATGGATGAAACCAAACGATAAATAAAGATAATAAATGGGCCTTTAAAGAAAGGAGCGGGGTGCGATCAATGTTTCGTTTATATTTATTTTCTTAATTATGTGTTTTGAATTGTATGGGATCATGGCCACTAAAAATCATTGCCTTTGGTTGTTTTTCCATGTTCACTAATGAACCTATGTGCTTCCGTATATTTACATGATTAATTAACTATGACATGGAAATTTGTTAAATCACCAAAACTCGGTTGGTTAAATGGATGCCCAGTTAACATCAATCCTTGTGTGGTCACCATGGTTAACCAACAAAAAGAAGAACCTAATGAATGATGTGCTTGAACCTGGATGTTTCCCAACTCTGTTTTGGAAGTATGTGTATTGTTCTGATTGATGCTTATGGATTGATGTGGATGGTGACGTGATCCTCTGTTGTGGAATGGTTGTTGGTTGTGAATTTGAAGTCGTGTGGCATTGTATCTCAAGGCTTGGTTTGGTTCCAGTACTTTGTGGGATCTCACATATCCTTTTGTTGTTTTTGTGACTTTACTAGAGAACCGGGTGTGAATTCTTAAATTGTTGTTTGGACGTTTCTCATTCTCTGGCATGTGGTTATGCCTATTAGTTTCCCAGTAGTGTAGAATTTACATAAATAGGATCACATGAACATGAAATCAAGAATGGGGTTAATGGAGAATTGTCTTTTAGGATGAGTGGTTACATGGTAGTAGGTTCAATGCTTCTTGTGAATGAATAGTTACGAGGGTGTCTGTGTTTAAGTTGCTTTTTGGAACTCCTAGGTAGGGATGAGTTATTTATATATATATTATATAGTTGTAGTTATTATGTTTCTTATTCGCACCCCACCGAATTTTAGCACCTCATGCTAAACACCCCCATTTTACGAGGGATGGTGTTTTTCCAAACACTCTTATGAGTGGCTTGTAATTAGATACTTTTCTAGTTACTTTTCCAAATATCCCCACACTCATCGAGCATCTTTTGATGATTTGAGGTCCATTTTAGCGCATGATTCATTGGGAAGGGTAGTTGGGGTGGCTGTCTAGGTGTGTGCGGGTAGGTTGTTTCCCAAGTTTCTTTGTGATGAGGCCCAGGTGTCTTCGGGAATGGCTACAGTTGTTCTGGACTAGGTGTTTGCGGGCATGGTTACGCATGGTTTTTGTGGCCCAGGTGTTTGTGGGAGGGATGTGTGATTGTGGCCCAGGTGTGTGTGGGTGGGGTGTGGTAGTGGGACTGCGGTGAGAATAGCGGGAGGGTTTTGATGCTAGGTTGTATTCAATAACCAGAGGGGATGTGGCGCGGGGTACCATAACATCGATGTGTTATTACTATTATATTTCTCAACTTGTATTATTTGGGGAGCTAGCCTTGGTGAGGCTTTGGTGGGAATTTTCCTTGATAGGTGTTTCAGTTATCTCTTTTCTTGTGGGGCATTAGAATGCCTCCCCACTTGTGCACGAGAACTATTGGTTTTCTCTAATGAGTATACTTGTATGCCCACCATACGTATATAACACTATTTTCAGGTTTCCAGCCAGACATCATGGATCATGAAGGGTCATACAAGTTCAGATTTATGGACAGTTTTGTTGCTATTTTTTTTATTTTGGTACTTCCTTTTTGGGATTTTCTTTTTCTTTTGTATCATTTACTTTTGTAACATGCATATGAGAATGTTTTGTTTTGTCTTTACTTATACCTCCACTTTGGGTGTTGTTGTATTTACTATCTTATCTCCCGATCCTATTAAATAAAAGGGGTAATTCCTTCCATCTTGAGTATGATTCTATACCATTGGTTCTAATCTCCACTCCGGGACCTATTGAAGGCAAGTCTCAGGGGTCATTATCACTCCTTCAACTTGAAGAAGGAAGGGTCTGGCAACCTGTTGTCCCATATCTCATCTTGGTGAATTCGGGTCGTGATAGAATGGTATTAGAGGAGAGGTTGAGAGATAGGATGGAGTCTGGGATTTGGCCCGGTTAGGATTGCATGAAATGGTAGGGAAATAGTGTTGGGTGATCATGGTGCGTGGAATAGGCCAGGGAAGACTGGCTAGGATATGGGATTTTAGGGCCCCCCATGATCTGATGCAAGGACTATGGGCCTACCAAACAACCAAATGAGGCTATACTGATTACAGGGTAGAGACCCTAGGTAAGGAACATGCATCATAATGACATGGGATCTTGTGTTTCATGGGTATTTTGGGGATTTAAAATGAATAATAAGTCTAATAAAATTTAAAATAAATCTTCTGCACTACTCGGGATAAGGAATTCCTTGTTTACCTTGAAGATATGACACCCGGATGGTGACGAAGGGTAGTACTGGAGATCGAGGCCCCAGAGGTTGCTTTGGCTGATCGACAGAGGATTGACCGAGAGGAGGATGACGATTAGTGGAAGAGGACGCTTCATGCCTTTTAGCGGCAGAACCTCGGGAAGTGTGAGGGTAGCATATCATACATGGAGACAGAGAACTGGATAGAGGAGCTGGTGATAGATTTTATCATGATCCAGGCCCCGATGGAATACTCGGTTCTTATGGATGTAATCCAAATGCGGGGAGCAGCGCGTCAGTGGTGGATGCTTTATCTTGGAGAGAAGAGGGAGGCTGAAGTAACCTGAGCTAACTTCACGGGGATGTTCCGGGAGGAATTACTCTCTTCCAAGATGAAGGCTGGCAAGAGGAAGGAACTTCTATCCCTCAAGAAGGGGGGTATGTGAGCGAGAGAGTTGGGGATCAAGTTAAATGATCTCATACACTTTACTTCGGACCTCTTTCTAGATGAGGAGTATCAGGAGTGATGTTTGGAGGAGGCACTTTGACCTTTTGATTAGTATGTTGTTACTCCCTTTACCGTACCAACATACTTGGAGGTCCAAATGAAGGATGATGTGGTGGAGAGGATGCACATTCCAGGAGGTGTATCATGAGAGGGAATCCAGTAGGGATCATTAAAGGGGAAGGCTGTCTGCAGCAGGCCTCCAGCATTAGAGCCCTCTTGGTATTGACTAGTAGGGATGAGGCCCTAGTAGATCCACTTCTGATCTTCCAGTCCTCACCCTTTTCTTTTGGGCCCAGGACCGAGATGCATCATCAGTGGTAGCAATGGGAACCTTCATAATCAGTGCCTAGACCGAGTACAGTACAATGGGGGTGGTCCAGTGCAGCACCCACCCCAGCCGTAGTAGTTTCCAGCTAGGCCCTTTCAGCAGCAGAAGTAGGGACAGTGAGCTCCCGCTCCTCCAAGGGAAAACGTCGCAGGAGGAGGCCAACAACAGGGCGCTCCTTAGGGACCTAGACTAGGGTGTGGTCGGGGAGGTGACCGACAGTCGAGGGTTAGGGGAGATGGGTGTGGGAAGTTACACGTCGGGGAGGCCGCACCTCCAGTAGGGACAGAAGTCATTCGAGCCATGATTATCTTGTTTTGTACTATTGCATATGCCTTGTAGGATACAAGATCTTGCACACCTTTGTTGTGCCCAGTCTGGCCCATGGTCTGGGTCTAGATGTTGAGAGACTTCTAGTTCCCCTGGTGTTGAGTACACCAGTCGGAGGTCAGATCGACTTATTTTATATTTTTTTAGGGTGTAGACTGATGATAGGGCCACATCAGTCAATCAGGGATCTTCTACTATTGTAGATGCATCTATACACTGTCTTCCTAGGCATTGACTGGTTGTTCTCTGTATGTGCCATTATTGACTGCTTCCGAGGAAGGATCGTTTTTTCAGACATGGGTGGCCGACGTGTGACTTTCATCAGTGAGCGGGGTAACCAGGAAGGTAACCAGTGAGTGGATCCCCTACTTTACTTGTTAGAAGAACTATTAGTAGAGTCAGCAGATGCAGAAATTTTAGAATTCCCAGGGATCTTTTGTGAGTTTATGTACATCTTCCCGGAAGACGTGGAGACTCTACCCCCTCAACATGATGTTGAGTTTGGGATAGACTTGCAACCTAGTGCCTGTCCAATTTTGATGGCTCCCTAGCAGATGGTTCCCTCTGAGTTCTGGGCGTTGCTGATTCAGATTGACGATTCGATGAAGAAAGGTTTTATTCGACCAAGTCCGTCTCCATGTGGTGCTCTAGTCTTTTTCGCAAAGAAGGCAGATGGTGGTCCCAGGCTGTGCATAGACTACCGGATACTGAATTAGGAAACAGTCAAGAACCAATTCCCTCTCCTGAGAATAGACAACCTTTTCGACCAGTTAAAAGGGGCATGGTGGTTCTCTAAGATTGACCTACTGTAGTGATGTCACTAGCTGAGGTTGAAGGAGCGTGAAATCTCGAAGACCTCCTTCAGGTGCAGATATAGGCGCTTTGAGTTTATTGTCATGTTGTTTGACATTACGAATGCTCCACCTGTGTTCATGAGACTCATGAACTCCATTTTCCAGGAATATATGGACCGGTTCGTAATCATGTTTATTTATGACATCCTAATATACTCAAGGTCAGTAGAAGATCACGTTGAACACCTAAGAACAATTTTAGAGGTCCTCCTACAACACCCAATTAATGGGAAATTGTACATGTAGAAGTTCTGGACTTGAGAAGTGCATTTCCTTAGACATGTGGTGTCTGTGGAGGGAATAACAGTGGACCCATAGAAGGATGAGACTGTTGTTTCTTGGGTAGAACCCAAGAACATGGAATAAGTTTGTAGTTTCCAAGGTTTGGAAGGTTACTACTGGAGGTTCATGCCCAACTTCTCATGAGTTGTAGCACCTTTGACAGCCTTGACAAAGAAGAGATAGGCTTTCATGTGGGATGGGTAGTGTGAGGCAGCCTTCAGCAATATGAAGGGGAAGTTGGTTACTGCCCCATTGATGAGGCTTCCAAAAGAAGGGGTAGCCTACGAGGTGTTCTGTGATGCTTCATGAAAGCCCTTCAGTGTGTGTTGATGCAAAAATAAGGGGTGATCTCTTATGGGTCTAGATAGTTATGTCCTCATGAGTGTAACTATGCCACCCATGATTCGGAACTTGTGGCGGTCGTGTTTGCGCTGAAGTTGTGGCGGAATTACCTCATTGGGGAGAGCTTCATGGTCCTCACAGCTCACAAGAGCATGAAGTATATCTTTACCCAACGGGACATAAACTTGCGACAATGAAGGTGGGTGGAGTTTCTCCAGGATTACAACTTTGAGATATCTTACACTGAAGGTAAGGTGAATTTTTTGGCTGATGCCTTAAGGAGGAAGTCACGGAGGGAAGCCATTCAGGAATATATGGATGCTTGGAAGGAAATGGAAGAGTTGTCTTTGCTATACATGTATGTATGGGGGGATGGTGGTAGAGGTTTTCTGTTTCATATGACTATCTCTTCTGTGGTAGGTGGAGGAGCCTCAGTGGGGAGACATAGAGAGTGAAGTGATGCGTGACTGGGTTAACCAAGGTGATGCTCCGGAAGGGTTGATATAGGATGGCCAGAATCAAATGCTTTTTCATGGAAGGTTGTTTGTTCCAGAGACGACTCACGAGAGAGTTCTTGGTGAGTTCCACAACTCACCCCTACAAGTGCACCCTATAATTTCAAAGATGTACCAGGGACAGAGGAGTCAGTTTTGGGCGCTCGGGTTAAAGCGGGCGGCTGTAGACTTTGTGGCCAGGAGCCTAGTGTGTCAGCAGGTGAAGGATGAACACCGTGTTCTAGGTGGTTTGTTGCAGCCTTTAGACGTCCCCGAGTGGAAGTTGGATGACGTCTAGATGGATTTCGTCATAGGACTACCCAAGGTTCAAGTAGGCGGTGATGCTATCTGGGTAGTGGTGGACCGGTTGACGAAATCAGATCACTTTCTGGTGATCAAGGAGTCTGGTGCAGTGGATGCCATAGCACGGAGGTACATGGATGAGGTGGTGCAGTTGCATGCAGTTCTAAGGTCCATAGTCTTGGATAGAGATTCACAGTTTACGTCACGTGTATTGAGGGGATTACAGCATGATTCTGGCACCCATCTGCGTCTTAGAACTGATTTCCACCCTCAGACAGTTGGATAGACAAAGCGCAC
The DNA here is from genome assembly GCA_963277665.1 of Viscum album. Classification (NCBI taxonomy): domain Eukaryota; kingdom Viridiplantae; phylum Streptophyta; class Magnoliopsida; order Santalales; family Viscaceae; genus Viscum; species Viscum album. The sequence continues at coordinate 1,432,831,617 of OY728142.1, read as the reverse complement.
CCTCCATAAAATGGAGGATATGCTACGAGCTTGTATTATGGACTATGGGGGATCATGGGTGCGACACTTACCCCTGGTAGATTTTTCCTACAATAATAGCTATCCCTCTACCATTGGCATGTCCCCATTCGAAGCTTTGTACGGGAGTCCATGTCGCTCACCCATGTGCTGGACCAAGGTTGGGGAAGTATGTGTCCTTGCCCCGGAAGAGGTGCAGAGCATGACAGAGAAGGTTCTGCTTATACGGGAGAGGATGAAAGTGACTTGGGACCGACAAAAGTCATATGCCAATAACAGGAGGAGACCCTTGGAGTTCGACGTCGGGGACCATGTATTCTTGAAGGTCTCCCCTCGATGTGGATAACAGAGGTTCGACATGTGGAGTAAGCTTCCTCCAAGGCTCATTAGACCATTCGAAGTGTTGTGGCCGGTCGGAGAAGTGTCTTATCAGCTAGAACTACCACCGCCGCTACTAAGAATGCACGATGTCTTACCTGTGTATCAGCTCTGACGATATCAACACAGCGACACACACATCCACAACTAGGGAAAGATAGATATTGAGGCAAACACAATGTTTGTATAAAGTCCTATGAGGATAGAGTATCATGAGGAGAAGATGCTCCATGGATGAACCATCACTTTGGTTCGTCTGTTATGAAGGCATGGTGGGCTCGAGGAGAGTACCTGTGAACAGGAGGCTCAATTGCGTGCCCATTACCTAGAGATATTTTCAGTTTTTTTTGTTTTTGATTTGTACTTGTTTGTGATGTAATCCTGACCTTGTTGGGTTATGAGATGTTTTGTTTCCCTACCTTGAAAATTTTATGAAAAATCATGATCGATGAGGAAGGGAGGACTTGATCCCTAATCAAGACACATTAAGGTGGATGCGATTAAACCCATGCAGGAGAGTCAGTGTCACCAAAAGCAAATTGTATCTTGACATGGAGGAATGAACTCCTAGAACCATGTGTTGGGGAAATATAGATCTTAGTTTGGTGTGGCTGTTTAGGATGGTTTTTCCTCGAGAGGTATCTTTTGAGGGGGGGGGGGGGGGGTCAGACCCCTCTCTTCTCTTCAGGTGTAGATTTGATTCTTGAGGATGAGAATGGTTCGAGGGGTATCTGATGTAATGGCCCAGACTCTCATGGTTCATCCCTTTGCCAAATTCTAGATCCTAAGGATGACGTCCTGGTGGTAGGATGTCATTTCGATGTGACACGATTGGTGTGTCACAGATCGGTGCGAACCGATCTGTGTGTGACCGATTAGTGTGACACGATTAGTGTATAACTGGTCGGTGCGACCGATCGGTGTGATCGGTGTATCACCAATCAGTGTGCAACTGATCCATATGATAGGATCGGTGCGAACGATCTATGTGCGACCGATCTGTATGACAATATCGGTGCGACCGATGGGTGTGACACGATCAGTGTGAATGATCTGTGGGACACGATCGGTGTGTCGCCGGTCAGTGGGACATGATCGGTGTGGTACCGATCGGTGTGTGAACGATCAATGTGGTATGATCAGTGAGACTGATCATTGTGACACGATCGGTGTGACCGATCGGTGGGACTAATGGGTGTGTCACTGATTGTTGCGACACGATCATTTTCACACAGCCTTGTTGAGTTTTTCTTCTACAACTTTTCCTGTAATGCTACGTTTAAAATATTTTAGCCTTTTTAAAATGGTTTAAGGCCATTTTTATCCGCATAATGAATGATTAAATTCCTATGACTGGGGCGTCCCTCAACGGACCCATCTCTAGGTCTGTGTAACGTTCCCGTATGTTTATATAAAATCCTTTAATGTCAAAGTTGTTACCACCATTTTCTGATGAGAGTTATTAAATAACAATTAATTTCGTCATGTGTAACCACTCAACTATGTGGTGTAACCATGATCCGACCTTAAATCTGCCAAAGATATTGATATCCAGTAATGCCTGGGCTCATATTTTTATCGCACAATCTTTGGTCCTTTTCTTCTTCTTGTCCGAGTTCTCTCTTCACTTGGAGCATTTGGAGTTCCCTTCCCAAGGAAAGTGGTGAGCGTGTGATGGATCCCTTACTGTTCATCCTTGGCATCCCGGATGCTCCTCCCATAAAAATTGTGCATCCCCAATTCTTGGCGCATTGAGAGAAACATTGATATTTGATCATCTAGGTAGGGTTTTTCCTTCATCACTCTCATTGTATATCATTCGGTTTGGGTATGCTATTGTTTCTTACGGGATGCATGAAACCAAACTTTAAATGAAGATAATAAATGGACCTTTAAGGAATGGATGGGGGTGTGATCGGTGTTTCTGTTGTATTTATTTTCTTAATTATGTGTTGTGAATTGTACAAGCTCCTGGCCACTTAAAATAATGTACTTTGGTGGTTTTTCATTGTGCACTAATGAACCGCTGTGCTTCCGGATATTTACATGAATAAATAATTGTAACATGGAAATTGGTTAAATCACCTAAACTCGTTTGGTTAAATAGATTCCTAGTGAAAATCAATCCTTGTGTGGTCACCCTGGTTAACCAACATAAAGAATATCCTAATAAATGATGTGATTGAACCTAGAGGTTTCCCCACTCTGTTTTGGTAGTCGGTTTTTTGTTCTGCTTGATGCTTATGGGGTGATGTGGTTGGGGATGGGATCTTATGTTGTGGCACGATTGTTCATTGTGAATCTAAAGTCGTGTGGGGATGTATCTCGAGGCTTGGTTTGGTTCCAATACTTTGAAAGATCTCACGGATCCCTTTGTTGTTATTGTGACATTACAAGAGAACCGGGTGTGAATGCTTAAATTGTAGTTTGGCTATTTCTCATTCATTGGCTTGTGGTTATGCCTGTTAGTTTCCCAGTAGTGCAAAATTTACTTAAATGGTATCACTCGAACATGACATCAAGAATGATATCAATGGGGAATTGTTTTCTGAGATGAGTGGTGACATGGTCGTGGGTTCGATGCTTCTTGTGAATGAATAGTAACGAGGGTATTTGTGCTTAAGTTGATTTTGGAACTCCTAGTTTGGGATGAGTTCTTTTTATATATATTATATAATTGTAGTTCTTATGTTTCTTATTCGCACCCCACCCAAGTTGAGCACCTAGTGTCGAACACCCCCACTTCATGGGAGAGGGTGTTTTTTCAAACACTCTTATTAGTGGATGGTTATTATCTCCTTTTATTATCCCTTTCCCAAATAGCCCAAGACTCATCAGGCAGGCTGTGATGGCCTGAGGTCCATTTTATCCAAAGTCTTATAATGTTATCCAACCATTAAATAACATTTCTGGTTGAATGAAAATTTTTTGGCACTGTATATTAAAATAAAAATTTTATTTATCCTTTTTTTCAAAACATTACACAAAAATACTACCTTTTAAAAACCTTAAAATGAAATACAAAAAGTAACATGAAATTTACCATAAAATCCATTAAAAAAACTTTGAATAGATTATTAAATTTACAAATAATATAATGGCTTAGAAAATAATTATCTAAAACATTTAAAACATGATTTTTAAAGTAACATGTCCACTATCTGGAGTATTACTCATCACAAACGTTCTTTATCTTCTTGAATAATAAAATTATATTAATAAATTAATATGAAACTTTTTAATTATCATTGTTCCTTTTATTTTTTTAATATAATGTTACATACCATTACATGATCAATTTACTTCACATCAGACATTTTGATGATATTCGGTTCATAAGTCCAAAATGGAATTTGTAGGATGAGTGTGGTAAATAATGTCATAAATTCATAGTATAAAGAATAATAATCATGAAAAAATCATAATTTTTATGCATAAATTATACTCGAAAAACCTAACATTAAATATATTAATAAAAAATGAAATTTTTTACAATCATGAAGATTATAGGTCATACGTACGCATGAGTAATGTCTCAATTTTTCAACGACCATTAATGAAAGAAGTTAAGAATTATTTTACCTTAATAGAATGATAAATATATCATTAATAATATATTTTTACTTAAAATGTTCATATATATATATATCATCCTTGTGGTGTGCTGAAAAAAATGAATCACATTATTTCTTTGAGGTTGTAGTACACACATACACATTAATAACATTGTAATTTTTCAATAAATGAAGTGGTAAACAATAAATGATATATTAATTTTATAAAATTATAATAATATTATGATTTTAATATTTATAAATAAAATCCAATATTATAACCATCTTTGAGAGGTGGTGATGGAAAACAATTTACATTGGTTTGATTGATGGTAGTCCGCCGTACACATGAAAAACGATTTATTTTCCCAGTTGAAAAATTAAGAGATAAATATAACATCTTAAAATAACATAATAACTTATGAATATTTTTAAGATAATAATGTTAATATTTTAGTAGGTTTGATGAATATTTTTAAGAGGTGTAATTAGAAATAAAATGAAACTCTTGGTTAAAAACTGTAATTCTTCTTTATAAAACCTATTATGGTTAACAAGAAACTATTTCATTGGTTGGTTTTTATTTAAAAAAGTATTATAGGATGTGGTAATTGATGTATATAAGTTATTTTTGTTGATATTGGATTATCCAAAAGGATTTTTATGTTTGAATAAAATGGAAGAGTAAGTGCCCTTTTTATGTGAGGGTAGGGGCACTCCTGCAACTATATATAATATTAAATTATTAAAAACTAATTTTCTAGATAATATAGATTTAAATATTTATAATTAGAATATAAAATGATTATGAGATTAAATAATCTCATAAAATATAAATTGGAAATGATTATGAGATGTTTTCAACCATATGATTTTTAACCCTATATTAACCCTTTTGATAATAATCAGGATAACAATATTTTTTACTTTTTAGGGGAAATCATAGTTACTATTAAAGGAAACCTGCCCCATAAATAGTCCATTATGGATATTTAAACCCATATCAAAAATGATTGGATAAATATAGTATTTTTTAGAATTTTTTTAAAATTTAATAATATAGTATATATTATAAATTATCATTTATATCATTTATTGAATTACAAGAAATATTATTATATAATATTTGTCAAACAAATGTAAAATTGTCCCAAAATAACATGGATTCATGTATATGTAATTTAGAGTTTTATAAAAATTCAATAAAATGTTACTAGGTTTTTATATCATTTTAATCTTTATATTTTTTATTAATGCTTTGGAAAACAGTTGTTTTACTATAACAATGGTAATGATCTTTTCAATATTAAAGGGTTATAATTCTTTATGTAAGGTAATAATTCAATCATAAACATCCTTAGGAAGAAAATTTCAATACATATTCATCCTATTTATCATTTTTCAATATGTTTTATGATTTTTAAACAATTTAATAAAATATTATTAATCATAAAATACCATTGAAGTCATTTTTTGAAACTATTCAATAATTTTACATTTCAAATAAAATGAAAAAAAAGGAATAAAAATATAGTTATTTAATACATCCTTAAAATGAAATATTTACCTAAAACATTCATGACACATAAATATTATTTCAAGTTAAATTACATTTAAATATTTTAAAATAATTTATTTTATATTTTTTTAATTGAATAAATATTGTGTTACAGTGGGGTGTTAATTTAAGTTAAATATTTGATCAATAAAAATTTAAAATAAATTACCATGATAAGGAAATAAATTATAGTTTAAATAACCATTTATAATGGAATATATATTTATTTCATCCCAATGCTAAAAATTTAATGATAAAGAATCAAAGAGAATGACATCTTTCACGTTTCATTTTAATAAAAAATATTTTAAGGTCAAAATCTTGGAAAATTGAAAAGAAAGGTTATGTGTTCAAATTATTTTTTTATATTGGATGCAATATAATTATATAATAAAATAATATACGATTTTATTACTAAATTTTAGTCATTATCGAATTATTTTTATCCTTAATTTACCCATTTTTCTTTTGTCGTTGTAACAAAAATTACTGTGATAACTGTTAGAAATGGCAAAAAAATAAAAAGGATGTTTTTAAATACATTTTAACTTCTAATTCCAAATATATATCCCATTATTTATTATTAAATTCAATGAATTGGTAGAATTTAATTTTAATTAAATCTAGAAAACGTGACGATAAACATATTTTATGAAAATTTTCAGTTTAGGTATTTAAATGTTTTTATATCAAATTCAAGTGTATAATTAATTTAAAATACATTATTATCATTATATTCAATAAAAAATAATTAATGGTATTTTAAAAATAATCTAAAAAATAATCTATATTGTTAATACTTTAAAATAAAATATAGTTTATAATAAAAATTAGTAATTTTCACTTTTCATTGAAAATTCATACTTTTCAGATAATTCTCAGAAAAATATTGATAATATAATTTTGAAATACTAATTTAAAAAAATTATAATTTTTTATCAAATTATATTTCAATATGTTCCTAAAATTAATTATAATATTCTCTAAAAAGGTAATATTTTTTTGAATAAAATGTATTTCTGAAGAATAAAATGATTTTTAAAAAAATTGATTGATTGTGTATTAATAATTTTTAAATAAATTTGTATTGAGTGGGACGTTTATATATATATCATAAAGTAGGTAACTATAAAATCCCTACCCGGGTTGGGAAATTACAGTGTGGTATTAAAGCAGTTCTCTTTTCTTTTCGTTTATCTTAATATTTTGGAAAGGTAGACATGATGCTAGGATGTGTCAGTCCATGGTAATTATATCATACATGGGAGTATCTAACCCATGTTTGGGGGAAACACCAAGTACCCTTGGTGGGATTGATGTACTTGATATTCGATGACAGAGTTTGATGTTATATCACCTCGAGTAATGCACTTATTGTGTGACATTATTAATTTATTAGATTTTTGTTTCATGACCTTGAATGAATTTTGGGTTATGTATACATGAATAATTTTAGGCACTCATGGTGTATTATTAAAGGCATCAATTTAGGAATTCATGGAAAAGAATGTTATGGGCTTGTTGTTAAAATGAAATTATTTTTCTGTTTGGGTTTTTTAAATTTAAAAGGTGCCTAACATTAATTTGATAAATTGTAAATGATGAAAAATTAGTAAATTAAATAGATAAAATGGGCGTCTAATGAGAATTATTGAAATCACAACATGTTTACCCTGTGATATTAATGGCCTATATGAGGGATGGATGAGGGTAGTGATATTGACTCAAGTTTGACCATGTGATAGGGTAACGGGATGACATGTTATGGATTTTTGTGAACCCCTATTATGTAAATATTTAACTATTGTGTTATGTGTACTAAAACATGTGGTTAGAATTGTATAGATATGACTCCATGATGATTATTTTTTATAGGAATTCCTGAGAAAATGGCTGGAAATGTACCTCCCACTATGGAAACTGAGTCTCCAATAGTTCCAGGTAAGGGATCCAGAGAGAAGTTTTAGGAGAAATTTTATCACTGTATATATTCTATGTAAAGATACCCAGAGAAGGCTATGAAGAATATGTATGACTTGACATGAGAGTTTTAGTTACAGTATCCAACAACGTTCTCTATAGAGGGTGTACTTAAGGTAGCTGAATTATGGACTGAGTCTATATAGTATATCATTGACCAATTAGAGACTCCTATCGAGATGAGAGTCAAACAAGATACGTATATGTTACTCAGTCAAGAGAATTATTAGTGGCATATTAAAACTCAGGATGGACAGTTGAAGAATTTTTAGTGTTATGATTTTCAGGAGAAGTTCATGGATCACATTTACCATAAGCCACCCATGAAGGAGAGGGTGGTAGAGTTTGTGTGGTTAGCACAAAGGGTATGACCGTAATGAACTGTTCTGGACACTTTAGTGATTTGTAATGCTTTTTTCTATAATTTTTAGGAGATGAGGACTTTGAAGTGTAATTTTTCTGGATGGGATTAAATGTGAGATTATGTCCAAGATTAACATCATTAGGTTGAGGAATTTTTTTAATGTGGTGAATCTGGATCTCATATCTAAGGGGAACCTAAAGGAGGCTTCCAGTGGAGGACTGATGGTCTCTACTGGATGTCCAAGAGGTATGTTTCCAATGGTATGAAGAATCTCTATTATAATTTTCACTAGATCAGTGGAAAAAAGAGTTGTTAGGGGGAAAGATCAGTTACTCAGTACATTAATCGAGTGTTATTCCACCAGTATGATAGGATAGTTCACTTTCATATATATTTACCCTAAGCACTGGTATAGTGGTAAGATTTTAGAATGTTGATACATTTACAATAGTTTTGTAGGAACCCCTAATAGGAGGGGAATGATTGAGGAGATTAGAAGAATCAGAGTGATGGAAGGGGTCTTCTAACCCATATTAGTCTGGAAATTTGGGTTCTTAGGACTGTGATGGTCAAGGTAATGGTCGTGGTAATTTAGAGTAAGTTCACCAATATCAGTGGATCTTCATAGCTATGGGGACTTAGAATTCACCTTGGGAATAGGCACATGATTGTTGCATGCTGTTTATTCAACACTTGTGGATAGTGAGGTTGGACCATCCACGGTTAGAGGTGTTATTCTTCTATCTTATAAACTCGATAGTTCCATATTTAATACATGATCCTATTATTATTTTATATATTAATAAATTGTGTACAATTTGATTGTAGAGGTGGAATTCATGTTTGGGTTTATGATGATCAACACACCATTTGGAGTATAATTTAGAGACATCTACTTATGTAAGAGGTGTTCCCTCGAGGATCATGAGTATTGTTTAAATTGGGATTGTTATATACTTAAAATGTGTATATTCATATTTAATTAGGGTATGGACTACATAGTATCATACAGAGACCATGTAGATTTTTACCATAGGAGAGTGAACATTATGTATCCTAAGGGTAACAATTATTTTTATTGTGGGTAGGATGCTAAGCATTATGTGAAGGTATAGTTCATCAGTAACTATGGGAGATCCCCACCCATGTTTCAATTATTTTTCTATATGATATGGGTGTGAAGCATGACTCTATTCCAACCGTAGTGGAATGCTTCTAGGATATGTTTCCTAAGGACTTATCAGGGATTCCTACTAAGAGAGATTCTTAGTTTACAATGGAGATTATTCCTAGAGCAAAGATGGTTTCTATTCTTCCTTATAAAATAGAACCAAAAGATCTTCAAGAGAGTAATAATCAACTTTAATATTATATGGATAATGGATTCATCCATCTGATAACATGGTCATGGAGTTCTCCAATTTTTTTTGCTAATATGGATAACATGATGTTGTTCTTATGAATTGATTGCAATAAGTTAAACCAGATGACAATGAAGAACCGATATCCAATTCTGCATATTGATAAAATATATGACCATTTGATATGAGCCTATGTTTTCTCGATGATTTACTTTAGATCTGGGTGTCATTAGTTGAGATTTGGATCTCCTAATATACCACAGACATCTTTCAGAAGAAGGTATGACCTATATGAGTTTTTCATGATTCCATTCTGGCTGAAAAACACACCCACTATGTTTATGGGCTTGATGAACCAAATCTTCCACATATATATGGATTAGTTTGTGGTTGTTTTGTGGTTGACATTTTTGTGTACTCAAAGAATCAGGATGATCAATCCCAATATTTTAACATCGTCCAATGTATACATAGATAACGTCATATTTGTTAAAATATATTTAATTTTCAAATATGGATTGACATGGTAAATATATTGGGACCCATTATCTAATAGGATAGTGTTTCAGTAGACCCAAATAATTTTTGGGAAGTTGTTTCTTGGGAGTAGACTAAGAATGTTCCTGATATCTGAATATTTATAGTATCAGATGGTTATTATCAGTGGTTCATCCATGAATTCCCCACATAGAAGCATAACTTTTATTATTATTCGTGAAATAGATTATGTTTGAATGGTCTGGATAATGTGATAATGATTTATAAGATTTTATGAAGTGGTTGACTGCCACACAAATCATGATCCTACCGAATCCAGGGTAAGAGAATATCATCATCTTTGATGCTTCATGGATCAGACATGGAGTAGTGTTAATGCAGGGAGATCATGTTGTAGTGTATGGGTTATGGTAGTTGAGGCCAAAAGAATAGAATTACCCAATAAATGATATTGAGTTCTCTACAGTGGTTTATGATTTGATGTGTTGGTAACATTATGTAACAGGTGAAATGTTTAATGTGTATACTGATAAAAAAAGCTTAAATTTTATCTTTATTAATGACATTTAGATATCTGAAAATGGAGGTGGGTTGAGTATTTTTAGTCATTTTATTTTGAGCTAGCATATACACCTGGTAAGGGAAATTGTGTTGAAGCTTCATTGAGTATGAAAACAAAAACTCATTTATTCCAGGAGTCTAGTTCATAGAGGAAGATGATGAATTTTCTAGATGAGATACATGGTTTGGTTATATGGTTCTAGGAGAAGATGGTACTCATATCAATATCAGTAAAATCCAAACATTTTGAGCCGGATCAAGGAGAAATAGTATTAGGATCCAATGTTTTTTTTCCTTGAGATAAATTATTTATGGTTGAGAGTCGCCTTAAGATTGGAACATAAATGCAGATGAGATTATCTATGTTAGTAATTGTGTTGATATGACTTCGAGTATGCAATAGAAATTAATGAATGAATTTTTGGCCTCAAAGTTGGTGGTTCATCATGGTTTGAACAAAAATTACCATTAACTAAATTTACAGTATTGGTCGTCAGGCATGAGAAAATATATTGATGGGTTCTTGAAATGATGTTACACCAGTATATAGGTGAAGTCCATGCATCAATGACTCAATGGTTTACTAAATCCATTTACAATTATATAATGGATGTGGAATGATGTTATTGGGGATATCATGGTGGCTCTTTAATGGATTCCTCATGAAATGATTCTATTAGGGTGGTTGTGGATTAATTAATAATGATTTTAGCATATTTTTTACCAATCTAGGTGATGTCCTCAGTGGATCAGTTGGGAGGCTTGTACATTTGGGAGATAGTCAATCTACATTGTATACTGCCGAATATAGTGTCATACTATGACTCGTGTTCGACTTCACTCTTCTGTAAGGTCCTATCAGTGGAACGAGGTATGAAGGCATTTATGAGTACGGATTACCACCCATAAAATGTTGGTATGTCAGAATATACAATTCATTATTTGGAGGATATGCAATGGGCATTCATACTATAAATTGGTGGGTTTGGGTAGTGGTATATAAAACATGTTGTGTTTTCCAATAACAATGATTATCAAGAAACTATTCAGATGGCACCAGATGAGGAACTTTATGGTAGACTATTCAGATCACCACTATACTAGATAGAGGCAAGTGAGTTAGAGTTGTTGGGATTTTTCCTCATGAAGGATACATTAAAGAAGGTCTATTTGATTTGAAAATGTATTCATACAACTCAGAGTATGTAGAATTCATATTTGTGTCAACATCAAATACCTATAGAGTTTATAGTGGGTGATATTGTGTTCTTTAATATTTCTCCTATATTGGGTCACCATAGGATTTGGAGATAGGGAATGTTGGTTCCTAGTTTTTTTGGACCTTTTAATATTTTGGATAGAATCAGGTAGGTGTCATACCATTTGTCTCTTACAATGATGTCTAGTGTCATGATCAATTTTCTCATGTGTATCATCTTTAATATAATCACCCCGACCCTTCTCATGTGATTGATGTTGCTGATATTAAGCTCGAGACTGATGTGTCCTTTGAAGAGCATTTGATTTGGGTTATAGATCATATTGAGAGACTATTTTGAGGATGGAAAATGACGATAGTTCAAGTATTGTGGGAACATGGAAGTTTTGAGGAGGAAACATGGGAGGGAGAAGCAGATATGTGGGATCAGTGGGAAAACCTTTATACATTTAAATATTAGAGATTATTGGGATTATATATTGAGGTTGACCTATTATATGGTAGGGATATTTTATAATCCTGACTATTTCTAGATATGTATAATGATCATTTTAGGAACTCTTTTTCATTATTCTTAATACAACGTGGATGGGTTTTGTTTTGGGTTTTTTAGGATAAAATTGGGTATTTTTTTAATTCAAAGGCTCTATGAATGATTGGTGCATGGTTACGGAAAACCAAGTGGCTTGCCCCCAAAAACCATGCGTCCTATTTTAGTGAGACAATAGGTGGCACACATTTGGTACATAGTTTTTCCAAACAGTATGACCTCCCACCAAAAATGTGCATCCTTAAATAGAGGGGATATGCATAGTTAGAACACGGTTTTTCAATCCATGTGACACTAATATGAAACTGTAAAAACCCTAAGATTATGTGCATCTTTAAGGTGCACAGTTTGGAGAATTGTGCTCTACATCCTAGGAATCTTTTCATGTTGGTTTTTAAAAACCTTATTTTTTATTTTTTTTGTTCCCAAACCCACCATTTTTTGCACATAATCACCCCTATTAGGCCCCATTCAATTTCAATCAAATTTTGAATTCTCTGGAAGGATTCACAGGATCCTCACACCTCTTTATTGGTGAATCAAAGATTCAATTGAAGGATTGACTCTGCATTGGTAAGTAATTCCTTCATTATTTGGATTATTATCTCTACACCTCTGTTTCCCAATGAAGAGGGATAAGACTCCCTCCATTCTTAATGGTTTGGATCTTGGTTTTTATGGATCTTCTTCCATTTGATATTGATCTTAGTATTTAGTCCCAAATCATCCACGCCATTCTAGTTTTGATCATTGCATTTCAATTTGGGGATTTTGGATTCGTGAATTTCCATCAAAGTCCTTGAGAAGGGTTCTTTAATTGTTAAATACCATTGTCTTGATTATAATTTAGATGTATGTATTTTTCACAATTTTCAAATTCCACATTGAGAAATTTCATTTATTATGGGATTGAATTAATTAATTAATTAATTAATGGTATTAAAGAACTACTTGAATAATGTGATTATGAAATTTGAAGAATATTAGGATTATTAAATATATTTATAAATGAGATTATAAAATTTGTTAATTAATGGGGTCATGTAATTGAATGAAAATTAAAATTCAAAGGTTAGTTAGCTTAACCTTGATGGTTTAATGGATATTATGATTAAATGTTGATAATTGGATTAATGGTGATATGATTATATTATTTTCATGTGATTAAACTGATGATACATGATTTTTTTGATAAATTTAAATGGTACAACACGATGCGAATAATTGAAATGTAGATTAATGATTATTAAAGTTGATAAATGTTGATTACATGATATATGTGATTGATTGATAAATGAGGTGAGGGAAAAGTACTGACACTCTATACAACCATGATGTTCCAGACTGATGCGCTAGGCCACCAATGCATGAATTTGAATAATAATTTCTGGAACATGGACTGCTACTCCAAATACCAATGAGGTGTGGGATAGGGATAGATGTTCCAAATACCCATGGGTTCTAGACAATGAAATTCTTAGACACCTAATATTTCCTTGGATAGGGGTTCTAAGTTCCTATGATATGAAAGTGTAATTAAATTAATAATGAAATATATTAAAGTGTCTATTGTGATTCCATTTGATATGTGGTTCAGACTACGACCTGGGCCAAAGAATTTATTGTTGATTTAAGTTTCATTGTGAACACAAATATTTATGTTTTCATTTAACATACACATTAAATGTAAAAACTAATTATTCACTATTGTATATTTTTTATATAACTAAATACACTATTATAAACTAGATATTGTTTTAGACAGCTTTGGTGGTGGACTACTGAGTTGTACTCGCACCCTACTCAGGCTTCCAGATCAGTACCAGAATAGACTTCATGTTTTCTGTATAGGATAAGGGAAACATTCCTTTGTTATATAGATGAGTGGAGATAGGGAATGTATGAGGGAACCAAAAATGATGTTGATATCCTCTTGGGTAGTTTCCATTTTGTATTTCTTTTTTTTACATTGAATCGTGACACACATTTGTCATGAAATATCTACTATTTTGGTTTGGATATTTTTTCATGTTTTAGTTCATTGTCTGATGTTGGACAATATTGGTTATCATATTATTCTTTTTATTGGTTATTATCATTTGGCTATTTTTTATTTGTTTATGATGTTGTTATACTTTGACAAAGACATTATAGTCTCTCCATGATGTCTATATTATACCCACACTACTAGTCAGTAGTATCTGGCATATGGGGAGGTGCGCTTAAGGTAATGTGACCAGTAACCTCAGAGCACTATCATTTGGCACATGGGTCAGGATGTTACAATAACCCTATTTGTTCCTAGAAAATTTAATCCTATCTTATAATGATGATATTTAAATAATAATATTTCTTGGTTCATTTATTATTAGGATTTTGTATCTTGTACACTATCAAACATAGTATTTATTTTAATATATTGGGATAATACATTATACCCCCTAAATAAATTACATACACCAAATTTAACCATGATTTTAGTAATCAAAGGTATGACATTTTGAAATACCTTTTTTGATATTAAACATGATAAAAAGAAGTAATGAAACTTCATCTTAAAAAGAGGGAAAGATAAGTAATATGGGGATCTGGAATAACCCATAACTATGTTTATATATAGGTAAATATTAGTTTTAGATGAAAATATATACATAGAAGACCTATGTAATGACCAAATAATGGGGGGAGTGACTGATATCATTGATCATAATAAAGTTAATGATCATGAGAATTATAATGGCCATAAAACTATTAAACAATGAGGTATGAAAATTACCATCGATTCATTGAAAATAAAGGCAATAGAATATTATTTTTATTTTGGGGTCCTTTTTCCTAGATTGAATGACTTATATTACCATACAAACTATGAATATACGGAAACATAAATACATGAAATGTAGAATTTTATACTTCAATTAATTCCCACTACATTATCATCTTTTTCTCTGAACAATTATATTTCAAGAAGGATTTCTTTATTCTTAAATCACTAAGATCAACATATACTGGATTAAATAATGTACAAAAGGATAATATGATATTTTTAATATTATTATACATTAATTAAAACCATAATTTTTATAATTATGTAAGATAATTCCCAAAATGTGTAAATATTCATAAGAATAAATAATACATTTGACTCCATATCCAATAATATCACAAATGTTAAACTTAGATCATTATATAAATAAAAATCCTTATTATTTTTTGGATTTTTATAACTAATATTGAAACCCCAAAATTTTATTAATTTTATCACCTCTTCTTCAATGATAAATTTATCATCTATCAAAAAATAACATCAATTTCTTAAAGTCTCATACCAAAAATATATTTGACATAGTTATATAATATTCAATGTATGATAATTATTTACACAAGTAACAAGAATAACCATAAATCCAAATTAAAATAATAAAGAAAAAAAATTTATCCTTTATTCCTAAAATAAAATCCCATCTTATCCAAAAAACATTTCCATTTTCATGAATCATGTATTTTTCCCAAAATAGTTAACTTGTAATGATATAACACAAATTACATAATCATTAAGTCACATTAATATTCTATGGTTATCTATACTATAAAACATATGTTCACAACATATACATAATGTTTTTTATTTTTTACAAAATTCAAGACTAACTAAGATATCATGTGGGCTATTAGAAGTCGTTTCACCATTGTTTCCCATTAGTTCTAGGTTAATGAATTGTGACATTACCATACGTTATAGTTTTCCTTTTCTATGAAAACTATATTAATATAATTTCTATAATGTTCCTACAACATATGAATAATAACCTCAAAAATATCATTAATCTTCAATTCAAATTTTACCCTCTAATGTTTTCTATATATCTCATTTTCCCACAAAATCAAATAATCATAAGGGGCTATCATTTACTTAACATCAATAACATATTAACCCAAATTTTTATTTATCACTTTATCAAATGTCATTAAATGAGTGTCTCTACAAATTATCACCCATTCAATACCAAATTTTCCATAGGTATCAAATATATATGTATCCAAATTTTTAAAATAAAATATATTATAGGATAATCCTTATATATTTCTTCATTATCATAACTTTTAGAACATATCAAAATATCATTGGTAATCACAACCTTGATTGAAATTCCTTCTTAAACGTTTAAGAATTAGTTTTCTTCCCATTCCTTAATACTTTATTCCTATAAATAAATGTTATGAAATATGTCCTCGGATTCTTCAATATTAACTCAATCTAGTTTCACACACATAACATAAGAAAATAATTCACACCTTTAATAAATAATTCAAAGACTTATTTTTTTTCTATTGATATCCTATTTATCTTCTAGCGTGATGTACATATTTCTAGAAAAGAAATAGTCAAGCCCTTAATAGTATTTCCCTTATTGAATTAGCTGGATGAGTTATGATTTTAAAATAAAATAAAATATATATCAATATTCATGGAAATATTAGAAAAATAAAAAGGTGTTAAATCAATAATATAGTATCTTTTAGGTGACTTCAATGTTCAAAAAGTGTTCAAAATTACTCAAATTATATTTTTATATGATGTTGGGGATTTAATCAACTAGAATGTTAAAAATGTTGTGTGTAATCATTTTCCTTTCATCTTGATAAATGATGATAATCTATAAAAAGTAATATCATAAAACATAAAATGAATTATTTAATGTTAAAATTAAAATGATCTGTATAAATAAAAATCCCCATAAAAATTATATAATAATTTTATCTTCAAATACTAAAAAATAACCATAAGAACTTCAAAATTAATGTATCATTTGACCTCAAATGACATATCATACTATTCAACTTACATCCCCAAAAATGTAAAAACATTTTTTAACTAATCCTTCACATTAAACCTAAGGGTTAATTATACCTAAAACTAATAAAATGTACACCATGATATGAATGATCAGTTTAAAAATCACATAAAACCAATAAAAAGTTGTATATTCCTTTGAACATAAGTTAAAACTTAGTCTTCTTAACCAATGATAGTATCTATAGATATTATGTTAACTTCACATAAAAAATCATAATCTCTAAAGTTATCTAATCATTTTCTCTGATACCAATTGTAAGGACCCATCCATATACATTATATTTACTTTTTTCGTTAGTGTAGAATTATCATTCATACTTACCTAGTGATCATTATAGTTTAGTGTTCTAGAAAATTAGATTATAAGTCATATATAAACAAATTATTTTTCAAATAGTGAAAAATTATAATTAGTATCCATTTTTTTAAAATATAAAACATTTTAAAAGAAACACATTTAATTTTCATGAAATATCATAAAGAATTTTTGTAATGTAACATTTTGTTTCTGTATAAGACTTTTTCATATTTTTAGGAATATTTTTGGAGCCATTAGTGGAGACAACATGAGATTCACATGACTGATGTGCCAAGAATAAAGATTAAAAATATATTAAATATATTAAATATCACGTGCACAATGTTTTATGAAAAAATTGGAATAACTCACAAATGGAGTCTCAGATCAAAAAAATGAGACTTTTGTTCAGTTCACAACATGGGTTTACTATAGGTGAAAAATAACCTTGGAATGCATCGTCTATTTGGGATGAGCGCAACAGTAGGCAGATTAGTAAATTAATACAATAATTTAATTGTTTTATTTTAATTTTTTATCCATGACCTAAAACTCATATAAATATGCTAATATAGAAAGTATCATAGTTATCTTCATAATTTATGAGATTTAGGATAGAGTATTGGATAATCATTATTGGAGGACCAATGTGTGTATAACAGATCAATTAATGATGAGTAGAACATATTATATATCTCCCCATGAAAAAATATGTAGATTCAATCCTCATTGGAGATCAATCCAAATAGAGGTATGGAATTTTTTTAAGTTGATTTATCCACATTTTATTATTCGTATGATGAAAATGAATCAATAAACTAATGAATTTATTCTCTGATCGTGTGTTTTGAGGGTATGATATTTATATTATCTGAGATTGGTGAATTCTGGTTGATTAATTTATATCTTTTAGTACATCATTATAACAAAAATGAATCAAGGATAACACATATTTTTTTGGGGTACATTCATCATGTTTTTGTTTTTTTAATTTATTTTCACATTCATCATTCATTTACGTTGGCCCATGGTATGAAGAATACTCAAAAATTAGTCATTTCACACCCATTTAATGGGGAAATAGATTGATACATGATATCCGATTTTGGATTGGTGATGAGATCAAGCTATGCTTATGGATTGGGAGACTGTGACTATAGTTTGTGCATGCGGCCCTAAAGAGGTTTAACAATGGTGATTCTCAAGAATTAGTCATGGTCGGAATCTGACCAATGATGGTGAGGTAGGTTAGGTAAAAATCATATCCACAAAAAATGGTCAATTCCATAGACGAATCACCTGGATTGGGGTATATAGAAATACACATGAAAAATCATGTGGATTCTAGGAAAAAACTAACTATAAATAATTTGTTTCTATTAAATGATTAAATATTTTCAATTTTTATATTGTTCTATAAATTTGGCATAGTGATAAGTATCACATGCCAGGTGAATAGGGTCACACTCCATGTGTCTCATAATTGACTAGCTTGTCATTTATAGGGATTACATTTCTAAAAGTACAGGAAGTGTAACATGCCATGTAGTATATTCCACACATTGTGTACACCCTCAAAGATAGATCGGTCTGTATGAGTACACAACTAGAAGACTGTATAGCCCCACATTCTATGTCTGGTGGGATAAACACCCTATACTTTGGAAAGTAAATGGGTATATACATGCTTCATGTCGAGTGACTACTTAGTCATCTACACTCTATATACCTCAGGGGCACATCATGTATTGTTGAAAACTGAATTTCATGTGAGTGAGAAACATGTGCAATTCCCGACATAGTGAGGCATGATGTATAGACATAGGAACAAAAAATGTACTCCATTTAGGACATGTTGGAGTCATGTTTCTTTTCAACACATCTTTTCTTGTGTTATTGTTTGAGATTTCATGGAATAGTTCTATTGAGTGTGTTCCCTTTGTCCATAACTATTAGGTTTTATTATGGAATCATGTTCCCATCGTAGAGGGTTACCCCGCATTAACTTTCGGAAGATCATTGTAGAGTTGGAATGGACCCTTATTCTATATTGAGTTTTATTAGTCTTCATTAACAAATATGTAACGCCCCGACCCTAGTTGCCTAGAGTCGGTGCATTATTACATAACATTGGCATGATCACAAGAAGGATCAAATCTCGAAAGACCGATTGGTTTAGTAGCCTTGGAAACACTAGATATATTCATAAGTTTTACATTACATCATAAAATGAAAAACTACTACAACAACATAATGTTTCCACAGTCCACACTATAATCCCCTCATAATATCCCTGCAGGTCATTCATAATTTACTTCTTCACTTCCTGGGAAAAATAAAACATAGAAAAGGGGTGAGCTCAAATGCCCAGTAAGGATAACAATATAGCGGAAACTTTCATAAATAAGAATAAACATTTAAGGCAATGTATAGCTAAAACAAAAGCCTTTTAAACTTGAACTTTTAACATAGTATGGCATAAATAAAATTAGATAATGCCATCTACTTATTCACATGGATATTCTACTAATCGAATAATCACATGCAAAATCAATAACCACTTTCATATGTTGGAATGCATAATGATAAACTTTAATTACTTTTCAAGGCCTCGTCCCAAGACCTTGGGGCTAACTGTAACCGGAACCCAACCCGGAGTGCCTCTAATAACCGGACACCAACCCGGAGTGCCTCTAATAACCGGACACCAACCCGGAGTGCCTCTAATAACCGGAAACCAACCCGGAGTGCCACTAATAACCGGACACCAACCCGGAGGGCTTACTTTAACCAGTCCCCAACCTGGAACAAACTTGTCCAACACATTCATATGAAGTAAAGATTGAAATATAACATAAACATTATTATTGGAACTAGCATACGAAATGTCAATACTTTCACCATAAACTATGAATGGTATAAAAATAGCA
This sequence comes from Viscum album, assembly GCA_963277665.1. Classification (NCBI taxonomy): domain Eukaryota; kingdom Viridiplantae; phylum Streptophyta; class Magnoliopsida; order Santalales; family Viscaceae; genus Viscum; species Viscum album. Next base: position 1,432,811,490 of record OY728142.1, on the reverse strand, counting down.
CATCCACATTCAAACATATCACAAAACCTTCAAAACAATATAGAAGTTTTGTATCATAATAAATCAACTTCAAATAATCTTAAAACCCATCAAAGGATGTTGACATAGATGAAATCAAAATTCTTTTTAAAGAAATATCCCCTTTTATTTTAAAATCATTTAAGATCCATATAAAATCAAACATTTCTTTGAAAATAATCTTATAAGCTTTTAAGGGAAGCTTTGACGATTTTATAACGGTGGAAAATAACCGCACCCGCCGTATAAGTTAAAAAAACATTCTTATCTTAATTCTGTCGAAAAGGTTAAAAAGCACCTTGTTTGGAAAACGACGGAAAGATTCCCTTATAAACCTCTTATAAAAAGTCAAACAAGGGTATAAATGACTTTAACCCATATTCTATTAAATATTAAAAATGTTTTGAAATACATTTTGAAGAAACATGGATGTGGATGATAACGAGATCCCAGTAGATTATTACGTATAAACAACCTCAGATAATGAAGAGATTGTGAAATAACCCTTACCAGTTTGGTAACTTATGAAACATACAAACCATGAAAGAGGTATCATACAATGAATATTTAAGTACACATAAATTAGAGTGTATTACACAAAGAATATAATTATGGGCAGTACATACACCACACAAAAGGTAATGGTGGCAATATGGCATGAATCTCACGGGAATAAGGAGTGAGATGAAAACCCCTTACCACGTTAATCAACTGAGTCGTATGGCCAAAAGTTAATAACCACCAATTTATTTACAGAATAACATGAATATGATAATATATATCAAATGCCAGAACACAATACACCACTTTCAATAATTTAGTGGCGAATAATGGAAATCTCACGGAATTGAATGTGAGATAAGAAAATCCCTTACCTTGTACTTTTCCATGGTTGGGGTAGGTTAACCTCCTGTATAATGGTGAAATAATTGTTATTAAATTATACAAGAATCATATACATTAATATGATATCATATATGTTCTTTTAACATTTCTTTATTAATAATATCTTAGTATTATCGTCGTTTCGGGTGATAATCGATTCGTTCTTATTAAATGTTTGGTTACGTAAGACATGTTTGTAATGGATAGATTATATATTATTCATAATCATAATGATATTAACATTATTTTTAACCCTAAAATGATAATAAGACTTGAATGGATACGATGGAGGATGGATCTCACCGCGTTCGTGGAGACGGTAGTCCGTACGTACGCACGAACGCTACTTCCATTTAATTTTTATTTTAAAAGAATTGAATCCAAATGATACATAGGTATATTACTATTCCAGTATAATATAATATTTTATATATGTTACTTATGTTCATTAACATCATCCTTTATACGTTCCATGTGTGGTATGAACGAGTCATATCATTTTAAGGGGGCGGTAGTCCGCACTTCCTCAATTGAAATTATCGTATGTATATACAACATGAAACGAATAATGGTATGAAATAAAATGGAATTAAAGAAGCTTATATATAAATTATATATCATTAATATCATATTTAATTACAGTGCCATCATAATGGCCACCATGAGAGGTGGTAAGATATATTTGAACAATCATCGTTTCGTGAGGCGTTAGTTTTCCATCCACAGATACATTATGTTCATCATCCATTAGATGGAGTTGTGTGTATGTGTAGTTTGAATACTTCTTATAACAACATCCTAGTATATTGAGGATACTGGTGTTGTTACAAATGAAAGGAAATAAAAAGAGTTTGGGGGTTGGAAAAGCAAAATAAAGGAAAATAATTTAAGAGAAATCGTTACCTTTAATTTAGGTAAATCACTTTGGTTGGATCCAAAGGACTTCTTGAAATGCTTTCTGCCTAAGGGGAAGCTTCAAGGATGAGGAGAGGGATGTGGGGAGATTATTTGGGCAGAGTTTGGACGAGCCAAGTGGCTTGAGAGGTGTGAGGAATGAGTAGAAGTGGTCTCCTTTTATGAGGGAGAAGAGGGGCTCTTTAGGAAAGAGTGAAATTATTACATTATAATATAATTATATTCGGTTTATAATGGTCCAAAAATCATTGAGGTCGAATATAATATTACTCATATTCTAAATAACATTAACCAATAATAATTGGACAGGTTTTAGATAATATTTTAATCATTATAATCTTATTTATTTAAATGATTTATTAATGAGGTAAACATTGCATCATTATTGTGTCGTTAATAATTTAAATTATTTGATGTCTAAAAATTATAAATAAAATATCATTATGTAGGAAATCTTTTTATCTTTCTAATGAATATTTATAATCGAAAATCCAACATGTATAACCCAATGTAAAAATTGTTCTTCTAAAAGATGTAAGCTTATGCGATTTTTATTTTTATTTTAACTTTATTTATATAAAGTGTCCCTACCACATACAAGTGGATCCAAGGGGTCCCCAAATTGACCCAAGGATGCTCATGGTCGGGTATGTGTCCACCAATAAGGTTAGGACACGTTTTAGGTTAATTTAGTATTATTATAATATTATTGTTTAACCCTTATTTACCGGATTTACCCTTAACCATGGTAAATAAAATATTTACCACAGTAATTATTCAAAATGTCTAAAAATAAAAGTTACCTATTTACACAATTTGGACATCCTGATTCAAAATATTGAATCCATTTTTCTAAATTCAAAACACAGAAGTGGCAGAAATTAATTTAAAATTAATTCCCGTTGTCAAAACAAAAAGCGTGTTTTTAAGAGGTAATAACTATCAAAAGATTGACACTTGTTTATGTTCGGTTTAATTGTAAAATTATGTCCAATGAACAACATTATATTAAATGGTAAAAATATATTCTAAATATACTTTAAAACCACTCAAATTCACAATTTATCACTATTAATTATTTTGATTAAAAATGTTGTTTTTAATTAAAATTTAGTAATTTTCACTATTCATCAAAATATGAAAGTTATCCGAAAAGTACCAAAATTTCACCTTAGGCTAAATTTGATATTCCGAATCCAAAAATGAAGTCCATTTTAAAATATAAAATATATATAACTTCAAAAAGTAGGTATTACTATTCATAACAGCTAGTTTGATTGGTTACGGTGTGTTAGAACTTGAAGTTGCGTACAACACACGCTACTGTTTTATTCAAAGGAAAGCGTACCGTGGAAGCTTGGGATGTTTCATTTTAAATTTTTGATGTCACCATTTAGTCAAAAAGTTTAAAATATTGTATTTAAAAAGGTTTCACTATTAGAAGTTGATAAAAGTGAAATACTGAAAATGAATCTGTTCTTGCAATATGACTAAGAAACTCATAATAGGGATTCTAAAATTATAAGGATTATATAAAGTTCAAAATGTAGTTAATACTATTCATGACCTCTTTTAATGGTGTGATTGAACTCGTTGTTTCGTGTAGTGAAAGTTATTGAATTATTTTTAAGAAATAACACACTCTGAAATCCTGGGGTGTTACATTCTCCCCTCCTTCAATAAATTGCGTCCTCGCAATTTGAAATTGTTCTTCGAAAATAAAAGGTTGAAAGTAGAAAATATATTTGTGGGAAAACCCACATCGGAAATTGGGTTACTAAAATTTAGTCTTAATATGAGGAAAAGATAAATGAAAGGGTCACCACCAAATTATGATCTCGATTAGGAGAACATTGGTGGCAATTAGAGACATATAATTGGAGGAAAAACGTAAATATTTATAGGTAGTGATTGAGGTCATCAATCACAAACAAGTATAAAATTGAGGTCCTTAAACTCGTCAATCTATGATGATTTGAAGTACCATCGGTTCAACAAAATATAGGGTATTGTGACAACACATTTTTGACATTTCAAAATATCTTAGTTGAAATCCCACATCGAAAAATGAATTAATGAGGCCTCTATTTAAAATAAAGAGTGGAAAGTATGAAGATTACCGAAAATAACACATACTAGGGTTCCATGTAGGAAAATATGGATATGGAAGAGAAATCTAACCATCAATTATCTGATGGAGAGTGGTAGAGAACATGGCTATGAAAAGGCCAACAATCCCAAAGCCATAAATTTGTAATGATTTAAGGTACCATCTAGGACAACATTTTTGTTCTAAGTTTCTATTATTAATGTTGAGGAATTTATTTATGAGATTGGCTAAGATCATAAGGAGATATACTTACTTTATAATTAGAGTTTTGTCCATTAATAAATTTCTACCATAAACTCATCTTTCACTCGTAAAAAAAAATTATATTTATACTATTCGTACAGGGTTCCAAAATAAACGAATTTATAATTCATCTACCAGATCTTTTAAAAAAACTACATTATTTAATCCAGGACATCTCTTGGGCCAGTGGTAGGTGATACACCCTTGTCGCCCTTCGGTTGTGGGTTCAAGTCTCGCGGCCTTGCCGGACGCAACAGGTTGCTGCCCGACCTCCGGGTTGTCCTTTTATGGCAATCCAAAATAATCCAAATAAGAACTATCCAAAATAATTCTATCCAAACTCACAGTCCAACATTTATAAGGAATGAAAACATAATATAGATCCTTTTTACCCCGTAATAGCATATAAATACCTTCATCATGTATTACCATATTCCTTATTGATTACATTCATGGTCCCTTATTCCATATAGAATGCTGGATATACTTCATTAATCCAAAAATGTTTTAAACCCCAACAATGATGGAATATACAAATCATTAATCAGTTCCAAGGTAGTCAAGAATATCCAATATAATTTATCCAAAACAATCACATATTATTCCAAAATCACTACCTCAGTATCAGAACTATATTATGATTTATCATTCTCTCAACCATATATTTTCCAAAAATTTATCCTGCTATTGAGTCACTTTTCTTTGTTCCACACAATCTCAAGTCCTTAATGAAATAGTACTGCAGTACAATCCTTATATACTCCATGATTATTGTAACAAGTACATTGTTGATACAACACTCAATTGACATAATCAACATTAGAACTCTAATCATTCCTCTTCATCTGTGGTAGTATCATAACTTGATTATTATCCAATAACATCATTTGCGGCATAGTCTGATGACTGGGACATAGGTTCGCGTAGTGTCCAAACTCCTTGCAAATGAAGCATTGTACATTTAAAACCATTTTCTTACCCTTGCAGTCACGTACTTTGTGCCCTTTTCCTCCACACTTATAACAAACTCCCATTCCTTTTAGGCAAGTTCCAGGGTGTTTCTTTCCACAGTTACCACATATGGGAAAATTCTTCTTTTCCCTTTTCCCTTTATCCATATTTCTCTCTTCCATCCTTTTCATCTCTTGATTCCCTTCAAAGCCATAGGACTCAGTAAACTCTTTACTTATCTTATCAACACATGATATTATTTCTTCATATGATGATAATACATGGGAGACTATTCCTCTTATAAATTCTAGCTTAAGACCATGAAAGATATGATCCTTCCTTATATTTGAATCATGTGTATTTATGGAGTTCTCATTCTTCTACTGGGCACCATTTCTAAACAATGGCATAAACTAGATCAGTTTATGAATCAAAATACATAATCCCATACTTATAAAACACTTAACATAAATTGAACTATTTATGGATATAATCCATAATCATAAAAATGTTTTCTTTGAGGAAGTATATACTCATAAACCCTTCATAATGATTTGTAAAGAAAATGAGAGTTATCCTAAGCATATCCCCCGGGAGTGTCGTAACCAAGAGTGCAGCAAGGCCCGTTGTCGTGCACCAGTTCCCGTTCGAGTCTAGCTCAAAGCGGTGTTTTCGGGTTTTACCCCTAGGTACATCTGTGCCAGAGCCGCCTCTACCTGCTCGTATCCAGACAGGGATGTATTGCTCGGAAAACTCACAAAATCTCTACAATACCAAAATTCTAGGAAGTTCTTCTATACTAATCCTCAAAGTTCATCTTAGGTCTACGTGCTCTAATCAGAGTTTATCTAAATCTAGCTTCCAAGGTTTGTACTAAACTTCCTCTGATACCAACTGTAACGCCCCGACCCTAGTTGCCTAGAGTCGGTGCATTATTACATAACATTGGCATGATCACAAGAAGGATCAAATCTCGAAAGACCGATTGGTTTAGTAGCCTTGGAAACACTAGATATATTCATAAGTTTTACATTACATCATAAAATGAAAAACTACTACAACAACATAATGTTTCCACAGTCCACACTATAATCCCCTCATAATATCCCTGCAGGTCATTCATAATTTACTTCTTCACTTCCTGGGAAAAATAATACATAGAAAAGGGGTGAGCTCAAATGCCCAGTAAGGATAACAATATAGCGGAAACTTTCATAAATAAGAATAAACATTTAAGGCAATGTATAGCTAAAACAAAAGCCTTTTAAACTTGAACTTTTAACATAGTATGGCATAAATAAAATTAGATAATTCCATTTACTTATTCACATGGATATTCTACTAATCGAATAATCACATGCAAAATCAATAACCACTTTCATATGTTGGAATGCATAATGCTAAACTTTAATTACTTTTCAAGGCCTCGTCCTAAGACCATGGGGCTAACTATAACCGGAACCCAACCCGGAGTGCCTCTAATAACCGGACACCAACCCGGAGTGCCTCTAATAACCGGACACCAACCCGGAGTGCCTCTAATAACCGGACACCAACCCGGAGTGCCTCTAATAACCGGACACCAACCCGGAGGGCTTACTTTAACAAGTCCCCAACCTGGAACATACTTGTCCAACACATTCATATGAAGTAAAGATTGAAATATAACATAAACATTCTTATTGGAACTAGCATACGAAATGTCAATACTTTCACCATAAACTATGAATGGTATAAAAATAACACATCCACAGTCAAACATATCACAAAACCTTCAAAACAATATAGAAGTTTTGTATCATAATAAATCAACTTCAAATAATCTTAAAACCCATCAAAGGATGTTGACATAGATGAAATCAAAATTCTTTTTAAAGAAATATCTCCTTTTATTTTTAAATCATTTAAGATCCATATAAAATCAAACATTTCTTTTAAAATAATCTTATAAGCTTTTAAGGGAAGCTTTGACGATTTTATAATGGCGGAAAATAACCGCACCAACCGTATAAGTTAAAAAAACATTCTTATCTTAATTCTGTCGAAAAGGTTAAAAAGCACCTTGTTTGGAAAACGACGGAAAGATTCCCTTATAAACCTCTTATAAAAAGTCAAACAAGGGTATAAATGACTTTAACCCATATTCTTTTAAATATTAAAAATGTTTGGAAATACATTTTGAAGAAACATGGATGTGGATGATAACGAGATCCCAGTAGATTATTACGTATAAACAACCTCAGATAATGAAGAGATTGTGAAATAACCCTTACCAGTTTGGTAACTTATGAAACATACAACCCATGAAAGAGGTATCATACAATGAATATGTAAGTACACATAAATTAGAGTGTATTACACAAAGAATATAATTATGGGCAGTACATACACCACACAAAAGGTAATGGTGGCAATATGGCATGAATCTCACGGGAATAAGGAGTGAGATGAAAACCCCTTACCACGTTAATCAACTGAGTCGTATGGCCAAAAGTTAATAACCACCAAATTATTTACAGAATAACATGAATATGATAATATATATCAAATTCCAGTACACAATACACCACTTTCAATAATTTAGTGCCGAATAATGGAAATCTCACGGAATTGAATGTGAGATAAGAAAATCCCTTACCTTGTACTTTTCCTTGGTTGGGGTAGGTTAACCTCCTGTATAATGGTGAAATAATTTTTATTAAATTATACATGAATCATATACATTAATATGATATCATATATGTTCTTTTAACATTTCTTTATTAATAATATCTTAGTATTATCGTCGTTTCGGGTGATAATCGATTCGTTCTTCTTAAATGTTTGGTTACGTAAGACATGTTTGTAATGGATAGATTATATATTATTCATAATCAGAATGATATTAACATTATTTTTAACCCTAAAATGAGAATAAGACTTGAATGGATACGATGGAGGATGGATCTCACCGCGTTCGTGGAGACGGTAGTCCATACGTACGCACGAACGCTACTTCCATTTAATTTTTATTTTAAAAGAATTGAATCCAAATGATACATAGGTATATTACTATTCCAGTATAATATAATATTTTAAATATGTTACTTATGTTCATTAACACCATCCTTTATACGTTCCATGTGTGGTATGAACGAGTCATATCATTTTAAGGGGGCGGTAGTCCGCACTTCCTCAAATGAAATTATCGTCTGTATATACAACATGAAACGAATAATGGTATGAAATAAAATGGAATTACAGAAGCTTATATATAAAATATATATCATTAATATCATATTTAATTACAGTGCCATCATAATGGCCACCATGAGAGGCGGTAAGATGTATTTGAACAATCATCGTTTCGTGAGGCGTTAGTTTGCCATCCACAGAAACATTATGTTCATCATCCATTAGATGGAGTTGTGTGTATGTGTAGTTTGAATACTTCTTATAACAACATCCTAGTATATTGAGGATACTGGTGTTGTTACAAAAGAAAGGAAATAAAAAGAGTTTGGGGGTTGGAGAAGCAAAATAAAGGAAAATAATTTAAGAGAAATCGTTACCTTTAATTTAGGTAACTCACTTTGGTTGGAACCAAAGGACTTCTTGAAATGCTTTCTGCCTAAGGGGATGCTTCAAGGAGGAGGAGAGGGGTGTGGGGATCTTAGTTGGGCAGAGTTTGGACGAGCCACGTGGCTTGAGAGGTGTGAGGAATGAGTAGAAGTGGTCTCTTTTTATAAGGGAGAAGAGGGGCTCTTTAGGAAAGAGTGAAAGTATTACTTTATAATATAATTATATTCGGTTTATAATGGTCCAAAAATCATTGAGGTCTAAGATAAGATGATTCATATTCTAAATAACATCAACCAATAAGAATTGGACAGGTTTTAGATAATATTTTAATCATTATAATCTTATTTATTTAAATTATTTATTAATGAGGTAAACATTGCATCATTATTGTGTCATTAATAATTTAAATTATTTGATGTCTAAAAATTATAAATAAAATATCATTATGTAGGAAATCTTTTTATATTTCTAATGAATATTTATAATCGAAAATCCAACATGTATAACCCTATGTAAAAATTGTTCTTCTAAAAGATGTAAGCTTATGCCATTTTTATTTTTATTTTAACTTTATTAATATAAAGTGTCCCTACCACATACAAGTGGATCCAAGGGGTCCCCAAATTTACCCAAGGATGCTCATGGTCGGGTATGTGTCCACCAATAAGGTTAGGACACGTTTTAGGTTAATTTTGTATTATTATAATATTATTTTTTAACCCTTATTTACCGGATTTACCCTTAACCATGGTAAATAAAATATTTACCACAGTAATTATTCAAAATGTCTAAAAATAAAAGTTACCTATTTACACAATTTGGACATCCTGATTCCAAATATGGAATCCATTTTTCTAAATTCAAAACACAGAAGTGGCAGAAATTAATTTAAAATTAATTCCCGCTGTCAAAACAAAAAGCGTGTTTTTAAGAGGTAATAACTATCAAAAGATTGACACTTGTTTAGGTTCGGTTTACTTGTAAAATTATGTCCAATGACCAACATTATATTAAATGGTAAAAATATATTCTAAATATACTTTAAAACCACTCAAATCCACAATTTATCACTATTAATTATTTTGATTAAAAAAGTTGTTTTTAATTAAAATTTAGAAATTTTCACTATTCATCAAAATATGAAAGTTATCCAAAAAGTACCAAAATTTCACCTTAGGCTAAATTTGATATTCCGAATACAAAAATGAAGTCCATTTTAAAATATAAAATATATATAACTTCAAAAAATAGGTATTACTATTCATAACAGCTAGTTTGATTGGTTACGGTGTGTTAGAACTCGAAGTTGCGTACAACACACGCTACTGTTTTATTCAAAGGAAAGCTTACCGTGGAAGCTTGGGATGTTTCATTTTAAATTTTTGATGTCCCCATTTAGTCAAAAAGTATAAAATATTGTATTAAAAAAGGTTTCACTATTAGAAGTTGATAAAAGTGAAATACTGAAAAGGAATCTGTTCTTGCAATATGACTAATAAACTCATAATAGGGATTCTAAAATTATAAGGATTATATAAAGTTCAAAATGTAGTTAATACTATTCGTAACCTCTTTTAATGGTTTGATTGAACTCGGTGTTGCGTGTAGTGCAAGTTATTGAATTATTTTTAAGAAATAACACACTCTGAAATCCTGGGGTGTTACAAAATATCTCATCTTCTTGTTGAATTTATTCATCCATGAGTCCCATATAAATCCACACATACTTCATGTTTCCCTAGATGGAGATTTTTGGAATTTCATGATCAATATTTACATGATTGTCGATCCCCTATCTAGTAGGATGTTATTAGTAGGGTCTGGTTCCCCCATTTAGCCTTGTTCATTGACCCATAATCTCTGCATCAAGAACTGATCATTAGGATGAGGTATCATCCTTATAGATTGTGTGCCTCGAATGAACCCTCTTAACTTACTATATTTTTCTTAGTGGAACTTCACAATGAACATATTCTCTCATATTTATGATATTAGGTAAGGAGGGGATGTTTCATTGGATTAAAGATTCCTAATAGAGTGATATCTCTCATAATAGTGTCATTAGAGATGGTAGGGCTCATGGAGTGAGATATCCTGAATGCACATTACCTTGTATCCTTACAGTGGAATTATAGAAAAAAAATTGAGACATATGATACATGGAGTCTTTATGAGTATATTTGGATTTTTTTATTGTATGTATCATATTATTATTGACATGTCTTAGGATAAGTTGACTACTCTTGATTATTTGTGATTTGTGATTTTGGGGTGTTAAACTAGGTATTTTTATACTCACCCATGCATGGTATCTTCCCACACATGTTCTGTATTATGCTGATGAATGTTCTTTTACTGATTCCATGGAGGAATTGGAGCATGTGTAGCATATTTGGGCTAGATAGACCGAGGTGTATAACAATGTTTCATTTTATAGTATTACCCTACTTCTGATAAGGTCAAACAATATTTTCTAATTTTGGGTGGGTGTATATTTGTACCCTTTTTATGTTTCTCATTACTTTATGTCACACTCAAATTAGGGTATTATAGATGTATTAATGTGTTGTTATTAGTTGTTTTGTATTTCATCATTTTATGGGATTGGATATGTGTGTGTGCATATAGGTGCATGAAGATAATGCCTCCCATGTGTGTGATATTCTTTTATTGTGCTAGTCTCATTCTCGTGTCCTTATGGAGGTGTGCTTGGGGTAATTGTAGCTCATACATCGGTGGATAAGGTTACGATATTAGGGTATCAAATAAGTACCCATACTAAAGTGTTATTACAATACATGGTTAAAGGTATTGACTATGGAATTATCTTTTGTGTAGTTTCTAGTATTCGTTTGGGAAAAAAGGAAACAATGTTAAAGTGTTTCATGTTTGGCTCTCAGGATAGGGTGTCCCATGGATGTGTGGGAGCTAATGTATCCATTCACCAGGCCCCTAATAACCAGCTTATTAACTCAATATAGAACTGTATTCAAGGAAAACATTTGTATAATAATCATTTAGGAACAGGTTTTGGTTTTTATATCCTTCGTTATTATACTTATCAGATACACTAATTGATCATGGTACATAATTTATTTTTTCATGATATATTCATGATGATATCTACTGTGGTTTTTGTAGTAGTGTTTAGAGTTAAAACCAATGAGTGATGAGGTTTCCAACAAGAGGCCGAGTCACGATGTAGGTTTTAGAGGATAATTGGTTAAGATTACTCCCATGAGTTGTGTGAAGAACCACCTCATATGGTCTAAGTGGATGTGGATTATCATACTAAGCCCTGGATGGCTCTATTTTTTCTATACAATATTACACATGTTTCATTAATGTATATTGAGTTTTTGAGGTAGGGACCTCCTCGGATCTGGGGTCAGCATGACCTAATGAGAATAGGAATGCAATAAAAGTCAAGAAATACAAGGTTTTGTTGGAGATATCAGGGACGTAAAAGTTTTCTGAGGATAATATTTTTCTATGATTATGATGGAAGAGTATGTCTCATGTGTGATTTTCATACACATTATGCTTTGGTCAGAGAGATGGTCAACGAACTACCTATGAATATGTGGTGGATAGAGAATAGAGTCATGAGTGGCGGTGGATGTGCTAGTGGAGTCAAGGGAGCAGTAGAAGGTGGATGGTACTTGGTTTTGACTCTACCACAACCACACCTAGGTGAACCACTCTAGTATTGGCGAGCTGGTGGTCAGAATCTCGGAGAGATGAAGATGTGGGATATTCTTTACCCAGAGTCTCCAAGATTCTTTCATGGTACATTTAATGACCCATATACTCTTGTGGTATTGCTATTAGATATAGGAATGAGATACTCTTCTACATAAAGTCTTCAATTTTTTCCCTAGGGATAAGTGGGGAATAGGTTGATCTTTGTGGTGGTGATGTTTTCTATAACATTGGACAACAAAAGAAGAGGGTAAATTATCTCATCGAGATGCGTTCTAGGGTGTTTATGATTTTTTGATAATGATAAAGTGTTATATGAACCCTTATTTCTGGTAAACTAGAAGGAAAAGGGAAGGATGAGTTCTAAGAAGTAGGATATCACATTTTATTCCAATATAGTTTGAGTTTTGATATGTTTCAACACTTCCCTAGTTTTAGTTTCCATACAGTTTCATGAAACACTTATCCCTAAATGTATCCCCTATTTGAGATAGGGAGATACCATTGGAGATTTCTTTCCCACCCTTGTGTTTTTTGGATACTGCAGAGTGGATAAGTGATTTCATGCTTCTACTAATAGTGTGACCATACTCGGGGATGAGAGAGAGCCTTGCATGGAATCTATTTATAGTGGTGGTTAGTCCCTAAAATGTTTTCCTTAATATACACTGTTTCCCTAACATCAATTATTTTTGGGTTTCTATAATTGAGTGTAGTAATGATTTCAGATTATTGTGATAGAGTTTTTCACCTTTAATAAGGATTGATCGCCAGAAGAGAAGGATTAGCCTTTTCGCATGAGTTGATAAACACTTATGTATTAGTTAGTTATTCCTACCATTGAAGTAGTGGATGATATGAGATTTTAGTTTCCTACAATGTTAGAAGAGTATGAGGGTTTATTTATTGAGGATGTTCAAGGTTAACCTTCCCATTAGTAGTTTTTTCTACATGGACATGTACAAGGGACAACCTAATATTTGTGTTATCATATTATATGACCCTGTATAGGTGTGATAGAAAGATGCATGGTTGGAGTCTATAGAGAAAGTGATTCGTATGACCTTGTGTGTTTTCATGGGAAACAATGTGTTGATTATCCTAGGAGGTGGATGAGTGATTGAGGATGGGTGTGGATTAGTGTCACTTGGATATTATTCCATTTTGGAAAGTAACCAATCATAATAATTGTTGAGTTCATCAACTAATGATTTGGTTTGAAGTGGTTCATAGTGTTGACTACGAAATCGGTTATAACCAGTTCTGTTTTTGGAGCAATATATACTAGAAATGAATTTCTAAAGATACAATGGATGTTTTAAATTAAAAGTGAAACCCTTTGGTAAGTTTTATGGTACAATAAAATTGTGAGACTTGAGGACTGAATCTATATCCCATCATTGATCAGTTCATGATAGACTTATTTGATGGAATCTATGTGTAGTAAATGTTCTACATAGAACATGGGAGACACATTAGACTGGTGTTTTTTACCTCTAATTGATTGGTGTTACCCCTTCACTAATTTAGAGACTTGAGGAGGTACAAATAAAGGATATTTACTATGATATGTTAGGTGTTTAGGTATTCGATAGATACATTCTTGATGGATTCATAGAAGGTTGGAGTCACACCATCCTTCCTCCAATAATGGATGGTGGTCATATTCATAATGTGAAAAGTTGTTTTATGGATGTTTTTTTTCATTAATAGTACCTCTAGTGTATTTGAGGATGTACTGGGATCTCTTGGCATCAGTTGTGAAGACAACCGGGTTTTGCCCTTTATTCAAGATAAAATTTCATTGTACCTAATGTCTATGGGTAATGAAAAAGAAATATTTATCGAGATTTTTGGGCACTAGTGTGTGCAGTATGTAGCTTAGATTCATCAGATTCCATTGGCAATCATGGCAGGCTATGACGTTTACTTCACAGAACGATTAGGGAATGGATTTTGGAAGCATTTGGGGACATAGTTTTAGTGGGACATAGTGTTTTACCCAATACAGCTTGCCAGGTAATGTGGATCATCCAGGTTATGGTGAAAATTTATTGGGATTTCATGTTAATTATAGGCCATAGCTGGGAGGACCGTCTACCATCTATGCAGTTTTCATATCATTACTATTAACATTCCATCACTGGAGTAGTGTCTTTTCAGGTCCATGTATGAGAGAACTTACAGGACACCATTATACTAAAAAAATTCATTGGGTGATAGTTCTTTGGTTCTAGTTATAGGGTTAACAATGGATTTAACGGGATTAGTTCATCTGGGTGAGGATGAGAATTATTCAAAAAATGTCATGAGTCCTCAATGTAATAATGACTGAGGAATTTGGAGTTAGAGAGTTACAAAGTGCTAGATAGGGTAGTATTCTATCTCTTAGGATCTTGGACACTTTTCTTTTCCTACTATTTTTCTAGGATAGTGAGGTGATATTCCGCTTAACCCAGGACCATTGTAGTTTTTGTTTCTTAGTGTTCCCCATGTGTTTTGGCTGAGGAGGTATGTGCACAAATTATTGTAAGATATCGACTAGAGTATTCCAGTTTTTGTGAGTGGAGTTTATTTTTTCAAGGGTTCAAAGGCTTAAGGATGTAGTGGGTGAAAACCCATCACTGGAAAGAGTTTCACTTGGTTGCACATTTTTTGGAATCAAAAAAACCATTAAGAGAGATTGATTAATTAGGCCAATTTGAGAGCATAGTATCCCCACCATTTTTTTAGTTTTTCCTCATCATGGATAAACAACCTTGATGGAGTGAGTAATGTAATTTCTCCATTTTTTCCATGAAAATGATAAGATTAATTATAGGAATATATATAGAACCATTTCCAACGACATGCTATTTGGAGGCCTGGTGAGATCGGACCAAATTATAGAAATATTTTAAATATATTAAATATCATGCACACATAGTTTATTCAAAAAGTGTTATAACACCAAAATTTTGTCTCAAATTAGAAATATGAGACATTCACTGAGTTCATACAATAGGTTTTACCCTAGGTGTGACATAAGATTGGAATGCATTGGGCATTCATTTTGATCATAGTAGCAGGTTGATTGCTAAAGAAATATGCAAATTTAATTTTTATTTCTTTATTCTTTTTTTCTATGACATAAAAAAATTTATATAAATTTTTATAGAAATATACAAGGGTTAGCTAGGTAACACTACATATTTGAGGGGACCGTTTTGGATGATTATTCACAAAGAAATGATAATTGGATGATGGATCAAATGCCAATGTGTAGTGAAACATGTGGATCATACAACCAATAAAGATGCATAATCATTATTCCCTGGTGATTTATCCAAATCAAGGTAGAACATTTGTTTTATTTGGATTTATCCCCATATTATTATTCTTATGATCAACATGAATTAATTAACTAATGAATTGGATTGCAGATCTAGGGTATTGTTGGAATGTGATAGATATTATCTAGGATTGAGGATTTATTATTGATTATGTCATATACATTGGTTCGTTATTCTAACTAAAATGAATAGTGTCCCATAAAAACATTGGATGAGGTCCATTCTTCCTGATTCTGTTTATTTCAGTTATTTCTCTATTCTTATTTAATCATGGGAAATTTAATTATCCCATGATTTGATAAATAACTAGAAATAAATTCTTATGCACCCGTTTCTGAGAGAAATGGATTGATACCATAGATCTCAATTTGGATTGGTGATGATATTGATAAACAAAGATAGATTATGAGACTACGACTGATGTTTTAGGAATGAATCATCGATGGGGAATAATGGTGGTGGTTCCCAAGAAACAAAAATGGCTAGAATCTAGCGAATGACTGTGAGGGAGGTTTGGCCAACCTTAGATCCACAATGAATGGCGCATTCCATATAAGAACCAAACGGGTTGGGGAAAATAATATTCATGAATAATCCCATTTATTCTGTGAAAACCAGACTTCATGGTGGACACAAGACTTCTAGACCCTTTTTAAATGGTGCTACGGTTTTGGTTTAGAGATAAGTGTCACATTACAAGTGACTCATGTCAGATGATGTGTTACCCATATCTGAACATCTCAACATGTAAAGGGGGTACATTCCAAGGAGTATGGGTGGTGTTAAACACTATGTGGTCTATGACACATGTTATATATTACATGGAATATGACTTGGAGTTTATATGGATTACATTCTAAGAAGATCATATAGATCCACACTCCATGTTTAGAGGGATTCATTCCATGTACATAGGAAATTACATAGTCATATACAAGATACATGCTGAGTGCCAGATCAGACATCTGAACACCATGTAATACAGTGACTCACCATGTATTATTGAAAATGGAATGTCATGTGAGAAAGAAACATAGGTATTTATAGGATTAGTGAGACACGTTGTGTAACTTTAGGGACATGCTGCATAATCCATTGAGGATAGGTTGGATTTCTCTTTATTTTTAGGACATCTTGGTTGTAGCTTGTGTGAGACTCCCTGGACCATTATCGGTTGATTTTGTTTACTTAGTCCATTCCAATGAGGATTCATCATAGCACCACATTCTCGTCATTCGAGGTGACCCACCTATAGATTCTTGATGATCAATTAGTTTAATTGATTTCCCAAATTTGGGGTGAGTTTTCTCAACATACTTCAATAGATTTCTCCGCATCATAGAGCTTGTATCCCTATGTAAGGCCTAGAAAAATCCTCATGTCCTATGATTTTACTTATATGTGGTTTTTCAGAATTTGTGTGACCAATATTTACATAGGTGTTAATCCCCTATATTGGGTGATGTTTCAAATAGGTCCATGTTTCCCCCAAATGAGACTTGAGCATTGAACCCTATTTAGGTATTGAGATCTAATCATTTTGATGGGGTTATTAGTCTGATATAGTGTGTATCTAGGATAAATCCTCTGAGGTTTTGATATATATTTTTTGTGATGAGACCTAAAGATTATGTTCTCTAATATTTAATCCATATGTGATGTAAGGGATGTGACCTTATCTTAGAGATTCATGATAGGGTGAAATCTCTTTGAGGAGTTGCATTAGATATGGTATGGATTTTGGAGTGATATATCCTAGAAAAGTGTTTCCTTGAATCCTCATAGTGGATCTATGATTGGAATTGGTTGAAAACTTTGATACTTGGAGTCTTGTATGAATATATTTGGATGCATTTTTATATTTATCATATTATTATTTAAATATATTATGATGATATGATGACTCTCAATGGTTTATGATTATTTATTTTGGGATTTCTTACTATGTATATTTATATTCACCCTTGTATGGGATCTAACCACAAGTTTAATGACTTATATAGATGATGGTTCTTCTAGAGATTTTGTGGAGGATTAGAAATAGGTGTAGGTTAGTTAGTCTAGATAGAATAAGGTGTATACTAGTATTGAATTTGACAGTAGTCCCCTCTTTCTTAGTAGGTCATACATTATTTTCTAGTTTCTAAAGGGAATGTATTTGGACCCTTTTTATGTTGTCTAGCTATTTATGTAAAAATATGATTGTGGGATTTTGGATGTATAAATTTATTATTATCAGTTGTTTTACATTTCATCACTGTATGGGCTTGGGGGTTTGTGCCTGCATATCGATACTCTAGGCTAATTCATAAAATGTTTTTTATATGCATTCATGGAACTAGTCAATAGCCCATTCCCTAATGTATGTGGGTTTAGGGTGGTTGTAACTCGAACCCTGGTGGGTCGAGTCATGAAAATTTCAACATAACTTCTTCATTGGTGTCACACATCCTTAAACCATTTGAAAAACGTTTTAAATGAATGATGAGGATAAAAGGATAATTAAGGGACATAAAAACAGATATATGTTATTTTTATGAAAAGATAAAAACCCATATAATATTTACCTTTATCGTAATATTATTTAATAATGTAAAATAAATAATTTTCACATGATAAAAACAATTTTTTTACTCAAATAGAGCCTCTATACCCCATAATAAGAAAATAAAAACCCTTTTAGGGAACATAGATAATTATATTCATAACCTAGGTCTATAATATCTAGATCCTTGTTAAATGCATAATAGAAACCTCACTTTTTTGCTCCGTCTTTCTTATCTATGAAGACGAGGAACATTAACCAATGTATTGGAGAACTATAATGGAGATCACCCTTTATATAAGCTATAATGTGACCACCTATCATATAATTTTTATAGTATCACTAATTGTATAATCTATATCAGGATCTCCCATTCATCATATATATGAATTATGATAGAAATAATGAATAAAACATTTTTCTCATGAACAATTTCACCAAAAAACCCATGAAAAAACTCTTTTAAACTCATATACAAAATAATTTTGGATATCAAAATACTCATTCCTTATAAGAAAAACCCATTTTCATAATCAAATAAATATAAAAAAAGGAAATATGGGTTTTATTTAAAAGACAAGAATTATTATAAAGGATGAAGACATTAAACAATAGTTATGGATTAATGAATAATTATAGATATAATGTATGTTAAAATAAAACATTCATTTAGTATTTTTTTCAAGATATTCTAATTAAAGATTCAATATTGAAATCCATTGATCGAAATAAAAAATTGACAAAAAAAGAACATTAATATTCATCTATCTCAATATATAAACATACCTAAAATAAATTTGATATTATATAAATTAATGATAAATACTATGAAAATAAATGTTTAAACCATTTATAATGATGTTTCTAATGTAATGTGTCATTTACCATGAATATGAACAATCACATATGATTTTTATCTTCTGTTGTAATGCCTTAGAACACCCTAACAAGAGAGGGGTGAATCAATGTGTCACCTTTTTCTCAAATGTGATGGATATTATCTACATGTTGGTAGGAACTTGTTAATTTTTTTGATAGAATCCTGAAATTATGAAACACCCATATCCAGAGATGAAAACACGACACAAAAATTTTACTTGGTTCACCAATAAGGGATAGTCGCAGGAGAAAACGATGAGAGAGTTCCAGTCATACAATAATACAATAATATTCAGTAGATGTTGTGGATGACAATTGATAACACATGGAAACTCTGTTCTAGGAACACTAGATTTACAAAACAAATTGTGATAGTACAATGCCTCCATTAGATAAATTAGGCCGAATCCACCTTCCTCAATGCATTGGATGATGAAATTTTTATTCTATCAACATGACATTTTCATTAATAGATTGGGAAAATATGTATTTATTACTAATTTGAATAAGAACATGCTTGCAACATAGTCTTAATGTGATACTATTGAATGCATTATTCTCTCAAACATATGTTCAAAACCAATTGTTCATAAAAATCATGCACATTCATGCATTGTTTTACTTTCAAACAACACCTTAGTTTTCACACAACATTTTTATTTTAATGAAACTATTATTTTTTCTGGAAATTCTATATTTCACACTAATATAATATTTCATGAATCTTACATGGACTTGATAAAAAAAGTTATTTCATTAATTCACTCAACATTTTGTAAATCATTCATGAATTAGAGGCTCTTGATCATCGTTGAGAAAGACATGATGAATGAAAGAGGTAGGCACCAATTTATTGATGTAGTTGACCCCTCACACAACTTCCTTGCATCCCTTTTACTATGTGAAAAAATTTATAAAGGAGTTGAAATTTATCAATTTGGTGTTACCTTTAGTATGAAACTCGCTACCTTCATGAAATTTCACATCTATTTTGGAGTCACGTGCAATGGTTCCTATGTAATGAAAATTATACTTTTGTGATGTTTCAGATCTTCTGTGATACCGAAGCCTTTGTTTTATTTAAAAGTGAAGGCCTTGAGTCTTACCATGTACAGAACTCAATAATCCTCATTTAACCTATCATGAAACTATCAAATTTAGGTCAAATTATTTCATTTTCCAAAACCATATTTCTCCATTATCCATACATTAGACCCCAAAAATTTGTTAAACATTGGGAAATACTTCTACCTTCAACACTAAATCCACCTACACTATTTGATCACTTGAATTTGAAACACATAGATATTCTTACTATTGATTTAAAACACATTGTAAAATCAGTTTCTAGGTGAGAAAACCATTGGTTCCAAAATTTAATCATTTGGTATTGTTGGGAATCATTATAGAAAATTGGAAAACCACCATCTTGACGAAAAAAACTGATAGGTGTGAAACAATGCATTCATCACTCTAATTCATCATTGGAAATTCTCAGTGATGAAAAAATGATTGTCAAGATATAATTTCATTACTATATAGACCAAAAACCTATTTTGTGAAACTGTATAACTACCTTATAATCCATTTAATTTCACCCATTCTCCCTCTCTATCAATAAACCCAATGAAACAATATTTTTTCCTTTAGGAACCAAAATAACCCCAGACTGTATCTCCCCCAGAAACCAACAATAAATCAAAAATATATATTAAAATGTTTTACACAAATGGGATGAGGGGTTGAACTGTAGCCTCCTCATGTAGTGTGAGGTTGATGAACACTAAGGATTAACTGGTTTTTATCAAATATTAGTGTTTCTAATGGATTAGTCAAGATTCCATCCACTTGATCATTACTCACAACATGATCAATTTTAATCACACATTGTTCAACATTTTTTGATGAGGTGATAACTGATCTAAATATTTTTTTATGAGTTTGTTAAACCTGAGTTTTTATGAGCTCGATCATGCTCTTGTTTTCATAGAGTATCACCATTCGTTGTGCCACCTCATAACGAATATCAATAACTTGTTTCTTTATCCACAATACCTAAGTGCATGGTTTTTTCATAGTGATATAATTTTATACATGAAAATATGAGATGTTATTTATTATTTCATTTTCAACTCACCGACACATTTTTCACTAATAAAGATTGCAACATATTTTGGAAATTTGATCAACCACATCTTCATCCCAACCAAAATCACAAAATGCTGATAAATATTTATCCATTCAATCTTCAATGTATAATAAATAACAAAGAGTACCTTGAATTTTCTTCATGATTCTTTTTACTATATAAAATTTCTCTTTCTTTAGATAAATTTGAAAGTGAGATACCAAATATGTTTCAAAAATGATATATAGAAATATTGTAGTAAAATATAATAATCTTCCAAGTATCATCCTATATAAGATTGGATTAATAGATTTCACATCCTTAGGCTTTATATGTTTTGTATCAACTGAAATTGGGGTCATTATTGGTTTGGTATCATGCATTTTGAATTTCATAATAAAATCTATTTCATAATTTTCTTGAGAAATTAAGGTATGACCCTTCATACGAAACACCTATATCCCCAAAAATTATGTAATATCACTAATCATGGACATTTCAAATTCTAATTACACATGAATGTAAAATTATTTCACTGATACATTCCTTATTCTACCAAATATAATATTTTCTACATTAAAAGGAACCATAAATTTATCTCCCTGTGAACTCTTCACATTGATATTATGGTCATCCCCTCCTCTTTTAAATTATAGCTTCATCATATAAGGATCCAGTAAATAATACAGTGTCCAAAGTTCCTAATCATAAATATCCTTATTAAATATAGAAACCATTATTTCATTATATCAAATCACAAACCCCATTGCTTTTTCAAGTTAGACTACTTTTTAACTGTCACTATTTATGAATTTTGTTTTACAATTCATATGATAAACATTTTACCCTCATTAAATCATCATGAATAGGAAGATCATAATTTACTATAGTTGAGCTACCAAAGAGAATTTTTCTTCAACATCAATTCCTTTAATTTTTGAATATCCTCCACAGAACAAGAATTATTTGTTTCTAATCACATCTCTTAAGTCATTGAATATTTTTTTTCAATGTACACGTTGTTTCAATCACATGTTGATTTTCCGGTCGTCGAATAAGATCCCAAGTACATTTTTTTTCAATCTGATCATGTTCAATACTCATGGACTTAACCCTTGATTCATACTTAAATACTTATTCTAGTGAGATGGTTTCTATAATGACTTTTCCCCTATTGATCATGCCGTGACTACCCCAAAATCGCCTTCCATAGGCCAGGTGTTGGCGACTAGCACCAGAAAGTCATTTCCCTAAAATGGGAAGGCATTTCCTTAAACATGTACTCACAAAGATAGGGTACACTATACATAGGTAAAACAAAATGGATGAATAAAGGTGAAACCATAACTAAAAACCTCCATAGAGTGTAAAAGTAAGTACTGATGAAAAAGGGGCTAGAATACAAGCCCAACTGAAAGAAAAATATAGAAAAGGGGGAAATAGCTCCTGAGGTCGTCTGCTATGGATCTTACATGAAGGGTAGGTACAACTCGTCATTGTGGATCTCCGCATCAACTAGTCACCTCCGTAATCTGTCAAGTCATGGCTCCTCGAGACTCAGTCAAAGCTTCCCATCGTCTGCACAAGAAGTAACGAGGTTCGGTGACTCCCGTATAGGGGTGAGTATAACAATACCCAGTAGGGACCCCGAGACGCCCTGATGGACTATCATAATTACACAAAGCAAAAACCACAAATCATGATCTCAATCAAAAAGCACAAATAAAAAGACTCAACTCAAAACCAAGTATAATTAAAGTAAAAAAGTACAGATGGTTACTCGTAATGCTTGATCATATTATTCTATCAAGAGGCACAACTACTGACCATACGGAGTCTAACCCACAGATGATCTATATGAACTAACCCTTATTGACCCATAAAGGATCTGACTTTCCTAGGATTGATAGTTTATAACCCCTGTAAGAACCACACATGATTGATGGGTGTTGATCCACACAGGATCGCTAGGTGTTGATTCACATAGAATCGCTAGGGGATGATTCAAACAGTATCATGAGGATCAATAGGTAATAACCCCTACAAGAACCACACATGATCGATAGGTGTTGATCCTCACAGGATCGCTAGGTTATGATTCAAACAGAATCCCTAGGTGATGATTCACACATAATTTCTAGGTGTTGATTGACACAGAATCGATCGGTGCTGATTCACCCAAAATCGCTTGGTGAAGATTCACACAAAATTTCTAGGTGATGATTCACATAGAATCACTAGGTGTTGATTCACAAAAAATCTCTAGGGGATGATTTGCACAGAATCTCTAGGTGATGATTCACACAAAATTGATGGGTGCTGATTCACACAGAATCTCCCGGTGCAGATGCACACAAAATCGCTAGGTTCTGATCCAAAGTGGGTCATTGGGAGCTAATTCACACAGAATTTCTTGGTATTGATTCACCCATAATCTCTAGGTGCTAATCTGCATTGTATCACTCTTCATTCTTCATGCCTCATTCAGTCATTGGAATCCTGCTCATAGTACACTTATTTTTGGGAGTAACCACTCCTCAATCCATCAGTCATATTTCAACTAGCACAATTTCACATGATGAAGTTACCTAATGATCATTCATGTCCTAAGGTTTCCAACAAAATAAACAGTGCGTCAATCGGACCTCCGGTCTATAAGATATTGGCATTTTAGTGACGAGACCCCGATTGGATTCAGAGTCGACCAAACCTGGCCATACTCCAAGTTCATCCGAAACACTCTTACAATATCTAAAAAGGACCATCTTGATCCATGATTGACAGTTCCACAAACGGTTCGTCAAATGGACATCTGGTTTTCAAGATACGTCCTTTTAAGTTTATTTGTGTGCAAGAGATCTCTCGGTCTGGTCCAACCCGGTCTTGGCCAACCCAACTCGGTTTGGGCCAACCCGACCCAGTTTAAGTCGATCCAAATAGGCCCATCCCAAACCAGTCGTGTCCGGGCTAGTTGGATTGGGCCGCGATGACTCAGCCTACTGGCTAGCACAAGACGCGTATGGGTCGGGTGGTCCATCTCTTGAACGGCTCAAAGAGCCCTTCGACTCTTCAATTAATGGCGACAAGTGGCGCTGCCTAGGTGTCCACGGGACCTATATAGAGAGGGTCACTACCTTCTCCGTGGTTTTGAAGTCACAGCCTACTTCCCCGTGGTGTGTGATGGCACACCACCTACACCTCCGCGTTCGGCTGCCTGTTTATCCACTATAGTGCAGCCCTCATATGTCGTCGGCAGGCTCCAGCCGCTGGCACCGGTCGCTGGTGTCTCCTTGCCGGTGGGTTTTTCTTGGGCCACCAAATGAGCTGCGGTGGTCTGTTCTTCCTTCTGTTCATTTCTACGGCTCTCCTAGAATGCCTCCATCATTGCATGCCACCTGGATTCTGCATTCCTTCATGTTGAAAATCGTCCCATGAAGAATGCGTCAATAAATGAAGAGTGGAGGGTCTTGACCTTCTTCGTTTGTCCCGCACCCTCTGCATTAACATCATAACAGGTGATAACAAATTAATTGAACAAATGTAATATTTATTATTAAACCCCCTACCACAAGAACTGTTGGAGGATTCATGGTTGTGGCGGGAGAAGAGTCCTCCTTGGATGAAGCCATTGGTGTTCATCAATCCCAGATCATTTCATCCCAAGCTTACATCCTCCATCTAAGGAAGTTGCCACAGTACTTCACCATAGGTTCCTCACTTTTTGAACTCTTGTAAAAAACTCCAACCTGATCTCCATTTAAATAGATGGAAGAAACAATCATGATTCACACCATAAATGTGGTTCATTTATGAACAAGATTTAATGTTTCGGCATCATGGTTTCAAAAACCAAGAGTCAATCAATTTAATGGCTTGACAAGTCACCTGTCCCACTACCACCACTCAACAATTAAAAAAAAAAATAATAATTACATTGTCATTATTTTATTATTTTTTTGTATATTCCAAAAACTAACTTTTTCTCCTGATATACTGCGGTCGATGTCAAGCCTTCTTTAAGATAACCCTAGCACCGCGGACTCAACAGTGCCCTCAAATTTATAATCTAAGCATCGGTTCAAAATTTAGAAAAACATTTCCATGTGTTTGCTGAATGTACCTTAAAAAAGGTTCAAAAATTAATAACATTCACCCTCAACCCGCATTGATCAAGGTTAGGCTCTGCCTAAGGGTAACACACCCTTATGAGCTCATCAGTACTCTTAGATTTTCAATTCTAGTTACCCTTTATAATTTAATGATTTTACAATAAAATAATTTTCACTTAATTATATTATTAACGACCAAAAAGTAACTTCCAGTGGTGGCCCATGCCAGCCAATGTTAGTATCTATTTAAGGAATGAATACCCTCACATGTTTAGTGGAGGTCTCTAATTTTTAATCCGAGTTACTAATGTTATTCACTTATTCAAAACATATTATATAATCCATTTACTAATTTTAAATGAAATGGGCCTAATTTGTGTGAAATATTAATGTTTAATTATTAAATATAATTTTAGAGCACTATTTCAATTCATCCAGATTCAAGTTTGATTTATGTTTTTATAATAACTCTCACCCTACTTATCAAAATTGTAATATTTAAATTTTGTATGGTTCCTTAATAACGTTACAACATTTCATTAGATGGAATCATTGGCCAATTCTTTCATTTTAAGGGTCATATAGCCCTCACAATAATGCCAACAGAATCTGTGAAAAAATGGGACCATCCATGAAGATTGAATTACTGGGTTCAATACAAAAGTCCAAATACATTTATTATCTTTCAATGTTCGGGGACATTTCAAGGAGTAATGTATAAATAATTCAAGCCCGAAATCAAAAAAAAAGGGACCCAAAATAAGATTTGATGTGCAACCCACAATTTATTCCAGGATTAGAGACCAGCACACCAAATTTGTCTTTTATAATGATATAGAAATAAATTGGATCTGATATTTTGTAGTGTGAAATCAAAGATATGATAGAACAACATTTTCGAAGAAACTATTTGGATTTGATGGAATTTTCTTATTCATAAACCCATTCACATTTCGACTATCTGAAAAGTGTGGATAGAAATGGCCAGTTTAAAATTGTTTACTCAAACTGCTATAATGTTGGATCCATAAGTCCAAATGCCTCCAAATTTTTTAGAGGAGATAAAAAACATTATTATATAAAAATTTTAATAAGACGATATCTCGATATTCTTGTTTCTGAATGGCCAAACCAGTGAGACATGTGTAGGGACAGATTTGAAATGAAAATAGTCCAACTCCTTGGGCCATAAATATATCCCCTACTCACCCTCAAAGGAGTTGTAAATTCAAAAGATATGAGCACACATTGGCACAAAAAAATAAAAATGATTGGGAGGACCATCGATAATTTATTTTTCACTTGAGATACCCTTCCTCGTATCTTTGTTTTTATTTACTTTTTTTTTCTTTGTGGTAATATTGCAGGTATTTGTTTTTTATTTCTGTTTTAATGAAAGTAACTTCCACATTAACTCATATTATCATCATCCCAATATTCTCAAATATTAATTTTCACTAAATTTTTAAAATCATGTTAATAATAAATCTCTTCTTTTGACTCCTCTTTTAATCTAAAGCATGTATTAAATTCCATTCATTGTTTGTCTAGGTGTGTTCGACACACAACTCTTTTCTTATCCCATTATTTTCATTCTATTTATAATTAAGCAACATATGCAGATATTTCCAAATAAATAAATATATTAATGGCTAAGTAAATCTACCATTAGGTTCAGTTATAATTTAGGTATGTTAAGTTATTGAGAAATTTTTCTCAATTAATATTCATTAGATTAACATTGTGTATGTTGGACTTAACATGTCATGGATTAATGAATTGTTTTGTTAAATGTGTAGTTTACATGGATTATTGGAACCATAAATACACTACCATCAACAAGTACTGATTGAGATTATAACCCTATGTTATGTTAAGGCTTGGATTAAAGATGTAACACTTAGTAATTTCGATAAATGTCAACTTGTGACATGGGTGTTAATTTAACGTAATATAAAGCAAGGATCAAGGATATCACAAGCTTAACTGCCTAATAATGAACTCACACAAATCATTATAGACTTTTTAAATCAAAAACAAATCATTAATTAATTCATTTAAGCTCTTAAAACAAACATACAATCAAAATACAATCAACAAAAAACAATCTACTATTAAAAAGTATTATCGTTGAGGATTCGGCCCGTGTGCTGCTATACACATCAGCAGAGCACCAGTACCTTAAATGGTTGATATAACCTAATTGTTCACGCTTTCAAATGGAACCATTGTTGTGGATGGTGAAATTAAGTAGTCGTTAGTCTCTGGTTATTGTTGAAAACAATGAAACAACAAAATTTAAAATATAATTGAAAAAACACACAATATAAACCTACCTTATTATAAAAATAATATATAGAAAAATAAAAGAAAAACTCATCTTCCTCTACATCCAAAATCTTTTCCAATGCCCCATATTCTCCCAAAAAATTCCTCATATTTTTTTAACCATGAAATTGATTGAACATCATCACCAACTTAGGAGGAACATTATAGACAATTAACTCATTCATGATAATGTCCTTGTCTAGAAAATTGAATTAGATATAGCTAATCCAAGGGGAAAACACTTGAAGAACATTCTACCCCTCATATTAATTACCAACCTCTTGGTATTAAGTATCCATAGATAGAGGCTAACTTCAAACTCAAATATGGATTGATTCATCTTCTTCCTTATTTCCATGGGATAACTGGTGAGGATCCACATCTCCACCTTAAAGACTTCAATGTGTTGTGCTCTACCACAAAGGCTCATGGGGTTTCTGAGGAAAAAATAAAAAATTGATCATTCTCTTTATCCCTAACTAACACTACCAAGTCATGGCTCTACCACCCCATCCTGGTTCCATTGCCACATGGAATGACATGAAGTGACTCTTCTTAGAAAAATTATTTCCTGCTTCTTGTACTAATTCTATCCAAAAGTAAATAATCTGTATTCATATATTCCCAAATTAATCACTCCATGAGTACTGGGGAAGGTTCAAAAAGGATGTGGAAACCTACCCACACCACCAAATCACTAACCAAATCTTGATCCAATACTTCTATGAGGTTTTATTAGATACGGATAGAACATTCATTGATGCCGCAAGTGGCGGTGATCTTGTTGATAAAACTCATGCAGCTGCAAGATATCTCATAAGTAACAAAGATTCAAACACATAAAAATTCCATAATTGAGAACATACTCATGTCAAGAAAGCCCAAGATAGTAAGTTAATATAGCTGAACAAGATGACAGAGTGGATGAGTGATGTTAGCGGTCTTGTACGATAAATAAATGTGGCATCCAAAGCCTCAACATCATCTTCTCGGAAAAAATATTTCCCTGGACCAATCATGAATTGTGGAATCTGTATCTCCCCATATCACCCACCCAAAAAATTTCCATAACTTCAAGAGGATACATCTGATTCATCTAGACCAATGGAGCTCAATGCTGCATATTCTTTGCAGAACCCCAACACTGAACAATCAGTTCAGTTCATTAGAAACTTCAGGAAACCCCACTCTGATCCATTCTCTTCTACCTTCAACCAAGGCTTGAGGTATGGTAATCCCATTTCTCATCCCCCTCAATTCCCTCCTCAAATCCCAACCCAATTCCAATATGGTCAATGTGTTGGTTACTTCCAACAACCTTACCATTTTTTCCCTAAACCTCAAATGATCAATCATCCTCTTCCTCCTTCAGGATTCCACTATCCTAGTGAGCCTTTCCAATTCCCAAACCAATACAATCACTTTCCCAATGACCAAAATCATGGTAATCCCAATTCAGGACAATCCTCTTCTTCCAAGAAACTATGGGAATGTTCAGCGGAAAATCTTCCCTCCTTCACCGATTCCAGCATAAAAACATTGAATCCCAAATTGGTAAACTTGAATCCCACCTAAGACAGCATCAACAATCAAAATTTTACCAACTCCCATCTCAACCATTACCCAACACCAAGGGTAATGTATGTGAAATTTCACTTAGATCGGGAAAGGCAATTTCTATGCCTCATGTTGAGTCCGCCAACAACCCTTGGAATGATGACATAAAAATTGAAAGGAAAAAGAAACATAGAAAAGAATTTGAATCCATTCCCTCACCACCTTCCATTCAACTTAAAAACATATTTCCTTTTCCTCAAGCCATTTCAATGCCAAAGAAGTACTCTAAACCTCATCCTAAAATTATTGACATGTTTAGACATGTTGAAGTCAACATACCCCTCTTATATGCCATTAAACAAATCCCCATGTATGCCATGTTTCTTAAGGAATTGTGCACCCAAAAGATGAAACATAGGATCTTTTAAAATATTTCCACCCATCAGTCTATTCCCATAATGTGAAAATATCTAGGGACCTTTACGGTTCTATACCAAGTTGGATGTTCCAAATTTGATGATGCATTCATTGACCTAGGAGCCTCAATTAACTTCATGAAAAAATCTATCTTCTCCAACCTTGGTCTTAGTCCCTTAAATCCCACGATTATTTTCATTATATTATCCATTCGAAGAACAGCCATTCATGAGGGAATAATTGAGGATGTCCTTTTCTGATTTAATGATCTTATCTTCCCAACTGATTTATATGTCCTTGACATGGAAGGTGAGTTGACCTCTTCTCGATCTCCCATAATTCTAGGAAGACCATTTCTCAAGAATTATAGAACCAAGATTGATGTCCATTCAAGAATCTCATCCATGGAATTTGGTGACCAACTTTTCAAGATCAACATTTTCCAAGACATGCGATACCCATTAAGGATCACTCTGCATTCTCAATCCATGCTTCTGAGGACACTTCTGAGAGTCAATTGAACCCCATTCCATCATGTTCATCATGTTATAATGAGAGAGGATTTTTTGAAATATACACCCTGATTAACCAATTTATAATTGGTGAAGTTGATATGGACCTATCATTCATAGACTCCATAAATCTAGATGATCTTGAAAACTCTCTTGAATCCCACATCAGTTTTGATTTATACTGCTCTACCTTGGACAATGATATTGAAAATGAATCTAAATAAACTGAAGTGCCTTTATCTATTCCTAAGTTGTCTAACCCACAAATGAATTATGATACTTATCTGAAACCTCTTCCTGAACACCTAAAATATGCATTCCATTTCAATTATCACTCTTATCTTGTCTTTATCTCTACATCACAGACCGAAAATGAGATATCCAAACTTGTTTAGGTGTTAATGGAAAAAAAGGCCCTAGGTTGGACCCTAGATGACATACCAAGAATCAATCGTGATATTTTCATGCATCACATCAATCATGAGGAATCATCCCAACCATCTAAACAATCACAAATAAGACTCAATCTACTCATACATGAGGTAGTTATGGAAGAGATCACTATGTTCCACAAGATGGTATTATATACCCAATTTCTGATAGTTAATGGGTTGGTCCAATTCAAGTTGTACCTAAGAAGAGTGGGATAACTATTGACAAAATGAACCAGGAGAGGTAGTCACAACTCAAGTTAAGGACAAATGGAGTGTGTGCATCGATTATAGGGAATTGAATGTTGAAACAAGAAAAGATCACTACCCTCTTCTATTCCTTGATCAAATCCCAGAATGATTATCCATAAAGTAACTCTATTTGTTTCTTTATAAGTACACCATCTACATACTAATCCTAATTGCACCTCAAGACCATGAAGCTCTCCATAATACGGGTTCACTTTATCACCCCATCCTGTGTAGGGATGTTGAGAGACAACATTGATGCCCTGATATCTTGCCTGAGTCCTTGCTCAAAGGCTTGTTCCCTAAAGAATGGGTCTCACACAATGTATTTGGAGTAAAGGGAATGTTATGTGAACCTCGCCGAGTAATTGACCACAGTCATGCTACCCTGTTATGGGTGAAGAATCTTCTGAATGCCTACAGAGTGCAATGTCTCTGAAAAAAACTCCTCCTAGAAAAGCCGCTTGAAGTCAACCCATGTTAGGGTCACCTCATCGTGTGTCTGGATGGTCAAGATCCACCATCTCCCTACTGAGACTGGTAGATGGCTCGCCACCAGGATCACCATTTGGTTATGTGGTGTCCTCCCTAAGAAGAAGACCCGCGTTATATCCTCCTGCCAGTCCTCAGCGACCTAAGGATCTATCTATCACCTGATCCTTGGAGGTCTCTATATCTAAAAATAATGTAGTTAATTGAGCCTACGAATGTCCTATACCAGAACCTATAGAAGTATATGCTTACCATTAGGTGATGCTAGCACTGGTACATCACCCGATGGTTCCATCTATAAAACTTGACCCCAACAAACACCTTTTCACTAAGTAGGTTTTCCTCACGATCTCATATCAGGATCTCGGCTCGTCGTCCACGTGGAGGAATCCTGAGATTGATCATGAAGTAAAATAGTTAGAAGGTTATAAATAGTGTTATGAATATTATAAAAATATAAGGAGACACTTATTCACCCATTTTTTTTATGAGTTGAGACGAAAACAGAATTCAAGGTCTTGGTGTATGGATACATCGGCCGCCACACAAACACTGGACTCCCTGAATCTAAAAGTTGAACATGCAACACATAACACTGTTTCCCAAACACAAAAAATCAGAATCCCTACCTTTTAGGGGGGAACTATCTCCTTCTAATAAAACTTTTTCAGGGCTCATCCTCTATAGCATGTGCTATGACTACCCCATGATTTCCCCCCAAAGTCCAGGGGCTGGCGACTAGTGCCAACGGCATCCACCTGTAAGTGGGAGGAATTATCCTGGATAACTATATGCACACACATGCCCACACAAGCCCCAACTAACAAAAGGAAAACATCATACCATTGAATATACTGAGTGCAAGTACAACTAAAAGATAGTGGTCCAGAATATAACCCCAACAAAATGTAATGAAAACTGTAAAGTACAAAAAGTGCTCTCATTGCCTTCTGCAGTAAACTCCACTTGATTGTGAGAGTATTGAAACTAATAGAAGGGGAAGTAGTAAGTCCTATACACTTGGTCGTACTGGGCCCCACATGGTCTTAGTCTACTGAGTCCACCGTCTTAGCATCTGTCTATCCCGTCTCCCAGAGCAACCCTGTCGAAACATCGGCCTTCTGCACCAGAGACAACACGTGTGGGTGAAGCCCGTGAAGGGGTGAGTAACACAATACTCAGTAGGGACCCCAAAAATTAAAGAAATGAAACACATAAATTTCTCAAATTAAGGCACAAAACACAAGCCATCTCCATTAGATATATTTTAGGGTAGTAACAGTAGGATCGTTAGTCACAAACGTCAAACTCCATAGTCGCAAGAGAACTCATTCTCTATAAAGTATAGTGGGCCTAACGAGTCTCACAAATCCCCTTCCCACTAACCTTAAACTATTTTGGTGCTAATCCATGATGATTATTGTGGGTATGATGGGTCACATAGAGTCGACACCCACTGTGGGCCGGCTATGTCATACAAAGCTGCTTCTCAACTTGGTCGAACAGAGGTACTCCGCCTATTGAGTACCATGGGTCTACCGGGTCACACAGAGCTGCTCCCCACCATGGGCCATCTGTTTCACATTCAACCACTTCCCACTGGGCCATCCTTGAGCAATCCTTAGGTCTCATCCATCTACAGGGTTCTGTATATAGCGCGCTTGGGAGAACAACTACTCAAGCCATGATTTTCTTCTCAACTTCAGTGAAATTCAACACAAAGCATTATTAATGATCCTCCTCCTTGAGAGAATCCCAACTCTATAAACATTTCATCAATCGATTTCATAGTTTTCAAGCTACGGGTGTTTTAGTAACCAGGGGGATGATTGAGGAGGGGGGTGGTCTGACCCGGTCTCACCATCCAAACAAAACTGACTCAGGGGGTACAAAATACCCAACTTCCATCTGACTGACCCGAACTAACCTAGTGTGGGTCAGGGTCAGTATTGTCTACCCTAGCTAGTATTCCTAGCCTTATAGGCCTCATTGGACCCAACCCGGATGGTTGAGGTTCTAGCCTACCGAGTCACCCATTGACCAGGCCAATCTGACCCGAGCTGAAGAGGGCCCAGATTCAGACTGCCAGTGCAGGTCTATCCCTATATGTGTGGGTCCAGCCTTCTGGAAGGGTCCAGACTACTATCACGGTCTGGATCGAGAAGCCACAGGTCTGGCCCACAGTGCATGTCTGGCCCGCTAGGGGTTTTCACCCCATCGGTTCTGTAAGAGGCGGACTGGTCTGCCTCATTGGATGTGGCTGGGAGCCGTGTCTGTGACCCACCATCACCTCGCAGGTTGCTGTGGGGTGCCTCCTCATCCATAGTCAAGAGACTATGGTCCGTCATGCGGTACGTGGCTCAGTGCTGCGTCTGCTTCCCTCCAACATGGTCAACCGATCACGTCCAACTCCTCCAACCGTCTGCTCGGCCGGAAGCTTCTCCTAAAGCACTGCAGCACGGTCTGGTCATGGCCTTTCGTCTAACTTGTCGTCATTCCGCGATGCCTCCCACCCGTGGTAGCCACTATGGGCCACCGCTGGCATTCACTGGTGCCACCGCCGGTGCTGTCATGCTGATATATTCTTCTGCGGACCACTGGGTCTGCACTGGTGGACCTTTCTTTGTGCTGCTTGCGCTAGCTTTTTCGAGGGATTTCCCTCTCCACCACAACGGTCCCAAAAGTGCCTTGTCATTGATTCAAATATTTGGCATTGAATAACACTCATGGAAGAGGTGTACGATCCAAGTTCGTGTCATCCTGGGCCCTCTACATTAGAATTTGACAAAACAATGGAGGTTTGGGGATTTTAATTGGACAAACCTAGACAATTAAATCCCGGATAGAGAAACACAAAATATGTTAACCTCTTGAAACGATGAACGATACTCATATTAACATTTTCATGGGTTAATTTGTGTTTATTATTTAGAAATGTATGGGGAATAACAATGAATCAAAAACCCCAACCTCTTTGAATTTAATTGTCACACGTTCATTCTTGAGGTGATAAGACATTGATGAAGAAGATAATGTTCCTCCAGATTTCTTCATTCTTTGCTAGGGCAGAAGTCAGTTAGAGGATTTCCAGAGAATCCTCCAATTTCTATAATCCATATTTTAACAGCACGTCAAATTATAAATAGGAGGACATCGTAGAGTTGACATTATGATGCGATGTCACATCATTACACTATTTTATTTAAGAAATAGTGTCACTGTTACACGTCATTAAAGCATCGTTACACTGTGAGATTAACGAGCCATTAATTCTCTTCAGTAATGTGCATCATTTCCGCCCTATTTATAGCCTATAGAATTTCCTTCTTCCACTCCAAAGTGATAATGAAAATTAAATAATTCATTTAAATCATTTTTTTATTTCTTTCTCGAAATTTTCGAAAAATAACTATTCTGATCGGCCCTTGCTGACTGAAGTTAAGTCATTTCTAGGAGAATCCCAATTTACTAAATTCAATGGTGTCATCATATTTTTGATCTAATCGATGGTTCAAAAGACATAAAATCCATGTCGCATGTTAACTAAACATTCCATAAAAAATTATAAATTTTTTTTTTGGGATCTCCTGTCCTCATCATTATGTGTCGTCATATTTTTTTGTCTCAAAATAATTCCATATAAATAAAAAATCCACGGAAATTATGAGACATTACAATAAATACCTTTATTAGTGATAGAAATTATATGTTAAAGTGTAATAGATGCACGTATTTTGATAACTATAAAGGTGGTACATTTGGAAATAACTAAATCATCATTGGTGCACAAATGAGTGGGACTAAGACTACGCGTCCAGCTGGACACTCCTAGGGGATATGATTAGGTTATCTCACAAATTCCATGGGAAAATATATGATGGATTTGAATTGATAATGACCATAAATGACCTAGTTTAAACCTATGGTGACACATATTGAAAAGTAGGTGTCCTGAATTAGACATTATATCATTGAATTGACATGATTATATGATATCTATCTTTGATTTTTCTTTCTCTCACCATGCCTTTTAATTTTTTTCAATAGCAATCACTACAATGAATGTTGTTAAAACTGGATTTGATAAATAATGGAACCACGATTCTTATGAGAAACTAAATGAAATGGGAGCTGGATTGTGCAAGATGTTGATTATACCTAATCAACTATCTCAATATATGATTAAAACCCTCACATTGTTAGAGTTTCCTAGCACACCTAATAATAAAATAATTCAGTTTCATAGGTGTTTAGTTGATGAATACCCTATATGGAAGAATATTCAACTTCATACATGTAATGTATATTGGAATAAGAACCAAGGAAAATGTCTCAAATGGATGAGAATATATTTTTAAAATGGAATTGATGGTCTTATAACAAGTAATTTCTAAGAAAAAAAAATGTGTTTTATGAAAGAAAATTATTTTCATCCTCCAATACCATTTATTATTCAGTTTCATCTCTATGTGGAGCATGACGATTATCAAAAACAATTCCTTCATCTAAGGGATAACTCTTTGAACAAGGAATAGACTATCTTAGGCCAGTCATTTATGTTAAATAATTTATGTGTTTATGTATTTAGGATTGAGAATTATTTTGTAGAAGTGATTTATCAATGAGATTCTTATTATATTAATCATGAAACATCAAATGATTATTTTTTATTATTCTTTATATATGATTCATAAGAATATGGTTAATGATACCTATATAGTAGAAGATTTATTTAATTGAAAGGATATTTTAAAAAAAAATACAAGATTGAAGGATAGATAGACCTTAATATGTGTCATATTATGAGATAATAATGTTTTTTTATAAATAGATTATTTATTTTGAAAATGTAAACTTTATATTATTAATAAAATTACAAATTATTATTTATTTGATAAAAAGTGATTTATGATGAAGTTCACTTTATTTTTTGGAATTATAAAATGTATTATATTAATTATTATTTTATTTGAGGAATAGGATATAGCTATATATTTGTAGAATATATGTTTCCATTGAGGATTTATAGTGATTTTCATGTTTTAAGAGAATATATCATGAATGTATTTACATGTTTGGTATGTGACATTATAATCTACTTCATATTGTCAAGTGATAAATGTTAATGTTTATATTGGAAAACAACATGTGATAAATTATTTTAGATTTAATTGGTTTTTTATATGGTTAAACATATTTTTTAGGAGTCTTAAGATTAACTATTTATGGAATTGATTATGTTGAACGTTTTTTGTCATTGAAGTGGATTTAGAGATTAATGTATTATATTTTTTCACATTAGATAAATTGTTCCAATAAATTTTGTTTTAGTAAATATTTATAGATAGAATGAATAATTTTTTAGTCTTTTATGGATCTTTTGAATCATTATTAGTTAATTTTATTGCTTCATTCATGAATATTCATCTTGAAAATTCATTTCATAGAGTGAGAGATGAAGTGGAAAGTGATATAAGAATATCGATGGATAAAATTGTTCCTATAAACATGAAATAAAAAAAGTATATTTTCACATGTTCTCTATCATGATATAAAAAATAATACTTCTACATTAGAAAATTGGTATTTGAATAACAATTTTATTATTTAACCTTACTTTTTGATGAATTGATAGTATTTTAACCCTTCTCTAATATATGATATTTTTGTCATTAACTTTAACATGATGTTATTTTATATAATTCTCTATTTTACATTGGACTGAATTTTTATCATATATTTTAAAATTTTATATTCATACCAATATTCCCTTATCTATAAACCTGAGCATGATTCATTTTGGGAAACATTTATGTTTGTGTCTTAATTTTTCAAAGGAAGGTTTATTATTCCTCTTCATGATGTGGATTTTCAAAACAATTATTTACAAGTATTAAAAATGTTATAACCAAGATAAAATTTTGAGGTTTAGATTTATTTAAGGGAAAAATCCAACACTATAAAATATATTTTAAAATAATATTAATATTGATAAAACTATTAACACAAAACACCGATATACAAATAAAATATGATATAAAAATTATTATTATTAGAATATTCATATTATAAAATATCATTTGAATCAGAGGGTATGAATAAGAGTATCCACATTATGATAATTTTTTTATTTTAATTATTATTGGACAAATCCAGTTATACCCTTATCACATTGGGATATAAATTTAATTTTTTATGGTACACATTTCACTTAAAAGTAGTAGAAATTATTTTAATCATTTTAAATATTCTAGGTATGTCCCCACCTCACATATAGATTGAATATATCACATTGGGATATAAATTTAATTGTTTATAGTACCCAATTCACTTGAAAGTAACTGATAAATATTTAATCCTTTTAAATATTCTAGGTGTGACCCCACCCCACTTATAGAACGAATTTATTCCAATATTTTATATAATCCTTAATGGGACACAATACATGACTAAAACCTACTAAATTTTATAATAATATTCCTTAAAAAATAATTATCGGTTTTTTTCTTCTTATAATACCATTCCAAGGGTCTTTAAGAATATATCTAAAGAAGCTCTAACAAAGAAGAGGTAATCATCTTACCTGAACTGTTTCAATTTATTTAGTCATAAACCTCCTATATATATATAGAATTAATAATATAAAAATAAATTATGAAACTTAATTATTATGAAATTTTATTATTATTTTGTTACCATTAGTATCCACCCTCATTTCTATCAAATAAGAAATGAAATAAGCGCTCGTGCGTAAGTGAGGAATACTACCTCAACAAGACGACATGATGCATTTTCTATCACCATAATTCAAGGTTTGATATTATTATTTATTTAAAATTTATATATGATATTTATGAAATATTTATAATTACATAATTTAAATATCTTATCTACCTTATTACTAATACATATGTTGAAAAAATGGCAACATCGCTCGTGCGTACAGGTATATTTCCACATCTACAAAGCGATGTGATTCATTTTTTTTCATTTTCCTTTTACATGGATGATAAAAAGGATAGATTTAATAAATATACAAGATATCTCTTCTACAATAAATATTCTATAAATTTCAATTATTTTTTAACTTTCTTTTTTTCCAACCATCGAATATTGAAACATCATTTTTGTGTACAGATGGCCTTGCATCTCCATGAAGTGTTGTAATTAATTTTTCTTCACTAAAATATATGAATAATTTTAAAAGATTATATAATAAATATATATTTTTCTTATTTATTGATAATTATTTTATATATGATTAAATCTTGACTAATGGGCATGTATCAAAATTATCTAACAAAAACATATAAAAAAATAAAGTAGTTGTGACCAAGAACACGGATTTTAGTAACGAATTATTATTAAAAGTGTAATGATATGTTATTGGTAAATAATATATTATAAGATATGAATAAATATTGTTATTTTATAAATGTATAATAGGAAAATATTTTTTATATGGGATATTTTAATGGGTATGAAGAAAGATGAGACTTGAGGAAACATATTTATGTTTCAATCCCATTTAAAGAAAGATTATTTATTATTAAAATAAATTATGGAAATTATATGATCCATATTTTATAAAAACTATTAATTTTTTATAAACTGTATATTAATTCTATAATTTTGATGTTTTAGTAAAAAAATTATTGTCTTTTTAATCAAAATTGTTCAGAAAATATTTTTTCCAATGGTCGACCCCAGTTCTCTTAGATTTGTTGGAAATATTTTCCCCTCAATACCTGTGTTTTATAAAATTATATCAATTATGAGTTCTACTATTATAATTTTTTTAATTTAATTTAATATGTATCCATTTTTAAAAAAAATTGAAAAAAATTTCAATAGAACCACATATCTTTAATTGAACAATATACATTTTTCCAACGGTTTGAAAATAATTATTTTAATGACTACAACATGAACCTAATTTACTACAATTATGACCTCCTAATTCTTTGAACCAACATTTTCAATTTTGCATGAAGATTTTCAATTACTTTTTTTTCAATTGAAATATTATTATTTTAAATTAGTGATTTTAAAATGAAAACTATATTTTACTCAAAGAAAAATAATAATGATCCTTTAGAGATAATTTTTCGTTTATGTTCACATGGTTTGATGCTATATATAATTTACTTGGTATATAATCCATTAATTCCATCCATATTATTTTTCTATATGGTTTATGATTATTATGATTATATGTTTATGAGACACATTTATTTTACTTATCTTATTTTATAACAAAATGAGAAAAATTTTATGAATTAGGATTTCATTCCAGAGGTTATGAAATGATGATTTTGGTGAATGTTTTGTTATCTTGTGGCACTCATATGTATGGTTTCCATTATGGTAAGGGTGGTCCCAGAATTATATATCCTGATAATTTACTAAAAAAATATTTAAATTTCATAAGATAATAATAACTATAATGGGGTTTTAACGCATATATGTAAGTGTCATTTCCTACTATGATAATATTGATATAGAACACTGACTAAGGATATGATGGACTGAGGGGTGATCCAAATCCACTATGATAGTATTTTCAATGATAAAAGACTAAGTAAATGATTTTATATTCATATATGCATGAAATAAAATTATATACAATAATTATTATATTTTCTCATGGATCATGATTAATTATTGCTGATTCCACACGGTTATGTCATATCTATTTTGATGGAAAATACCTTATACCATGATTCTTGATTATTGATCATGAAATTATTGGGTATGATTATGGTAATTTATAATCATTTTCTTATACACCTTTTCTTATTATGTTTTTTAATATGATCATCCATTTACTATCCACTATGTATACCCTTATTGACAACCCGGGCCTACCCTTTATTATTTTTCTCGTTTCCTAGGATATGGTGAAATGACTTAAGTATGATTTGTCTTATAAGGGTTCAATTTATGAACATATTAGTGGGATATGATGTAAATATGTTATGTTCAAGTCTTTTATGTATCCATTTTTCCAATATCCATAAACTTTATGGTTCTGAGGTGAATCGTAATGCTATATAGTGAATATCTATCAAATAAGATGTACTATTTATGTGTTAAAAGTATGGGTCCTGATTAAGAATAAGGGATTTGATTGGATGAGCTAAACCATGTGTACATGAACCATATGATACAACCATATGGATAATATGATGTTGTGTATGATTATTTTTGATGTTAAATGTTTGTATGTATGGGTTTATAGGGTCTAAATTTCCTATCGTAAACTTTATTATTCTACCATAATCATCCAAGATCTAATGAATAATTATTTGAAAATTTTTAATGAGATATGATAGTTATATTACACTCAACCAATTTCATGGATCTCTTTACATGAAAAAATATGTATTAATTCATTTTAATTGTAATTTACAAAATTATGACCTAGAAATATGATGATGATATTGTATAATTCTTATAGAATTTACATGGTCTTCTTATGGTAGTATCTTTAGAATGTTTCCAATATTTTATGGATTCTAAAAATGATAACATGGAATTTTTGAAAATATAATTTAGAGTATCTAATAATTATATATAGAAATAATTATGCCTCATTGTTTTTATTATGATATTTTAATAATAAAAAGTATTTTTTTGGTTAAGAGGATATATTTAAAGATAAATTTACGATTCATTAATATATTGCAGTATATGAGGGATGACCTTGAGGATGATGTGAATTTTTTTGGTTATAAAATAAATTATATAATTTTTATTTATATCAAAAAATCAATGTTTTATGTTGAATAACATTATTGTTTATTCTCTAAAATGAGAGTCATGAAATCCTCTTGAGTGATTCCCTTAATATATGAATATTGATCCCAAAGGGTGATGATTTGGTATTTGTTTCT
The DNA here is from genome assembly GCA_963277665.1 of Viscum album. NCBI lineage: Eukaryota > Viridiplantae > Streptophyta > Magnoliopsida > Santalales > Viscaceae > Viscum > Viscum album. The sequence goes on along the minus strand of OY728142.1, from coordinate 1,432,770,230 downwards.
AATTCATATTGATTAGGCTGATCAATTTTTTTCAAATGTTTTTGGAAAAGTTATGTATTTATTATGAGACACTATATTATGAATAAAATTGGTTATTTACTATTTTCATATGATCTATTTAATATCTATTGTGCAGTATTTTAGAAACAATGGACCTCCATATAAGAGTAATTTTGTATCTTCATAAGTGTCATTTTAGAAAAGGGATGAATGATTTGAAAGTGAATGATGTTTATATAAGATCCAATCTATCTTTATAGGAGTCACTTAGAATTCTATATGAGTAAATAGCATTCTGTAATAGTCATTTTGAAATTCTATACGGATAATCTATAAGATATTAATAGGAATTGATACTTTGTATAAGTCATTTACACACTATAAGTGTTATCCTATATTTTTTAAGACTTATATGAAATTACATAACAGTCACATGGTTCAAATGGCCTAAGGATGATAGTTTTTTATCTATCATTGGATAATCCCACTTATTAACTTTGTTATGAAGGAACTGTTACATGACCTATAAAGTCATAGGCATAAGGCATAGTACATTAACCAATGGCCTAAATACCCAACTAAATTGGTGTTGTACCTCCCCAACATTTGATTTATTGATGGTGCATATATCCCCACCTCAAATTTCTAATCAGATAGAATTTCCATGTATGGAGATACACAATGCCTAGTACTAATGAAGAATGGCATACCCGCTCTTCTTTCAGAATCATGTTAGTTCTTCTTTTTTTTGTAGTAACATCCTCTGATTCCTCTTCTGGTTTCTAAACCTATTTGTTCTAACCACACTACTTCATGACCCATAGGACATGTGGCTCAAAATCCCATGGCCTAGAGGCCTATGACATAAAGGCCTATGGTCTCCCAAAGGCCTTATGGCCCATAGACATAAACAAGTGGTCCAAAAACCCAAATAAGATGAATAGTTGAGCTACTATAGTACCTTATAAATTATTTCTATAGTAACTTATAAATATTAATTCTCTATAATTTGATCAATGGTTTCATGAAATATTATGGGGTGTGTTATCCACTTTTCTACCCCCACAAATTCAAAGCTATTATTTTGGAATTCCATAAGAGTAATCTTAGTCTTATGTAAAATCATTTGATGTGAAAAAATGGTAATGGTATGGAAATATATGGTAATAATTTCTGAGCCATTTTTACTCATATAATAATAGATTCTTGAAATAAATGGAATTTCAGAATATAGAACTAGATGATATTATATTTATTTTCAGGGATTAAATATCATTTTTAATTTGAATAAATACTAGATTATAGTTTGAGTCTTAGATAATGAGTGTAAAAGGAGAATAATATTCCATGATTCATATATTAAAGTGATTATTAGATGGAGTGAGTTTTTTGTTTTAGGCTCCATTTATTCTATAAGGTGATGAGATACACTATGGCTATTCAAATTTTTTAGATAATGATGTTTCCCTTACACTAAGATTTTATGACTTGAACATTGATTTACAGTGCTTACGAATATGTACTTTACCATGGATTAAATTATTGTATATATTGTGGAAGAAATTGTCAGTATTTTTGAAGACATTAAAATGAATAATATCCCACAATTCTTGGATTATTTGAATAAAAATATTTTAATAAGATTTTTATGTGAATTTTATAGGATTTTTTATGAAATTTCTTAAGATGAATTTCCATATTCAAATTTAGAAACCAACTCATTGAGATCGAGATATAAAATTAATGTATTTGGAAGAGGAAAAGTGTTTTTTATGCATCTATGACAATGGAAGTGTGTGAACACTTATTGGAACAGTAAAAGAAGACAAATATTTATAAAATAGCAATAAAAGGTGATCTAAATATATCTAGAATATGTGCAGGATCATACATACATTGGAGATAATTTTTTAAAATAAATCACTTAGTTTTATAGATTCAAAACTGTAACAAGTTGAATCCATCTATTGATGTAGGTTAAAGGACATAACCTTAAATATAACATCTTATTGATAGTAAGTGGATAATTATCCATCCCTGATATAAAAATCCCAACACACTAGGTTATAATTCTTCTTTCAGACGGAGAACCTCAGTAAAATATGTGTTGTTTATATCTGGATTTTTAAATCAACGATTTTTTTAGAGAAATGTTAAACAGGAATGTGTTCTATTGGATTTTAAAATTAATAAGAAATAAACAATGATTCATACACATTTATTATAACCCTATGGTTGGTCATATTAATTAATATTAAGGAACAATTTTCTCTTTTTTCCAATACAATGTTTATAATATATAATCATAACACTATCAATAGAAACTGAATTAAAATATTCAATAAAAAAGGATTTAAAATATGGAAATACATAATGGTACCTTTTCTAATCACTCATTGGATTCACATTCTCAATTATGTTTAATATAGTTTCACAATTCATGGTTAGACTTCAGCATGTTCACTTATTTTTTATAAGAATACTGGAGGTATTGAAAAATTAATAATTACTTTAATATCTTATTTACTGGAAAAGGAAAAAAATCATGGACTCAAATATATAAAAATATATTTGTAAAATTACTCTCAGTATTATGAAATGAAACAAAATAGCGAAGGAAGAACAATTTACAAACTATTAGAGACTAATTTGAAGGCATCAATATTTATTAAGTAAAAATATTTGACTAATTATCTAACATTTTCAAATCATTATTAGAACTATTATTGGTTTTGGTGGGATTATTAAATACCAAAATGTTCTAAACAAACTCATGATAATTCCCCTTGATATAGTCAATGTAATGATTTCTTCTATAAAACATAGTCATCATATGATTTTATCATTGATTAAATTCATCTTAGATTTAAGAATTATTAAATGAGAAGAGGAACAACCCTTAAATGAAAATTAGAAAAGAAGATTGAAATTTAATTTTATGCCTTCAAGGACTTGATGATCAAATATGAGTAGTATCTTTATTATGAAGGTGAAAATGTTGATTGTTTTTAAAAAAACTAAAATTTATTTGAAGGAATGTTTTCCATTTGATTTTATGTGTACATGTAAGATTTTGCTAAAACCCACTAATTATGTTCAAGATGAATAGTTCTCTACCAATTGTGTATTAAAAATCAACAGTGAGTGTAAATGTAAATAAATACCAAAGAAGGTCAACCTTATGATATATTTTATCAAGAGAAATAATTAAATGGTAAATAAGATCCATTTTAGTCAAATTATTTAAAATAAACATTCCAGCTATTCAATAATTTGTATTCGATGGTGATTTTTGTGGAAATAATGATGGATATTAAATTGATGATTCTAAATGTGTTCTCTTGGAACAATATGATGAGGATTATCAATCATTACAAGATAACTCCAAATAAAGAGTGAGTATGATGCATAAGAAGGGGGGAAAACAAGGAACCGACCATGATAATGAAAAAGAAAATATGTTTAAGTGAGATAGTAATACTTATAAAAGATCATTTTATTTGAAGTAAATATTATAAAAATACAATAAACTTTAGAAATGGGGACTAATTAAGGAAATTATAAAATCTAATATTGAAAATTAAAAGAAACAAAAACAATTCATGAAAACATTTCTATTATTATTCATGGATATATAGAATATTTATGGTAAACATGATTTGTAGAATAGGGAATCAGAAAGAGAAATACATAATTTTCATTAATAAATAATATTCTACAACATGTGAGAATTTTAATAAGAACCATGTATCTCAAGGATTCTAGATTTTGGAGATGATGATGTGGAATATATTTGATCTCATCTTTAATATTGATACACACTTATATTAGGTTATAGTGTATAATATGAAACTATATGAACTATATATTTTCTTTAAAATAATTAATTTGATTATATTAAAGAAGTGAAAATTTTAATTAATTGGTCTGTTATATTCATAAATAATCAAAAAAGAATCCCATAAAATGGAATGGTCGGATAAACTTAATTAAGGAATATTAATAAATCCTCATTATAACACATTAATTAGTTTATTTGTAATCATAATAGGAAGTTTCCAGGTTTTTTATTAAATTGTTGTGTATTTAGACACAATTATTATAACGATTGATATAGTATTTCTCTTTCCAGACATAGAATTTATAAACATATAATGGGGAGATAACTAAAAAAGAAATCTTACTAAAATGTTAGAAAAATATATAATACATATGAAATGTAGAACATTAATTCAGGAAATTAAAAGTTATATAGAAGGTTTGGATCAAGAAGGATGCACCTTAACTTATTATGTTCTAATTATTCTAGTATAATTAAATATTTTTAAGAGATTATGAAATGTTAATAATTAAATCTATAACATGCACCATGAAAACATTATTGAAGATTAATTAGAATCCTATAGTATTGGTATGCCAAGGATCATCGAATATGGTTGTTTGTCTCAAAATATATATGATTTTATCAACATGAAAAATATTTAACTATATGAAGGATGATCTATCACCTTGGAAAATGATGAGTCTCTTAGCCCCAACCCCCTCCCTAAATGCATACTATTATCCAAGATGATTCCCCCATCCCTTTACACCAACCATTGACTCTTGAACCCCTCTCATGATGCTTACCCCAAACCGCAAAGAACCCAGACCCAAATCCTTCAATGTTGACCATTGACTTTGGCGATGACCCTTGACAATTCTTCTCCCCGTGATGGGGGTAACTATTCCACGTTTTCTCGTAAGCACCACCCACAATGGTAGAAGATCTCTAATGCCTTCTCCATGACCCTTTCCCCCTCCATACCTCCATGGTTTCCACTACACATGTTTTTTCATGAATCAAACATTTCTGCGATCATATCCTTGACCTCAATTCTGTCGGATTCCCTCTCCTCGGTATACTGACCCTATAGTGACCTAATGATTCCACAAGTAAATATTATATTTTATTATATGATCATTAATTACATAATAGGACTAAAAATTCTATAATGTTATATTTCTAGAGACATTATAAATATTGATACATAAACAAATGAGTGGTTTTGATGGGGGAAAATGCCATTATTGGCATACACATTAAAATGAATACCCCCTCACATTTTCTATAAGAAGTCAAGAAATCTTTATTTAGAAATTGAAATGAAGATTAATTTAATTTATTTTAAAAAATAAAACATGGGTAATAATTTATTTGAACTATCCTTTTATAATAGTAATAACCTTTTTTAAACCATTTATTTAATATAGCCATGGAAGAAAATAGGTTTTCTACTGAATAGATAAATAATTTATATTTTTTCAATACTTACATAATTTTGGAATGTAGAGTACATAAATATATGAAAGTGAGAGTAAAAAATTTTATTTATAGAAATAACCATAGTATAAGAAAACTAATTAGTTTTTTGGAGAGAGATAATATAATTTCATCATCATAAGGATAATCAAAAACAATTCTGACAAATAAAAACATTGTAACATAAAACCCTAACTACATTAGTAACTATTGAATTATAAGAATTGTAAAAGGAATAATCTTCTATGGATGTGTATATCCTATAACAATCATTACATGAATCATAAAATAAATTTATGGAATTTATATACAGTAGGAAAAATAAAAAAGTTGTGAATATGATATGTGTCCCATGAGAATAAAATTGATAGGGAAATTCATTCCCAATTTGGAAACATTTGAATCAAAATCCTTATTAATTAATAATATGAAATGAAACATTAAAAATCATAAAAATGGATTTTTATGATATAAAATGGAAAATTGGTAGTATATGAACCACAAAAAAATAAACAAATGTTGAATATGGAATAAGTCTCCGAAAAATAAAAGTGAGACTAGAAATCTCTTACATCAAGTCTCAAATTTATTCACAAAAATTCTTAAAACAAAAATAATAAATAATAGTTTATTATAAATAAATTAAAGAACGATAATCATATATATGATACCAAATATTAATTACATATATCATTTTATTAACAGTTTATTTATAATTCTTCATTAAAATCATATTTTGGGTAAAATTAATTATTTTAATGTAACTTTTCTATTGTATTTTTAGTCCTTTTTCATTTATTTTGATTTTATAATATCTATAATTTAATCCATGATATATATACATATCATATATATTTATTACATATATTTTTAGAGTAATAAATTAATTTTAGTGATAGAAAATTTTTTACACCATTCATGAAGATGGTGGGTCATATATACACATAAAAATTGTTTCCATTTTTTCAATGAATGGAATGAAAAAATGAAAATGTTAGTTAACCATTATAAAATAATTTTTATTTCTTACATATCATATATGTTCACTTAATATATCCTTATTATCATATATACAAATATATAATTAAATAGTTATCACATCGCCTCGTTGATGCAGTAGTCCACACGTATGCACCAGTGATGTTATCGTGTTCCAAAAATATTTGATTTTATGAAGGTAGATGTGATATCATTATTTTAGTGGTATAAATATTTCATAAATATCATATATAAAAATTATATCAATAATTATATCCATCTAGGAGAGGTGGTGATACAAAATGAATTACATCGGTATGCAAGGTCATAGTCCGCTATACACATGATTGAAGGTTTCATTTCCCATTTGATAGAAGTGGATATGGATGTAGTTTATTACATTAAAATAACAAAATAATATTACATGGGATATAAATATGATATTATATAATAACTTATGAGTAATATATGAAATATGTGGAATATTAAATATTACAAAAATTCTCGGTTCAGAAAGATACGTCTTCTTCGGACAACCTCCTTAGGTTAGAACCAAAATCTTCCATTGGAAAGATTAATAATAAAAATAAATCCTCTAGTTTATGGGAAGGGAATTTTTTAATATATTTGGGAATGTAATTTCTAAACCAAAATTATTTGGAAGAGTTAATAGGGGATATAGGGGGTTCTCTTTTATAAGTGGGGGAGATGACTGACCTGGTATTTCTGGAAAGAAAAATGTACACCCACATTTTACAAATAAGAAAAGAATTTAAAATGAATAATTCCCAAACAATGGATGATATAAGGTCAAAATATGGCTATTAAATAATAATTATACCTATTTTTAGGTAATTTTAACAATTGTATTATTAGTTTAACTCTATATTAACACAAATTAATATTAACCTTTTTAATTTATTTTTATTGGTTTTAATACTACTTAGGGGAAAAAATTAATTTTCCTTTATTATATAATATTAATTATTAATATTCTAAATATAGAGTCCATATTTCAAATATGTGACAAAATTTATGTTTAAATTAATTCTAGAGATGTGATGAAAAAGCACGTTTTCAAAAAAAAATATTTCTTTTGTATAGAAAGTTTTAATATAAAATTTATAAATAAAATTTATTCGAAAAAACCAAATATGGTTAGTAAATATATAATTATAATAATTATAATTTTGGATCTATATTAAATTAAAATTAATCCTTTAAATGATTCAATCTAAGATGTTTCTTTCACAAAAAAATCATTATTTTCTAATATTCAACTTAAAATTAATCTTTGATGAAAATTATAATAAATAAACTCAATGATAATTTTGTCAAATAAATTTGAATGTTATGTTTATTTTTCAAAATTAATTTTCTGAAACTGGAAAAATTCATTTTATTAAATTTTCACAAAAAGTATTGAAAATAATATTTATAATGAAATGTATTTTTGATGTATATAAAAACTTTAAAAATAGTTATATACTCACTAAAAATATATTTTAATTATCTAAAACCAGTATCAATACATTTAGAAATGTGTTTATTCATATTCAGACCACAAGGTTTATTATCTAGGTTATAATAGTGATGTTTTATATAATCACCTTAATAATATACTATTGTTCTTTAAAACTCAGTGTTGAATGTAACACGAGTTATCAATTAAATTAAAATTATTTTAAAAAATTGATAAAATATTATGGTGTGAAATTATAACCCCCTAAATTTTATTTCATGCTAAAATTTATATTACTATGATAAAAACCACATGGGATACTTCTACCACATCATATCCCTAGGTTCCATCAAAACTTCCTCAAGATGGTGGTTTCTCTATAAAACATTGACCGGGTGAGTTTTATTGTTTCACAGGAACATTATATCTCCTATAAAAATACCCAAAATGTATTCCTCATATGAAAAATTAGGATCCATTGGAGTGAATTCCATGTTTATAACATGTGATGTATCATGAATGTACTTACTCTAGGGAGATATATGGAATAAATCATGGACTTTCGTGAGGTTTTGAAAAAGGGCTATGTGATAAGAAACTATCCTTATTCGATCAAGAATATTAAAAGAGAAATTATACAAAAGGATGAGATTTAATTTCATACTAAATCTCATAACCTTATTCCATTGTAAAATTCTGAGAAACATCATCTCACTAACATCAAATTCGATTCCATGTTTATGATCGTTATCATATTTTCTTTGACATCATGAATCCTTGAATTTCTATTGACTTTTTATGACATTTTCTTCAATTTCTTCATCTACCATAGGTCCTAATATATTTCTTCCCCAAGCTTAATCTGAACACATTGGAGTTGTACACTTTATTATAAATAGTTCTTTATAATGAGCCATCTAAATTATTTAATGAAAGTTACTGTTTAATGAAAACTTGAAAAGAAGGATGTACTAATCCCAACCACATTTGATATCCATACAACAAGATCTTGGTTTATATTCAAGGTGTATAATTATACACTCAAACTCTCTTTCTTTCATAGGATGATATATAGTGCTTAAACGTAGCTCTGTATCCAGATCCCACTGATTACTTCTCCAGAACATCGAGGTAAACCTCATATCCTAATTAAATATAATAAAATGTGATACGCCATGAAGTCATAAAAATTATTTAATATAAATTATCAAATACTTATCCAGTGATTAATCATCACTTATAGTAATTAACTTTTCTGAATTTATACGAAAATCATATAAAACCCATATAACATTATTCCCTATAGATTCCATAGGGTTTTTAATGAAAAAATACATAGTAATGATTCCTTATTTACATTATGGTATGTGTAATGACTATAATATTCATTTTGAATTTTTTTCTCTCATCCTTCGTGAAAGATTATATAATAACCAATGAGAAAAAAACTCTATGATATCTCACTTCTTTCTATCCCACTAGAAATACACATTTAAATCACTTTTAAATCAATTAAGGTCATATCACACGTATGGTTAGAAAACCTTCTAATTCTATCAAAATCAAGGTTAAACTTATGATCATTTCTCACTTTCTTCTATATCTCTTCATCATCCTTCTGTAACTATTTAATCCTAACATGGATAAATGGTTAAACACTTATTTGATAATGATTATATTTTCTCACATCCTTTATAATTTCCATATATATCATTTTAAATCGATATATGGTAGATCATTTTGGATCATTATCATTATTAAGTTAGAATAATTATTTCAACTCAAATCATCTCCCACCATGTTTGATTTACTAAGGTAGTAATTTATTGAGAAGTCATAATATTTAGTCTTATCCAATAATATTCAATAGACCATTCCTAACTCTAACTTTGTGAATATAATTATTAAACATTTATAATCATTATTTATATGACACTTCTCTCCTTAATGGAAATCTCTTGATATCATTAGTACAAAAATTACCATGTTTAAATCCAAATTATGTGTTGGGAAATTTTCTAATTCACCTTCATTTTTCATGAGGAATAAGAAATAACTAGGACATTCTACATGACAATGAATCACAGTCCCTTATTTGATGCATCATTATTGATTACAAACCCTTCTCTACTGCAAGGTAATATAAGCATATGATTACTAATTAAAATTATATATATTTCCTTGAACATTTCTTCACATTTATGTTTCCATTTAAGCTTGGAACCCTTCCATGCTATCTTAGTTAGTGGAATAAATATTCAGGAACAATTCTCTATAAACAATCAAAAACTTCCTTCCAAATAAAGAAAATTTCATATCATAGTCTCAGTGTTGGTATCGACCATCATTTAACAGCTTCAGAAATTGATGGATGGATAGATATACCCTCTATTGATATTATATGACCAAAAAATGAAATGTTTTGTATCCAAAATTCACAGTTGGAAAATTTTTCATACAACTTATCCTTACCCCAAGGACTTCTGTGCCATCCTAAAATAATCATCAGGCTCATCTTTATCGTTGAATATATTATAATATCATATGTAAGAATACCACAAAATAATCATTGTTGTATATAAATTAAATATTCATTAAATATATAAAGATAGTTGGAGAATTAGTAAGACCAAATAGAATCACTATATATACATAGAGTCCACACCTTATATGGAATGTTTTCTCAGATATATCCTCATTCTTGGTCCACAATTGTTGATATACAGAATGATGATCAATCATAGAAAATTATTTAACACTATAATTTTAATCAAAAAAGTTGTCAATTAGTGGTAGAGGATACTTCTTCTTGATTATGATATTGTTTAGTTACCGATAAACTATGAAAAAATGGATTAATCCATTTTTTAATAAAAGGAAAATGTGCACCCCATAGTAACACACATAGCTGAATGAATATCATATCACGGTTCTCCAAGAGTTTCATAAATAACTATTTCAACTAAAATGAGGCTATTCTATAGGGACTCTCTGAAAAAGTTGAAGCACATTTATGATTTCTATTGAAAACTAAACATCCTGATTCAGATGATGAAAATGAAACTATTCTAGGAATACATCAAAAAAATACCATAAAATAGGAATAACATCTATGTTTACTTTCTCCACAATCATATGAGATAAAATCATTTTTTAAATAGTAAACAATACTCATACAATGAATGTGATATCAAACATATGTTTATATTTATTAGATCACTAATAGACAAAAATAGGTTGGTTCACAATTTAAAACATGACTTCCCTTCCTAAAAAATTAATGTGGGATTTATGTAGAGAAACCGATACATGAATATGATAATATAAAACTAAATAGAGGAAGAATGAAAAAGATTTGTAGAAACCAAATTTCCACAATCTCCAACAATATAAAAATCATATTATTGAGATGAAATCATCATAACATTATGTATTTTCACTATTAATTCAATGACTATTAATTGAGATTATGAATTAAAATTCCAGGATATTTTTCACGATAGTACAGAATTTATATAAATATTTTTAAATAATATACTTAAATGTTATATAATACCTATCACCACCCTAGTATAGTTTTTTTTCTACAATCCATAGTAAAACCAAAATGGTAAGCATGACCATCAAGAATCTATGACCAGAGTGACCAATCATAGAAAATCATTAATAGTTTTTCTAAATCATTAAACCTTTGTTTGTATATGTGATATCTTCTATTTATCCTATATTATTCTTGTTTATCATTTATTCAAATATTTTAAGATGTTTCCTAACGATTTAGTGAATTCCCAAGAAATATCACTCAGGATTTACAAAACATGTGTGTATCACGAACCATTGTTATGAACCATGTGAAAATTGAGCCAATTTCCAATGCAGCCTTTTTGAAGTTATTAACCCTATGTACAAATTTTCTAGAGCCAAATCCACTTTTATTGTTAAGACATTGATGTAATTTTAGGGAAACCACTCTCTATATTGGTCACCAAAATTCCAAGATATTTTATTTTACACTGGCATTTCCTTATGGTTATCACTATTTTTTATCATCCTAGATTCAAAAGGATACCTAATCTATTCTCTGATACCAACTATAGAAAACCATAATTTGAAAAAAAAATTATATTATATCACATTAAATGATTTTTATTTACATAATATGATGATCTCTAATAGAATTATATAGTTACAGTGACTTTCAAAACATAGATACATAAACAACTAGTTTATATGTGAACCACATCATCTCTAACTAATTTATTCACAACTATAACCCTTTTTATACATATTCCTTATAATAACACTCTCCATAACCTGGGAAATAGAAACATAATGTAGCAAGGGATCAGATTCTCAGTAAGGGTAAAAAATATATATATCAACATAACATTAGTATAAGAGTATGAAAACATGAGAATAACATTTGAAAACCATTTCATTCATATCATAGATCATCATCATTAGTCATTTAATAAACATTAATAGTTTATTATACTTGAATCATAATAAAAATAAAGAATACCTTCCATGAGGGTATAAAATTGGCATAAGGAAGAGTTTATTTTCATACATATAAGCAAATAAAATCATTTCTTGTAGTCATCCTGGATCATTTCCCAAACTATCATAGTTGAATTATTTCATTCCAAACCATTTTAGTATTCATGGTTCACTCAAAAGACTATCATAGTGGACTAATCCCCATACTAAACACAGTTCACTTCTAATTACAGACATATTTGTATAATGAGATATCAGTCACTACCCAATGAATTTGAGGGAGATATAGGTCCCACCCACAAAATAATACACATTTTTTATGCCACAGTTTCGTAAAATATTAATCATATCATAACCCATGAAAATAAATGGGTTTCATTTACATTGTATCATATAATAATCCATGAAAATAATGGGTTTAATAAACATTTAATCCTAGTATAACTTCTTGAAATAAATTATTTTCAAAATTTTTTATTAATAATCATAAAACAACTTTAGAAATACTATAGATAGTTTGCATGGATCATATAAATAGAAAATATTCAGTAATATAAAATAATTTCATCTTATATGGAAAATGATTTTGAAAGGTCACTTGGAATATTTCTTGAGGAAAATATCCATTTTATCCTGAAATAACTTATTAAAATCATAAATTTTCATAAATACTAAATAAATTTTTTAATTTGAAATAATATTGGGAAATTTTAAAGGAACATTTTAATCATTGTATAAGGCCCAGAGCCCGCTCTTCTAGAATTAGTGCTCGAAAATTCTTTATAATTTATTATAAAATTGAAATTAAACAATTACACAACACTTTAAAAATATGAGGACCATTTACCGGTCTCGGTTCTTGGGGATTAGATAAAACCTTACATTTATTATATTTGAATAAAATTAAAACAAGGGGCCACTATGCTTCCACATGCGCTAACTCCTAAAGTGATGACATCTATAAATAAACTTCTAATATACCTATGAAAAATATTTAAAAAGAAAGGGTGAGCTTTCAGACACCCAGAAAGGGCATTTAAAACTGTCGAAATATTTTTTTAAAATATTAGGTGAATATAACATTGGGAAATTATTTCAAAAAATAATAGTAAAAAATCATTTTCAAAATACCCTTTTAAAATGTATTTAAAATTACTTACGTTTAAAATAATTTATTTCTTGTCAAATTACTTGTGTAGAAAATTTTCTTTAAAAGTAATCTAGTGATTTTTTTTAAAACACTATGTAATATTTTTGAAAACAAAATACTGGGGAATCATGTAACATTGGAGGTTATCTTGGTCATACCCTCTAAATGAGTGATTTGGTTCACTCCCCAATTCCTTACAATAATAATAATGTCCAAGTTCCAGGTTTTGTGAAATAATTTTAAGGTTATATTATATATATATACATCTGTCACTGGAGTTTTTATTTCATAACATAATCAATAATATACATATAATTATTTATAAATGTATATATATACATAGTAAACTTTTCGGATGTTCATTTTTTATATTCTAAACTACATAATCCTTCAAATTTTAATCATTTAGTAATATATAGAATGGAGATAAAAGAATATTTAATACTCATTAAATATTATTTCGTTTATCAATATCATAAAACAATTATGTATATATATTGAATAATCATTATATATTTATATGAAAATAATAAAAGTGATGCATATACATCACATTTCATTGAATAAGAAGATGGTCGTATCTTATACTTGAAATTCATGAATGGAAATGTAAAAATATGATTTATATTATTTGAAACATACTATAAATCGTGAAATATAAAACAATTTCATAACATAAATCCTATATTAATGATCACAACATAACTTTGAAATATTTAAAAATAATCTAATCAATCATATTTTTATTGTAAAAACATAATATCAATTTAACTGCTCTAGATCTATAAAATTTAACATATATCCCATATATATATAATATTATATTTCCATGATAAATTCAAATATTAAACATGTAATATTTTAATAAAATTAATAAGTAATTTTCTTTCTTATTCTAATTTCATGAGTACATAAATCCAATTAGAATTAAATTGATAACACAATATTTTGATAAATTTGAGAAACACTTATCAATATATATAACACAAAAATAATAATTGAATAGATGGATTATACATGAAAATATAATTGAAAATGATGAATTGAAAAATAAATAAAATCTTTATTTCTATAGAATGTATATATTTAAAGAAACCAATACAAAGTATCATTACTATACAAAAATCCATTCACGGAATAATTAAATTCTGAAAGGATAAAACTATTCAATTTTATTTATATAGTTTATATTTACCTTGAAAATAAATAATAAAAAAATAAAATGAGTTTTACTTACAAAAAATAATCTCTTAATTAAATTTTTATAATAAATATTTATACCTTAAAAAATTAAAATTAAATTTCATAGTGATTATTCGAAAATAAATAGTCCCTTACATAAATAAACATTCAGAATAATAAATATTTAAAAATTAAATAATTTTAATTTAGAGAAAATTAAATTGATTCAATAAAGTGGCATCAAGTCCATCATTGAACATAAAAAAACATACATGAAATAAATATTCCCTTTCCAAAAAAATGAGTAGAGGACACCTTAAGATTTATTATTGGAAGAACTAAAACATGGCTCCTAATGCTCGAAGAAAAAAACTACAATAAGTCTTTAGCCTCTTCCTTACTCAAAAATATTTACCTCACCATCTTTTCATATCTCTCATTTATGTGTGTGTCAATAGAAAGGAAAGATAAGACTTTATATAGTCGTTCCATAGCTATAAAAAAACTTTTATAAACTAAATCACGGGAAAAATGTGTGGTCTAAATACCATTCTTGCTGAGAAAGCTGAGATGTCATATTTTAGCAAAAATAAAAATTAATGTATGAAAAAAAAACATTTGTGTCGCTGAAAAATGGTTATCCATGAAACTGTTCAGAAAATTACATTTAGAACTGAATTCTGTGTATGGAAACCTAATCAATAAATGAAATCTGTCTTTTATTAAGATTCTGATCCCAGAAAAATAATATGACCATGTGAACAAACTAGTTACAGATAATGTAAAATTAAATAAAGATATATAGATTGAAATTGATGGAAATATGACAATAATGTAGTTCAAGATAACGACATAAGATAAATTTCTATGAATAAAACCCATAAAAATAGAGGTAATATTAATTTGTAGACATATAGAGAAGAAAAATCAATGTATAATGATGAAATAGCGAGTTAATACTCAAGAAAAGAATCTAATAATCATATTTTGACGCCAAAATGTTGAATAAACCACACATACTTGAAAATCTAGATGACACGGAGAAGATCTCTAAAAATAGAACATTGATTCCCCCAAATCTCATACATGAAACTCAAATCTAGATCCACATTCCTCACATGGCTTCGACTTGCATTACAATCCAAGTCATACAACTCGTATTTTCACCTCAATTCCTAGTGCCTTAATGATTCAAAGCCCTCATCTTCAATCGATCTCATGCTCGCCACTCAACGTCGCATCTAATGGCAAACCACAATCCTTTGTCAGTAACGACTCATCATTCAACATCAACATCTGAAGACAAGGATGATCCCTCACCATAGCCTTAGCTCTTAGTTGTTCTCACCGTCTGACATCATGACCACTTTAAACAAAACCCTACCTAGTCGTGCTAGCCTCGAACTGACCCCCCGGACTGAATGTCCCAAAGTCCTTAATTTTATTTATTTTTGGATAAACCCAATTTTAAGGAAAAGGAAGAAACCTCACATTACATAAAAAAATGGATACATAAATATAACCCAGTACCAAAAGAAGACTACTAGAAATGCCCCTCCCCAGCATCAAGATCATTATTTTGGTTTTATTTATACTTAAACATATATTATATTAAATTATTTATATATATAACTATATAGTAAAACAATGTAAAATTAGATGTTGGATTAAAACACTAATATTAATATCTTAAATTATTAACATGTGTACTTATAGATATATATATATTTTTACAAAACAAAACATATATAAATTTAATAAAAAAATAGTTAATTTCACATAATAAAATAAATATATATCTAAAACATGTATTTATACTATATGTAGTATTTGTACATAATTTTCAATATTGAATCAAATATTATTCTTAATATTATATTTTCATATTTATAATTTTTATAATTTATAATTTTATATTTAAAATTATAAAAAATATATATTTCGTGTAAACTAATTTTTCATAATCATTTAAAATAATTTCATACTACTTATATCATAATTTATAATTATAAAATATATTATATGTTAAATATTATGAAATTATAATTTTATAAAATATTTATTTTCTATAAAAAAATAACCAATTATAAATACAAATAATGCACACATATATATATATATATATATATTTGAAAACAAAATTTATATTAATTATAAATTATATATATATATATTAAAATATTAATATATTAAGATATAAAAAATATAACGTACTATGTTATACGTTCCGTAACAACATATTTTTATTAAAAAAATATTTATAAAATATTTATATTAAATAACTCCTTATTTTTAATTATAAAAAAATAATATTTAAATTTCCTCAAGGCATTACACATTGAGTGGTTATGCTGGTTGAATATATTATTCGTGTTTTACATGTTAAAAAAAATTCCTTTAACAATTCTGGTAAAAAGTCAAGAGATCCTTCTTCGTAAAAATAGAATATGATTCCTTTTAGACAATTTTTTAATATTAAATAAGGGTTAATAATGTTTTAAAACTATAATTGTATAATAATAAAGACATAATTTAAAATATTTTATGAATATAGAGACATGGATTGAAATGATTTTTTGACCAAAGAGAAATATAAATTTGGTTTTTTACTTAAAAACATTCATTTGAACTCTTATGTACATAAAGAGAATAAAATTAATGACAAAAATGTAATTTATACAATTAACTAGAGGATAATAAAATTTATGAGTTTCTTGATATATATAACAAAACTTTTCATCATTGGAAGCATAATCAAAAAAATTATTGGTAAAAAATGGTATTGATACATAAAACCCCGACCAATTTGGTATCTTTTGAATCGTGATCTGTTTGAATAAAAAAATTATTAGGGATTTTTTTCTCTAGTTGAATTTTTTAGAACAATCATAAAATTAATTCATGTGAAGTATATACACTATAAAAAGTAAACAATTCATGAATATGGAATTTTTCATATGAAAATAAATATCAGAAGAAAATCTCTTAACACTTTGGAAACATTTGAGTTTTAATAACAATTAAATAATAAAATTTAATGAATCATTAATCATAATTAAATTTTTATTTTCATGATATATCACGTCAAAGGTATTGTATATACACCACATAAAATAAGACAGTGGTGAATATAGAAAATCTTCAACAAATATAAGATATACTAGAAAAATCTTACCTAAAGTCTCAATGTTCATTACACATTTTCATACTGCATGACTAATAAATATTGGTTTTTTCAACATCTATTATAGAACCATACCCATATTTACCATACCGTATATGATTTAATGATTATATTTTATTATTAATTTATTTAAAATTACTTGTTCAAATCACATTTCAGTTAAACACTGCTTTGATTTCATGTATGTTTCGGTATGGTATATTAATTCCATTTATATTAATTTTGGTTATATAATATCTTTAATGGTAAATATAATGACATAATATTTTCAATAATTTATATTAAATATTTTTATATGAATATTTATTAAATTATAGAGACATATGACCACAGTTTTTAATAGTTTACTGCCTTTGAAAACATGGAAAATATTCTTCAAATCAGGTGGAAGATCATAATTGTTTCATAAAAAGATCTTCATATTTAGTAAACCTGCATAAAACTATTCTTTATAACCTGAGGAAAAGAAATATAAAAATGGGTGAGATTATATTATCATTAAGGGTAATAATGGAAGATAAATAAGAATATTAGGAGAATAAGGGTGTGAAAACATGAGAATAACATTTGAAATGAAAACCATTAATATAAAAGATCATATTCCTGAATTATTGAATTAAATATTAGAAGATCATAAGAAATGAATCATAACAGTGTCATTGTCATAAACCATGAAAGCATAAAATAGGAATAAGACATGGATTTTTGGTATACAAATAAGCCTGTAACATTTCAAACATGTATACATAGTAACAGGTTCACTCATTGAATTAAAGACATGAAATAAGGACCTTGAATATATGAACATGGAAACTATTTCCACACATAAAATTTTGGATAATAATACAAGATCCACACATAGAAATGTGATCATGTAGTCTAGTTCATGGATAACATATATACATCATGAGTTATCCTTATTTACTCAATGGATTGGATGGAGATATAGGTACCACCCATCACATAATTAAAATCATACGTTTTTTGTCACCAGAACATAAATTATATCTAAACCCATAAAAATTACTATGTTTCATAAATATTTCATTATAAAATAACTCATGGAAAATAAAAGAATCATAATTATCAATCCATAAAAAACATAAAAAATTAATATAAATAATAATAATTTAATCATAATATCATATCCACAGTAAAACCTAAGTTACATAAAATAATATTTTGTTATATGGAAAATTATTTTGAAAGATCACTTGAAATAATTCTTGAAGAAAATATATTTTACATTTTCGAAAAATTGTTTTTAAATTAGAGAAATGAATATCACAACATTTTCATTGAAAATAAAATTTTAATATTATAAAGAAATATTTAAATAAGACTTTTAAAATCAATTAAATCATTTTCCTTAAAAATACCTAAAATATCATTCAGAATACTTTAAAAACATTTTTAGGGAACATTGATTTGAAGGAGCATAGATTTCTGACTGAAGAGAGAATAACATTAAATAAAGCTATAAAATAATGAATATAATTATATTAATGATAAAAATTTTCATATTACAGTATATAAGCCACATAAAATAATACAGGTTCATAACATAACATGTGTCTCAAAAAAGGCCAATTGAGATTAAATTAACATCCTAAATTTGGTAATATTTGAACTGTAATCCCCATGGAATCGATATCATCAAATGATATGTAAACAGTCATAATTTTAATTTTATGTATTATATAATATATTTATGGGAATTTTATACACCATAGAAAATAAATAGGTGGTTTACATGGCTTATATCTCATAGAAATAGAAGTGAGACAGAAATACATTACATTAAATCTCGACTCTCATCGTACTTGTAAAAACCTCCTGTATAATAAATATATGATTATTATAAATACATTACATAACTAAATTCATATATAAAATACCATATATGACTTACGTGTGACTTTATACTATACTCTTATTAACAATTCAAAGATTATGTAATGTTTCATGTAATTACCACTTTGTTTCTCATACATGTTGTGACTTTTTATTCTTGGTACCCATAACAAGATCATGATTTAATTATATCCATATTAATAAAAATTATATATATATCATATATATTCATTATATATATGATTTTATGGCTTTCTATCAATGATATAAATATAACATGAAATACACTATTCATGGAAATGACAGGTTGTACAAATGCATGAATGCTGCTTTCATT
Source organism: Viscum album (assembly GCA_963277665.1). Lineage (NCBI taxonomy): Eukaryota > Viridiplantae > Streptophyta > Magnoliopsida > Santalales > Viscaceae > Viscum > Viscum album. The sequence goes on along the minus strand of OY728142.1, from coordinate 1,432,750,281 downwards.
TTCATTTCATATTAAAAGAATGAAAAATATATGATATATTATAATTAAAAAATAATTTTTATATTATATATATCATATATATTAATAAAATTTATCCTTGATACCACCCATGTGAAATATATATGCAAATATAATTTCATCACACTATGGAAATGGTAAGCCATACGTACAAATGAGGGACGTGATCATTTACCAAAAGATTTGTTGGTTATAAGATAGATATGATATTATTATTAAAAAAATAAAATTTTGTCATTTATATAATATATAAGCATTAAACCCATCATAATTCCAACTCATAAAATATGGTGATGGAAGATGAATTCTATCGATACGTGGGGACGATAAGTTGTACATACACACGAGCGATACTTTCACTTCTTATTCGATGGTAAAGGGGCTATATAATATTTTTTACATAATCATAATAACATTTAGATAATATTTATATTTCTTAAGTTATTAATTTTTTGATATTGATAATATATTTATATGAGTTATAAAAGAGTAGAAAAAGATAGTGATCGGTTAGTGTGATTACCCCTTCTTCGAAATGACTCCTTTAGATCTCTTATAAAAGTCTATAGGGTTGGTCTTTTAGGAAAACAATAACCTCTATAATGTGTATAGGTAAATGGAGAAGTGAATTTTTTAAATACTGGTCGATCTAGAAGTCTCAATGTAGTGAAATGGGATGAGGGAAGAGGTGTCCATTTATAATGTAGGTGATGGGAACATTAGGAATTTCTGAAAAGATTAAATTGTAATAAATTAAATATCAATAAAAATACCTAAAAATGGATATTAATTCTATGATAATGTGGTATATGGTGTAATAAAATAAACCAATATATTTTATACAATATTTTTTTTAATATGTTAACATATCATTTTGATTAACCCAAAGTTAATCTATTTTAATTTTAATTATAATAGCAATGTTTTTAATATTAAGAGGACATAATCTTGAATATATACTGTCAATTGGAACAGAAATGGAAAATTTGCGATATTCTCAACCATATGACATCTATTTTTCCTTATTTAATGTTTTTATAATTTTTATATAATTTTATAAAATATTATATTCATAAAATAACATAAGAATCAATTTTTACACTATTCATAACATTGATTTTAAAAAACTCAATCCATTAATATTATATATAAAAAATCAATTTAATACACCCCTAAAATTTAATATTTTCCTATAAAAATAGTTTATCACCTTAATTATGTCAAAAATATTTCTCTTAGTATTTAAAATATCATTAATTGATTATTTCATTAATTAAATAATTACTACATCATCACTTTATAAATATTTATGAAAACAATTTATTTAATAAATATTAAAAATAAATTTCAATTATGTATAAAAATATTTTATCTTTCATAATAATATATATAGTCTTGAATACCGTATATTTATCATCGTATTAACAATATTATACATATTTAATGTAAGAGTGTGACATTTTTTTACTCCATTTGAGTTTAATAATATTTAAGTAATTTTCTAAGACAAGTGTCCAATAAATTATTAAATTTATATTTTTATATGTTATGGGTAAAATTAAATTCATGCAATAATTTTTTTTCATGTGTTAGGGTAGTTTTCTAATATTTATAATTTTATTTTCACCCTTAATTACTTGATTTACCCTTAACATTGATATTAAATAATACTAATGTTATAATATATATTGTCCTAAAAATAAATAAAAACCTTTTTTCTAAATTTTAACATTATAAATCAAAAAAGGTTTTTTTTTCAAAATTCAGAACATATAATTTACTAAAATTTATTAAAAATTTATCCTATTGACAGAACGAAAAAATTGGGTTTTAATGTCAAAACATCTAAAAGATTGACATGTTTTTATATCAAATTTCAATGTGAAATTGATTATATTGACCTAAATTGTATTTAATGATACAAAATTTATCAAATCATACTTTAAAACCAATCCATAATATAATTTAAAACTATAAAATATTTTTGGTGAAAAATATTTTTTCAATCAAAATTTGGCAAATTTTCACTATTCATCAATACAATAAATTTATCTGAAAAATACCAAAAACAAATCCAAAGTAAATTTTTATATCCATATTTGATATAGGAGTTTTATTTTTTCATATAATAAATTTAAAAGTGTGAGAAATTATATTAGAAATGTGTTCTCCATTTAAAGGAGGCCAGACTACCTTTTATAAAAATAATTTTTTATTATTAAAACATGATTTGTTCCTATATAATGACTAGAAAACACATAATATGAATGGTAAAAATAAGATTTAATATTTTATAAATATATTTCATTAAATAATATAATAATATTGAGTTTTTTATTTTATTGTTATAAAATACACTTGTGTGCATTTAAATAATATATTCAGAAAAATAATTCGGTTTAATTTCATAATGGTTTTACATGTGTAAACCATACATTCAATATTTAGATATTACTTTTCATACCTACCAGTCTAATGGCTAGGTTATAAGTGCCTTGTTTATATAAGTATAATAACAAAATAAGGTTTTGTTGAAACCCAGTGTTGCATATAATGCTAGCTAAGATAGTGTTTCATGTACCATAATATATCAAGGAAAATAAATTAAAAAAATATATGTCATAAAAATCTTATGGAGTTACATTTTTTACCACATAAAATGAATTTATCTGTTAAAATTCGTCTGGAATATCTATGTTTTAATCCTTGAATGTTTCATTTATAGGGATCCACATCATAAAAAAGAATACTAAAGCAATATTTTAAAAATGGAATGTTGTAAACATTATAGTTTCCAAAAGAAACTCGTAAATAGGTCCCCACAAAGGATAAAAAAGGTGGAATGTGAAAACATGGACATATAAGTGAAAACTAACCATTAAGTTATGATGGAGGATGACAAAGAACGTGGTCAAGAGAAAGATAAAAATCACAAATCTGTAACCCAAAGAGGATTAAAAAATTCATTGATATTATAAATAATGATGATAATGGGAAAACATTTTAATTTAAAGATTCTTGTAATAAAGTTGATGAATTTTCACAATAATATATACTTACTTAATTTTATTCAAATTTATAAGAACGGTCTCATCCATTAGTTGCTCATTTTTTGATTTATTATTCATATCATAGTCCAAAAATTGAGGATTAAACTATAATTCATGAAGAACTAGTATATCAAAATATTCAAAATGGGATGGTAAGTAATTAATTGTATTTATATTTATCATCATAAAAAATCCTAAGAAAATGTTATCTAATGTTCATATTTCCATATATTATGACACATTAATATGAAAAATCTCATTAAAATGTCAACTTAAAACTTTTCATAAATGGTTTTCTATTTTACCTTACAATAGTTAAAAATCCAATTTTTTTATTGAATATCACTAAATTTCTCAAATACATCTCTACATTGATCCCCCATATATCATAAATTACTCTCTCCTTTCACATACCAAACATGTTAATACCTTCATCATGTATTTTGTTGAAACATGGTCATCAACATAAATCCTTATTTCAAAACATGCATTCTTTCTTATTAGAAATATTTCTGGATATATTTCTTAAGTCCAAAAATTTCTTAAACTCCATTCCTGAAATGTAATTTTTTTTCAAAAATCCTTGATCAGTTAAAAGGTAATTAATTCCATCAAATTCACTAAATCCCTATCCAATATATTTTTATCCAAACATCATTATCTCAAAATTAAAAATAAATTAAGGGTTATATTTCCAATAATATTGTCTTCCCAATGAATTTTACATTACAATTAAATCAATTTTATAATTATTCATCACTATTTAACATATACTTTTCAATCCTTAATGAAAAAAATATACTTGAAATACTTATATGTCTCACAATATTTGAATTCCAAAACATATACACATCAATAATCTAACACTATTATCAACTAATTTATCAAGATTAATCATCTTAATATTTCCTCAAATAGGAAATATAAATCACATATTATGGTTCCCCAATATCAATCTAATCTTTCTTCTTATGTTTAATATAAAAAATACTCTAAGAACATCTCATACCTTCCACATGTTGTTGTAGTCTCATTATACTAGACTATATAACCAATAATAATACCACCTTCTTGAATCTACTTATGATATTTCCACTTAGGACATTGATTTTCACAATTACCATACATTCCACATTTGAAACAATAAATATAAACCATGTTCGTTCTAGTTTCCACTATTTACTAAGACTAGAAATCATAGTGTAAGAAACACTTTTCATAGTAGAAAAACATATATCATGAAAAATACATACAGGATATCTAAATTATCATACCTACTTTAAAAAATATGGAACATTAGTCTTATCCTTTTAAAAATCCTTAGATAATTTCTTATAAATATCCCTAGGTATTTCAATAATGTTTTCTCGTCCTAGTTTCCAAAGGTTGAGTACTCATTTTCTATAATACCAACTAAAATGACCAAAGTTTTCCAAACATGGGTATTACATATTTTTAGATGAATATTCATTAAATTATATATAAAAATTCTTGAAGACTATAATAGTATATTGAATTTTAAAACATGGAACACATTCTTCTAATATGGTGAAAAATATTCAATTTTTTCACAAATAACTTCCTTTTTAGTACTCCTACTTACAACCATTATTTATAACCTGAGGAAAGTAAACATAAGAATGGGTGAGCTCAGATGTTCAGTAAGGGTAAATATGGAAGATAAATAATCATATGATGATCATAATGGTATGAAAATCAGATAATAACAATTGACAATAATTCCTTTATTATCAGAGATCATAATCATGAATTATGAAATTAAGTATTGGTAATTCATAAGAAATGAATCACAACACAGTCAAGAGCATAAACCATAAAATCATAACATAGGAATAAGACATATAATTGTGGTATAAAAATAAAAATTTAACATTATGAACATATTTAAATAGTAATACGTTCACTCATTATATTAAGGACATGAAATAATGCCCTTGAATATATGGAAATGAAAACTAGGTCCACATATAAAATTACTTACATGAAAACTAGGTCCATGAATAGAATTTTGAACATGAAATCAATTTCATGCATAAAATATATACATAACGATTTATCTATATTTACTTAATAAATTAGAGGGAGATATAGGTCCCACTAATCACATAATAAAAACCATACATATGTGTTTAATAAGAATATAAATCATATCAAAATTGATATAAATAAATGGGTTTCATTAACATTGCTCATGGAAAATAAAAATAATTCATTAGTATCAATCCATCAAAAAATTAAACCATTTAGATAAATAATATGAATGGAATCATTTTATCATATCCCTAATAAAAAGTAGTTACATCAAATTACATTGTCTTATATGGAGAATGATTTTGAAAGATAACTTCAAATAATTCTCGAGTAAAATATTATTTCCATTTTAGAATAACTATTTTTAAATAATAAAATATTTTTCAAACATTTTTCATTGAAAATAAGAATTATAGATTATCAAATAATATTTGAATACTATTTTTAATATCTTTTAAATAGTTTTCCATTAAAAATTCCTTTAAGATCATTTAAAACACTTTTAAAATAATGTTTGAAAACATTGATTGGAAGGAACACAGATTCCTTACCAAAGATAGAATAACATTAAATGAAAATTATTGTATCATTAAATTAATTATATTCATTATAAAAAATTTAAAAGATCATTATATAAACCTCATAAAATAATATAGGTACATAACAAAACATGTGTCTCAATGAAGGAAATTTGTGATAAAATTACCTTACTGATTATGTGATTTTTTAACTATAAACCCCATGAAATAGATATAATAAAACATATATGTATATACTCATAAAATTAAGGATATAGATCATATATTACCTTCATGGTTAGAATAAACACCACACAAAAGATATTGTTAGTGAAAATGGAATATATCTTAGGAAAACAAAATGTGACATGAGAATCCCTTACCTTATATCTTGACTCTCGTTGTTCCTGTGAAAACATCCTATAAAATAAATATATATTTTTTTTAAATATATTAATGAACAATTTTAATTATTATATAACACCATATATTACATACTTATGACATTATATTACCGACTTATTAACTATTATAAGTTTAAGTTATGTTTCAGGTAAAAATCACTTCGTTTCTCGTACATGTTTTGACATGTTATTATTAGAACTCATACATAGATAATAATTTTATTATAAGAATAATTATAAACATGATATTAATATCATATATATTAATTATATTTATATATTTATGGTTATATATAAAATATAAAAATTGAAAATGAAATACACAGTCTATGGAGACTGTAGGTTGTACGTACACATTAACAATGATTTCATTTTCATATCGTATTAAAATAAAGAAAAGTATATGATATATTATAATTATAAAAAAAACTTTTTTTGTTATATATATCGAATATATTCATAAAATTCGTCCTTATTACCACCCATTTGAAATATACATGAAAAATTAATCCCATCGCATTGTGAATACGGTAATCCTTATGTATGCACTAGCAACGTTATAATTTCCCAAAGATTAGGTGGTAAAAATATAGATGTGATATTATAATTTAGTAAGTATAATCAATTAATAAATATCATATTTAAACATTAAACCCATCATAATTCTCACTCATAAATGATGGAGATAGAAGATTAATTGTTTCGCTATGTGGAGACATTAATCAATACGTACGCACGAGCAATAATTTAACTTCTTATTCGAAGGGAAAGCGGATTTATAATGGTGTGTCAAAAATAGTAATAAAATTTCAAAATATTTATAATTCTTAAGTTATAATTATATTATATTAATATTATATTTAAAGTATTTATAGAAGATTTGAAAAATTATGTGACCAGTTAGAGAAATTACTTCTTCTTCGAAATGACTCCTTTAGATCTCCCTTAAAGGACTCTAGAGTTGGTATTTTTGAAAGACCAGACCCTCTTAATGTGAATAGTTAATTTTATAATAGAATTTGGCATAGATGTTTCCATATATTAGTCTCAATTTGGTGATATGGGATGATGGAGGAGGTGTGTTTTTATAATGCAAGTGAGGGGTACATTAGATATTTCTCAAAAGATTAAATTATAATAAATTAAATATAAATACAACTACCTCAAAATGTAAAGGAATTAAAATATATTTTGGGATACGGTGTAATCCTATCAACCTAAATATTTTATATAATTTTTTTTTTGTAATTTTAAACCTTATCATTTTAATTAACCTGTAGTTAATTCATTTATAATTTTAACAATGGTAACTATGTTTTTAATATTAATTGGAAGTAATTTTTACATATAATGTTTTAATTAGACAATAAATATCCACTTGAAAATATTTTAGACCATATATCATCCCCTTATACTTATTAAATATTTTTATGATTTTAAATAATTTTTTAAAAAATCATAAGTGTTATTTTTGACATGTTTCATAACATTAACTTTAAGATAATCCATCCAACAAACTTAATTCAAAAAAATTATATTAATAAATCTATAACATGTAATATTCACTTATAATATTCTTATATCACCTTAATTAAGTCAAATTATATTTCATTAAATATTTTTAATATCATTTAACTGATTGTTCAATAAATAGAATAATTACTATATCATTATTTTTTAATTATTTATGATAATTATTTATTCACTAAATATTAACAATAAATATATATTAATTAGATAAATATATTATATTTCTGAATAATATATATCATTTTGAATATATTATATTTATACTAACATTAAAAATAATGTTCTTACTAAAAGTAAGAGTGTGACATTTTCTCACTTACTTTGAGGTTAATAATATTTAAGGCATTTTTTTGGACATGTTTTCATTGAAATATTAAATTTACATTAATATGTGTAAATTTTTTAATTATATTCATCCAATAAAATTTCTCCAAGTGTTAGGTATAGTTTGTTTAATATTTATAATATTACGTTTACCCTTAATTACCTAATTTACCTATAATAGTGGTAATAAAAATTACTAAAGTTACTATTCATATTTTCCAAAAATAAAAGGAAACTATTTAATAAATTTGGTCCTTATGATAATAAATATCAAAACCATTCTTCATAATTCAAGAAAAAAATTTCTAAAATTACATTAAAAATAATCCCTTTGATAGAATGAGAAATCGGGTTTTCAAAGTGAAAAGGTCAAAAACATCGACATGTTTTTATATCCAAATTCAATGTGAAATTGATTAAAATGAAATAAACTGAATTAATTGATATAAAATTTTATCTAATTATTCTAGAAAAATAATAAAATATATATTTAAAATATATAAATTATTTTGAGGAAAATGATGCTTTCAATTAAAAATCCGCATTTTTTCACCATTCATTGAAAAATTAAACTTACCAAAAACATAAAACAAACTCCTCAAAGATAAATTTTCATATCTATATTTTAAATAATAAGTTAATTTTTTCATATAAAATTTATAAAAATTTATTAAATTATATATAAAATGGGTTCTACTTTTAATGGCGGAAAAGATGGGTTTTTCGAAAAATACATCATTATGCGTAAAATTGGATTTTTTTCAATTATCATGTATAGAAAACACATAAGATGAATCTTAAAAATTATATTGAATAAATTATAAATATATTTAATTAATATAATCCAATAATATTTTTTTCATATTGTTGTTATAAAACACACTTGTGCATATTTAAATATTTTTTTAGAAAAACATTCATTTTTAATTTAAAAATGAATTTACTAGTGTAGAACAGAATTTCATAATATATTTAATCCTATTCATACCATCCATTATAATTTATAGGTTATAATTTTCTTTTTTAAATAAGTGTAAAAACAAAATGTTGTTTTTTATAAACTCAGACTTACATATAACAAAAGATAAGTTGGTGTTGCAAGAGACACAAGATATCAAAGAAATCAATTTATTAAAAAAAATTATAAAATATTAGGATGTTACATTAAACCTTATATAAATATCATATATATTCCTTATATATATATATTTATAGTAATATATTAATGGTGGTTATAGAAAATGTCTTACCCCATTCATGGAGATGGTTGGTTGTACTTACGCAAGAACATTATTTCCATTTTCTATATGGATGGAAAGAATGGAAGGTAAATTTTAATTCATCTTTATAAATAATTCTTATATCATAGATATCATATATATTTATTTAATATATCCTTATTACTATCAATTTCAATATAAAATTAAAACTGTATCACATCGCTTTGAGGAGATGATAATCCACATGTATACATGACAGATGTTATTCTTTTCTAAAATATAGAATGGTAAAAAGTTATATGTGATATTATAATTCCAGGAATATAAATACTTCATAAATATAAAATATAAATACCAAATACATCATTATCTCTAACTATGAGAGGCGGTGATTCATAAAAAATTACATCAGTTCGTGAGCAGGTAGTCATCCATAGGCATGATCGATGATATCGTTTCTCATTTTATATAAAAGGAGATGTATATAGGTTATAAAAATAACATAATAAAATATTATTATATGGGATATACATATTTTATTATATCAGAATATTTTAAGAATATTGTATGTATGTGGAAGAAGAAATAAAATAAAATCTCTCTGCTAAGAATGATACCTCTTCTTGGGACAACCTCCTTAGGGTAGAATCAAATTCCTTTATAGGAGATTTTAAATATAAAACTAAGGCCTTTGGATTTATTTAGATATGTTAGAAAGGTATTTGTATAGGTATTATCCATACCAAAAGGTCTTTGAATAGTAAATATTACTGGATAACAACATCCCTTTTATATGTGGGGGGAGGACACACTGGGAATGTTTGAAAAGAAAAATTTATACTCATGTTTAAAACAAGATAATATAATCCAAAAAAAGTTATTTATTTAACCATAGATTATATAAATTCTAAATATTTAAATATAAATGTAATTAGACAAATATATTGGTCATTTTATCCTTTATCTTATTAGAATAACCCATAGTAAACCTATTTTAACCTTAATAGTGGAAATTAATTTTTTCGATTTTTAATAGTCATTCAGATCAAAAATGAATTTGGACATATTATATAATATTAATTATTGTGATTCCATAATACGAAATCCATTTTTTTCAAAATAAATATACTCATTTTTTAGAATATATTTAAAAATCAGTCATGTACATGCGATGAAAAACTTTTTTTCTAAAGAGAACATTTTCATAAGTATAGAAACATTCAAAATCTATATTCAAAATTAAATTGAATAAAATAAAATAAAATATTTTAATAAATATAAAATTGAAATAATTTTACATTAAAACCGTATTAAAATAAAAATTTTCTTTCGTATTCTTTAAAAGAAAATAATATTTTTAATAAAAAATAGTATTTTTTTATTATTCATTGAAAAATTAATATTTACAAAATATTGAAAAAAAACTCCAAGTTAATTTAACATGTACATTTTAAAAAATAATTAGTATGTCAAATAGTTTTGTTTAATTGAAAATTTTAATTTTGATATTTTTTTAAAAAAAACTAATATTTTTTAATGAAATGTTTTTTAGAATTATATAATGAATTTACAAAACATTAAGTACTAATTTACAAATATAATTTCATAATCTAATTTTTTTTTTCAAAAGTTTTAATATTTGTTTATTTCTATTCATACCATGTTGTTTAATCGTTAGGTTATTAAATTCATGTTTGTAATAATGATATTTATAGTATATTTTGGTTCTTTAAAATTCATTGGTATGTGAAATAGAAGATATCAATGAAATTAAATTTATTTGAAGATAAAATTTTCAAAATTTTCCATGGTGTTATAGAACTTATTATATTTCTTCTTACCATGTTATTATGAGAGGTAATATTTTATCATTTAAGTTGTTTATGATTTTCTGCTATGATTGATTCTTTTTTTTTAATTTTTGTTTTAACCAATCAAGACCCTACCCTGGTCAATGATGAAGTTGAGTGATGTTATTAATTTATTATACATGATTTATTAATAATTTATATATTTATATTTGAATTTATAAGTAGATTATTGGAAATCCTATTACTATAGATAAATGTTGGATTAATTAATCGTGAAACACACCTTGATATACCAAGGCTTGGAAAAAAATATTTAGATTGGGAAAATAAAAACCAGTCAGTGGAAGGTAGAATAAAATTAATGATTCCTGATTGTAAATTCATTCAATGGTTGAATTGAAATTAAATATATGATCACTTTATATTGAAATTGTACACCGATCCATATGTATGTTGGATTTGGTATAGATAATTGAATGTTATGGAAAGTCAAAATATTGAATATCCTCTCAATAAATCACAAAAATACCCACAATTAAAGAATTTAATTTTATAAATATCAAATGATGCATTTGGATTTAATGTTACTATGTACTGGATTTTAATATATCAAACGAACCTTCAGTTGATTGAGAGAAGGTTAATATTTCTCACAAATGTAGTGATAAAAAATGATTTTTAATAACTAGTTAATGATAGAAAAAGAACTGTCTGAAGGGTGTGCCAAGTATTCATATTTTTAATTTCCATACAAGTTGTATAATATAAATTTTTTTAGTTGAATTACAGAAAATGATGTGTCTATGACTTTATAGTTTCTTCATAATTCATTCAGTTAGTCTATTATCCCTATATCATTTTATGAGATGAAGAAAATTATTAAAAAACATGTACATGATTATACCAAGATACATTTATTCTATAATGAATACATGATTTTTTGGGGAGAAGATTAAAATAAAATATAATGAATAAAATATCTTACAAGTAGTTGGAATTCTATGAGAAACAATAAAATAAAAAATAAATGCAACACAAAAAATAAGAATATGAATAAAACTCTAAAAAGGAATTTCATTACATTCTTTCAAGAACACACTTGAAAATATTACTTATATCATCTAAGAAAGTATATTATAGGATGTGTAATAGTTAGGAAGGTTAAAGTAATGGTATTATGGGGCATCAAAAATATTCAACATCATGGGATGTGTTTGAATCATTATTTCCATATTTTTATTTCGATCCCATGAATATAAATTTGGGATTATCTTCTAATGGTTTTAACCCTTTTGTACGTTAAGTATTAATTATTAAATATGAAAAATTATTTTGATCCCCAAAAATATACCTCCACGGATGTGTTTGAAGAATACTTATTTCGTCATTCCGATGAATATTCATAGAATCAAATTTTTTGTATATTACATTGATTTATTCCTTCAAACAATTATCAGATAATTTCAATAAATTTTGGATGATAGAATTAAAACATATAATTCCTCAATCAAAAAACTATTCAAGTTTCATGTTGGACTAATTTTTAAAATTATATAATTGTCTAGACTACACAACTTATCTAGTTCAACACATATATTAGTTTGGATTATCCAATTTTTTATTATAATTTTGAACTATACTGGTTAACTCATGTAAGAAAATAGTGTTGTATGTGTCATAATAAATTTATTAAATATTATTATAAATTATTTTTGATTAATATACAATTTTGTAGATACTTTTAATGGGAATGTAGTTGATGGTGTAATAATGTTAAAAAATCAAGGGATAATTATTGTATTTCCCTGTATAATTTGGAAAATGTAATCAGATTAAAGTAGGAGGAAAAGGGTATGAGGTATAATATCTAGAGTAGGTGGACCACAATAGTTGAAGAAAATGTTTATATTTTTTATGTAGCCTTATTGAATGTTTAATTTGATATTTCATAATCTCGACATAATGCATATTGATAATAACATTTGGGACTATGTAATTTTTACATTTCTTAATGACTAGGGTAAATGGAAGTATCACCGTAATGCTTTTATGGATTTTTAATCAAAAAATATAATGCGTGGTTTGTGTTAAAATGATAATACAATGTGTATTGTGACTATTCTTATAAAGAAACATAATGAGAAATAGGTATTCCTTCAAACATTACAGAATATAAAAATTCATATATGGATATTAAACTAACATTTCATAATGAATTGTCTTAAAACATAAAAAGTTACATAGATTGAAAATTTATGAATCACATATTCAGAAAGAGATGTTTCTTTTGTTTGTAGTGTGAAATACATTACCTGAAGAATTATCTATAGTTTTAGTTTATTTTTTACATTATTCAATGATTTTTTTTGAAAAACACTATATTTAATTGATCATCATAAAAATCATAAAATATTTTTTTGAAAATTCTTCATTTGTGTATTTAATTACACTTTCATTTGTCACATTTATTATTAAATTTAATATTCATTAGGTCAATGATGATAAACATGTTAGACTAACACACTATTGATGGATATATACAATTAAAATGTATAGTAATATTATTTTTAATTTTATTCAAGAATTAAATTTTATAAAATAATTACATAAATTTTTTTAACATGTTTTGTTTTTTTCTATTAAATAAGTTATTTGAAATCATATGTGAGGAATAACGCTCAACCACAAGGCCCTATTGCCGAAAGTTACATATCCAAAGAGTGATAGACCTTTGGTTCATGGAATTTTGAAGGGATTGGGACTAGATTCAATTTTTTTGGATGTGTTGATGAAATATCTAATAATTCTCATTCTAAAACCAGTAATTTCAATTTTACACTATTGGATTACTAGATTGAAATGGGTACAATTTTTCACTGACTGAATTAGAGTTACTGAAAGAACATAGATATGTGATACTGAATATTTTTATTACAGACCCATTTCTTAATGAATTCATATTAAAAATAATTATATGACCAAGAAGTCGAGCTCAAATCAGAATAAAATAAAAAAAAGTTGTTAATAACGAGTTTTTTGGAATGGTTTCCCCATAATGTAAGTATATACTAAAATTCCCATTCATTATTTGTAGATATTTTATCTATATTAAAGGTGAAACATTTTATCTCCTTGTTTAGATAATGAATTTTTATAATATGGCTGAAATATCATGTTATTTTGAGTTTTTTGATCAACGTACATTAAGGTAGGATAGAGAATAGACACCAAAGATATTCTTAACAAAAAACTCATTGAATTATTTTTTATTTGTACAATCAGATAAGACATCAATTTTAATGGATCGGATATCTTTAGTCGATTACTTTGTGAAAATGCGGTGTTAGAGGTGTTCCAGGAGGTCCAGGTGACTTAACCCCAACACTTTTCCAAAATTTCCATTCCAGTGAATAATCCAATGGTAGACAATTGCAAACTGTAACGTTACATTATGTGTTCAGGACTTTTTTTTTTCTAACTATCTTTTTGCAGTAGTGAGTTGGGGGTGCATTCTGGTGGACTTTTAAAGAAAACTAAAGGGAAATTTCTTTCGCACAGGCGGCACACAGTTTGTCAAAACCGTGCGGTCAAACCATGCATAGTTGAGCTTGGAGGTAGTAGCTTCCACATGAGAGGTTCACAGTTTGTTTAACCGTGGATCCAAACCATGTGAGAGGGGTGTTCCAATCAGTATCTAACACACGGTTAGCGCACGGTTTGTTAAATCGTGTGAACTAACCATGCAGTCACTTAAACGAGATCCTATAAAGGTGGATCTCACGCGTTTTTCCCTATAAGTGGATATTTTTCCTCCTAAGTGGCCCTAACTCATGATTTTTCTTCTCCTATGGTCAAGGAGGTTTCTACTTTCATTCTTAAGGTGAACTCAAGGCTTCTCTTGGAAAATCAAAGCCAAATTCTTGAGGTATGTGATCATTCTTCTTAGTTCTTGATCGGGTTCTTAGATCCACTTGGATCAATTTCTCCTCTTCTCTCAGTTTGTGAGACCAATATCCATTATGGGTAGATCTAAGTGTTTTGATGCCAAATATGATGATATTTGGTCTTGATCTCTCTAGGAAAAGATATCTAAGGCTGGTTTTTGGAGATTTGATCAGGGTTTTATGAGTATTCTTTGACCATTGTCGTTTTCATCAAAAAAAACTTTAAGGTAGGGGATTCATTGCTTCTCTTTATTTTATGTGTAATTGAAATGATATCATGTTATATCACATTGGATTACAATGGAATTTAAATAATAAATATTTGAACCAGATAAATAAATTGATATCGAGCGTATGTTGTTGCCTCTTGTTTTGATAGATAGTGTGATATCTTTGCTTGTTCCTAATGAAAATCTATAAAGAACATAAAAGGAGATTAATTGATATTTGTTTGGATAAAGATAAAGAGGAATGTGACTGAATCTAGTTTTTTTGTAATTTGATTTTAATCAAATCGTCGTAGAAATCATGTTTAATCATTTGTGATAGATTACTGGTTAGTTTTCCCGATTTTGGAACCAACGAATTATAAATCTGTTAATTCATGAAGTATTGAAGAATTGATTTCTTTATAATTCCACGAAGGGTTCTGAGTTACCCTCTTTATTTTTAATGGGTCAATAGCCCATGTGATGAGATGTTTTTTTCCTACTTCTTGTGTTGAGACGTGATCCTGGATGGTTGTTGTGATATGTGGGTGCATGAAGGCCTTTTGGTTGTGGCAGCAGATGATGCGTTGAGTGGCGAGATGCATCGGTATATGCATATGGGTGTCAAGGAGGACACCAGGGATGATGGAGTGGGATGAATGTGATTTTTTGATACTTGTTGGTTCTTAGGTTGTTTATTTGATTTACTTTTCCCCACTTCACAAGCCAGTCGGTCTTGTTTACCCTTCTTCCAAAAGAGGCAAAGATGTGTGGGGGATGCCACGTTCTTTCTATGTTTAGCTTTTACAGAGAGGATGGGTCTATGCTCTTTCTATAGGTGGAAAAGACTCAACGGGTAGTATATCTACTCACCGTGTTGAGCCCCTTTGTGATAGTAGGATAGAATGCTTTTCTAGAATGCATGGGAATATGTGAAGGTAATTCAGTAATGAATATTTTAATAAATGGTGTCAACCCATGGGGTTGGAGTTCACTAAAACATAATGATAAGGTTGTAATTTTAAAGGGACAGTGGAATTTGGGTGTGATGCTAATGAATTCTAATTAGGAATGGTTCATTGTTAATTAATTATTAATTAATTAATTAACATGAAGTGGAATTGATTAAAAGGGAATGATGTAATATAATAAAGTTCTTTAAATGGTTGTACGCTTATAGGATACCTAGTATTAGAAGTGGTAGCCCGGAGTCCGAGAGACATTATCTTCAGTTGATATTATGACTAGGTTATACCAATAGTTTGGTTGTGAGATATAGTATATTCTTTACTTTTTGTGTTTTTATAAACTACTCCACCCTGTCAGTAAGGGAAACTGACACCCCCGGGATTCTGAGCCCTGGGGGGTGTTTTCCCCAACATTCTGGTGAGAGGAAGAATGGTTTACTACCCCCTTTGGCCCCACTCTCTTCTCTTGGTAGATACTTGTGCTAGTAGGAACAACGTTTAGCTTTCCCCATGTATGTGTGTAGAGGGTTGTAATGGCTTTTGGTTATTCACACACATATATTCTGGAATAAAATCTTATGGACTACTATAGGTGTAACTTGTATAGGCTGTGATGGCTTGAGGATCCTTACTCGGTGTGTGGGTTGTAATGTCTTGAGGTATAATACTTGACGTATGATACACGTTATGTGAGCTATGGAAGCTCCCGGAAACTACATGGATACTTTGGTGTGTAGATGTGGTGGTTTTGTTGCACGAGGTACATATTGTGGTTCTTCTCCCAGGTGTCTGCAGGAAAGCCTTTTTGGAGATAGATGCTCAGGACGTGCGACATTGGGGCAAAGCGGCATACCAGTGGGGAAGTAGTAGCAGGGTACCATTGATATTCTTTACTATATGCTATATTATTGTATGCGTTACTTGGTGAGAGTATCCATAGTGAGGTTGGGAACTTTGTATACCTATTTTGGTGACGAGTTAGTTTCACTTATTATTCACTGTGATTTAGCATGACCTCTTTACTTTTGCATTAGAGGCATTGGGGAGGATCCTACAGAGTATACAGTTATACTCACCCTATGTATGTATAAACTGTTTTTCAGGTTACATGGAGTAGGTTGGAGATCAAGATGGTTTCTACTATCTTAGGGTTGCAGGAGCTGTTCGGGCTTGTGGTTGATGCAGTATTATTATTATTTTGGTTACTTTTGGTTTTTCCCTTCTAGTTTTAGAACGTTTTCATGACAGTTCATATATGCCCTTGTTTTTTCTTATATATTCTAGTTCTGAGTTGGAGTTGGTTGGTGTCTATCTTATCTCTCTCTTCCGTAAATGTTCTCTTTTAGGGTAATGCCTCCCATTTGTGTGTTTCGTATACCCTCTTTGCTAGTCGCCATCTTGGGGCCTACTGGAGGCAGGACTCGGGGGGTCCTTACCTCCCTTCTCACAATTCCGGCCCAAGAGGGGTACACTTTGTGGGGAGGGGGTCGTGAAAGAGTGGTATAAATGGTCTGGTTGATTGATAGGATAGAGTTTTGTGTTAGGCACAGGTGAGGTTGCATGGGTTGGTAGGTAAATGGTTCCATTCTTTTTTAGCAAGTGATGTAAACACTGGAGACTAGCTAATACGTAGGCATTTTGGGCCCCCTATTATCTGATGTACGAACCATTAAGTTTACAATGACCAATAAACAAGGTGATACTAGTTGCAGGGTAGAGTCCTAGGAAAGGATCATGCATCATTCTTTTCTGTGCCTATGTTTGAATGGGTAGACCTTGGGATAGGTTAACCTAAAATGAATAAAAGAAATTAATTAATTAATTTTGAGTCTTCCATATTCCAGGTTTAGGAGATCTAATGGTTTGTTATTTTACAGGTATGGCTCCATGTTGACATCCTAGTCAGGATTGCGCAGAAAATTTCCAGAAGGCTATTCCAATAGGTCGTTGAAGGGTAGAGGTTGACGATGACGATACTTTGAGGAAGACACTCCGAGAGTATCATTGCCAGTGTATGCAGAAGTATGAGGGATCCATTTCATTTTCAGCCATGGAATACTGGTTAGAGGAGGTCAAGATAGGATTCAGTTCGATCCGTGCATGGGAAGAGCATTGGGTGTCCTTAGTTGTGACGTTTCTACATGGAGCAGCAAGGAAGTGGTGGTTCTTATTCCTCGGGGATCATTTGGAGTCAACGTTCTCATGGGAGGAGTTCCAAGACAAGTTTAGAGTCAAGTTTCTTTCTCCGACTGCGAAGGCATCCAGTTGCCAGGAGCGTCTTACCCTTCGATAGAAAAGATCTACTGTTTGAGATTTTGTAATCCATTTCAGGAACCTTTTACAATATTCTTTGGACCTGTTACCCGATGAGGAGGCTAGGGCGAGGCATTTCGAGGATGATTTCCATCCATAGATCCAACTTGAGGTCATCCTATTTATGCTAAAGAAATATCTTGAGGTGCTGTTGAGATTATAGGTTGTTGAGAGAAATTTGGCCAGGACCAGATCATCATGATAGGGGAATCGTCATGTTTCCTCATGAAAAAGAGTTGTGGTATGGGGTTCCCGGTTTTCAAGGCAGAAGAGTTTTCGTTTAGACGGGGGTAGGCCCCAGCCCTACACATCTCGTTTATCCAAAGGAAGCAACTGGCAGGCTTATGAAAAGGGATCAACCGCTTTTTTTTTCTTATGGTGGTCATGGTCATCAGTAACGGGAGTGCCCGACCTTTTAGAGCAGTCATCGTGCACTAGGAACTACGCTCTAGGTTCCTCTTATGAGGCATTTCTAGCCGAGGTAGCAACAACAAAAGGTTGAACCAGCTTTAGCTCACCAGAGGGTAGATGAGGAAGGAAGAGGACATCCAAATGACGCTCCTCGTCCTTAGAGAGCAGAGCGCAACCATGGTGGTGGTCTTCATCAGGGTCCGAGAGGCCATGGAAGAGGTCGTGGTCAGCTTCATGCTCTAGTGTTGCCAGCTCCATGCGAGATAGATGTCGTTCGATGTACCCTTTTCTTGTTTTCTACCTTAGTGTATGCCCTGTTTGATTCAAGAGCGACACAAACCTTCATATCACCTACCCTTGTCCAAGCATTGGTACATGAGGTAGAGAGGCTTCTAGAGCCCTTGGTGTTGACTATGCTTGTTAGAGGCCGAGCTGACTTGTTTGAAGTATATAGAGACTGTGAGCTAGTTTTGTGGCAACACTGCCCATGGGGAGATTTCTTATGTTTACAAATACAACCATATGATGTCATCCCTGGCATGGATTTGTTGTATTCGGTGCCAGCTATCGACGATTTCTTCAGGAAGAAAGTCATTTTATTTGGTGTGGATTGAGAGCTAGTGGTGTTTGTTTGTGAGTCAGATCCTCGGATACGTCATAGGCACGTTCCATCCATATTGTCCATGGTGGCTAAGATGATGATGAGTTTTTAGAGGTTCAGTAGTTTTCGTTTCCTAGGTTCATAGAGGAGTACACTGATGTCATTCCAGAAGAGGTTGTAGCATTACCCCCTCGACAAGAGATAGAGTCGGGGATCGAGCTACATCTTGGAGCATCTTCTATCTCTATGTCTCTATATAGGATGGACCCTTCTGAGTTACTAGAGCTACATATAGAGCATGATGTTCTATTAAAGTGTGATTTTATTCAGCGAATTGTGTCACTGTGGGGTGCACTAGTTTTGTTCATGAAGAAGGTTGATGACAGTTTGCGGTTGTGTGTCGATTATCATCTCATAAATAAAGTGACAATAAAGAATCGCTATCCTATTTTACAGATTGATGATTTATTCGATCAACCGAAGGGTGCATGCTGGTTCTTAAATATAGAGTTGCAGTTAGAATATCATCAGATGCGTCTGAAAGATGAGGATATCCCAAAGACTAATTTCTTTTATCATCATGGACATTATGAGTCAGGGTAATTCTATTTGGCATGACAAATTCTCCATCTTTATTCATGGGATTGATGAATGTAGTGTTCCATGAGTTCCTGGACAAGTTATTGGTAGTTTTCATCGATGACATCCTTGTGTACTCCACGTCTAAGGAGGAGCATGTAGAGAATCTACACACCATTTTGGGAGTCCTTCGTCAACATCAGATGTTTGGGAAGTTGTCTAAGTGTGAGTTTTCTGCCTGAGAATTCCGTTTCTTAGGGCATGTTGTGTCCCAATAGGGATTAGCTATGGATCCATCGAAGATAGAAGCAGTTGAATCTTGGGCAGCCCACAAGACAGTGCCAGAGGTGCGGCGTTTCCTTGGCCTCACAGGCTACTACCAGAGGTTTATAGCCAATTTCTCACGAGTTTCAACTACTCTATAGCTTTAACCAGGACGGATCGGGCATTAATTTGTACTGATCAGTTCCATGTAGCCTTCAAGTATCTAAAGGATGAGTTAGTAAGTTCTCCAGTCCTTTTTCTTCCTGTTGAGGTAGTTTAGTTTGATGTTTTCCGTGATGCTTTACATCTGGGGTTAGGCTGTGTTCTCAGGCAATAGAGGTCAATTGTTTCGTATGGGTCTCAGCAGTTATGTCCCCATGAACACAATTATGCCACCCATGATTTCGAGTTGGTAGTCGTGGTGTTTTCTCTGAAGTTGTGGATACATTACCTCATTGGTGGGTGCTTTGTGGTTTTCACCGATCATAAGAGTTTGAGTTATGTTTCCTCCCACCAAGACCTGAACATATGACAGCATCGGTGGATAGATTTATTACAGGAATAATAAATCAAATTATCATATACACCTAGAAAATGTAATGTTGTAGCTGATTCACTGATCCGAAAGTCAAGTAGTGATGGTGTGTGAGAATTCGGTTAATCCAAGAGAGTAATGAAAGAACTATCAGCATTACATCTTGATATGGGAGAAGTTGTGGGTGGAGGCTGTCTTTTTCAGATGACGGTACAGTCATACCTGATATAGAATGTGTAAGAGTCCAAGTGGGGAGATCTAGAGGTGGACTTCTGGAGAGACCTAGTTGTTTGTGGTGAGTCCCCTGATGGTTGGTATGAGGATGAACAACATAAAGTGTTGTATCACTGATGAATTTTTTCTCATTGATGATGTGCGATAGGGTCCTCAAAGAGTTCCATAGTTCATCTTTAGTAGTAGATACTGGTGTGACAAATATGTACCATGCCTTGAGGAGTCAGTTTTGGTGGCTTGGGCAGAAGCGTGTGGTTGCAGAGTTTGTGTCTCTATGTTTACTCTTCCTGAAGGTGATGGTCGAACACCATGTTCCTGGTGGACTTCTCTAGCCATTAGTGATTCCTCTATGGAAGTGGGAGGACATATCAATGGACTTTGTTACTGGTCTAACTTGAGCTCCGGAAAATCGGCCCCCTTTATAGCAATCATGGAGTCAAGCTCAGTGGATATTTTGTCAAGGCAGTATCTAGAGGATGTGGTGAGAATTCATAGAGTCCCTAGGATGATCATTTTTTATCAGGATACTCGTTTTACCTCTAGAGTGTGGTGAGGTCTTCAACAAGCTTTCAGTTCTCGACTATGCCTTATCACTGCTTTTCATCCTCAAACAGATGATCAGACAGAGCGAACCATCCAGACTCTTGAAGACATGTTATGCACTTGTGTTCTTGATTTTGGAGGTTCATGGATGAGTAACTTACCCTTGTTGGAGTTCTCTTAAAATAATAGTTTTCACTCCAACATTGGTATAGCGTCGTTTGAAGCCTTGTATGGCCAGCCATTTCATTCTCCGTTGTGCTGGACTGGGGTCAGAGTGTCAGAAATTCTCAGACTGGAAATAGTGCATAATACAACATATATGGTTCAGGTAATTCGTGAGAGGATGAATACAGTGCAGGATTGTCAGAAATCATATACCGATCAAAGAAGAAGACCCATAGAGTTAAATATTAGGGATCATGTGTTTCTGAAGGGGACTTCCAATCATGGTTCGTGAAGTTTTGGTCATGTAAGTAAGCATTATCCTCAGTTTGGTGGGCTGTTCGAGGTGTTAGATCATGTTAGAGCTGTGGTGTATCGAGTAGCACTTCCCCCACAGATGAGTGGGATACATGATGTTTTCCTTGTGTCACAGCATCGTCGTTATCTTCATGATGAAGGTCACATAATCAATTAGGGAGATATCGATGTTGATGATGATGCAACATTTGAGGAGCGACCTGTGGAGATCCAAGACCTCAAGGATAAGGTGTTTTGTGGGCGTTCTATTCCTTTAGTTCGTGTCTTGTGGCGACATGGTGGCTTGGAGGAGAGTACCTTGGAACGTGAGTCATAGATACCTGCTCAGTACCTATAGATGTTTGATGTTTCACGCTATTCATGGATTGATGTAACTTTTTTGGTTTTGAAACTTTAATGTTCATGAGATGGCTCTCTTTGTTTCTTTTTTGGCTTGCTCTCATTTGAGAGGTATCTCGATGGGTGGTTGTTTAGACCCTGTTTCGTTTTAACTTTAGGTGGGTTTTGGATTCTCGAGGATGATAATGTTTTAAGAGGTATCAGATGTAATGGACCAGACCTCTCCAGTCCATTACATTATGAAAATGTGGTGTTAGAAGTGTTCTGGGAGGTCCATGTGACTTATCTCCTACACTTTGCCTAAATTTTTATTCCAGTGAAAAGATTCAATGGTAGAAAATTGCGAACTATAATGTCACGTTCTGTTTTCATGTATTTTGTATGTTTCTAACTATCTTTTTTTGGAGTAGTGACTTGGGGTTGAGATTGTGTGGAATTATAAGGAAAACTAAAGGGCAATATCTTTTGCACAGGTGGCGCATGGTTTTTCAAAACCGTGCACCCAAACCGTCTGTAGTTGTTCTTGGAGGCAATAGCTTCTTCATGGGAGGAGCATGGTTTGTCTAACCCTGTGGCCAAACCATGAAATAGGGGTGGCCAAGGAAGTACCTAATGCATAGTTAGTGCACATTTTGTTAAATCGTGCGAACTAACCATGCAACCACTTAAACGAGATCCTATAAAGGTGTATCTCAAACGTTTTTGCCTCTATGTGGTTATTTTTTACTCCTAAGCGACCCTAATTCGGGATTTTACTTCTCCTAAGGTCAAGGAGGTTTCTCCCTTTATTACAGAGGTGATATGAAGGCTTCTCTTGGAAAATCGAAGCCAGATTCATGAGGTATGTGATCGTTCTTTGTCATTCTTGATTGGTTTCTTAGATCCACTTGGATATATTTCTCCTCTTCTCTCGGTTTCTTAGACATATGTCCGTTATGGGTATATCTATGTCAGTCGACACCAAATATGATGAGAATTGGTCTTGAACTTGCTAGTAGAATTGATCTAAGGTATGTTTTTGGAGAAATGGCCAGGGTTTCTTAAGCATTCTTCGACTATTGTGGTTTTTGTCAAAAAAAAACATTAAGGTAGGGGATTCATTTCATATCTTTCTTTTACTTGAAATTTTAATGTTAGCATGTTTTATCCCATAGGATGAAAATTGAATTTACATAATAAATACTTGAATGGGATAAATAAATTGATATCGATCATATGTTGTTGCCTCTTGTTTTGATAAATAGTGTGATATCTATGCTTGTTCCGGATGAAAATCGGTAAAGAACATAAACTGAGATTAATTGATATTTTTTGGCTAAAGATAAAGAGGTATGTGAATGAATCTGGTTCTTGTTGTAATTTAATGTTAATCAAATTGGGGTAGTAAGCATGTTTAACCATTTGTGATAGCTTACTATAGGTTTCCCGATTTTGGAACCAACATATTATAAAACTGTTAATTCAAGATTGGTTAAAGAATTGTTTGTTTGATAATTCCTAGAAGGGTTCTGAGCTACCCTCTTGATTGTTAATGGGTCAATAGCCCAAGTGATGTGATGTTTGTTTTTTCAGCTTATTGTGATGAGACATGATACTGAATGGGTGTTTTGATATGTGGGGGCTAGGAGGCCTTTTGTTTGTGGCAGCAGATGAATCCAAGAGTGGAAAGATGCATCTCTTTATGTATGTGGGTGTTAGGGAGGACACTGGGGATGATGGAGTGGGATGAATGTGATTGTTGGATGGTTGCTGGTTCTTTGGTTGTTTATATGCTTTAGTCCCCCCCCCCGCTCAAGGCACCTGGACTTCCTTACCCTTCATCCGAAAGAGGCGAAGACATGTGGGGTATGCCACATGTATTCTGTGTTTTTCCTCTCTAGGGAGGGTGGATCTACACTCATGCTATAGGTGGAAAAGACATGATGGGTAGTAAATCTACTCACCCTGTTAATCCTCATTGTGTTAGTAGCATAGAATGCTTTTCTGGAATGCATGGGAATATGGGAATGTAATTTTGTAGTGAGTATTTTAATAAATGGTGCTAACCCACGGGGTTAGAGTTTTCTTCAACATAATATTGCGGTTGTAATTTTAATGTGAAAATGGACTTTCTTTGTGATTCTAATGAAGTCTAATTTGGATTGTTTCATGGTTAATTAATGATTAATTAATTAATTAATTTAAAGTGTAACTGGTAAAATGAGAATGAAGTCATCTAATAAAGCTCTATAAATGGTTCTTTACTCATAGGATGTCAACTCTAAGGAGTTGTAGCCCAGAGTCCGAGAGACGATAGCTGCAGTTGAGTCTATGACTAGGTTATTCCCATAGTGTGGTTGTGAGATATTGTATATTCTGTAAAAAAAATTCAATATGCTACTCCACTATGTCAGTAACCGCAACTGACACCTTTTGTATTCTGAGCCTGGGGGGGTGTTTTCCCAAACATTCTGGTTGGAGGATGAATCAATGACTACCCCCTTGGGCCCCACTCTTTTCTCTTGGTAAATACTTGTGCTCGTAGGCACAGTGGTTGGTTTTCCCTGTGTATGTGTGTATAAGGATGTAATGGATTGTGGTTATTCACACACATATATTCTAGATATAGTATCCTATGGACTACTATAGGTCTAATGTGTATAGGTTTTGGTGACTTGAGGATCCTTACTCGGTGTGTTTATTTTAAGGGCTTGAGGTATAATACCCAACGTATGATACATGTTATGCAAACGGTGTTGGATATAGGAAATGACATGGTTAATTTGGTGTGTGGATGTGGTGGTTTTGTTGCATGAGGTGTATATTTTGGTGCTTCACCCTGGTGTCTGCGGGAATGCCTTTTTGGAGAGAGATGCTCAAGACGTGCGACGTTGGGGTAAAGCGGCAAACCAGTGGGGAAGTAGTAGCTGGGTAACCTTGATATTCTTTAATATATGCTATATTATTGTATGCTTTACTTTG
Organism: Viscum album; assembly: GCA_963277665.1. Lineage (NCBI taxonomy): Eukaryota > Viridiplantae > Streptophyta > Magnoliopsida > Santalales > Viscaceae > Viscum > Viscum album. The sequence goes on along the minus strand of OY728142.1, from coordinate 1,432,724,973 downwards.
TGACAATAGCCACAGTTCGGTTGGGAACTTTGTATACCTGTTTAGGTGATGAGTTAGTTTCATTTGTTGTTCACTGTGCTTTAGCATGATCTCTTTAGTTTTGCACAAGAGGATTCTAGGATGATCCTACTGAGTATACTGTTATACTCAACCTATGTATGTATAAACTTTTTTTCAGGTCACTTGTAGTAGGTTGGAGATCAATCTGGTTTCTACTAGCTTGAGGTTGCATGATCTATTCGGTCTTGTGGTTGCTGCTGTTTTATTATTCTTTGGGGTACTTACTGTTTTTCCATTCTAGTTGTAGTACTTTTTCATGACATTTCATATGTGTCATTGGGTTTTCTTTTATATTCGCGTTCTGAGTAAGAGTTGGTTGGTGTCTATCTTATCTCTCTCTTCTGCATGTGTTCTCTTATATGGTATACCCTCGGTGCTAGTTTCCAACCCGGGGCCTACTGGAGGCGGGACTTGGGGGTCATTATCTCCCTTATCACATTTCCAACCCAGGAGGGGTACACTAAGTGGGGAGGGGGTTGTGACATCAATTCAACGTGTGGGGTTCATGTAATGATGCAATAAGCAGGTTTAGATGGTGTCAATGTCTTTAAAAATGTGTGTTAGAGGGGAAAAACCCAATAAAATAGTTTTGTGTGGGTGTTAGATCATATAATAATTATATTTGGATGATTTTTGAAATGTTAGAACTAACTAAATATCAATCTGAGATACAATTTTTCAGAGATATAGTAAATGGTTTTTTGTGTATTAAAACACTAAAACATTATTTTAACAATAAAAACAAAATAAAACAACCCTTCATTGAGATAATTTCTGGTTAATATAATAGTTTAATTTTTTTATCATGTTTAACTAGAATACTCATCCATCAGATATTTAGTGTGATCAAGATGATAGAATATGAAATTTTAAATGATATCAATGCCATTAAAAACATGCTTCAATAGGTCAACACCATGATTGTAACTTTTGTGTCCATTAAATCATATGATAAATACTATAGATTAATTTTTAACTTATATGAATTGACTCGAAGTCACACCGAGTTGTTGTTTTCCCAGGATTCTTGTAATCACATTTTTTTTAATACACAAAAATGTACATGTAATATTCAAACCAATATTAAATGTCTTTATAATGATGTAAAATCATTGGATAAATTACTTTGAGTAATCTTTAATGTGTATGAGTAGAAAAAAATCCATCTAACCTATGGTGTTCTTTTAATGACTAAATAAGTAGTTTTATAATATTTCAATGCCTTTAAAAAACATGAGTTAGGGTTTCAAACATATGAAAATGTCATTTTATGGCTAGGAATTCAAAAGAGAATGAACATAGATTTAATTTTTAAATTTATGAACTAATTTCATTTAAATATTCAATTCATTTTTCTAGGAATGCTTGTAAATGTGTTTTTAATGTTATAATAAAATAAAATGTGAGTGTAATGGTAAAAACCATAGAAAAAACCTTTGGTTGAGTTGAAATCATGGAAAACCCATTGTAGATTTATTTTTGATTTGTATGAATAGACCAACACATACATATGACATATGGTGTAATAACAATGAATCAATAAACAGTTTTAAAATAAAACAATGTTATTGAAAACACGAGTCAATTTGGATTTGGTGGCAATGAAAATACTTTCTTAGTGCTTGATTATATTTTTTCATTATTAATGATGACATTCTTATCACATTTTTTGTTTTATATGGCATTTGTATCTAATTTTTGAAAAGAAAATATTTCGTACTAAAAGGTTATAGAAATTCTCTGCTCAAATGAGAAACTAAAGGTTTCACAACATTATTCATCAATATTGTTATATGGATAGATGATATTTTTTATAGTACATATAATATACAAGCTATTATGGGTATGTGGGTCATAATACATTGAGACACAATATCATGGTGTTCTCCCTTTGTAATCTCTAAGATAAAAGGTTGTGGAAAAAATCACATGCAGTTGGATGTCCATATTTCTATGAGTTTTTAAATTATCATATATGAGGATGTGTGTATTGTTCCTTGGAGTATAATAATATCATTATTAGATTTCATAAGTCACATACATTTATTTATCATTGAAAATAATGAAGAAATGTTATTTCTGTTGGAACCACGACCATTTTATGCCGTCAATGGATTGTGGTTTTTGTTTTTGGTCAATCATTATTGGATGTTCAGGTTGTTTTTTAGGAAAGGTATTATAAATTTCAAGTTGGCAACAATATTGAAGGTGGCGGCTTTTCCCAGTGTTTGCAAAATTTTTGGGCCCAAAAATTGGTATAGAGAGAAAAGTGTTTTTGGAAATGGGAGTTGCACTCAACATTAAAGGGTGTTTAGAAACATGCATGGAAGGATTATTTTTGGATCGGTGCATCAAATTATTGAAAATGAAAAAAGTACTGACAAGTCTTAAATCTGTACGAATGATGTGGTTGCGCGGAAGAATCTCACTCGACCAATGTGACATCAAAAGGAATTTTGAACACTTAGGAAGAATATTCCACATACTGACAATGACGAATTAGAAACATGCGCACAAGGTCATCATGGCCTATAAATAGGCAGCTACCCCCATAAAAGACTTAATAATTTTCTAACAAAAATATGGGTTCCCTACCGCATGAACGATTTGAACACAAAATAATTAAAGGAAGTTGACATTGAGCACAATGTGTTACTTTAGTCTTAAAAGACCATGTGAACCCTCTGGTGTAGTTTTATAAAACATAAGGGTTTCACAGAATGTAGGGGTTGCATGAAAGTTATATTTCATGAAAATTTCCAAATCATGCACACAAGTTGAGGTATTGCATGCAAGTGGGGTGTTATGCTTATGACAAGATATTGAATATCTGGTTTCTGTGATAACTAATTTCAAGTGCATCAATACAGGACATCGATTTAAGATGTGTCTCATAATGGAATGTGACAAATACTTCAATGAAAATTTATCGAAGAGACCTTCATGTCGATAAACTGAGTTAGAATTCTCCCAAGGGAGTGAGCTAGGGGTCGACGAAAGTGATCAGAGGGACACAATGATCTATACCTAAACCATTGTAAATGTCATGTGTTGTTCCCAGAGTGATTGTGATTGAACCCTATAATCCACACACTAGTGAATATTAGTGGAATTAGGTACGACTAACACACTGTTGGCGTATAATCATTGGATATTTCCCTTTTCGATGAACCAAGTAAAATTTCTTTGTTTTCTCCTTTATTTCATTTGTCTAAAAGATTTAACAAGATTCTACCTATGTGGGAACAAGATATATTACTTTAAAAGAAAAAATTTGACACCCTGATTCACCCCTCCCCTCTTAGGGTGTTCTGGGGTCCTTTAATTTCTATGAGGTTGGTTATGTTGGTTATATAATGAGTGATATTTCATTAATGGATAATGTGATAAAGGATTTATCCATTTTATCCCTTGATAGAATTTTATATCTAAAATCCATTGATGGGAATGGAAATAATTACATAAATCCATGATTGTGGTGTTCAATAAATGATCACATTTATGGAAAGTTGAATAATAATACATCGGTCATATTGGTTGATGGCACCATCATACTCCCAAAATTATTCTAGATACCATGATAAATGTATTATATTACATAGTAAGTATTCGAAAGAGGTTAGATGTCATTGACACATTAAATTATTTCTATATTTTACCTTTAGTGTGATACAAGACATTTTCCTTGTACATTAGGTATATATTCTAAATGACAAAGATAAAGAGTCCTATAGGGTCAAATAGTAAGTGTATCTACAATCTTAGTTTAATTCACATAATGAATTTAACAATTTTGAATACATATGATTTATTCAGTTTGGTTGATCATGAAAATTTAATCATAAGTTATTCAAAATAATAATTAAGTTAAATAATAATATTAAATATTAGCCATAATGATTGTAAAATATAATATTTAATATATTTACTATATAATAATTATGTGACATTTATTTAACTAAATAGTAATTATTTAAATAGCAGTAAATATTTATAAGGGAAAGTGACCAAAAGGTAATGTTCTAATTAAAAATAAATGCTATTTACTTATATTCATCATGCATTTAAAAATTAATAAATTAATAATAATTAAAATAATATTAATTAACACAGGGTCAACCATGAATATTAAATATGGTTAAGGGATTTTGTGCAATTTTCCAACCATAAACCAACCATAAATAATATATAAATGTATCGCCTTTCTAAATAACTTTTGGTGTGCACAACAGATAAAGAGAGGCTTTATCAAGCCCTAAAGTGTGATATATGTTCTTCCTCTCTCATTCCTTTATAATAATTCCATGAGTTATTGATCCTTCGAGAATAATACTACTTGGATAAACCAAGACCAATGCATGTTATCAATATCAGTCGAGTTAGTGCATGATGATTCCATGATAATGATTAGAGATTTTGGTGCATGTGTGTATCATCTCTACATGGATTCTCACTAGGTTATTGCATTTAATGGTTTTAAAAAAATATCGATAATTATACCAACAATAAAAGAAGAATTAAAAGATTAGTTAATTCAATATCAGATCATAAAATAGTTTCAAATTACATGTGAATATCCTTAAATTCTAGTTCTTTTTTTAATATACTAAGGTAATATAATATTTTAAATACACATGTAATTTTAATCATGTAAATAATTTATTACACATGCTTTATCACTAAAAAACATGTTGTCGATACCTTCTATGGAAGCTTCCACTGTGTCTAGGACGTAAATGTTGCATCAAAGGGGTCAGATGTTTTATTAATAATTTGTTATAATTAGTTGTTTTATTTCATGTGTTTGTGTTTTATTTCAATTAAAATGATTTAATTTAATATATAACATCATTTTATCTTCAATTTATTCATTCTCTCTTACATAACCAATAATCATTTAAGAATTAATAGAAAATTATTTTTCATAAAACACCATCAAGAGCCCCCAAAAGATCTTCCTTGAATAAACTAATTTACATGTTGTTTCCATCCCATATACATACTGTGCATTATTTTTTATCACTTTTATTTATTTCTATTAGTTCTTATCTAAAAAAATTGGATGTAACATCTGAATAGATCAGATTGAATTGTAGATTTGGATACACTGGTACACTGGATGGTGAACTGCATGTCATGTAACCACTATACATGACAGGTAGTCCCTGTTATCTTATGGTCGATTACATAGGGTGTCTCAATCATGTTATGTATCATATACACAAAATAGGGAATGAAATTATGTAAAAAAAATGAGGTCACACAACCTATTTATTAAATTAGAAGATATTTACCTCAAGGTTGTTCATGGTAAGGGAACATGCCTAGTCCCATGGTGTGTTATATGGACATGGAATAAATAAAGATACAAGCTGTGTAATATAGTAATCCCATTGTATTCGTTTATTGTGAGTTCTATTTTTCATCCATCCGAAGGTATCTTTCATTTTAAAGGATTAAAAATTATATTTTAAATTAATTTTAGTGTTCACATTTTCAATGAACTAATGAGGTTTCCTATAATACACTTATTTACTACATTAATTTTAAATGAAGTTAAATTTTTATAAAACTATAGATGATGGTATGTTAAATATTGTTGGTTGGAATTAAAATAAATCGAATTAATTAGATTTATTCATGGTGCACTATATTAATTAAATAATGTATCAATGTAATTGAAAAAATTATTTCAAATGTATGCTCACTGCATGTTCTACGAGAACAATCATTGGATTAGAACATCCCTTTGTATGTGATTGATTTATTTTTATTTATTTTGGTTCAATTAAAATTAAATGAATTCATGTAATTCCATTCTTATTATGTAAGGGCTTTCATGACTATGGTTTATTTTATTTATACAATCTTTATCCAATCCATTGGATCCCGTCACCAACATGTGAGTAAAATCTTGTTTAAGGATAGAGATCACAGGTGAGAGGAGGTTGTCTAGTTCTATGATCTGAGGTGAAACCAATAAAGGAGATAAATCGATGAAGAGGTCTAAATATACATCATTCTCCCTATTATTGTTAAAGGTGTGTTTTCCCCTAGTTTCAAGGGTTTTATTATTAACATATAGATAATATAACCATCCATGAAACCCATGATAAAACGACATATTTATTTTTTTGTATATTACATGGATAATTATTAATGTTTTTGAATGTTTTGAAATCATATAATAAATGAATTAGAAATCATTGAATATGGAATAAAATATAACCATGTTATAGATAAATGTTTTATCATTCATGGTTAATCACAAATAAAAAATACACTTAATATTAATATAGTATGTGAAATGATAAATCTGTATTTTACACATAAGGATAAACAGATCCCTCAATCAATAATACTATATTGTCATAGCCTTCCACTAATTTTTTTATAATTGAAATCATAGTTCAATGTACTTGACTATCACTTGTTGTGGTTATTTCAATTATCAGGGATCTTTTAGATTATTTTTTTGGGTTAATAAAAACTTTTTTTTAATCAAGTATTGACAAACAAAGTATATCTTGTTGTAATAAAGAGGAAATGTTTTATGAAATCTTTAAACATGATTTTAAGGTTGGGGAGTCCACTAAATGAATAAATGAACTGCATGTTAATGTATTTGGAATGTTACATATATCTGGAACACATAAAATATTTGTCCCTATCATGTATTAGTTTTGTAAAGTATAATTTAGCTCCTCTCCAGTGGAACATCTAAAAGAAAACATATTTCAAATCTAATGGTAAGGGATATTTGGTTTCAATAAATAGCGGTAGATTAATGATATTTCATTAAATATAAATTTATTAATACTTTTTTTAATTTAAAAATTACTAATTATATTATCTTAATTTTTATAAATGGAAAATAAAAAAATCGACAATATCACTACGATATATACCTGAGAAGGATAAATCTCTCACTAGCATGAATTTCTAGGAATGGGATATGCTCTTCTTTATTATACTATGCAATGAACGGATATTGTATGTAACGACCCAATATTTTTGAGTAGTATATTAACTTACTCTTAATGATTTAATAACATGTTAATGGTTAATGCAGAAAGAGGAGTCGATGGCTTCATCCAATAGACTCGACCCTTATGAAGCCCACTTATCAGAGCTTGGGAAGGAGGTAGCATCTGTGGGCTTCGCTTTGGACCAAGCCCAAGCCGAACTCCAGCATGTCAAGATTGAACGGAAACGCCTACGGGAGAAGTTCAAGTTAGTAGAGATTACTACAAGGGCAATGTTATCTGATCCTCCCTCAGATTCTCTCACCATAGCACACCTTACACTTAGGTCTTATGTCGGTGTTATCAGGGGATATGTGACGAGACCCTAGCTTCCTTGTGTAATCCTTTCGGGTGAATAATTTGAGATCTCTTCCATTAGTGATGTTTGAGGAATTTCTTTTGTCCGGATAATTTTAGGATGTATTTTATTGATGAATTTTGGAAAAAAAGGACATTTTAAAATATTTATGAAAACCCTAAATAACTAATGATGTGTAATGATTTTCAAAAAATGGTCTTCTACAAAAGTGTTCAGTAAGTAATTTGTAGTCTAATAAGATCAACATAATTTTTGATGAATAGTAAATTATGAATAGTGATTTTATGCTTAGGATTAGTAATGTTACCAAATGGATTAGTAATTTCACTCAAAGAAAGTTTTAATATAATTTAGCCACCTAGATTAAGTAATGTGATTAAATAAAATGGGTAAATAATGGTTTCATAAATGATTAATCAAGTATTAGTTTTTTCAGGTGAATAGTGTTTTTTAATTAAAAATTTAATTAAAAATGATTAGAAAATTATTTTTATTAATATGGCTTTATTTTTGAACTCAGAGCATCGATATTGTGGTATGGTAATTTTTGGGGATTTTTCTAAAAAAAATGAATTTTCGATGAATAGTGCTTTTATTTAAAAATTAAATTAAAAATTTTTAGAAAATTAATTTTTTAAAATGGAGTTCATAAATGTACTTAGAGAATCGATAATTGGTTAAGGTGAAATTTTGGTATTTTTCTGAGAAAGTTGAATTTTTAGTGAATAGTAAAAATACAGTTTTAGGGTTTCAGTATGTTTAATGACATCATAACTGTGTCATGATGATGTCATGAGTTTTTTTAAGGGTTTTCCGGCCAAGGGTGATGAATTATTGTTTTGGGGGCCCCATGTGGCCTAATTTTATGGAAAATATCATGAGAGAGCACATGGGTTTGGGAAAAGCACTTGTGAGGTGTCCCTTGGCCATTAATGCCTTGTCCCCTCATTTTTCCTATAAATACCCACCCTTTCCTCCTTTATTTTTCACTCCCAACTATCACCCAACGATGTTCTGGTATCCTTACCTCCCAAGGAGTCCTCCCAAGGTTCCCCGAATCCCTTAAGGTCCAAACCTTTGAGTTTCAAGAGTCATGTTTTAAGGTAAGGGATCCGACCTCTCTCTCTCTTTTCGTGTAATCCTTTTTATGTCATTCCTTTTATGCTCCATGTTCTTATGTGAGAGTATGTTCTTTTATATTCCTCTTACTTCCCTTTTCATGTTTATATGACGAGATATCCCCTATTACTCTCATCATTTCGTTTTATTAATGTTAAAGTGACGCCGTTAGGCTGCCGAATTTTTAAGGGATTCTTTCACCCTTCTCATTTTTCAAGTTTGATTTTCATGTCATGTCTTTCAAGTTCCTTTTTTTATGATGGGGTATGATCTTTATATCTATCATACTGATCTCTTATGATCATATTATGAGGTACCCTATTTGATCTTGTCAAATCATTTTCTTTGAAGTTAAGTGACGTCGTTAGGCTGCCGAATTTTTATAAGAGAAATCTTGTTTTGTCTCACTTCCATGTTTTTCATTTCATATGGTATATCGTTCAAATTTCATTACAATGTTCTTAAATCCCATATATTCTGTCCCCCTACTGTTTTATGGATCATTTATGAGTGGGTGACCCATGTCCCCTCTCTTTTCAATGTTTTCTAAAACCTTGTAACATAGCCGTTATGCTGCAGAATTTTCGTCTCAAAATGTCTCTCTCTTTTCTCAAAATTATTTTATGTTATAAAGTGAATACTCAAAGCTCTAATTTCTACAAGGGTATTCACATATATATCAAAATGTTCTATTTTGAATTCTGGGATTTACATACATGAGACCCTCTTTCCCCTTCCGTGGGTTTAAAGTGACGTAAAGATCATGTCTTTAAAGCAGTTTTTAAAACATTATGATTATGAAATGAAACCCATTTATTTTATGCTATATGGGTTATTTATGAAATGTTTGATGATGATATATGTGGATAACATGATAATAAAGGAAAATTTAAGGGTGTGCCCCGATAGCGCTCCAATGCATTGGGTAATGATGTAACCACTAGAGATTACAATTTTCACGATACCTTCATGAATAACCTTGGTAATTTTCAAATGACACCTTGGGGATGGACCTTGGTGATATGTTCATGATTGTATATGTTAAATGATGTAGCCACATCTTCAAGTTATGAAAAATGTTATTTTTATTATGAAATTCCTCATGACTTCTTTGTCATGCCTTAAAGTTCTTTTCATGTCCTTATTGAAGTATATCAAGTTCACATGTAAAATGTTCCTCTTGTTTCCCTTACTGGGCCTTCTGCTCACCCTTTCATATGATGTATGTCCCCAGGTTATGAGATGTGGTAATGAAACTAGGATGAACTTAAGGAGAAGACTTTCAAGTGTTTAATATGAATGATTTATGTTGTTTTCATGTTTTATGTTCCTGGTTTCCAAGACACTAGACCTTAAAGATCCTCAGTTATGTGTAATGAAATGAATGCGTGTGTTATAAAAAGGCGGGATGCCATATTTTATGTGCTGGAAAACCCACTTGCAGAGTTCAATTCCAAAAAGGACAATGATGAGAAGTATATCTTGGTTTTAAGTGTGTAGATGATGTCATAGATGTCCAATGTTACACACTATCCACTATGTCTAATGATCTTCCAAATCAATATTAGGAAATGGATGTTCATAGTATAATTTCTCACATTATGTATCTCTATCGAGAGATGGAGAGGTCATAGTGATTTGAGGTATCCAAGTTATAGTTCATGTTCATTATTAGAGATTCGACACCAATAGGTGGAAATGTGGTAAAGATGATTGGCTACATTATGTTCTAGTACATCTTATATTTTATGATTACTGATGATATTTTTATATATATCATTATTTCCTCACAACCTAAAAATACCTCATGTTTTATAGAGAAATATAACATGAGAAATTGTGAGAATACACAATGGGATCTTCATAAACTTATTCCCAATGTTGTTATAAACAAGAGGAATGAAAAGAACACTATCATTATGGGGAATAAGAAGAGGACGAACAAGGAAAATTAATTTATGAATCATTACATGTGCAAGGATCCAAAGCACTATCCTTCCAAGAAGAAGATCTAGAGGAATGGAAAGGAACAAGATGATGTATATTTTTCATGTGGAAATAAGCCAAGGAAGAGGAATTAGACATAGAAAAAGATGAAAGGGGTTTCTTCTGGTGAATTTTTATTTATTTTAGTCATTTTATGTCAACATGTTGGGTATTAGATACTGCCTTTTGGGGTTGTATTTTTTTCTCAAATACAATAACCTAATATATTTGAGTGGATTACCATTGATGAGCTTGATTTATGGGATTCCAAGAGATTAAAGATGGATACTATATCAATTGTATACTACCATATCACATTCTAGACCAAATTGATTTTGGTGTTAATAAACTACTATTATGTTCCTCGTATTACCAATAACATTATTTACATTACTTTTTTAATTATGGATAGATTTATTTTCATCATCAAAAATAAATTTTTCTATTTTTTAAAAGAATAAATATTTTATCCTTTGGAACAATTTAATAATGGTAATTATGTATTTAATTTTGAAAACAATTATTGGAAATTGACAATTAAAGAAACACATGTGACTCAAATTAATGAAATTGTAGAAGAATTGTCTTGGTTATGTTAGTCAGAACCATTTAAAAAATCTTTATCAATTTCATAACATAGACTATTCTAAGATCAATCCACTTGAAATATTTCACGCTTTTTAATAATGTTAGATGATAAAACCGAAATTAGGTTGTCAAGGTGAAAATGTCATAGGTATTCTAGATTTGTAACACATCCATATGTGTAGACCTTATAAATTAGAGGATAAAGGTAATTCTACTACATAATACTTTTATTATTGACATAAACAGGAAAGGATATATATAATTAACAAGGTATAAGTACGAATCCCTGGAGAAATTCAAGGATTCTTATAATGATTTTTTCAACTTTCTTGTGAAGAAGATAAATAACATTGATCAGATCGAGGTGGTGAATATCTTAATTAGGACTTTATCGACATTATTTGGGATTATGGTATTTCATCCCAAATCACTCTTCCTTATACATCATAGTGTAATGGTTTTATTGAATGTATAAATCATACCTTATTAGAAATGCCAAGGTATATGATTTTTTATATAATCCATCCTTTATACTATTGTGGATATGAATTAGGAACAACATTATACATACTAAATTGAGTACATACTAAATAATAAATAAATTTTCACTTGAATTTATGAAGTGGAATAAACATTATTTTTTCAAAAGAACATGCATGGGGTTGTTTGGAATTTTATTAGACTAGCTCAGGAAACAAACTAATAATATGAGGTACTATGTGTATCTTTTTAGGGAATCCAAAGGAAACATGGGAATACAATCTATATGAATAATAAAACAAGGAATTGATTATCATAATAAATGAGGTTTTTCTTGAGAGAGATCACATACTAAAGGTGAATAGTGGGAGAGGGATTGAATTTGATGATATTTATTCTTAAGCTACAAAATATTTGGCATAAGAACACATTCTATGTATCCCTAAAAAAGATGTTTCTCTTTATGGACAAGTACTATGTAGGTATTCTAGAGAGGTGATAAAATAAGACATCTATGGTTCTCTAGTCATTTATTATGGGGAAACATTTTTGGTTAACAATTATGATCATTTATCTTATAAGGATCAATTAGAGATCTCAGAAGCATCATGGTGGAAGGAATCCATTATCTATGAGACTAAATACAGTTATCAACACCATGTTTGGATTCTAATCAATCAACTAATTTATGTAAATTCTATTGGTTGTAAATGGGAATGAAAAATATTCCTAGATATGAAAGGTAAATTGAATAAATATAAATCATGACTAATGGATAAAGGATATAGATAATGTCAATGAATTGACTATAAAAAAACCTTTTCTCAAGATTCCATATTTAAATACATTAGAATATTGTTTCCAGAGTGGCTTACTAAGATAATGATATTTGGAAAATGGATTTCAAATTTTTTTCCATAATGGTAACCTTCAAGAGGATGTGTATATAAAACAACCCAATGGATTTTTGACTCCAGGAGATAAAAATAATTTATTCTAGTTATAGATATCCATTAATGGATTAAATAAAACATCTTGGTAATACAATTTTTCTAATGAAGTGATAAAATATTTTAGTTTCAATAAGAATAAATCAGAGAAATGATTTTACCAAGGGATTAGTGGGAGTAATAAAATGCATGGTAGTATATTTTGATGATATATTTCTAATTGGAAATGATATATCTATTTGATATGAGGATAAGGAATGGTTGAGATGGTTATTCTCACTATTGTAAAATAGCCCTATACCCATGGTTTTTTATAATACTCTAGGAATATGGGTGACCTTTACCCACGGTTTTTGCCAAAACCATAGGTATAGGGTTTTTTATGACCTATACCCTTGGGTTTCCAACACCATGGGGTAAAAACAATATACCCACATTTTTGGTCAAAACCGTGTGTATATGTGTTTTTGTCCTGGAATATACCCACAATTTTGACAAACCCATGGCAATAGAGTTATTTTGAAGACTTATACCCACAGTTTTGTAAAACTATGGGTATAGATTTTCTGCCTTATGGTAGTGAAAAAAATCAACAGGACAAACGAAAAATTTTGTGGGAAAACCTATACCCATGGTTGTCCCTCTTTTACCCATAGTTTAAATTAATATATTAAATTTGATAAAAATATTAAAACATATAAGCTTCTTAAGTCAGTTAGGGAGGTGCTCTCTATTTCTTTTGGTGGTCTCGGGATCGAATCCCATCAAACATTGTTTTTCTAATACAGTGTCTAATAATAATATATTAAACTAAATTTAGATATATTTAATTCCATGTTGCATAGATTGGTTGGTTAGGCATTCTAGTTTTCTAAAGAATGACCCAAGATCGAAACCTGTGGGAATGTTTTTTAATAATAAAGATTCATATTAATATATTTATCAAATTAGTGATATATTTAAATAGACGTTTTGTAGAATAAGTGTTGTAATGCGCCATGTTAAAAGAGAAGGTCTCAGAGGTCATGGGTTCAACACATGTTGCCTTTATTTTTGTACTATTTATACCCACGGTTTAAAAACCATGGGAAAAAGCCTTTGACAGTGTGGAAATGGGTATGTTGATTTGAGAGAGTGAAAAAAATATATAACTAGAGTTACAAACCATGGTATAGGTTAGGGACCTATCCCAACACCTCAGTTTCCATTAGTTCTTAAAACCATGGGTATATGTTATACCCACAGCTTTGGGGGCTATACCCATAGTATTGAACCATTGGTATATTTTATTTTTCTAGTAGTGTCTACATAAAGGACATTGGTGGGGCATCCTATGTTTTTAGGATCAAGATCATTATTGATATATCCAAGATTATTATTAGAGTTTTTCAAGGTAGATTCAAGGACCATATACTAAAGGCATTCAATAGGGATTAATCTTAGAGTTGATTTGTTCTAGGGAAACATGGTATGAATATTTATAAGAAAATGTGTTCTCAAACACTATAGAAAATATAGTGAGTGAGTAGGATCTCAAATTCTTCTATGATAGAATTCATCATGTATTCTTTCAAAGTTATGATCCTTTATGTTTCATATGCTTTGATCACGGTATGAATATATCATAATTATTAATGACAACATCATTTTACTTCGATTAAAATTTTCCCTAAGTAACTTAGGTGAACTAAGGATATTCTTAGTGTCTGAAAGAGTTGAAGAGTTAGTAATTGAGGCTTATATAGATTATAGATTTCAGATAGATTGTAATGATTAGATGTCATTTTCTAGATATATATTTTTTCTTAATGGAAGAGTTTTAAGATTGTAGATTTCAAAACATATAATTATTATCAATTATATAGTGGATTTTGAGTAATTTTTGCTTCCAGTTTTGTTAAATAAGAATAATGGATTAATAACTTTGAAAAATATCTAAATGTGGTACCTTACAATAAATTCCCTATCAATTTTTATTGTGATTTCACTAAAATAGTGGATCTCTCAATGGATATATGATCACACAAAAGGACAAATAAAATACATAAGAAGTTTCATCACTTGAGATATTTTTCTCAATGATGTGATGTTATAGTGAGAATAATATCCATGTAAAAAAATGTAGCCAACCCATTGACCAATTATTAATATCAGTGGAGGGATTAGTATCATATGATAGCTTTTTAAGTTAATTTTTTTGTCGGTTAACTCTAGTTGAGGTGGAAGTCTATTAGAGTTTATTCCCTAGAACATATTTACATAACACTTGATTACATGTTTTCGTTTTTAATTATGTTTTTCTTATCAAAATATTTTTTCCCACAACATAAAATTTTTATGTGATAATTTCCTATGAGTAGATGTCTCAATGAAATGTTATATTTATTCCCTCAATAATTAGTTCTTAGAGGTATTTAAGATTGATTCTTGAATCTTATTCTATTTCTAGTTGATATTTTATGATGGGAAACTTACGTTACAGGCTATCAGGGGTAGGAGTCTCATAATATGCGGAGACACCTTCTCATGGTGTTCACCTTTGGTAATCTCCATGATAGAACGTTATGAGAACAAACCCATCAAATAGGAAATCCACATTACCAAGTGTCATCGGATGTTCTTATTTTTAGATGTGCGTATTGATCCATGCACATTAATATTACCATTAGTGGATATCACAACTCTTGTACATAGATATACAAATGTAAACCACCATGACATATGTTCATAGTGTGGTAGGATATGTTTGGTATGTCATGAGTGATATTAAATTAATGGATAATGTGAGAAATAATTTATCCCTTCTATCCCCTTATAAAAGTTGTTATCTTAGGCCCTTTTATGGGAATAAAATTACCTACAAAAATCCATGTCCATGATGTTTAGTGGGAGAATTAATTTCCACAATGTTAATGAAAAATAAATCAATTATATAGGTTAATGAAACTTTCTTTTATCCTTCTTGGTTTAAGATATCAAGATAAATTAATTTTATTAAACGAAATGTATATATAGGAGGTTATATGTATTTGTGACATCAACTTGTTTCTCTATGGAATACTTGGAATATTGTTAGATGTTGACCATATAATTTATATATTATGCCTAATGATATTGAGATATAGTCCTATAGGGTCACACACAAATTTATCATCAACACCAGTTAAATTCATTAATAAATATAAAAGGATAGAATAAATTAAAATTATTAGGTTAGGTTGATCACCATATTTTAATCATAGGTTATTGAAAATAATAATAGAGTTAAAAATAATAATAAATGATAATAAATAATAATGATTATTTTTTAAAAATAAAATATTTTTTATATTTTTTATACAATAATACAGTGACATTTTTTAATCTAATAGTAATTATTTGAGGACCAATAAATGACGATTTGGGAAAGAAGACTGACCATAATCATCCATTTAGAAATAATTTATATTTATTTATATTTTTAATTTATTTTACATTTCAATTAATTAGTAATAAAATTACTATTATTAAGGTACACGGGTTCAACCAATAATATTAAAGATGGTTGAGGACTTTTGTTCAATTTTCCAACCCAGAAGTATTCAAAATAAATATCTAATTATATCGCATTCCTAAATAACATTTGGTGTGAACAATGAATAGAGAGAGACTTGGTCAAGCCTTACTATTAGCTATATATTCTTCATCTCTCAATCCTGTAATAGAATACTCTTATTTCTTCCCCCTTTGGGAAGAAAAAATATTCGTTCCCCCACGAACAATATAAGAAATTCGTATCAGTTGTGACAACACCTTGTGATTCTATGGTTATGTTAAGAGATTGTGGTTCATGTGTTGATCGCTACAAGAGAGATTTTTTACATGGATCCCATAGCACAATGGTGGTAAAATAATATACAATTAACTTTATCATTAATGAATGTGGAATTACAGTTTTAGGTAATTTTATATCTATTCCAAAAAAATAATTAGAAATTATATGTTAAGATCCCTTTCATTTGGTTGTAATGTTTTAATCTAGTCAAGTAATCTATTTTTCATTGGAGGTAGAATTTTCACCATGTTATACATTTATTACAAGTGATTTAAGACTAAAATATTAGTTGGTAATACAATCATAGAATGCTTATTATATTCCCAGAACCTACACGTTAGTGGGTCAAAACCAAGAAAAGGATCTAATATGGTGTAGTCGACTTCTGGAAGGGGGTGCAGAGGTCCTTTGTTCTCTCAAAGCTCGAGCAGGGATACCCTTGTCGGTGATGGCCACGAGCCCAATCCCTACCCCGATTGAGGGGGGGGGGGGGGGGACTCACTTCATTCTCTATAGCCATCAGACCTTTCTTCTTTCTCTTTTAAAATCCCAGCATTCTTTCCTATTTCCCAACCATCTACCTCCTCCCTAAAGTCCATGATATTCATTGCAATTTCCCTATCCTTTAATTTTCCCCCATATAATTCAGTGAAGAATCATCTCGCTTAAATATGAACCTACTTCCATGATTTAAGCATCTTCTTGCTTCAGCTGTTGATTTTGGCATATTTGTATTATCTTCCTGCTGTTTACAAGACAGAGTAGTTGTGGGGCTCCTTGACAAGCGGCACCTGATGATTCTTTTCTCGTCATAGGAAGACTTGATCTTGGTGTGGTCCAGAGCTCCTTGCATATACAAAAGATCATGAATTTTCATTTCTCGTTGGCCCTATTATTTCCATAGGAAACATGAAAATATGTCTATGTATTTGTGGGTTAGACTTCTTAAAGTCCCCCTCTCCATCAAAAATCCAACTATAATCCTTATTCTTGGTAATATGATTGGAATATTCAGGTGTTCTGATAGTATAACTAATTCTAGGTATCATCTCATCTCCCCACACAATTGTGTTGAGGTGGATACTTCTTAACCTTATTGGTTGTATCTGTATCACCTTTGAGGAGGAATTGTGGTGCAAACAACCAGTAGTTTTGGAATCTTCAACATAATTCTGCTCTTAATGTTGTTTCTTGGGGAAATTTTCCAATACATATCAGAAGAGTCGCTTGATCCACACTTTGGTGGTTAATTATGTTCAATAAAATGAGTTTGTATCTCCTTCAGTTCTCATAGTTGACAATCATGGGTCTAAGGGATCATGGGAAGCTTGTCATCTATAGCAAGAAAAAGTACCAGAAGAACTGAAGGTCTTTGATATCATTAATTCCTTGAAGTATGATTTGGGTTCCGTACATCATGTAGGACAGGAACTGTAATAGGGTCACTTTTTTTCTCCTTTGGTTTCTCATTTATTTTCTGAAACCATGAAGAATGAAGGCTTCATCACTTTGAAGGAGTGTGCCTCAGGTTTCTGTTTCAAGGTGGTTAATGTTCCTAGACTTCTAAGACCCCCATATCAGGTCACGCCAGACCAGAATACTTCAGTCCCTCTGATGGGAATATCTACAGAATATAATTATGTTTCAGTTTTCTATAGTCACAACCATGATCATCTAGGTGTGGCTGATGCGAAATGTAAGGGAGGATCTACAGGTATCAAGAATACAAAAGTTACATGGGATAGATTAAATATAGTGACCATGTACAAACTGAAAAATGATCAAGAAACGGTCAGTCTCGTTAACCATTTTGAAGGTTTGATAGAGGGAGGCCTAATTCAGGATCAGGAAATAGACCTATTGTCTAGTGGAGGTATGAAGGTTGACTTATTTGTTCAGGCCTTGAGGAATACTATATATATTGGAGCACCAGTGGTAGTGGAGTATCCCTAGGGTGTTAAAACTCTCTCTAAGGGTGAGAATGAAGCTGAGGTCTCTAGTAAATTTTCTATTAGTAGTGAGAATGGATTGAGAATCAGATGTCTCCATAGCCCATGGAAGAAGAAGGGTCGGAAGGGGCACCATGAAGCAGAGAGAAACATTGTGTCTAAAGGGAAGGGATCTAATTGGATGAAGTACTACTCCCAGCAACCTAAAATGATGCAAACAAGATCAACTAGTAAGGTAAAATAAAAGGACTGTATACCAAGCCTCAATATCGGGAATGTTTTATCCTAAGAAGTAGAAAGCTTAAATCTATGCACAGAGACATCCAAAATCAAGGCTAGGGTGTTGTTTTAGGAAATAAGGAAGTACAGTAGACTCAATATGTTGTCTTAATTCTTCATTCTAATGAAGAAATGCAAGAAAATGATATCAAACTTAATGTATCAAGGGATTAGGTCAACAGAATTCTAGAAAGAGAGATTAAAATTGATGTCAGTAAGGGACAAAGGGACTAGATCAACCACCAAGATTTTATTTTGGCATGGGGTCTCAATGTATGAAATATCAATGTAGTAGAATATATCCAAACATGGGAAAAGATAGCTACACACTTTGAAGACTTAATCTTGGATGACCCAAGCATGAAGTTTGAATCACTTCAATGGGGATTATATGGGGTATATCGATCTAACAATCTTATTATTGTTTTGAACGAGTTTTTGATATCCATTTGGGTTGGGTGACCATTAGATTTGATTATACTGTTATGGTTTCTCACATTTTTTGAAAAAGTGTTTTTAATAAAAATTAATTAATTTTCAGTCATTCTTATGTTGTCGTGAAATCATATGATAATGACCGTAGATTTATTTTTTAAATGTTGGAACTAATTCCATATCTATCCGAGTTAAGAATTTCATGTAACCACGTTTTGATTCTTTTAATATAATGAAACATGCATGTACCATTCAAAACCATAGAAAATGACCTAAAATGATGTTAAGATCACAATTCAACAACCATTGAATTAATTGTTAATTATAGTAAATATTGTCATCTAAAAGTCTTTAAAAATATTTACAGAGTGATTACAAGAAAACTCCACGTGGGTGCTATTTATAAATTGGTTAAATTGTTTTATACTTATCCAATTTGAGATATAAATATTGGATCATGTTTTAAATAATAATTTTAATGTATTCAAAGCGTCATGATAGATAAGTTATTTGTTTTATCTTAAAATTTCACCACATACATTTCAAAAATAAAAAAATGTTATTGGAACATTTATTAATATATTATTTCCATATTATATTTCACATTTAATTTCATAAATGTTCTTAATTTTTACATATAGAAATTATCCATACCACAATAAGATAACCATAGTTACTGGTATGACTCAATGTTCTTCTTATTATATTAAAAATTATATTACAGTTTAAAATGTGTGTCACTAACTGAAAACATAGAAAACATGATCATATTGTATTCATACATTAGGAAAATAATTCATAATTCATTTTTTATTTGTAGGACTCAGTCTCACATCAAACTAACACACAATGTGACCAATATGAATGAATGTTCATGTTTTTAGCTTAAATTGACATTTTAGAAAAAAGTTCTTGCGACATAATCAAAACCAAACGAGCATACACATATTTTTTTGATAGATTAGGAAAATAATACTTAATTCCTGTGTGATTTTTAGAAATCAACCACATGTCAATATGATGCATAGTGTGACCAGTATGAATCCGAGTGTGTCTTTTTATTTAAAATAGATATTTTAGTTAAAACACAAATTACAAACTCATAACAAATAAAATGCATTCTAATTATTTTGATACCTTATTATAATGATCCAGAAGTCATTTCTTTAGGTTTTTGGAACACCTCTTACAGATACATGGTGTGCCCTATATGACTCAAAGTGTATAGTATTCAGTTTAAAATCGTCAGTTTTGTTCACAAAATGTGTCACTCGTTGAAAACCACGTAAATGAGCACAGATTATCTTGAAAATTTAGGATAATGATTCATGATTTATTTTTTATTTGAATGAATCATTCTCATATCAAACCGAATCACAGTGTAATCAGTATGACTCAAAGCATATGTTTTTAGTTTAAATTGACATATTAGTAAAAACGACTCACGGCATGCCCAAAATTTAGAAAACTAATTTATATTGTCTAGTTACTTTAGTAAAATAATCCTTATGTCATTTTTGACCTGTATGAATCAGCCACACCTCAATCTGATAGCCAATGTGTCAGGTATGACTTAATGTGTCCGTGATGATTTAAAAATTAACACTATTTTTTAAAACACATGTCTCATACTAAAAAAACCTTTTTGATTATTTTTATATTTTTGGAAAATGATTAAAAATTAATTTTTATGTGGAATGATCATCCACATCTCAAAATGATACACAGTATACCTGATATGAATCAATGTGTCAGTTTTTAGTTTAAAATTAACTCTTTTATTCAAAACAAGAGTGACATACTCAAAATCAACAAAACATATTCATAATTATTTTATAGTTTAGGGAATTGATTCATTAGTAATTTTTGATGTAATGGAATCGTCAAATAGTTCAATATAATACACAATGTGACTGGTTTGACTGAATATGTGTGATTTTAGTTTAAAAATGTCATTTTATTATTGTATTTATTCATATATATGGTTAATTTATATAATTATACTATTACTAACATAATAATTGATTATTTGTATAAGTAAACACTTTTTATCAAGATGGAGTTCTGTCCTCAACAACTGGTTGAATGATCATGCTCTATTGAGAGGGGGACATTGACTAAAGACAATGAAATATTGATGTTTTTTAATTTTTGTTATAAATTATACATACCAATGTAATTTTAGAGAACAATATGATATAAATGTTAATAATACAATGTTTTTTAAATTTATTTGTTATTTAAATTTAATATTAATTAAATTTTCTATTTTCAATTGTAGTGTGATGAAAATTTAGAGGAACATTGAATCATCATTGCTTTTATCAGCTCTAGTTTAGTGATAATAAAGGGAATCCATTAATATTTCTATATTATTACTTATGAAGTGGGTACATTATCTATGAAAATATTATGATGATAAAGGACCACTATTATCACCACTTTCCCCCCTGATAAATGCTTCTTTTATTAGTGTTATTTATTGCATGTATAAAATATATAGGATTTTAAGTGAGCCTGTGATTATAGATATTTTTAGCACTGATAAAACCCTTATTAACATTGTTAAATGGAATATTTAAAATAGTGGTATGATATATTAATTTTTATGTTATTAAAATAACCAATGCAAATTAAAAAAAAATATAAAATTATTCTATTCATATATTTTTTAGATTTTTACTTTGTTAAATGTTCACGTTTTTGTTATAGGTGACAAATACTGGTAGTCGGCAGAAAGTTGAAAATTATTAATTATTGCACTATTTAGTAGGCATTTTGGATTAATCATTCTTTTTATCGTATGGATAAATATTAATAAGGATTGTATTGTAATTATTATCTATTTTGTTTAGTTCTGATTTCAATTTTTTTGTTCTTATTGATGACATAATGGGCTTGGTTTTGTGTATGATTTCTATAGCTATAGAGGTAGGTCGATGTAGTGGATGTTTTGGGATGGACGTTTTGGACATGGTTTCATGGTCTATGTTGGAATATATTGTCTTTATATATATGATTAGTCAACTTTAATTTGACCAATTGTTTTGTGATTATGATGGTGAATGTTTGACTATGGATGTATGATGAGTATATTATAAATTTACGGTTTATTTTATTGTATGAATAAGATTAATGTATGCATAATATTCTTTATTCAGTATATTTTTATCAAAATAATTTAATATGTTTAATTATGGTTTCTAATAATCAATGATTAACATAACAACTAAAAAGTTTTTTATCAGAGGTTGCAGTGATTTTGTTTATTTTTTACCTATAGGAATGGAAACCACTGCTAAATTATTTAGTGGTGGTTTTGTTAATTTCTCCCCATTTTTTATAAATTTACTAATATTTATCTAAAAAATCCACAAAGAAAAACTCCAACTAACTATAAAAAATTTATCTAAATTATTTCTAACAAATGAAATATACAGCAGTTTTTATAACCACCTATAAATAACATAAAGGTAGTTTAATCATCAACTAGTAGTAAACTAGACCACTATTTATACAACATTATTTTTACTGGGATTAGTTCATGAGGTGTTAAGGAAAAAGAGACAATAAGGTAGAGGAAGAGGTTGGTAGAGGGGTATTTAGAGGTAGAGAATGAGGCTTGTATGAGGGACAGACAATGACCAAGGGAGAAGGAGGCCAAGGAAAAGAGACAAGAATGAGTAGCAGGTCTAGTAGAGATAAAGGATTGTGTGGTGTAAATTTTGGAGGTAAATAGATGCATGAGGTGGAGACCTATGTAATGAAATATTCCCAAGTCTATTATAATTAAAATATATTTATTCCTATGAAATTTTATGAATTCCATGATATAAAACATAATTAAATATCACAACAAATCACTTTATGGAATTACACGTTCTTATACAGTCTGGAGTGTAAAATCATCCTTGTGTGGATCAAGTAGGGTGGGTTTGTAAGGTTGGGAAGGAAGACAGTGAGGTGGTTCTGATCGAATTACATGGTGAAGATGGGATGATGGAATATCCCCTATGTTACTAGTCCAATATAAGGAGGGTGTATAATATGTCAATAGAAATAAATGAAAATAAAAATAGAATTAAATGAGTAATTTGGGGATGATTGGATAGAGTAGGTACATGGGGCATGTTTCATGAAAGAGGGAGGTGTGAATTCTCCTCTATCGGTCATGTTATATATAATATATTTTAATTATTATATTTATTATTATTATTTAAATATTAATTCTTGTTTTTTTGGAAAAATTTTATAATGTATTGTGATAAATGATAAAAATGTGACATAGATAGTTGGATGAATAAATAATGACCAATATTTGTTACATTAATATGTCTTCTGACATGAGCTCTGCACTGTGTCAATACCCCCATGTGTTTTGTGATGAAAATAATATTTTTAAATGGTTTAGTATTTAAAATATGTATAAACCATATCTTGAGTATTTTTTTGAGTATATCATAATTATGTTGTCTTTTTTTGGCCATATATGGCCATTTATAAGTAGAGATTGTATGATTTCAGCTTTTTTGTATATAGTTGATGATGGGGTTCAACCATTAAAATTGGATAATTCTCATCCTAGAATTAGAATTGGTTTTTACCCCATTTACTATGTGTAGGAATAATTTATATATAGATCGTTTTATAGCCAGGTTCATCATTCCCCGTATACTAAGGGCTACGTTCCACATTCACCGGAGTTTGTATTCACCCTATGTTAGAGAACATTTAGTGAAATGATCCTCTAATGGAGTTGGTATTCCCCTCAATTGAGGTGTCTTATGGTGATTATAAGATCTATCATTGTTGTCACATTATGTTTTTTTGGTTTACATAATGTTTTAAATTTGAATATATGATAGATAGTAAAATTTTAATGGACCAAAGGGTGTGGTGATCCCTATGCTAGAGAATGTAATTTATCGATGAGGAGACTTCCCTTCATGGATTTTGGTGTCCTTGTGGTAATTGAAAAGGTCATAGATGTTCATATTTTTCAAAATATTATTACTCCAGAGGAACCCCTTGGTTTCCATTGAGATATGACTTATGGATGGCTAGAGACATTAAATAATTTATAGGCTTTTTATTTTTTTGATTATTTATTAAGACCCATATATTTTAAAAACATTAATTAATGATTTATTATATAATGATAAACTTAATAAAATCCCAAAATATTGAAATACCTTGCGTGATTTAGTAATTAGATAATAACATAGTTAATTAAATAAAGGATAAAATGATATTATTTTAAAACACTATTTCATTTCCTTAAGATCCCGTGATATTTTAATACTTCATTGGATAGTATGGTTATGTTTATAATAAATTAGTGAGATATAAATTTTACTAAGGTAATAATAAGGGATCTTCTAATACATCATAGTATAGAATGGGGATGTACAAAATAAATGAGAGTGATATAAATATCATTAAGGTAATAATAGAATCATGGATTTATAAAAGTAATATTTTTTAGTTATGATTCATAATAAGGTGAAATAAAGGGGGTGAAAATAAAAATATTGTACATTAAGGAATGATATATGATAATAACATCATGAAAATATAGAAATGTAGTATCCACATAAAACACGACATCATAGTTATATGTCACAGATGACCACAGATATATGATAAAATTATTGGATCAGGGTAACATATAATTCCCCATACATGGTATCTCATGAGAGAAAAACATTTCAAAATTTATTAGCGGACTATAATTTCTATCCCACCTATCAAATTTATATCATGTACAATCATTTGTGCTCCAAATACAAAATACAAACACAATGATAACATTTATCACTTTTAATACCATTATTAAGTAGTTTAGATTACCTAAATTGTAATCCCGAGTTAATGATGTATATGTACCTATAGGTGAATATCCATTAGTGTAAATGGGGATGGGTAATCAGTAAAAAAATATTTTTCATTTAGAATAACAGCATATTTTCGACTACATTATGAGTGAAAATAATGATTATGTGAAAGGATTAATTAGAGTAAAATTTGATCTATAATATATTTTCAATCCTAATAATAGTAATTGGTCTGTTTAAAAATGAAGACCACTCTGAAAAATTGGAAAACAAATGTCATAACACAAAAATTATGTTGAATAAAAATGCAGAGAGAACCCATTACATTATGAGAGAACATATATAATCATTATAGTATCCTTATAAGATATTGGGAACACCTTGTGAGGGATTTATATAAGTATACGGATTTGAAATTCATGATCAACAGGTTTTGATTAAGGATGAGTGGGAGGTTGGGCGATTATTTATAATAATAAATATGGGGACTCTATAATAAATTCTATACATATGTATTATACTCTATTATAAAATAATCCAAACCAAAAATTATACCAAGGGTTCTTCCCATGTGTTTTTACAATGTGGAGTGGAAATTTATTATTTTATAAGTCCATTAACTGAACATATTAAAATAATACCATTGGCGATGTCGAAGTGGGTCATATTAAAAAATAATTTTTTTTAAAAGCACAAAATTTTATATATATTTTGGAGGAATTATTAAGAATTTATAAAATAATTATATAACATAAAAAATGTTATTTTAGAGGAAAAAATTATATTTTTCCATAGATACCTTTTATAGTGTTTATCACGTAACTTTTTGGATGTTATTATGTCATAATACAAAATGTATTTGTATTCCATATTTAATTTTCATCCAAAAATTAAATTGTATTAGAAAATTATGAAAAAAATTATCATTAGATAATTTTGATGTTTTGATTTCAAAAATAATATTTTATTTACCAAAAAAAATTACCTAATAATTATATTTTAGTTTTTTAAATAAAAATCTGTATTTATTATAAAATAATTCATTTGATGATAGTAACAATTTACTAACACTTATAAAAATAAGAATAGATTTCTTTAAATTATATTATCATTTTCATGTAAATATATATTATTTAATAACAAAATTATATAAATGTAAAATTTATTTCAAAATTCTTATATTTTATCAGAAATATTGTTAAAATATTATATTTTCTAATAATTCAATTTATATTTCTTAATAACAAAATTTAATTATCATAAAAAATATATATATTTTGAAAGTTATGAACATAATAATTATTTCATTAAAAAAGTAAACATAAAAATTCTGACTAATATGTTATAAATGTATAACCCCTTAATATATTAGTATACACCCTAAGGGTATGGTGTACGATGGTGGAATGCTCTAATGGTGGTTTGACAAACATGGTTTTGGACAAGATCTCTATAATCATAAACTACAATAAATATTTTCTTTCTTGTTTCAATTGTTGAATAACATATAAGGATTTATAATGGTAAAATCCTAGTCACTACTATAGTTAACATCTTTACCGAAGCTAAAAATACATTTATCAATGCTAAAAAGTGATGGAATTATATGTATCGATAAAATAGGGAAACTCTTATCAGTGCTAAAAACCAATGATAATAGCCAATTTTTTCATGACCCCCTCCCTATAAAGGCACCCCTATTGATAAATCAAACTCACAACATAGTATCAAATATGGGAGTCATTACCCTATATAACAATGTAGGATTGGTATATAAGATGTTAATGATAAATCAAACTCATAGTATAAAAATATAGGATAGGGATATAGGATATTAATCATAAATTAGACTCACAACATAGTTTAAAATAAGGTAAACAAAAACATCCCACAATGACTGAATAATTCAAAAAAAGACAAAATCTCCAAATAATTGCTCAACAAAAATTTCCTAAAGTGAGAATCCACTGCAACTCCAAAGGTTCAAGCTAGAAATGTCAAACACGTTCCACAAAGTCCTCATCAGAACCTACAAAATAGTTCATATATATGTAAGGCTAGCATAGAAGTCTACTCAATAGGATCATACCCAATGTCTCTCATGAACATGATAAAAGGGGAATACTAATGCATATGTGTGAAAATAATAGAGCTAAAAACAAATAAATAGTCCATTTATTCAATCCCATACTCACCAAATAACACATGAATTTATGGTTACATAATATCAAACTTATCAATAAAAAATCACCCAACCCCACATTCCCACTGATTTTCTGCTCTCATAATACATCTATGTATGTCATGGTACTCTCTTATATTATATATAACATCCTAACATTAGACACCTATACCTTAACAAAAAATCCCACACAAATAGGCCCATTCTACCACATCACATACAATCAAATCAAATCTTGACCACAATAAAGTAGGTCATCACATCACATATCACCCAAAATCTATTGTGTCATCACATCATATAACTTAGACATACTCCAAGGCCATAATATCACATCAAATAAATATCCAAAACCATAATAGTATGGTATTATGAACATGATGTAAATAAACCTTAATCTATCCTCTTACCATTAAAAACCCCCACAACAATCCATCCTATTAAACATCACAACAATTCACTTTGACTTCTGTCTATCAATAATTTTCCGAGTCATTATCTCCTAAAAGAGAGATAGGGGAAGAGAGAGTATACTACTATCCATATTCACTATTATGATTTTGGAAAAAAAGCCCAAAATTTTGGTTTTCAACATATGATGCTCAACATGGTTTTTGTGCATATAAAAATCACAAAGGACATTCAATGTATTGTTAATATCCATTCAAAATCTCAAACTATGGGTTCATATTAAAATCACTATCACAACACACTATACCACCACTAAGATTCATAACCTTCACAACCTTTTCTTCCTCTAATAAATTCACAACACCACACAAATAATCCAAAAGGCAAAAAACTCATTCTTTATTTAATTTAGTTTAACCCACTTCCCATATTTCACATTAGCAATCAATTCGTTATCCAAACCCATTAATTTCTTATTTTCAAAATCTATTTAAACCACATTTCCCATTTCAAATTCAAACATGCATCAACCATTTTATACCATTATCTAAACTATAAAATTCCATTTAATATTTTATTATTAACCATTTATTTTATTCCTAACTCAAAAACAATTAGAACATAAAAAACCATTCACCGCATACCAATAATCCCCACATTGACACCAATTTTCATAACCAACACTTCTCATTAAAACTACCACATCAAAACTACATCACATATCATCTGATTTCCACATCATAACTTCCATGTACTTCATCAAGATCACTTCTCATTCTCCCCACACACAAAAACAACACATTACAAATACACAACACATATATTTTCACTTCATTAATATATATTTTTTGGATTTATCAAGGGGATTCTAATCGTTTTGACTTCATTAATTCAAGGGAATTATCATACAAGACAAAGTTTACATGTGAAACCAATTTATTATTCATATATAATTGATTTTAGACTTTTATTCAAGGTAATAAAACCAAAAACTGAATACGGGTTCTATTGTAATAAAAACCACAATGAAAATAAATCCCAAGTAATAGAAATTTTAAAAAAGGTACCCTTGTTTTTAAATAAAAATATCAATAATATCATATGCAATAAAAAATGAAATATAATTCCCCTGCACCATCAATTTAAATTAAACCAATTATTAATCTTTATTTTTTCAATTCATATTGTCTTCACAAAAGATAATAAGAGAATAATCCCCACAATTAATATATATATATGAGTAATGAAGGATCCCCTACCACAAAAAAATCATTATGAATAGCTACACATAGTTATTATAGGAGGGATATAACATCCCATACTTTTAATACATAGATATTATATCTTAATACATGAATAATCATTTAATTATAAAAACATGCCTAAATACTATAAGAGATTATTGTCTTTGGAAAAGTATATAAAAACTGAATAATATATGAACTACATAATATCATACTAAATTCTTTATAACTGTCAAGATTATTATCAATTTCATGATTAGTAGTTTATTTATAACCTGTGGAATATGAAATATATTAAAATGTGATACTTGATGTTAAGTATCAGAAAAAAATAGATATCAAGAAACACTAGAATAATTGTATGAGAACCTGAGTAAAACATTTTAAAATAAATATATTCCATATCGTAGATCATAATATTATGTTATGGAAAAACATTGGTATTTAATAAGATATAAAACATAAATTTATCAAAAAAATGTGCTATGAGATTATTACATTGGAGTAAGACACAAGTTTATATAATATATATAATCATAGAAAATCATTTCATTAGAAGTCAAGAATCATTTCCTAGACTATCATAGTGGATTGAGTTCACTCCCAAACCATCATCGTTTTCATGTTTTTCTCCAAATAATATAATAGTATACAATATCCCATACAAAATTCGGTTCACTCCTAATTATATTCCTATTCAAATAATGAGATATCAATCATTACTCCAAGCATTTGAGGGATATATGATTTCAAGACCACCCATCATAGAATGAAAAACATATATATATGTGTTTCATAATATTGAAAAATATTTATCATATAATAATACATGAAAAGAAATTGTATTCATAAACCTTTCAACATAGTATAACTTGCAGAAAAGAAACAAGTTTGATAAATATTTAATCATTTCGTCAGAGCATAACACATGAAAAGGGAGATGGTTTTATTAAAATCATGCATTAAAAAATATTAAAAAAACCATAGAAATAATAAGGATAGAATAATTGGCTAACATCCCCATTAAAACATAATATAGATCCATTGTTGACATCATATATGAAAGTTTTATTTAAAAGAAAACATGGACCATTTATTTAAGAGAATATCCTTTTTACATTAAAACAATTTATTTAAAATTTCAAAATCACCAAAATACTAAAGAAAAAACATTAATTTAAAATAAAAATGGCAATAGGTAATTGATTTTTGAAATACTTTATTGGGTTTGATGGAGAGAAATTATTTTCATGTCGTATAAGTTGAATGAAAACATTCCTTTCACACAATTATAAAAAAAAGTAAAAAAGTACATCATTCTGAAAGTAAAAAAAATTATGTTTTAAACCATTTCTAAAAAATTATATCTTTTGTAAAGATGAATTTTAAAAATCATAGAAGTATAATAATTAAATTATTGAAAACATTTATTGTAAAAATGGATATGATATAAGAAGGATTTTCAACTGAAGTAAGAAATAAATTCAGTATTCCTTAAAACCATTATTTCAGTATCATGAGTATATAAAAAGATAAAAATTAAAGGAAAACATGTATTCAATATAAATAACCATATGAGAATAAAATTCAATAGTTTCTTCATAGTTATATCATAATATTTCATCATTGGAAACATAATCATACAAAATCTCGATAAACAATGAGATTGAAACAAAAAACCATTACCACTATAGTGAAATTTGAATAGTAAGCCTAATGAATGTATAACATCAAATAAATCAATAAATAATGGTAAAATAAATATAAAAATGATATAAAATATCAAACGGTAGTATATAAACCTCATTAATTATGATATATGCATGACATAACATATTTCCTAAAGATGATAATTTGAGATGATAAAAACTTTACTCAGGCCCGACATCCTTTGTACATGTTTGAACCACCTATATAATAAATATATGTTTTTTCACAATTATGGAAATTTAATCATATATCTAATACCGTATATTATTTACATGTAACGTTTTATCACCCTTTTATAAATAATTCATTATTAAAATAACTACATCAAGTGATATCTACTTCATTTTTAATGCGTATTTTGGTTCGGTGGTTGTGGTCAATGAATATTAATCATCATTATATTATCTAAATAATGATAATAAAGATATAAATATCATAGAAAATAAATAAATATATTTATATTTATATTCATCCATAAATATATATACAGACAAATGATTTGCATAATTTATGGAGATAATATGTCGTGCGTATGAATGAATATTGTTTTCAATTTTTGAAATATGGAACAAAAGAAAGGTAAATAATAAATAAAAAATAAAAAATATTATTAAATATTATATATATATATTATTAGTTAAATCTATCCATTTTATCATCCACAAAAAAAATGAAAACCTAATTAGACCACTTCATGGATGTGGTTTCCCACAATTATGCATAAGCGACATTATCGGTTTCAAGGGATTTAAAAGAAAGAAGGTAGATTTTATAAAATGATTCCAAAATTATAATTATGTAAAAATTATAATATATAAAAATTTAACACATCATTATAGTTTTACAAGAAATATGGTTGTGGAAGGTAACTTGTATTTCTATGTAGAGATAATAAGTTGTATATACACACATGCGATGCTTTGTCTTTACATATGGTGGGATAGAAGGTTGATAGAGGTTGTTTCCTAATCATAATAAAAAAATTATATTTAATATATTGAAGATATTATTTTATTGTGAATATAATATATTAATAATATATAAAAAATAATTAAAAAGAATGTGATTGGTTGTGAGGATTACCACTTCTGGGAATAAACTCCTTTAAATCACCTATTAAGAATCCTAAGGATGGTATTTTGGGAAGACAAAAACCTCTTGAATTTTCATAAAGACGTTGATAATGGGTTTTGGTTGGGTTTCAAGAATATAAAATGTTCAAAATGGTATGAATAAAATAAATGATGGATTCCCTTTTATATATGAGGGGAGGGGAACACATGGGATTTCATAAAATATTAAAATATAATAAAGTAATACTCTAAAGAAATCTCTCTAAAAGGAAAGGTATTTCAAGATAATATTATATGCAGTTGAACTAAAATCGACAGATAAAATTTATAATGGTTTTTTTGGGGTTTTAAACATTATGTTCTAGTTTAACCCCATAGTTATCTTATTTTAACATTAACTATGATAACAATTCATTCACTCTAAAAGGGTTATAATATTACATATAATTTAACTATTAATTCAGAAATAAAAAAATATGATCCTTTTTAACATATATTATCCAAAAAAATTATCTTAATATTTTTTTAATTTTTAAATATATTAATAACACATTATTTTGATAAAATATCATTAATTATAATTTTGACACTATTCAATTAATTTGACATAAAATGTATTAAGAAAACGTTGTAATTTTAACATAAATATTAAAAAAATATGTCATATTGATCTATAAAATTCTTGTAACACTATTAATTACTCAAATTATGTGGCTTTTAATAAATTTAACATCATTTTGTAATAATGGAATTAGTATTTTATTATCATTTTTATAGAGTTTAAGAAAATTATTTAAAAAATATAATTTTAACAAATTACATCATGAATGTTACTTTTTTATTCCCAAAATATACATTTATATTCATTCATAACATTCTTTTGTTCCCTATGTGAACATATAAGAGATATTTAAAACTAAGAGATTGAAGATTTATGTCATTGTTTTCAAAATATATTATATAGGTAATTTTCTTACAAAAGTGTGCATTAAAAAAATTAAATTAGATACTTAGGTGTTAAGGAAAAAATTACCTTCATCTGATAATAATTATGATAGAATATAATGGCATTATCACATAGTGTTTACCAAGATTAACCTAATTTAACCCTTACTAAAGTGATAATGTTTTCCACGGTTACTATTTATTATGATGAAAACTTATCCTATTTAACAAATTTAAACCTCCTAAATTCAAATATGGAATAAATTTTATCAAATTATGTACCTGTAATTGGGAGAAATGCAATTTATAAATAATCACTCATGATGTGATGTAAAACATTTTTTTAGAAATAAAATTTTTGGCATAAAAATTCGATTATTCTTATCTTGTGAATATAATAATATTAAATCAATGATAAATCATTTCATTGATTATATAATATTTAAATTACATTAAAATAAATCCAAAATATATATTAATTTAATTTTAAAGATTATACTACTTTACCCACATAGAAACATGTTTTCATAAAATCATCTCCTTTATTTTCTATCTATTTTTATTAACATTTATAATTAAATTTTATTTACATTTTTAAATAATTGATAACCAATAAATAATTTTTATACATATTTAAACTATATATTTTTCATAATATAGTTATTTCTATTCATACTCTCTGTTTTAATGTCTATGTGATAACCATCACATAACAATATTTTAATAGTATATCACATTTTTTTAAAACTAAGTGATCTTTCCAACACAACATATCGATGAAATTATTTTTCCTACAAAAAATATATTTCCTAAAATCTTATGTGATTACATTATACCCCCCTTTAAAATAAATCTCATCCTCGTAATTTGTTACTCTTATAAAAACAAATGAGTATATCTATATTTCATCACATCCTTAGGTTCCCATATAGCTTCTTAAAATTTCTAATTACTCTAGATAACCTTAACTAGGTTAGTATTCTTGTTCCATAGAATAGTATCCCAATAATATCATAATTTTACCAGTTATTCTTCGTAATATATATCATGCTCTAGTGGTACATACTCTATGTTTAATAAATTTGATGGATAATGTATATACTTACTCTTGAGAGATTCATGGAACTATAAAACCCTAATGTTATAAAATAATAATATTTTATTTGATTTCATGTATTATATACAACACCAAGAATAGAATTGAATATAACAACCTAAGACATGATGATATTTTTATATTTAGGAAAATTCATTCTCTCCAATAACATATATTAAACGTAAAATGTTTTTAGCTTGTACTACGCAGAACACCAAGTATACATTGTGTTACATGAATCATAATGTTTAGAATTCTATACATGTATCATTGAAGTTATCTTGAGTTACATTCCACAATAAATTTCTTTGATGGCATGCATTACATGCGATACAATGTTTTACTAAACAAAAATATATCATAAAGATATTATTATAATAATATTCATCCAACCTATTAAATTTTCTATTTTGAATAGGTTTAATTATCCTCTGAATATATATGTCTGAGTTCATTTGTTAAAAATTAATTTTAAATTAAAATAAAAACCAATTGAAAATAAAAGAATATTTCAATAAAAAACTCTTATATTCCACCAAAGGATTTTTTATCCTAAAGAATATAATTATTTACTATTAGTAATTGATATTAATTTAATATATATATTATAAATTCAGTAAAATATTTTTGATATTCAACCAATAGATTTGATAGGAATAAGATGATAATAAATCCAGTTTTATGCGAAAAATTTACATTTTTCTAAAAATTCTCATTTGTCTCCATTTAATGGTGAACCTATTTTAACACTATATTTAAATAATTTAGAAAAAATATATTAAAATTTAAAGTTAATTTTTGAAAAAAAGTCAAAATTATATAAGGGAAATTTTTTGGAATTTTTCTGTGATGTTTTATTTTTTTGTTGAATAGTGAGAAATATTAAGTTTTAATTGAAAAATCAGATTTTTTTAATATAATTTAAAAAATTGTATTATATTTGGAATTGATTTTAATGTTGCATTAGATAATTTATAAATATATAAATCCAATTTAGGCCATTTTAATCATTTTGTTATTAAATTTAACAATAAAATTTTATGTCCTGTATTTTCCCTATATTATTTTTAAATGTTATATGGGATTAATTCGAGACTAGGCACTGAGAATACATGGAATTCCAAGTCCTGGTTTTCAGGAATAAATTTGTTAAATATATTGTATATATTAAATATCATGTGAGAGTATTTTTCCTACAAATGTAGTATAACTTCTAAAAAATATTAGATCTGAAATCGTAGGGCACCATTGTGTTAATAATAGCGAGATTACCCTAGGCACGCCCGAACATTGGAAGGCAAGGGTCAGCAATTGAAATAAGTTATTGATGTTTTAATAAATTAAATAAAGGGATAATTTATTTTATTTTTAATGATCAACAGTGACATGCAGATGCCTTTTCTTTTTTTAAATAAGAAGGAACCTGGTGTTAGTCACATAACCCTATAATTTCCTAGAGTCTCTAGATAGATGATCATGGAAGATTATCATGATGATGAGTGATGATGAAAACTTGGATCTAAGATTGAGATGAGTCTTTCTTGGGAGATCTATCCATGAGTGACGATATAGAAACCAATCTACTTTAGTGAGCGGAGGAAATTCCAAGGAAGGGCATGTTATTTCAATCATTCCTTCTCGTTCTTTGATTCAATGAGGAACGTGGACTAACCAACGAATAGGTTGATCGATATTTTGATCATTTTTTTAAGATGGTCTTAAACTGTAGGATTTATGGTGTTGATTATTGTTTGATTTTCTGACCAATCTCATGTGAACAGATCGAGACTGAAATGAAAAATACTTGAAGTAAGTTTGTCGAGTTTATTTCCCTGTGTATATTTATTCCACCCCATTTGATCAATGGCTTGTTCATTCGTCATGGATTATAAATGATTGATAATTTCACCCTAATTTCTTAGTAAAATGATTTGATATTGAAGATCAAATATTGGGACTACCAAGCTGAGGTGTGAAGGCAATGGCAATGGATTGATCGAATCAATTTGGGAGATATCATTCATTCTTCGATTTTCATATGGGTAATCAGAATCTAATTTTTGAGTCGACCGAAGGGTTGAAATTCACTAATTTAATGATATGATGAAGATAAAAAAATTTATATTCAGTTTCAATGTGATCGGACTAGCAAATTGAACACCATAGGATCGACCAAGGCATGCGGAGGAAGAACAGTGATTCTAGAAAATTGAGAAGAACACCGCTTGTAGTCTGAACATCATGGCGTTTGTTGACCACTAAGTAGTGGATAGGGTTTTAGTAGGGGTTAAATTTTCACATGGCATGGGACCCATATCAAACTGCATGTGGGACCTACCATGATACTCGGTTTGTATCTCAGAAAATACATGAACACAGGGTGGATTAAATGGTGTATACTCCCCCACACAGCTTGGCTAAATCAATTACATGGATTAACCCATATACTGGTACACGGACATGCATACACGTGTTTAAGATGTGTACTGGAATATATCTAGTGTACATAGAGTGTTTCTTGGATAGTAGGAAACAGTGTGTGAACCCTTCTACATTCTATGTAAAAATATTTCTACACGATATGTTCTTTTAACACGGGCCATTTTACACGGGAAGTACATGGGGTCATGGTACATGGCATGTAACCCCTCAACATGTTGTGTAATCTTTTCTACATAGATTTTTCTCCTTTTACAATAACTATCGGACATGTTTCATTAGGTTTGGAGCCCTTTTCGACCCCACAATGGTCAGTTGGAATCGTTTCCTAATCAAATAAGTATGATCCCTTCAGCAAGACTTTTTGGATGGAGTATGTAATCCCCTCTGAGAGTCCTAGAAAAGGATCCTATATCCATTATTGTTCACTAATTAGAGTCTTCGTATCTATGTGACCAATACTACCAAAATTTGATCCTCTACATAGCAGGTTAATCCAGATGATTTTTGTTATCTCCTCATGGACCACACAGTGATCCTTATCTGTGTATCGTGATCTCCTCTACTTATGGAGTCAGTTCACCTAGAACATGTGTATCTTATTCTCTATTCTGATCTAGTCGTGTATCTCTCTCAGGATAGATCTTGATTAACATTACTTCTCTGGTATACGTCATCAGTTCTATCAGACACAGGATTGTGTTCTCCAAGAAGAGTGCTTCGTAGAATCTTCTTACTGAATCCCTATCATGGGTATGGGGTCATTGTGAATTGCCTCTAGTCTATAGGTCTGTGTTAAAGTATATCTATATGTGTTCTAGTAATATTTTTTATTGACATATCCTGAGTAGAGATGACTATTAATTTACTTTGTGCATTTCTTTGTGGTTTCAGGGTGTCTTATTGAGTATTTTTACACACACACCTACACGGGATTTACCCGCACGCGTCGTGTCTTTTGTAAACAAGCGATCATTTCATGGTGTCCAGGGAAAAATGAGACCGGACCAACCATTTTGAGTTTAGATAGTACGAGGCCTTCCTAAAACTTCAAGCATTAGTCCTAGTACCTACTTTGTTTACAGGTTGGACTATTTAGTTTGCACACTCTTTCTTTTTGTGGGAAAGAATCCTAGCCCAATTTAGTTTACGGCACTTTACATTCCTATCATACACTTTTTTTTTGTTTTAGTGGTATGTAGGAATTTTGTTCCTTAGGGATTTTTGCATTTCAGTATCTATGGATTGGAGATGTGTTTGTATGTACAGGAACATATGAAATGCGTCCATTGTAAGTGATACACTTACTCGGTGCTAGTCACCAGCCCTTGGCCTATGAGAGGTGGGGTTGGGGAGTTTCATCTTTAGACCCAATGGTACAGGTCATGAAAGAGTGGTATCAAATGTGGTTGGTTCTACCATAGAACCGAGAGTCTATGAGATTATTTTGGGGAAATAGCATTTAGTGTTTTGCCTATGGTTTTCCGGATAAGGAATCATGTGTTGGTGTGGCAGCCAATGTATCCATACACCATGACATTGGTAACCTACTTTTTGAATCGGTTCATAAGAATAGTGATTGTAAGGAAAATAATGGTACATGCATCATATAGGAATGGGTTGTGTTTTTCATGTCCTTCTTGATTCATCTATCCAGATATACTCATTGACCATTGTACATATTGTTTCCTTACAGGATGCCTCTGTGACACATACCCTCTAGGATTCAGCTGATTGATCATAAGGATAACCCCCTCAGTGATGACACTTCAATAAAGGGACCACTTCCCTAGGTGTTTACTCTATGTGGTGCACCATCTTTATCGCCACCTGTAGAGAAACACGTGGTACCTCTAGTACCAGCATATGAGGAGCATAGAATGAGTGAAATACATGAGTTTCAGAGATAGAAAACCCTCAGGTTTTGAGGTGAGCTCAACCCTCATGAGAATGAGGATTGGATTGAGTTAGTAACTAGGTCTTTCCATCTAATGAGGACACCAGCAGACCATATGGTGATCCTGGTAGTGAGGCTTCTTCAGGTTTTGTCATGGTGATGGGGGAGTTTGACCATTTAGACTCAGGACAAAGATACACTTTCTTGGAATGATTTTGAGCGAATATTTTGAGAGTATTTCTCTCTGGTTATTCTGAGGAAAGTGTGTATACAAGAGATTATTTTGATCTAGTAGGGTACCTTGATGGTGTTTGTCTATTAATCGAGGTTCACCAACCTTTCCAGTCACTCAATTGATAAGGATAGAGATCAGTACATTTAGACTTGTAACATTGAGGGAGTTCAGCATCAATTCATCCAAGACAATGTTATACTTATATGCATTCCAACTTATGTTTGAGTGCTCGAGAGAGATTTAGTGTTCGAGAGCCTCTTGACTGAGCATAAGCATCCAATGTCTGTCAGTAGTAGGTAGACAGGTGTAGAGACCTTGACAGTTGGGAGATGATGTCAGACGTAAGGATTTGGTTATGGGGGGCATTATAGGAAGTCCCATGATAGGGGATATATGGTCCAGGGCTCTCAAGCTAAATCTTTTCAGCCTAGGGAGAGGAAATGCTACACATGTGACAACAAAGGACATCTCTCTAGAGATTTTCCAACCCATCAAGATAATAATATAGACATGGTGTATTGACCACCGAGGTAGAGGTAATGGAAGGAGAAGGTATATTAATAGAGGAAAAAAATTATAGAGGTTAAGGTCGAAATTTATAAGGTGGTGGGAATTTTGACATATTATAACGACCACCACCACTAGGAGTACTATGTTAGGCTCAGAGAGTTGGAGGACAAGGGTGGGGAAAGCTGCATGTGGTTGAGGAGTATGGCCTAGGGAGTCCAGGGATGATCTGAGGTATGGTTTTTCTATTTTATACCTTATCTTCCAAACTTATAGATATAGGTTCTAGTCTTTCCATTTTTTCCACACAACTTTTATGAGACCTTGAGATTCTAGTTGAACCATTGAATTGACCATTATGCTTGGAGACACCTACAGGAGGAAACACAATGATAACACACTTATTCCAATAGTGTGACCAGACCCTTTGAGGTGAGAGTTTCTGTTAGAATGTCTTTTTAGCAGCGTCAAGGGCTTACAATTTCATTCCTGGTATGGATTGGTTATCTTCAATCTATTACCATATTAACTATTATAGGAAAAAGGTGTAATGTGTCTATAGCGATAGGGTGATGTTATTCTTTGTTGGTGAATATGAAACCCAGAGAGAACAAGATGGGGTCATGCATAGGATGATTCATTTGATAACTCAAGAGATGGCTAGAACTACCCTCAGAGTAGAAGATTTTATGAGATGTTAGTTCCCAGTAGTAGTTTCAGAGAACGAGGACATATTTTCAGAAGATGTTCTAGGATTAGCTCCCCATAGAGAGAGATAATTATTCATCAATTTACACCCCAGAATGTCACAAATATCAACACCATTGTATTAAATTAATCCTAAAAAGATTCATGAGGAGAGGCAATAGTTGGATTACTTTCAGAGGAAGGGCGCTGTGAGACCTATTGTTTTACCCTGGATGGCCCTAGTTTTGTTTTCCAATAAGGCATGAGGTATTTCGATGTTGTGTGTTGATTATCGGCACTTGAACTAGGTGACCATGAAGAATAATTATCCACTATCAAAGATGGATAACCTCTTAAATTAGTTAATAGGGTTACAGTAGTTCCTGAAGTTCAACCTTCAATCAGGATATCACTAGCTGTGAGTATGAGATGAGGATATACCAAAGATGACGTTTATATGCTTATATGGTTAGTATGAGTACCTGGTTATTCCCTTTGATGTGACAAATTCCCTATATGTGTTCATGGGACTGGTGAACCGATTATTTCAGCCTTACATAGACCAGATTATGTTAGTCTTCATCGATGATATCATTATGTACTCAGTGTCTGAGGAGGAGAATTCAGATGATTATGGATATACACCAAAAGAACCAGCTTTATGGGAAGCTCTCAAAGTGCGAGTTATGGATTCAAGTAGTCCACTTTTTTGGACATGTTACCTCAACAGATGGGGTGGAAGTGGACCCAACCAAGGTCGAGGTAGTGTTAACATGGGATCCACCTTGGAGCGTCACATATGTGGGGATCTTCCCTAGGATCATAGGCTATTTCTGGAGATTCATCAATTATTTCTCTAGGATATAATAACTGATGACATCTTTGAATCGAAAGGGTTTTCCTTTTAAATGGAAGGAGAAGCACTAGAAGTATTTTTAGAAGATGATTTAGTGTTTTATGAGTTCCTCAATCTTGATATTGGTGGAGGAGGATGTCAAGTACATAGTATTCTACAATGAATCTGGGACATGACATGGTTATTTCTTGATGCATATACACGAGATGACTGCCAATGGTTTTTACAAGTTAAGGCTACATGAGATGAAATATGTGACCCATGATCTTGAGTTGGCAGCGTTAGTCTTCGCATTGAAGTTTTGGAGACACTACCTAATAATAATGTTGTTTGACATATACTCTTATCCCAAGATTTTCAAGTATATCTTCTCTCCTATGGATCTTGTCTTCAGATAGAGGTGATGGCTAGAGTTCCTCTAGGTCTATGATATTGAGAATTTTTATACTCCTAGGAAGGGGAAGGTGGTCACAGATTCTCTCAGTAGCAGATCTTGATCATAGTTGATAAATGAGGAATCAAAGCAGTTGTCCTCATTATAGTTATCCTTCATGGATAAAGATTGGGAGGCTTACCTCTAGTCAATGGTTGTCACCCCTACACTCTTACAATGAGTCCGGGAGGCACAAATTGTGGATACTGACTGTGAGAGAGTACATGCTCAGATGTCTATAGGGCATGCTCCTGATGGATATTCACATGGTGGGGAGCACATTGTTATTTTTGGAGGACACACAGTAGTACTAGTGGAGTTTTATGAGGAGGTTCTAAAGGAGTTTCATAAATACCCTTTGGCGGGACACCTTGGTGTGGCGAATATGTACCAGGACCTCCAATGTCAGTTTTGGTAGAAATGGATGAAGAATATAGTGGCAGAGTTCATTTCATGATGCCATATGTGCTAGGAGGTGAAGGTTGATTACCATGTTCTAGTGGGTTTTACACAACCCCTTGAGGTGCTATAATGGATGTGGGATGGGATATTGTTGGACATCGTGATGTGTTTATCATATATGCCTAGGAAACATGATGCCATCTAGGTGATCACTGACCAACTCACCATGTTAGCCCACTTCCTAGCTATTTGAGAGTGGAGTTTATTAGAGATATTGGGATGCCTTTATGTACATTAGATTGATTTACTCCGTGGAGTCCCATCAATGATAATTTTTTGTCATGATTCTCATTTCACATCCCAGTTGTGGATGTGATTAAATGAGGCATTTGGGACTCAGTTATTCTTGAGCATGGATTTTCATCCCTAGATGGATGGCCAGATAGAGAGGACTGTTTAGGTTCTGGAGGACATGCTATGATATTACATCATGTCTTTCAGTCATAATTAAGAGGAACATCAACCACTAGTGTATACTACATAAAACGAAAGATTCCACTCCACCATTGGTATGGAATCATTCGAGGCTCTATACGAGAAATCATACAGGTCACCACTTTGCTAAACTGACCAATGGGAGTCAGCGATCATGGGCCTGGAGTTGGTGCGAGCTACTATTGAGAATGTGTATATTGTCCATGAGTGAATGAAGACTGCACAAATCCTATAGGAGTCATATGATGATAGAAGATGGAGGCCTTTAGATTTTGGGGAAGGATACCATGTGTTTCTTTGGGTATCACCTTGATGTGGGTTTCGAAGATTTGGATAGGGTGTAAATTTATCTATGTGGTTGATCGGACCTTTTTTAATACTTTAGATAGTTGGTGAGGTGGCGAACCACTTTTCTCTACCCCCACAATTATAACGGGTACATGATGTAT
The DNA here is from genome assembly GCA_963277665.1 of Viscum album. Lineage (NCBI taxonomy): Eukaryota > Viridiplantae > Streptophyta > Magnoliopsida > Santalales > Viscaceae > Viscum > Viscum album. Next base: position 1,432,683,074 of record OY728142.1, on the reverse strand, counting down.
TCCACATGTCATATCTAAAGAGTTACATGCATGACCCATCGCATGTCATCGACTGGGGAGAGTTGGATATTGACGATGGAACTATTATTGTGGAGTGGCCAGTGGAGATTGAGGATTGGTAGGAGAGGGTAATTTTTGGGTGAGTGATTCAGTTAGCGCATGTATGGTGGTAGCACATGAATCTATGGGGAGTACAAGGGAGTGAGAGGCTCAGATTCATATGCAGTACCCACATCTATTTTAGTAGCATTGTTTTTTGATTTTCAGGGACATAAATCCCTAAGGTGGGGGGAATGTAATTTCCTGAATTTTCCTTGTATTATTTTTAAATATTATATGGGATTAATTAAAGACTAGGTGCTAAGATGTCATGTGATTCAATAGACTAGTGTGCTCAGAATAATTGTATGAAATATATTAAATAATGTGTGAGAGATATTTTCCTAAAATAATGTAATAAATTATAAATGGGTGGTCATATCATAAATTCTTGGGCACCATTGTGATCAGAGTAGTGATTTTACAATAGGAGTGACCTAAAATTGGGTTGTGGAAGTTAGCTATGGAAATTAGGTTTTTGAAATTTTAATAAATAAAATAAATGGAGAATTTATTTTATTTCAAATTTTATGAATTGATGTAGCGACACATTTTATTTTTTAAATTATAAATAACCCAGGGTTATGAACAAAACCATGGAAATCCATGGAGTCTTTGGATATGGGAACTGGGAGGATTCTCTCATTGGCGAACGATGACATGAAGGTGGATCGAAGATCGACATGAGACGTTATTGGGAGATCTCACCAACAACAATGACATGGAATCCAATATTCATTGGATAGAGTCGTAATTCCCAGGATGGATGTGTTATTTAAATCATTCATTGTCATTATTTGATTCAACGATGGATGCAGACCATCTGATGAACAAGTCGATCCACCGTTTGATCATTTTTATCGGATGGGATTAAACTATGGGATTTATGAGGTTGATTACTATTTGATTTGTTGATCATTAAAATAAGATTATATTGAGACTGTAATTAAAAATTTCGAGGTACATTCCCCATGTTTTTTCCTTATGTGTATTTCTTCTCCCCCATATGTTCTATGCATTCTTCATTCTTCGTGTATTATGAATGATGATCTTCTCACCTTTTTTTCTCATTCCCGTGATATGAGATTTAATATTAGGAACCAGGATGACCTATCATAGGTACAACAGTGATGGAGACTTATCGATAAAATCAATTCAAGAGATATTGTTCTTTAGGAATTTTTTATACGAGTCATCATAATCATATTTCGAAGTCAATAAAAGGCCTTAATCTCACTGATTATTTGGTATTTTAATCAGTATACCTTGAATATTTAGTTTCGAGGTGGTCATACAAGTGGATAGAGTACTAGAGTATTCGATTAGGTGTGTAGAGGAAAAATAGTGATTCTGTAAAATTCCAAGGAACACAGCGTGTCGTCCAGACTACATGGAATGTGGCCCCCACTGAGCGACAATGATGGTTTTGAGAGGAACCTGAGTGTCACATGGCATGTGACCCCTATAAAATGCTGTGTCGCCCATTCCCCAAGAATCATCACGTATCTTGAAAAATAAATAGACATTGTGCAGAGTACACAGTTTTTACCCCCCCCCCCCCACTTTTTGGTCAAAGTGGTTATGTGGATTACCCCGTGTATTGGTACACAGATATGCATACTCATAATGAAATAGATCCTAGATAGTATGACATTAAATGTGAACACTTCTACACACCATGAATACATTTGTCTATAAGAAATATTCTTCTGACACAGGCTGTTGTTCACAGGTAGTACCAAGGTTCATATGACACGACGTGCAACCCTTCTACATGTTGGGTACTCTTATCTACATGGCATGATATCCTTTTCCACTATATCATGAAAATTTTTTATTAGTTTGGGTTCCCCTGCTCATTTCCATGAAGGTCAATTGGTATCGTTTCCTATTCATAGGAGTATGATCCCTTTGGCAGGAATTTATGGATATAGTATAGAATACCCTCCAAGAGACCTGAAGCAAGATCCCTTATCCATTGATGTTCCCTAAGTATATTCTTTGTATTAGTGAAACCAATCCAATTGGACTTCAATACTATACTTAGTAGGTTATGATAGATGAGTCATGGTATCAACCCATAGACATGGTAGTGATCCACATCTGTGTATTGTAATCATCCCCAATAGTCGATTGAGTTCTCCCATAATGAGTGTATCATATTATCTTTTCAGATCTAGCGGTGTATCTCTCATGAAGGTTCTTAATGAACAATTGTTATTTGAATGAATTCATCATTTCTATCAGTCTCAAGAGTGTGTTCTCTCGGACGTGTGATTCATGGAATATTTGGACTAAATCCCTAGCATGGGTATGGGGTCATTGAGACTTACCTCTAGACTATGGTTCTGAGTTTTAGTATATATTGATATGTTCTTGGTATATTTTATATAGACATATACCTTGTATATTTTACTATACATTTACTTTGTGTATTTGTTTTTGGTATTCAGGGTGTCCTATTGAGTATTATTATAATCACCCATGAATGGACTTTGCCCGTATACATCGTGTGTTGTGTAGATGAGTGTCCTTTTGACGCTGTCTAGGGTGGACCAGGACTAGATTGAGCTTTGTGAGTTCATACATGTTGAGGTGTTCTTGTGGCTTTGAGCAGTAGTCCTAATACCTACTTTGTTTACAAGTTGGAATTTATAGTTTACAGGCTCTTTCTTTAGGTGGGCTTGTATTATAGACCAATTTACTTTACTGCACTTTACATTCCTATCGTACTCTTTTGGTTGGGTTTAGTGATATTAATTCATATTGTTCCTTAGTAGTTTTACCTTTCAAGATCTATGGCTTGGAGATGTGTTCGTGTATATAGGTACATAAGAAATACCTCCTATGTTAGTGATATGACTACTCAGTACTAGTCATCAGTTCCAGGTCTATGGGAGGGATACTTGGGGAGTCGGGGCATAGGCCCCACTGACGGGTCTTGACATAAAAACATAGTGAAATTTTCATCATTTTTACTTGAAAACCCCAATTTAACATTATGTATGCAAGAATAATTTCAAATTAATTTCATCCACTAATGTGATTTGAATTTGGAAAATTAGATTCCATATTTTGAACCATTGTTATTTATAATTTCTAATAGGTTCAGTTTAGTTTTTTACCCAAAAAATTAGTGTAGGAAATTAAAATTAATTACAATGATTAAGGTAAAAATGAGTTTACTTAGAAGTTAAACATTAATCTTATTAGGACAAATGACCCAAAAACTTGCAAATAACCCATTTTATGGATATATTTCGACTATATATCTTCTTTTAATTAATTTTATGAGTTAGTTGAATAATATTCTATAAATTTGGACTATATAATAAGTAAAGTATTTAAAAAGAAAAAAAAAACGAACCATCGTTATCTTTAACATTTATAAAGCCTAGAGATATGGAAAAAACATCATATTTTTGGTTATACAAATCATTTTGAAATGTAAATAAGATATTTATTTCATAGTAATTTTTATTTAATATTTAGATATTATATAATTAAATTTAATACTATAGACATTCCAAAGTAGTAAATATTTGGTTAACTATTATCTTAGACAAATGATACTAAAAAATATTAAAAGTAAATCAAACATGAGTGAATTTCTTTGATAATATAATTTTTTTAGATCAATATATCATGATACATATATTTTAAAACAATATATTTTAATTCCTTCATTTTTTTGATATTTTTAAATTCTATGTAAATTAATAATGTCAAAATTGATATTAATACTAATTTATAATAAATGTTATTTTAAAATTTTATTTAAATTCCAAAAAAACCAATTTTCTATAAGGATATTTTTAAATGTTATTAAACATAAAATATGGTCCATTAATGGAAAAATTCTTCCGTTATAATCACTATATTGACCGTGAAATACTAAAAGAAACATTGTTAGCATTGTTATGGTTTAAGGGGTGTTTTTCACATTACTCTATCTAGTGTTAAAATTAATTTCCATAACACCTAGGGTTTTATTTTATAAATTAGATAAATTATTTATAATCCTTTTATAAAAATTATATATCAAGGATCACATTATTTTAGTCAGAATGGATAAAATACATTGGTTAGAAAACTAGTAACCATAATAAAATCCAAAATGGTAAAATTTGGGAAACATAGAAGTTAAGGAACAAAATTATAAAAATGAACTTTTTTTTATTGGGGGAGGTTTTTATAGACCAAAACATCTCTAAAATTAATTATTTGTAAATTTTTTAGGATCATTATGTAATTAATACATCCCAACAGTGTTTTACTTTTTATATTTATAAGAATAATACTCCTCCACCACAATAAAAATTCACCCACCCCATCAATTATTCCCACCAATCAATCACTTTGTCTCATCCAAAACCTAACCAGATAATATCAAAACATACCTAACCTAATCCTATAATCATCACATTGGTATTAAAAAAAAGGAAGTATCTTTGTATAAACCAATAGGAGTCACCAATATAGAGGAATCATTCTTCAATGAACACTTCTGTTTTTTTGCCTATCCACCCCTTAACTACATATTATATATTTTTAATATAATAAAATAAGTATCCTTAATTTACTAAGATTTTTTCATCATATGTTTATGACATAAACCTACACACACTTCCATTAAATGAGATACGCAATCATCATTTGTGTGTACGGTGGAATACCTCCTCAAAAAATGATGTCATCTGTTTATCAGTTACAACCTATCATAATTTTAAATAATGATCAATTTATATTTTATTTATTTTAAATATTATATTTTTAATTTAATTATTCTTTTTTTAATTACTACATAATATATACCCTCCTTATTTTTATTTTTTTTAGGAATACAAACCATCATTTAAGGATGTGTGGACCGCCACCTCCTCAATGTGATGTGATTTGTTCACACTATACAAGGAATTGATAAAGTATAGTTTTAATAAAATTATTCTATATATATGATAGAAATTTTTTACTAGAATAACAATATAAATATATACTATTTACCTTCCATTATTTTAATATGATACGAAAATTGAAAAAATGTTCTTCTGTACATATGGCCTACCGTCTCCATGAACGGTATAATTCATTTCATATCTACAAATAGTAGGGATTACTAAAAATATATATATACTGAATATATGATATATTATAATAATTTTTTACATTATAGATATGATGAAATTACGATCTATGTATTACGAACAAAAAATAACAAGTCAAAACATACTAAAAACACTTGGAAATTAAAACCCAAAACATTGAAATTAATTAAATATTACTAAAAAATGGGTGATAATATTTTATAAAACAATCATCTATTTTATTATAAAAATACTTTTGTTTCTTTAATAAGTTATTAAAATTATTAAAACCATTATATATGGGGTTAAATAATGTTCATCCCAAATGAAGCATAAGGCAAGGGATTCTGTCTCCATTTCATTTCATTGAGGCATATTGTAAATTTATGAACCAAGTTTATTTTATATGGTGTATATACTACCTATTTGACATTTAATATAATTAATACTATTGTAATCATGGTATTTTCAGTTTTAATTTGAATTTTTCAGTATATGTCGATTTTAAAAAAAAATTACCAAGTGGTAAACAAATTTCATAACTTACTTTTTTTCCATTGGGTTATATTAATTACTCATTTTTCATAATATTCTATGATTATGTTCATAATAAATATTAATATATATTGATTTATTTGATATTATTTTATTTATAATTACATTATATACAAAAAATTGATTCATTTATTATTTCCAATTTCAATGTTATAATAATTTTAATGGTTTATTCAACAATCATATTTTAATAGAGACTTTTTATTCTTAAATTTCCATTAAAGGAAATTATTCAATCATTGATTATTAAATCTTTTAATTTTCTTATCCATTAGTTATGATTTATCATTTTCATATAATTGAACCATTTTCCCACTCTTTGGCACCTAAAATGTTTTATAAAATGTTTTCGAGAAAACCCAACTTCATTTCTCTCTTCTTTCAGAAATCTATTTTCTCTTAAAACCATTTTTTATAAATATGATTTCATAAATTCTTTTACCATTTCAAACTTATTTTTTATATTTTTTACACTATTTTCCTTTAAATTTTTTTCGAATGGAATCTTCTTGTCATTTTTTTAACAAATAACTTTTCTATTATTTTACAATGAAAAAGGAATGTTCTATTTACTACGAATGGAATTACACACTTTATTTCATTTTATAGATTCATTTTCAAGTTTACAAATATACTATAAAGGAAAATTTGTTTAATATTTATTTTCAAAGAAAATTATTCTAAAAATGTTTCTCAGAATAAAAAGGATATTTTCCTTAAGAAAACATTTTAATTATATTTCTATTTAATCAATGAGAAAAAAATATTATTAATCCTATGGGTAAAAATTGTATTAATAACATCATCATTATTCCTATTGATGGATTATAACCATTTTAACAGAATAATGTATAGAACTTCACTTCCTTGATTCATTTTTGTTGTCATTATGTTATAATTGAAATATTCACTTTATTCTGATCATTAGACCTTAAATTTCTCGTTAATATCTAAATTATTTATCATGGATATGATTATTTCTTAAACCATGTGCCTCTTTTACATATGGGAAATACTTTGAAAGTTATATGATTTATTATTGAAATATTGATAAATCTGTATCTTTTAATCAATTCTGATATTTGATAATGGACATAATTAATGAATTAGACTGATTATTTGACATATAAGAAATTAATTATATAATAATTAAATGGGTTGGTGACTAGTTGATGTAAAGCCATCAATGCGTTGATAATCTCATAGGATGAAATCAGTTAGAGAAAAAAAGCTTCTCATTTTTTCCAAAATCTTTTAATCATTTCAGGGGATATTCCTTGTCTATAACTATCTTGAGGATAGAACTTGATTTTTTTAGATGAGTTTCTACCCAAATACTTAAATAGTCCTAAGGATAGATAATTACAGTGAATATATTGAGTATATATCTTGATAGTATCTATCTATATGTTAGATCATGATAGCTCAGATGTACAACATTTTGAGTTCCATCATTATTTTTATTTCATGGGATTATTTTGATAGTTATAATATACATTATCAAGTTTCAATATCATGAGATTATTAATATAGAAATATTTTTTCTTGTTTTATTTTTTTCCTATTGATTATGCTCTATCCAGTTTTTTAATGTCATGTATTCTTTGGTATTTACCTTTTCATGTTGACTATTGTCATTGATTAATTATTTCTTCTACCATGCTTACCGCTTAATGAAAATAATACTCACCCTTTTTTTATTTTCCTAGATTATAAAGAAGATATATTTGAATTATTATTCAATAAATTAATTTTTTATCTTTTTATGTATTGTATTTAATTTTATATCCCCAATGTAAAATGGGTATCATGTATGTAATATGGTATTCTATAACATTTAAACCGATTGGTCCTTCAGGATTCGATTCCTCACAATCTTTCTAATGTAATAAAGTAAGGCATTGAATATGGGCTTCTAGGGGTGGGGTGTTATAGTTGGTATCAGAGGATATTTAGTAGCAACATTGGTAACTTTAGTTTGGAAAACATACAATAGTAAACACAACCCTTATAAATACTTTAAAGATTGACATATAATCACATATGTCTTTATTAACATAAGATTTATGGATACCATCATAGGATTATGATATTAGGGTCGATCATAAGTTATATTTCTTAATCACCTATTATTAGGATTTATTTGATGGGATTCTACAATGATTAAAGTTATTTTAGATGAAATTCATGGAAATATGACCCATTATTTTAGTACATGTTTTAGTGTAAAATTATTTGATGAATAATTAATTTATATTTTACGGATATAAGCTTAATGGTATTTATAATTTTTAGGGTTGACATAAAAATAATATTATGAGACTTCATAAAAATATATAGGTTGTATTGAAAACCATAGTAAAAAGGACATTTATTGATTAATTTAATTTCAATGATGTTCATCCTACTTTTTGAATACATTATATGAATTATATTAATTTATTTTAGAACAATGAAAAACCACATCTAGGGTGACAAACCTTTGCATCCGGTGAGGTGGTGGGGCTTGAACCCATGACCAAGGGACAATAAGGGTTTCATTCCTTCCCATAACCTATGAAATTTCCATGTTACTGTGTCATTTTTTATAGTTAATAAAATTAAAATATATATATTAATTATGAAATATTAGTGTTACCAATAAGGATTAGAGATTAATTTATTAACCATTTTGGTTATAAATATAGTTATAGGTAGATAAAAATATTTTTTTTATGGATGTTATGACCCGCTAAAAGTTAATTTTAGTGCTTCAAGAATAAAAAATCTTATTGGGATATTCCATTCTTTATTTAGCATAGAAATTTGATATTCAAAAATTCACAACCAAATGAATAACTTTTCTTTATAGAAATACTTATAGAATGTTTATTTCCTTATATAATATGGTAGTTCAATAATTACTCAAAATAATAAAAATGATCAAGCAAAAAAATGTTATCATAATAAATTTTTTTAAAGCTATTGTCTTTTAAATCATCATAGATTTATGGGTTTGATGCCCTAAATAGTCCTTTGATCATTCACTTGTTTGTGATCAATGAGCTCAATCACTCCCTATAATTTATATAATTTTCCTCTAAGTCCAAAATATCACATGCCTATAATGTTATTCTATACTGAACGCTTGTTATATTTTATTCCATGTGACAATTTTTACTTATAATTCTCTTTTATGAAGATGAAATTTTATTACCTATTTTAAAATATAGGTTATTTAACAAATGAATTTTCAAATGTCAACCCTTATATTACTAATATCATGTATAAATTTTGAAGATGGAATTTATTTAAGGTGGGGATAATGTAACACCCCAAAATTATAAAACAAGGTTATATTATTTTATATCCTATATTAAATGAAAAACCAAGTATATAATGTAATATAACAACCTAAGAAATTATGATATATTTATTTTTTGATAAATTCAATCTCTCCAATAGAATATAACACATATAGAACTATATTTAGCTTATACTACATAAAACTTTAGGTATAGATTTCATTAAACTCAAAATAAATTTTATCATTCTCCATATGGAACATTGAGGTAAGCTCGCATTATATATAGTAATCACTTTCTTCGATGACATGTGTTCCATGTGGGATTGTTTATTATCGAACAAAAATATATTATTTTAATATTATTTTAATATGATATAACTTAGTAGTTAAATTGGCTGATATGAATAGTATTAACTAACTTAGGAATATATAAGCCTGAATTAATTTTTTATTAAGTGATTAGAAATTAATATAAAAACCAATTGAATATAAATCAAATTTTTATATAAAAAACTATTATCATCCAACAATGGAATTTGAAACCTAATAAATTAAATTATTTACTATTAGTTAATGAAATTAATTATATATATATTCATATTAATAAAAAAATTTATTACATTAATAAAATATATTTGACAACTATAAGATCGTAATAAATCTTGTTTTATGCTAAAAGATTGTATTTTTTTCGAAAAAGGCAATTAGGTGTCCTTTTAATGGTGCGCTTGTTTCAAAATAAAATTTTGACATTTTTTAAAATTCAATATGATAAAATAAAATTAATTTTTACTCTTGTTTTAAAATTATCTTATGGTAATTTTTGGTATTTTTCTGTGAAGTTTCATTTTTTGATGAATAGTGAAAATACCAAATTTTAATAGAAACTAACATTTCGTCTAAGTAATTTATAAGTAAAAATCATATTTTAATTAATTTTAAACTAAAATTAGATAAATTATACCTTTATTAATCCAATTTACATCATTTGTATAATTTTTTAATGAATATAGATATAAAAACAGAGTGAACTTTTGATCATTTTAACTTAAAAAATCAGTTTTCCCATCTCATCTATGGGATTAATTTAAAAATATTTTCTAGAACCTCAGTGATTTTGATTTTGAAAAAGGTATTAAAATTTTTAAATATTAATAATTTATAATTTTTAATATGTTTGTGTTAGTTTTCTTACAAAAAACATTAGTGAAATCAATTAAAATTAATAACAGCGATTACGGTAAAAATGAGTTTCTTAATGAATAAAAATTAATCGTAAGGGGGGAAAAGACCTATAAACATGTAAAAAAGCTATTTTATGGCCATATATAGACCATATAACACATTTTATATAATTTTTAAAGTTATTGGGATACTATTATATGAACTATACCTATATAATTAGTTAATGAAACATGAAAAAAATGGAACAATCCTTACCTTTAGCAATAAATAAGCCTTATGATTTGAAAAAAAACATCATATTTTCAGTTATATTTATAAATTTTTAATATAAATGAGTTATTATTATCATAATAATTTATCTTTAACTTTTATAGATTATATAATTATTTTTAACTATTTAGAAATACCAACGTAGTAACTATTTAGTTAATAATTAAGCAAGAAAAATGATAATAAGAAATATTAAAAGTAAACTAAAATGAGGTAATTATTTTGATTAAATAATTTTTAATATGAATATATCATGTTAAAAATATTTTAAAATAATATATTTTAATTAAATCACTGTATTGATACTTTTAAATTCAAATTAAATTAATAATGTCAAAATTGATATCAAAGTTATTTTATAATAAAATATATTTATTAATTGATTTAAAATTTATCAAAATCCTATATTATATAAATTTATTTTTAAATTTCATTTAATATCAAATATATTCAATTAATTAGAAAATTATTCCAATATAATAACTAAAATTTCCATTAAATTGTAAAAGAAATATTGTTAGCACAGTTACAGTTTAAGTTGTGTTTTTCTTGTTACTTGTGAATGCGTTAATATTAATTTCCATAAAACCTAGGTTTTTTAATTTATAGATATAATATATTATTTATATTTATTGGATTAAAATTATGTATCAATGTTAATTTTATTTTAGTCTAAATGGTTAAAATCGTAAGGTTAGAAAACAAGTTACCTTAATAAAAACCAAAAATTGTAAGAGTGGTGAAACATAAATGTTAAGAGGAAGAGTTATAAAAATTAAATAATTTATGTGTTTTAGAGGTTTTTATAGAACATAAATTCTCAAAAATCCATTATTTATCAATTTGGGATAAAAATTATGTAATTAAGACCTCCAGATAGCATTTTCCTTTTTATATTTACAAGAATGTCACACCTCATCCCCTGTAAAAAGGTAATCACTCCAAAAAATTCTTCACACATCTCATGAAAAATGGATCATAAATACCCTGACCAAATTAAATCCCAAAATCCATAACCTACTCTTAGATTTCTAACATTGGGAATAAATCCATCCAAGAAATTCTTTTGGTACAATCCAAAAGGAGTTACCCGAAAAAGTGGTAATATTCATCAAGGAACACTTTTGTATTATTTCATTATACACCCATTAAATTTTTCTTATATATTGAAAATATAATTACATAATAATCCTAAATATAATGATATGTTTTTATCTTAAGGTAAAGAGATAAACCTATGCACACCTTCATCAATGGGATAAATAATCATTGTTAGTGTGTATGCCAGACTACTACCTACGAACCGATGTCATTCGTCATTCTATTTTCACCTTTAAGGGTTCATAATAATTAGTTATTTGTAGATTATATATGTTTTTTATGATATTTATAATGTATTTATGCATCTTTATTTGTTATATAGGATATAATTTCATGATTTACATTTTGAAGTAATATAATAACATCGTTTGTAGACGTGTGAACTACCACCTCCTCAAAGCGATGTGACTCATTCATGATTTACATGGAATGTATAAAGGATTGTTTTAATAAAATTATGTAATTTATAAGATAAAAAATTTATAATATAGTTATAATATACATATAAACTATTTGATTTTCTTTCTTTTAATATGGTAAGAAAATCGAAATCGGGTTTACGCATACGTATGACCTACCGTCTCCATGAACGATGTTTTTCAAATTATAAATCAATTTTTTGTAATTTCTCTAAATAAATATATTATAAATATATAATATATTTATACCATGCTTTTCATTTTTTATATGATTTAATCATGTTCTATGTAATAGGAACAAAAAATAACAAGACAAAACATACTCGAAAAACAAGGCAATTAACAGCCGAAACAATAAAAATAATGAAATATTATTAATAAGTGGGTGATAAGATGTTTTAAATTAATAATATATGATATTATAATCATTATTATGGTTGTTTGATAAGTTAGTAACATGACTAAAACCATTATACATGAGTTTAATTAATGTTCAACCAAAAATACGTGTAATGTAAGGGATTCTGTCTCAATTTCAATTCATTAATGCGTATTGTAATGTTATGAAACTAGATTTGTTTTTATATTGTATAATACCAAGTTGAAATTTAATATCCTGAATACTACACTCATCATGGTTTTTTGAGTTAAAATTATAATTATATAATCTGTAGGTATTTTAATTAAAAGCTATTATGTGGTAATTAAATTTGATAACTCAATTCATTTTAATTGGGTTTTTGTCATGACCTAAACCATGCTAGGCTCGCACTACAACTACCCCAAACTTGCCTCTATAGGCCAGGGGTGGCGACTAGCACCTAAGTCACCACAATCTCCGGGAGGCCTTTTCCTAAAAAGTTGTGCACACACACACAAAACCAACTCAATGAAAACGTGAAGAGGGAATGGAAAACAAGATACAACACTACTATATAATGGAAACAAAACATGCATCAACCTCTAAATAGTACATGTATCGAAAGGTAAACTGATAGGGGAAAAGGAAAAAAATACATTCCCAAACCCCCGAAACAATTGGAAAAGTAGAATAGCTAAGACTGTCCTGCTCCTGTATCCCATACTACAACCACCGCAACCAGTCTAAGAACACCATATCCATATGCTCCTCTAAATTCATGATCAAACATTCCACCATCTTCAAGGTCACACCATGTATGGGAAAATCCCACATATGGGTGAGTATAAAATAGTACACAGTTGGATTCCCTTAAAGATTTAGGGAGAAGAAAAATATGTACTAAAGAGTGTATGAGGAGATAGAACAATGAACAATAAAAGGAGACCATCACAAACCAAGAAGAGAGTGAAGTAAGATCATACAAACACTAGGATATAGAAATAGTTAGAAGATGAACTTCTGATTGAGTCCTCACAACATATATTTGGAGAGTAGACTCAACCAACCATGAGAATACAGTCAAAAAAAGTATGTGGCTACCCGGTGCATCTTCGCCACTCTTGGAAGAAGAGTAGACAAAGCCCAAGGATTGGGAATAAGAAATTGAATATATATATATATATATTAACAAACAAAGTATCCTAAATGAGAGATTAAGGGGATCTCTATCTCACAAATTATAATAAGAATGGTGAGTAGCCAAAAAACCTAGAAGTAACCACAATAGATGTCATTCTGCCTCCGAGTTGGCGCGTTTTGGGGTTGCTGTAGAAAAGGTTCAATGAGGGTCATCACCTATCTTTTTTTCCATAGAGGTGAGTTCTCATTGAATTTACCATTCCTTTGGTTTGACCGATTCAGCGTCTTTATCCTTTAAAAGAGGTTGGATTAACTTTGCGGGAACTGTTGGACCCAATGGGTGATTGTGTGGGGGTCAAGCACCCATGAAATCAGAACTTCTAGGATTTGAATTCCTCAGATGGTTTCCAATGGGTTTATGTATGGAGCCATGAATACCCAACGACCCTAGTATCCATGATTCATGGACCTTATTTCCAAAGGCATGCACTCGTTGGATGATGATTTGGCCAGTGACACATAAATACTCTATTGGTTGAGAAGATGGGAGGTTAGTCTCAGAACACCCTTTTGGGGGAGGATTATTTCTTGTTCTGTGACTCAATTATATATTTAAGTCATGTTCATATGTTTATGAATCCTTATTTTATTCTTGAAGAGTTTCTCCATAGGCTACCTGTGGTTTGCAAGATCGTCATAAGCATGCATATATTTGATGCTACATAGGTGATGCTGAGTTGAGCCATATTATATGGCATTTTGGATTTTATCATTATCCAGGGGGGCAGAAGGTAACTTGATTTTGGGATTAGGCCCACAAGGAAGGCTTCATACGTATTCTCAGGAGAGGAATCAGAACCCATGTAGTTCGTAAGGGTTTGGACTTAAACATGGAATTTGTCCATTTGATAGACATGATTGAATGGACCCTTTTCAATGGGAACCCTTTTAAGCTAGGAACTTCTGGTAGGCATCCTTAATATGCTAATTTGGTCAGAAATTTGGGTTCAAATAGTTCATAATCTTGTGGATGGTGTAATCAATAAAAACATCTAAGCCCTCATGAGTCATTCTCAGTGTGAGAAACAAGAGGATGTGAATGATTCAACAATGTACATTCCTCCTCCCCTATTGGTGGGGGGAGGGAGGGCCCACAGTGGAAGAGGCCAGCGCAACCATTGGTGAGGGCATGGAGCAATGAACCCTTTAATGTGAGATGACATTAAAGGTAATGTGACCCTGTGTCAGAAAATTAGGGACTTGCCTCAGTGGGAGGGGCCCATATCACGTTCTGGGAATGTGAAGAGTTTTATCGTCTTCAAAGGGGGGAATGAACATAACCCCTATGACTTATCACTTTTCCTCATTGAATGAAAAAGAAATTTATTACCCTTAATCCCTAGAACTGGGAGGTTCATGTTAGTGTCCCAAGGTTGGGATCTGGGTTACCATGCGAATGTAGCCTCATAGGCATTCCCAAAAGACTAAACCATTTTGAGGAGAGCCATTGTTACCCCGCTTACCATGGGTATATAGACTCAGTGGGGAATTCTGATGCACCCGATGGTTTGATCATACGAGTCCAGTGGATTTGGAGGAGGCATTGGCCTAATGTTAGAGGACTGGTGAGCAAAGGTATAATGGTGGACTGGACAGAAGTTGATGGTTGAGGTCGGAACCATATTGAACAATACCTGAAAAAAACCCCATTCAGCATACTAAATTTTTATGCGAGATGGGGGAGGCTTCGCATACCATAGTGGTATGTGGGCAGAGGGGTCATCTGCATACCACTAGGGTACATGTGCATTGGTACAGAAAACCTCATTTCATAGTTTAATGTGGCATATAACACCACTTTAGGTTCCATCCGCATACTGATGAAGTACACAACATCGGGTTCATTCCACATAGAATTACGCTACGTGGAGCACCATATTGAAGGATGGACAAGGGGAACACTGTTCGTGGGGAATTCATTCACGAGAAACCTTTAGTAAGTGGTTCACTAGTTAGGTTCATATTTATGTTATTATAATTCAATTACACCATTTTATAGTTTGTGTCTGGATATATGTGTAGAGGGAGTGGTTCATGGTATGAGCATCACCAATGAAAAAGACAGAAGCCATAATGCAACCACTAAGTCTCCGTCAAGCTTTCATTGTTCATCTTTCTCTCTATATGTCTCTCTATGTGTGTGTGTGTCATAATTATAATATGATCCTTTTATAGAGAATCGGATAAATATTATATATTGGGCATGCGAATCCATTTTCAAAGGCCCATTCAAGAAATATTCATACCCGAGGAAGACTCGGTCAACAGGGGATTTCAGAGAATTTATTTTGTGATAATGGTTCGCAGAACCCTGATGGTTTGCGTAATACATGAACTGATGAGTTGGTGACATGATATGTGGATGATCCTCATGTTTAATCAATCGGTGAAATGACTCATGGTTTACCTCATTTTCTGGCCATCGCTCTGCGGGCCAGTAGTTCGCATATCATTCCGCGTACTCGGTGGTACGCAATCTAGCTTGTCCACATAGCTTTCTCGGTGATGGTATGTGGGCCACATGAAATGCTTTGAAAACATGAATCCCTTCAAGTATCTTCTGAATATTGCAACTAAATTTGAGTATAATCACCATGCTAGACTTGTAGGTGTACTTTCTTCCTTCTAAAAAGCACTTTTGGGGATATTTTATTCCTTTGGGGGAATTTTCCGGACACTACAAATGCCCCACATCAGAATGAC
Source organism: Viscum album (assembly GCA_963277665.1). Classification (NCBI taxonomy): domain Eukaryota; kingdom Viridiplantae; phylum Streptophyta; class Magnoliopsida; order Santalales; family Viscaceae; genus Viscum; species Viscum album. The sequence continues at coordinate 1,432,666,811 of OY728142.1, read as the reverse complement.
TTCCATTAAAAATGAAAAAGGGATTATTCTGATGAAGAAGAAGTCATGAACTGAAATGGTTCATGGTAGAACAGATATACCCAGTAAGAGGGAACCACAACTATATATAGGGTCCAATTTCATTTGTATTTTTCCATTTCTCATAGTGAAAAGTGATCTCAATCTCCTCGGCTTCCTCTTCTCTTGTGTACCGTGATCCTTGCGAAAATCCCATTCTCAAACTACTCCATACATTCCACGAACCAATTTATTCACAATTTCTCCATCAGCACACCAAATATTGGATTCCATGAATTGATCTATTGAATTATAAGACATTGAATCTATATTTCATGTAGGATAATGCTACATGGATCTCCTATCCGAATACTGCACTTGAATTAGTGAACTGGAATTTTAAGAAGATAACAAATTAGAACAGAAACTTTAACCTGCAATTTCGGATCATGAACTTAATCAAATACCGTGTTTGTGGGCCATCTTTCAAAAAATATTTTGTTCGGTGACCAATGATCTGTTTTCCATCTCCTTTGAGATAGTTCGTGTACCATGGATTTAAATGGTAGAATTTGATATCGTACCGTAGTTGTAGGTGGAGTTACGTCCACATTTCATGCAGTACACGGGATGTAGCTACAACATATCATTTCACATTGCATTATGAGTACATATTTTGAGTCCTTTAACCACTTTTCCATAGCCTTTATCCAACAATTTTTTTATCGAGATAACTTTTCATCGGCTTTTCGATCTTTCTTGTAGGCCAAAATGGCTAATTCAAAGGCTACAGCTGAAATGATAAAGACAAGGGAAACCAAGGTGGGGAATAGAGATGATCATCTTTGATCCCATAGCATTCCTCATAATAGCATAATTATGGACTTATTGATTCCAGATCACATAGCTTATCCATTATCTGTACAGTTTCTACTTTACGGCTTTGGTCTTCCTACAAATGTGCCTCTTCTGTTACCTAGCCCTGACATCCCTTTCTTCCTCTTAGAGGCATCACAAAGTTATGATCGAGACAACATTTCCCCATTTGGAGAATTCATTGCCACTCCGATTCAAGAGAACATCGTCATACTGTGAAGTTTGGCATGGACTCCGGGAACCACTGGTGTCGCGATGGTGTCAGGAGACTAGATCCCAAGAATACCTATCAATTATCAGCATCTACAGAGAAAATTATTGTGGCGGGTGGAGAACCATGTGGGGTGTTTTGGCCAAATTATGTTTCCCCGATGATTGGGCTTGGGAATTATAGGTTCATCAGACCAGTCTGGAGTCCCAAAACTAACTAGAGGCAGTGGGCTTGCACTAGGTATCCTGGGATTCTTAGTTTTCAATATTTTCTCTAGGAAAAATCCTTTCGGAATTGCTGAGCTATTAGTGTTCGAGAACCAACATCTTCCACCTAATACATGGGGAGGTGGGAATCAGTTTATGGGATATATACCAGCTTGGAGGTCTCCCCATACTTGGAGAAATGTACAATGAGTTTCTCCCAATAGCCACCACATGGAATGACATCGATCACATGTCTCCTTTGACAATGAGCTTATTGGTCAGGGAAACAGCACCACTTGATCACCCCCTCAATAATTTTTCCCTTATACCATTAGAAACATGGATTAGATTATTCTTACAGATGAACAGACCCAGGATGAGGGATTTCTGTAGTCAAACTCATCCCCCTCGCTAGTCCCACCAAACTCCAGGGTCATATTGTGCTACCCTTATAGCAGGGAAATATACCACATGGGGATATTAGATTTGGCCAGGTGTTTGACCTGTGCTTAGACTGGCGTGTTTTTTTCCATGTTTTTCTGTGGATGACTCTTCACATCCTGTGATGTATACATCTGGGTTTGGGCCTATAACTTGATGATGTCATCCATGCGGGAATAGGGTAGACCCCTTAATTTTTCCCTTCCTACCATCCCCCATCATTATGATTTTTGGGACAGATTCAGGAAGGAAGGCCTCCACATAATTTCAGTAGACCATTCCAATTAATGTATGGGTGGATGTCAGAACAATTCCCCTATTATGAATAACAACATACTACACGGGTTCCCCATTCTGACTTTCATCCTTCTCTTCTCAATTTTCTTTGTTCGTCCTAGGACATACTGTGTTACCGATCTGTTTAGGCTATTGATTGATGCCTATCTTTTTACACCACATCCTACCCCTCAGGCATCATTGAAAGGTGTCAAGGGCGGTTACATGGATGAATAATCATACATTATCAACCTTTGGGATATGACACTCACTGATTGTGTAGACAGAGTAGTTATTTGTGAGCAATGCCTCCCCTAGTGGTTTCCCAGACAATTTGGATGCCTTCTACCAACTGCTCTGCTTCTAGTTGTTTAATTAAGTGGATAATCTCATTCTGTTCTTCTCAACCAATTGTGACTTATGATGATGCATGAAGGTGATGCTATGGAGACTATCATTCCTAACATAATAGGTCCCACCTTTCAATCACAGGATTATTCCCAATTATGGGAATATTTTTACACTAGAATAACGTTGAATGAACCAGTTTGGCGGGTGTAGAAACCCTGGACCATTCCATGCACCATCCTTTCCCCAATGAAAATTGTACACATTTCTCCTACCATGAAATGTGCAACATCTACACCTTCTACTTTCCTCCCTATAACATCCAAGATGAATAAACCTCATTCTCCTGATTTTGTGGAATGAAGACATTCGGTTTGTCACCAAAAGAATCTGGGAGGCATTTCATCAGTACAACCCATTTCGGTGGGCTGTGAACAGCTTTGACCAAACATAACGAGGTAGCTCCTTAACTTGGGACTATTAGCCGGGAATGTTCTAGTATCCTTCAGACATGGATTATATATTTTTCGTGACCCCTGATTTGTGTAATATGGACATGAATGAGTCTTGGAAGACTCTTTTGGCATACAGAGGTTGGAAAATACTCTCTTAGGGACGAATTTTCCTTTTCTTTATTTCCATTTTTGAGGGCGACATATGCAGAGCCCCCAGGGCATAACGTGCATAGTCAATCAAAGGTGTCCGCAAGACACTGGACTTCCATTACTGATGGCCCTGTGGGATTTGTAACATTTTAAATTTATTTTGATGTTGGAATCCACAATGGGTGGCTGGGCTTAGTAGTGATGTCTGAATGCATTAGGAACATTCATATCAGCTTTGAGTGGGCAACTGTTGTTTCACATTTCTCACTTGAGTCATGGGAACATGGAAATAAGGAGGTGAACAAGACATCATTCATGAGTTTTCTAAATCCGAGGGTGTGAAATTAAATAAATTTCATTAGATCATACTTATACTAGAAAGAAATATCCTAGGGACAAAATTCCCTTTGATTGACATCCATTTTATTGGGAAATATATGTAAATCCACTAGGGCATGATATTCATAGTCAAGCTAAGGTATTCATAGGAAATTGGCCTTTCGTCTCTGATGGCCATTGAGGATTATGGATATTGGGAACCTTCTAAATATGGTATGTGAATTTCGACTAAGGGTTCTTCTGAACACAAAAAGAGGAATTTTAACAGAGCTTTTTCTATGAAACCATGAAACGAGTGGGGGAAATCTTCTTTTGCAAGAGGATCAACTTCACGCATACGAATGAAAAATCTATAGAAACTTCAAAATAGACTAGAGATGAATCAGGCCCATATGTTCGGATATATCCAGGATATTTGTATGGAGGAAAATGTAAACCTTGACTTTGAGGGACCTTGAATAGGGAGGGATGGAATGAGGTTTGGAAGCCATTGGGTATACTAAGAAAGAAGAAGACTCTCTAGGGTATGAACATGCCTTTGATTAACATCCATTTTTGTTGGAATAAAATGAATATCCACCGAGGCATAATGTGCATAGTCAATAAAAGGTGTCAGAAGGTTAATGACCTTCCATCCCAGATGTCCTTGGAGGGATATGTAGATTCAATATCACTTAGATCATAGATTTTAAAATACGGAAGGAGTGTACTCGGACATATTGGGCACATTTGGGATGTGATATACTAATGGAATCAGGTGTTCCATATGTAGATCTAACTTGTACGCAGGGTGAGGCATTCACTCCATCTATGGGATATGTGGTTATTTAACGTCATGAGGTTAGAACATGGGGTTCTTCTTAGAGCAGGTAATCTCGACACACCTATTAGGGTCATGCTTCTAGGACCAAATTCCTGAACTGTTCTTCCATAATGCCATAATGTATCTCTAGTTGAAATCCCTAATCTCACGTGAGCTATTATCGGTGTGAGAAACAAGGGATTACATGGATTAAATTTCATTTCTTAGGAATTGAAAAATCAGCATTATCGATAAATTTTGTGCTTTAAACTGTTGTTATTCAGTTTAACATTGTACAACAAGGATGATTTTGGCCATGCAGTTTAACGTCATGCGGTGATGACGCGATGATATATAGTTTAGAGTCATGTAAGGAGGATGTGATGCTATACAGTTTAGATTCATGAATTGAGGATGATTATAATGTCATAAATAACTTCAATAGTTTTAGGTTAATCTCAATCAAGATGTTCTGGTGTTCATTAAACGTGGGTGATGATAGAAGGTGTAAACCATTGTCTCAGGGGAAACATCAATCAAGAGGGATGAAATAGGGCTTGGAAGTCGTTGGGCACACTGAGATAGGAGAGGAATCTATAATGGACAAATTTTCCTTTTATTGATGGACATTTTGTGGGAGACATATGTAGATCCATTAGGGCATAATTTGCATAGTCCAGAAAAGGTGTCAGCAGGACACTGGCCTTCCATATCAGTTGGCCTTGAATAATTATGGGGATTCAAGTTCCCCTGAGGTATGGAGTGTGAAAAACGAGAAATGTGTTCTTGGGAATGTGAGAATACCCAGAACATGATTAATCATGAACTAATTGGAGCTTCAACATAGGTTTGACCCATATGTATAGGGAGAAGAAGGATCTTTTAACTTCTCATGACTGAGAGGCATGTGCAGAATCTCATAATATAAGGGACTGAGCCACACATAACTCTTTAATAATTAATTAGTTTATTGTCATGCAATAGGACCTTTCATGGACTCCCCATAAAAGTTTGACCTACCTATGGGGAAAGGGGAATTATTTTTCTACTGGCTAGGATGGGATACTGAATTTGAGCGTCAGTACGTATCCTGTGAGTGCAGGAATCAAGCCACATGTTGTTTTTAATGTTCCCTAAAAACATTTTCTCGATTTTTAGGGACACTTGATGGGATTTTTTAGGATTATGGGAGGGCCGAGATCGAAGATCGAGGCATTACAACATATCCTGTGAGGGAAATAATCAAGCCACACAATGTTGTGAATGTTCCTCGTATCGATTTGGCTCGGTCCATGTGTGAGGACATGTGAGAGAATTTTGGTTTCAAATGATACAAGTTCCAGGCCTACCATATTCCCCAACTATTTATTTTCATTACAAAATAATAACCACTAATCCTAAGCTCATGTGATTTAAACTCAATGTTAGTAACAAGGACTGGTCACATAGTATCCATTGCAAGTACGAGGAGGTATAGAATATGATGGGATCATTTTATTTTTCTTTCTTAGTGTGGTTGGACCAACATTGAAGATCGGGGCATCACTATGTATCTCGTGAGGTTATGAATCAATCCGTACATATTTGTGTATGTACCCTATACTGATTTGTCTCGGTCTAAGGGGTAGGGTCATTTTTGTTCTGTCCATCACGGTTGCTAGGTATACTATGTTACTCTATAGTTTTCTTTTTTATGATAATCCATAACATTGATCCTAAGCTCATGGGAGTTCTGCTTGATGTGAGAATCAAGGAGTGATAATGGTTTACCTTATGAAGATGAGTAGATAGGGGATTTGATGGAGGAAGTTTTATTGATTGGGGGTGGTCTAGGATTGAGGATTGAGGCGTCACTACGTATCCTGGGAGGGAATGAATCAAGAAGTACATAGTTCTATAAGAGATCATGCAATATATAGTCATCTGATTAGGACATTTTGTGTCGTTTAGTTTAAATTCCTTTGGTGAGGACATGAGTTGCAATTTATTTTCATGTTTTAGGGATGAGTTCCATACAGTTTTACATCATGTGAAAAAGAATATGTCTCATATTTAATGTCTTAGTGTTTGGACCAAAATATGGAGGGTTGTTATAACATATAGTTTAGGGTCATAGATCTTGGACTACAATATTGGTGGAATTTTTAGTCATAGTTTAGGGTCATAGAGTTTGGACCACAAAATTGGGGTAATTTTTACTCATTATTTAGGGTCATAGAGCATGGACCACAACATTGGGGCATTTTTACTCGTATTTGAGGGTCATAGAGCTTGGAACACAACATTGGGGGAATATTTACTCATATTTCAGGGTCATAAAGCTTGGAACCAAAAATTGGATGCATTTTTACTCATATTTTAGGGTCATAGATATAGGACAACAACATGGAGGGATGTTACGTGAAGTATTTGTTCATGAACATCGCATTTGTGGGAGCCATATTGAGTTTTTTGTTCATTGATATCAGGGATATGCTTTATTGGAATAGCCCCTATGTATGAAATATAGTCATTTCCACTTTAGTTCAAGCTTTGGGGGCTTCTTCCTGAGTATTATCTGGGTTCTGAGGACTAACACCATTTCTACATCGACTAAAGAATGAAGATGAACTTTTTTATTGAAGGCTCCTACAATCCGATTTTCGTAGATTTCTAAATGGTTTATAGTGTGCAACATTTTCTCATCAAGCTTCTCTAACTCATCAAACCATCTCTGGGATTGCTCATCCCTATAGCTGATCACAGATGGCCACTTGAAGCGATGTCACCTGGAATTCGATTGGTAGAATGACCTATTCCCCATATACTAGTTATTAAGGGGTTTCTTGTGTGGTAGTGTGAGTCTTAGTCTGGTAAGCCAACAAAGCATGAAAGAGATTTTTTTCCACAATTTCTTATCCATAACAAAATTATTTTGATGTATGTTGGAAAATGTCTTGTTGAAAGCATCTATCTGCCTATAGGACACTGCGTGGTAATGGGACTAAGGGTTGACTTTAATCCCATACTACTGGTACAACTTTTCCAACTCAGAAGAGCATAAGTTGGTGCCATTGTCCGTCAAAATTGTATGTGGGACACCAAACCTAGTAATGATGTAGTACATCACAAAGACGATGATTTTTTTTCCCCGAATCTTTTAAGAGGTATAGATTTGGCCCATTTGGAAAATAATTCAGTCACTATGAGTATGAATTTGAACAATCTCACTATAGTGGGAGGATATAGTCCCATAACATCTATCCGCCAAGTGATGAATGGAAGGAGTACAGAGCTACGTGAAGTAACTACGAGGGGGGGAAGTGTATGAAATTAGCATGATCTTGGAAGGAATGAAACTTCTTAGTGAATATGGAAAAATATTTTATCATAGTGGGCCCGTAATAACCAACATTAGGATTTGGGGAGAGAGCTTGGTCATAGACTGGTGGGCTCTAGAATCTTTAGCATGAACTTCTTTCATGAAAGCAACAATATCTTCTCCATCAATTCACCTGATAAGGACTTCATCAAGGCCTCATTTTTAGAGGAACTTTTCTTGTTTTACCACATTGTACATGAAAATTTGATTGCCCGTCATTTGACCTGCTCTCTTTCAGCCCTATCTAGTAGTAGTTTCCTATTAATAAGGTAATTTATAATGGGTATCATCCAACAGGTGGTATGACCATATGTGTTTTAGATGGGGCTAATTTCATCGATTTCCTCTATATTTCTCTGGATGAATGGCTAGACCATCCTACGGTGAGCAATGAAAATGACTATTTTATCATGATCTCGATCAGAAAAGGTTGTGGATACATTCACAAAATCATCGTCTAGAGCATTTTGTGACCAGGGGACATGATTCATCATTGGTTATGATGGGAATTTTTCCATCAGTGCTCAAACAAGGTTTATCAAGGGGTCCAATACCTCTTTCTTGATGGCGTATTAAACATTGACCTATTTTATGACTAGATCTGAATCACCTTTTCTTTTTAGGTATTTTTTTTGAACCTAGTGTGCCAATTCCAGGCTTGAAATGAGTGATTAATACTCCACTTCATTGTTTGTACACCCTTCCAAATGTAGGAAATATTAAAGCAAGATGGCCTTATCGGGGGATACGAGTACGACTCCCATCCCCACTTTGCTAACTTTGGGATCCTACATCCTTTTCCCTATAGATCTTTAGGAAGCACTATCTAAGTACATTTCCCATGTCTGGGGATCCTCCTGAACAAATGAACTCCTTCATCCGAAAGTTTGGAATCCAACGGTTTTGTTTATTCCAAGGGGTGCTCGGCCAGGAAGTCTACTAATGTCTGTTTTTTTTGGTCTTCTGGGGAACGCACTATATGTCAAACTATTTTTGGATTACCACCCATCCTGATTGGTGCCCATTTAGCATGGGATGATTGAGGATATATATAAGCAGGTTTTAGTAGAAGACTAGGTAGACTTCTTGGCGCTGCAGGTAATTCCTGAGCTTTTGAACTGTAAAGATTAGGGAAAAGAAGTTCTTTTCAATCTTCAAATATGGAGTTTCAGCATCGATTATTGTACAGATGATGTAGTAGTTAAAACTATCACTATCGACATCATTCATCTGCACGAGGAAGGCACCTAATGACCGTTCTAGGACAATTATGTATAAAATGAGTGGTCTCCCCTCAATCGGAGGCATGAGCGCTAGTGGGATTAGGAAAAATATTTTGTGTTTTACAAACTTCTCATGGAAATAATTATCCCACTCATATGTCACTGCTTTATTCATGATCCTGGTGAAAGGGAAACATTTATTTTCTAGGTTTTCAATGAAGTGACAAATGTAGGTGAGGTTCCTCTGGAGAACTCTCAACTCAGTGAGGCTGCGACATGGGGACATGACAAGTATGGATTTTGTCATATTGGAGTCGACATTGATGTCGTGATGGTGTACGGAGAAGCCAATGAATTTTCATGAGGTAATTCCAAATGCACAATAAAGGAGATTCATCTTCAAATTGTGCTATCACAATTTGTTGAAGACAGTTTCTAGGTCATCCATGTGGTTAGATAACTGTCATGATTTTACCACCAAGTCGTCTACATAACACGTGATGAATTTTCTCAATAAGGTATTGACGATGCGATGCATGAAGCGTTGATAAGTGGCAGTGACATTCTTTTGGCCAAAGGGAGTCTCTTTATAACAGAACAGTCCCTGAGGGGCCCTAAAAGCATTAGATTCTTCATCTCCTTGGGAAATCTAAATTTGATTGTATCCTGAATAGCCATCAATGCAAACGTGGGCGACGTATCCTTCTATTTCATTGATCAACAATTCTGTGATCAGGACTGGGAAATCATCTTTTGGGAAATGCTAATTAAGGCCCCTAATGTCAGTGAAGATTCTAATATGCTAATTCCTATTTTTTCAAGTGACTTTGTTTTTATCAATACCAGATATTGGAACTCCCATATGATATTATATTTTATTAGTTTTCCAACATTATTCTCTGCTTTGGTAGTATGCACCATGTGGGTACTTCTGGCTTCCTTCTTATAACCGAAGTGATATTCTAGTAAGCCCAGATGACGGGTAGCGACCTCAAGATCAAGGCCTAGAATTTTTATGTAATTCTAGGAAAATACATCTTGATTCATCTCTAAAAAGGGGGTATATACATTCTGCTCTTCAATAAGAATAGCCACACTGATCATAGTGGGCCACATGTCATTTTTAGTGCTTAGGATTATCTCATAACTTTCATAGATTGTGGTAGAGACACCTTCTTTGAATAAAGGAGCGGCATCTTTGAGGTCATCATTTTCTTCTTCTTCTTCATCATCTTCATCATCTTCCTCTCCGGATGAAGAAGGTATTTTTTAGAAGAACTCTCCAATGTTGGAATAGAAATGGTCTATTTCCTTCATTTGTATGGTAATGGATGTTTGATGTCACATTGATGGGCCAATAACATCTTTGATAGGGCTTTTCCTAACATCATGGTAGTCACCCCACTTTTTGTGTCATTGGGCTCAGTGTTCGTAATAGAGACCATGCAGAAAACTGAATCTTGCATCTGAACTTGTACTTATGCATTCAACCTGGTTAATTGGTAGTACAAATTCTTCCCATATTGCCATAGGGGTTCGGCGTGATCCGTCTCAAATCCATTTGAGGAATTGATCCAATCAATGTCACAAGCTGAAGGATGTTTTTCTTCTGATTCATATAATCCTGCATCGATATAATACAATTTACAAGACTCAAACAGGGATTTGTTATCATGAATCATCGTTTTTCCCATTAGTGCAATATTTCATGCACTAATGGTATGAAGATGGAATTTTAGAATGATGATGCAGCCAATGCCTCCCTAACCGGACATTGAAGGATATACTTTGCCACACCACCAAGAACTCGGAATCTGATATGAGATCTCCATGACATGTTTTAAATATGATTTTTCCCAATGGTTTTTATGAACTTTTTTCATATCCCAGTAGATTTTGTAGTGCAGGGTGTCAATATATCTTCATCATATCCTAGTAGACGAAGTGTTCGAAGCGAGAGGAGGTTAACTCTAGAGTGGCTATCGATGAAGATCCTCCAAACATCAATTCCATTTATCCTTCCAGACACATATAGGGGTTTGATGTGCCCTTTCATGATGGCATCATCATACTTGTCTATGAAGGAGATGAAGACGTGACATTATTTAGGACCAGTCTACTTTTGATGGACTTTGGCTACTAATAATTCACCCTCAAACTCTTGGGGGCTTATCAAGGATTTGATCAGTGCCTACCAATGTTCTGTGGATAGGCTCATCTTATCTTGGATTGACATCTTTGCTGGTACTGAAGCCAACTGCTCTAGAATATCAAACATCTACACTAAATTTCAACACATCCTAGCTCATGTTTTCTCTTTAACAGACACTATAGGGGTTTGATCATTAGATGTAGATGGTTCGGGCTCTATAATAGGGTTCGACGGTGCTGCAGTCCTTTCCACGTTAGGCTGAACTAGTAAACCTGTATAGAATGGGTGGTTCGGTATTTGTTCTCCCCTTGTTGAATATCCCAAGATAACGGGGCTTGGATTTCTTCCGATGGGGGTGAAGGAGCATTATATTTCTTGTTGTGTCTGTTGGAGGGTTATTTCTCATGTTTCCATTATGTTAATAGTTTGAATTGTGTCATGGCCGGTAAATTGACTCCTGCCACAATCATGGATTCTAGGAAACCTCTAGCCTCTGCGACCTCTTCCCCCGGCTCTCCATTTGGGTGTGGGGAATGCAGGTTCATGTCCATAGTCTTCATCAGAGAAAGGGTCCATCAATTGAATGACATTAATAGAGCTGAAGATCAGTTCCTAATCTCAAACTATTTATGTCTGACTGTTTCCTTCTAATGGTGTCATTTGGAAGCTCACTACCCATGGAACTATTTGGCAGCGTGGTTCCCATTATACCAAGACTATTGGCATGAATTCTAAAAGTGTTAAAACTGAATTTGTTTTGGTGTTTCCTCATCTTCTTGACCTTTCATTCTTCCCTTATAGCCTTTCAAGGACCATGGGGATGAGGAGGATGACTATGCAATATTATGAGCTTTTGGGGGGTACAGTTGGTTGTTTCATTAGTTCATGGAGGATTCCATGGAATCAGTTAATGGTCTTCCATGTCATCCAAATTTTGATATTTTTCTCCTTCATACTGGAAACTGTTAGCCACTCCTATTCCTCTCTTCAGTCAGAGGTGGAGACATATGCTACATGTTACAGTGGCAGACCCATCTCGACTAACCCTGAATCCACCATATTTTTAAGGAGATCCTTGAAAAAAAATAATTCATGGATGGTGTGTCTTAGTATCCATTGGAAAGTCGTCGAGACCCACTTCATCGGCCCACTTTGGCTCTGGTAGCCAGAGAAGATTGTAATTCGTGGAAGCTATGAAATAGTCATAGAACTAGTCGTCTCGGAATGTGTAATCTTTATTTTTAATTCTTTGAACTGGTTTATTTCATCACCCTATCATATATCTTGTTGAGGTGGGGATGGTTGTTGGCATCCAGGGGGTCCCACACAGTTTTGTCGGGGCCTCGCGACAGGATCCAGTGTCGTGGGTCGATTAAATGTGATAGAAGGCGCTTCATCTTTTCCTATTATTTTCCGTAGGGCTCATGGGGAACCTCGAGACTTAAGGTTGTTATGTTGTAAGGAATATTCTATCCATTAACAAATGGAAGAGAAGTCTCTAAACCCATTGGTGTACATCACCAGGATAAGAGGCATTTGTAATTCATCTTGAATGTTTTCGATGAACATGGAGAGCATCTTATCCTAGGGGAGTGGTTGGTTCATAGAATATGTCAATAATTCTCATCTAGAAATGAAGTACGAGATACTTTCGTTCTCTCAATATTTACGGTTCATGAGATCACTAACCGTCATATTGGGCAGTGTTGAACTGAACTGAAAGAGAAATTGTCTCTAGAGGACCTCCCATCCTATGATTGAATTGGATGGAAGGCTAGTATATCATATGAAGACCGCACCTTGAAGGGTTCGTATGAAGCACCCGAGCTTTACAACTTATTACTACTCTAGAGTGCCCATTATGGGGTCACATTAAGAGGAAAAGTGCATTAAATGTTGTTCCATGTCCCCCGATCCATTGAATACTAGAAATATGGTGTTCCCAAAGGTTGACGGTGGCGGAACATTACTCACCCACTCAGGGTAGGGTTTGCACTCTGGTTTAGCGGAGTGTGCCACCCTTCCATGGATTCTAGTTGAGCAATTACTAGATCGATGGTGTTTAAGATCCCTTGATGCATATCCTGTCAGGCTTGGGCATGAGTTGGTGTGGTAGGGGACTAGATCGTTTGTTCTGATGCAGCTAAAATTTGGGGTTGATACCTAGTCAGGGGTAACATTTGTGGGGTTACCTGGATATATTACGATTTTCTTCAAAGTGGGGGAAATTTTTGATGTCCTTATTGGGCCGGGTTGAACAGACCTCTGAGTTTGGCTTCATTCACCATGTTGAGTGCTTGTGGTATGGGCACCTCTTCTAGGAGCATATTATGTCGTTCTGCAGAGAGAAAATATTCAGCAAGGTAGCTCCCTCAACGTAGGATGACATTAATTTTCATGAGCTCTTTCATTTGTTCATCCTACTTGTTGAACCTTTTCTTGAGAGTGAGGGGCACGTTCTCAGGGGGAGGGGGAGTTGGGTCATAGACAACCTTGGATCTATTATTCTCTACATTGGAGTTTCGTGGGGGAGGTAATGTCTGATTGAGTAAGGGGGAACCCAGATTTAAGACCTCCCTCTGGTTTGCGGTATGCACTCCATCAGGCTCGATGTGGGATGCATCTTGGTAAAAACATTCTTCATTCACGTCCTCTCACCCTACATCATTTCCCATGAGAAATGCAGGGTTGATGTTTACCATGTTCACTGATGAATATCGCATTGGGGGTGGTTTACCCGGTACTGAATGGTTGGAAAGCTTCCTGCGCCCTTTATTGGACATTCTCCTTCCATTATGTAGTATTATTCTGGTTTCTTTGCAAATATTGACCTTAAGGGAGACCTAGTCTGACCATGTAATTTATCTTTGTCTCAGAGGGTGCAAACCACATGAAAGTGTGGAACAGTTTACTCCTTTTTCCATCATATTTCCTAGATGGTGGAAGACGGACGTCTGCTGTTCAGGGATTTGAGGTAAGAATTCTCCCAGCCCTATAGGCTGGGGTTTTCCCTGATCTCCAATTGATGCACTACATTTGGATTTGTTGGACTTAAAGTGGAATTTTGAATTAAAATTCCCCCAGTCCTGTGGGGTGAGGTTTTTCCAGTATTGCAGTGGAAGCCACCACTATTGAAAGCTTTTCAATTTCACGTTCTCCCATACGAGTGTAAGATGATTATGTTATCGGGCCTTCATAGACTCTATATTATTTTAAAGACAAGAGAACTTCTTACAGATTGGTTTCACTTAGTCAGGAATCCTACTTGATGTTCTTAGTTTCCTGACTCATAAAGTTTCCAATGGCTTGATCTATTCAGCCCTGATGTTTTTGAGACTTACTTTAGGCCATTTTTCGTTGAGTGTCTCATATTTTCTAAGAAATATTTTCACATTATTGTTTCCTCGGGGTGATGAAATTTCATGATGTCATTTCTAATGGGGCCTGCTGGGTGGGACATGGGGTGAAGTGTAGATCTCCATGTTTTCCTCATCCTCGAATGTTAACTATAGCTGGGTTGTTGCCAATTAGTTAAAGCAACATATGCAATGCATAGAGATAGGGATGTTCAAGGTTTTTATTTCACCTTTTTGATTTTTTATGCCTTGTAGATGGGGGGGGGGTTCCAGGTCAATTAGATGGTGAAGCTCACCTATCACGCTGACATGGTCCACATACCCTCCGTAGAGTAGGAATTTGTCTTTCATATATCAAAGAGTCATCTATATATTCAGTCGAATTTCATGCATGCATTCCCTAGAAAACTTTCCTGGTATGGCAAAGTGAGAAGTGGTCGTAGGCTAATACATCACTAGTATATCATCCCAAGCTAGTTGTCTTATCACAAGAAACATATCATTTTTTTGTTCATTCAGAGGGTCCTCTACTTGAAATACCCAGCTCGACTACTTCCTAATAATTGTTTTCCATGAAAACGGGCTGCTGGGAGTCATATTGATTTTTGCACACCACGGGAGTGGATCAGAAGATTAGTGTGTCCCTAGGCCATCCTCTGGTTGATAAAGAATATCACTAATTATAGACAATGTTACCAATGTGTCTGATTCTTTTATGAGCACCTCAGCATTAGAGGGATTTCTCACCTTCATTTGGACAAGGTCAGGACCATCCTTCTAGTATGAATTTTGATTATGGGAAGGAAATTTGCAGTTGGTGCTACAATGGTGAAGGCAACTATTAATACTTGATGCATTACCACGGGAATTTCCTTTGTAGTGTATACTCTATGGAGGACCCTCAGGGTGAGATATATTAATGGGATGACCCTCTTGATTCTTGATGTTATTGAGGGGAGAACCTTCACAACAACTGTCATTGCGGGGAGGGCCATTTAATTGACTTTCATCGTGGAGAAGACTATCATCATGACGTGATACATGGCTCTAGGGAAAAACTCTATCGTGCAAATCTTAGTAAGGGCCTTCAGTATGTACTACAATGAGTTTAGGACCTTCTTGTTTCTTGATTTTACTGAGGGGAGTACCTTCACATCAACTATAATTGTGGTGGTGGCCTTCACAATGACTGTCATCATGGGGAGGAATACCATCATGAACCAATTTCGACTATTGGGAGAATCATATCTGCAACATATACCATGGGAAGTACCATCAAGGAGAATGATTTAAAGGGGAAGACCTTATTGCTCTATGATCTTCAAGTTGAGGGGAGGGCTACCCCAACGCGCATCAAGAGATAGGCTCTTGTGATTGATCATTTCTGCCCCACAGAGTGAGCCCCCATGGGTGCTCTGTAGAGGACCTTCAGAACAGCTGGTACCAATATTTTAGGGAGAAACATCTCAAATACTACTGCCACTTCCATAATATTGTAATGGAATGACGTGATCGTTATATTTTATTGATATATGCTTGAGGGAGTCAAAAACATCAGCTTCTAGAAGAGAAGTATCATGTATGTGCTCTTTATTTTCTGGTTGCCTTTAGAAATTTTCATTTTTGGTCACTCTCTCAGGGGTAACCTGGGTCATATACTATTGGTAAAGTAATTCATATATAGGTCCCTGACATGTTGGGTCCTATGATTTCATTGGGATATGTCGACCGACATCTTGAGTTTTGGTAGGTATATATGCCCACTCTAAAGCAGCCACCCCATTGGACTGGCATCCCCCAATTGGAATGGGTATTTTTTCCCAATAATGTTTTCCATATATTGTGCGGTATTGCCATCAACCCTCTGGGAATGGATCGATGATGCATAACTTTTCTATAGTGACTAATTCATTTTTTGAGTGAGTTATTTTGTTCAAGGAAACCAGGTCATGGGCCCTATTTCTCACTTTTTCCACCGATGCAATGATATATTGGCATGTTTGGAGGATATGGTCTAGATTTGACGTTTGATCTTCAATCATTTAAAATATGTGCTAGGATAAATCTTTGGTTGGAACAGGAATGAAGTCTCATTCCAATGTCACAGCCAGAGTATGTTTCTGCTTTGGTCCTCCATGAATTCATATAGGTACTAGAAATTATAAACTGTCGGGATAGAGGAATGATTCTGTCACCGATTTTATTCTCTGGTTACAACTATATTTGAATAGTGGTCTTCATATTCACTAGCTGCGATTTTCATTCACTCTTTTTCCACTATATTTCTATCACAGTATTTGTATGCATATCCCAGAATTTGACATTTCTTGTATTTGGTTTCAACACTATTTGGATGTTGGGATTCATATATATTAGAAGGTATTTGCGCCTCCGTATAGAATATTTGTGGCCCTATTTATATGTTAGGATTGAAATGCATTAGCAGGTGTTTGTGCTTGCGTGTAGCTGAGTGCCTTCCAATATGGATGGCGGGATTGTTGTTTCTTGGTTGATATCTTCATGTGCATGTAGTTTTCCACAATGTTTGCATGGCAGGACAAGCGAGCATTAGTATGAATGTTCATGTGTTCATATTGTGCCACCCTATTTCTTTAGTGGGAATGAGTGGAGAGGACAGAATCATATGTCTACCTATTTAATGATTCCTCGTTAGTATGGCAGAGCTAATCCTCAGGAACTAGGGTGATAGAGTTTTCCTGGTTATATATTCTCCACCCTTGGTGGGCCACTCGAGGGTCTCAGGTCTCCTAGACTTTGGTAGGTGCCCTCGGTATAAGGTCCTCCTTGGCGGGAGCCGGCCAGGTCGTCTGATGTCAGCAATGACACTCTCTAAAAGGGGCATGTGGGTAGGACACCAATTCAGTTGAGATGAAGTCATCGACATTGACTTCATTCAGCTCCATATGGTAAGGGATGTAATCATTGTCACGTTTTGGGGACATGCTCCGAAAATTTTTTGAGACGACCACTAGAGTTGTGTTGTGCTAGGGTGTTGGCAACAGCTGAAGAGGCGGCTAGATGACCTTTAATGTTTGGAAGATTTTTCTTGCATCCTATAGTGTGGGAGTGTACCAGTTCATTTTCACTTTTTGTTCAGGGTATTTGATACCCAACATTGATGATGCTGGGTAGGCGATGGGGTCCTACTCATCATTGGGGCCCCCGACCGCCTACGAGGTCGTTGATGTTCATGTCTACATAGGTTTTTGGGATTTCATTTGGATCAAATGACCTTCTATGGGAACCTACAATATACATATATGACATAAAAACCACAAAACATATTCAAATTTTCATTCCTTTAAACACATGCATATTTAGAGATTCATCTTGCTCCCCATCCCCTTTTCTTTTTCTATGGGGAAAAGGGGCCTGAGTGGGGTGAGACTGCCACCTTGGTTAAGGATTCATGTCAGGTTCACCATTTTTGTTTTCCCTCAAAGGTGGCATGTTTTGAGTGCACCGGGGTGAACAAAATTGTCCAACGTGCATTATCCTTTTATCTTTTATCATTTGGGGTAGAACTACCGCCTTGGTTAAGGATTCATGACAGGTTCGCCATTTTTGTTCCTCCTCCAAGGTGGTGTGTTTTACGCACATTGTTGTGAACAATATTGTCTGACATGTAGTATCTTTTTATCTTTTATCATTAGATGTAGAATCACCAACATGGTTGTCTTCCCTTTTTCCATAGAAGAAGGTTCTCTTCAAATTTACCATTCCATTGTTTCAAACAATTAAATGTCATTATCCTTTATATAAAGTTGAATTAACCTTCTGGGAATGGTTAGTCCCAGCCGACGATTGCATGGGGGTCAAACACTCATGCAATCGGTCCTTCTCGGATATAAATTCCTTAGATGGTCTCCAATAGGTTTATTCATGGAGCCAAGAAATCCCAACAGCCTTGGTATCTATGATTCATGGATCTAAATTCCAAATCTAGGTGCTTGTTGGCTGAAAATTTGGCCAGCGACGCTTAAGGACTCCATTGGACAAGAGGATGGGAGGTCAACCTCGCTGCACCATTCCAATGGAGGATTTCTACCTATTCTAGGACTCTATTATAGATTTATTCTGTGTTCATATGGTCATGAATCCTTTGTTCATTCCCTAAGAGTGTGTCAACAAGCTACCCTTGGTTTGAAATGTCTTTATAAGCATGCGTAGATTTGATTCTATGGAGGTGATGCTAACATGAGCTATATTATAAAGAACTATAGAGTTTATTTTCATCTGAGGGGGATGGAAGGTGACTTTATGTAGCGATCCGGCTGACAAGGATGGATTTTTATGTTTCCCTGGGAGAGGAATCGGGACCCACATCGTTCAGAAGGGTTGGTACATACACATGGAAACCTCTCATTTGATAGACATGATTGGGAGGAACCTTTTAGATGGGAACCCTTTTGAGCTCGGGCCTTCTGGTAGGCATCCTACATAACATAATTTGGTCTAGAATAAGATTTATCATAGTTCAAAATCATGTGGATGTTGTAATCCATACAAGCCTCTAATCCAACGTGATTCAAGATCGGTGGGAGAAACAAGAGTATGTGAATGATTCAATAATGCACATTCCTCCTCCCCTCTTGGTAAGGGAGGGAGAGCCTACGGCGGAAGAGGCCGGGGAGACCATGAGTGAGGGAGCGGAGAAAAAAACCATTTATTGTGGGATGAAATTAAAGGTCATGTGATCATGCCATAGAAAATTGGGGACATACCTTAGTGGGAGGTCCTTGGATTATGTTTTGGTAAGGGGAGGAGTTTTGTCATTGTTAAAGGGGTGAACGAACATAACCCCTTCAACTGATCACAATTCCTTATTGAATGTAAAATAAAGTGATCACCCTTAATCCCTAGAAGAGGGAAGTTCATGTTGGCATCCAAATGTTGGAATCTAGGTTACCATGGGAGTGTATCCTCATAGGAATTCCCGAAGACCGATCCATTGTGAGTAGATCCTTCATGTCTCCACTTACTATGGGCATGAAGACTCAATGGGGCACGTTGTTGCACCCAATGGTCTAATCATATGGTTCTAGGGGATTTAGAAGAGGATTTGGCCAAATTACAGAGGACTGGTCAATAGAGGAATCATACAGGATTGGATGGTAGTAGAGGGGTGAGGTTGGAACTAGAAGTAACAATACCCCACAACACCCCATTCTGCATATTGACTTTTTATACAGAATGGGGGAGGCTACACATAGCATAGTGGTATGCAGGAAAAAGGGTCATCCACATACAACTAAGGTACATAGTAGTGGGTATAAATAGCTACGTACCATAGTGGTATGTGACCTATCACACTGCTTTAGGTTCCATCCACATACCGATGAAGCACACAATGCCGAGTTCAGTCTACATTGTGGTACAATATGCAGACCACCATATTGAAGGATGCTCCATGGGATCCTCGATTGTGAGGAGTTCATCAGAGAGACACCTTTGGTTTGTGGTTCACCAATTATGTTCTTAGTTGTGTTAATTTTATTATATTCCCCCTTTTATACTTCGTGGCCGGTTGTACCTTCCGAGGGAGTGGATTGCGGTTCGGGCTCTACTGATGAAAAAGATGGAAGCCGGAGTGCAACCTCTAAGTCTCCCTCATGATTTTTCTGTCTATCCTTCTCTCTGTCTGTATCCCTCTTTGTGTGTCTTCCATACGTCTACTGTGATCCTCTTAAATAGCATCAGATCAATCATATCTATTAGGCACATGGAACCACTTGCAGAGGCCCATTAATGAAATATCCTCACCTATGAAAGACTCGGTCAATCGGGGTTTGCAGAGGCATCAGTTTGCGATAATGGTTTGTGAAACACTATTGGATTGCTTCATATGTGAAATGATGAGTTTTCAGCATAGTATGCAGGTGGTCCTAATGAGAATGAATCCATCGATGACATGGTTTGTGGTTTTCCTTGTTTGATGGTCATCACTCTGTGGGCTAGTATTTTGTAGATTGTTCTGCATACCTGGTGATTCGCAATCCGGTATGTCTGCGTACTCTTCTTCATCATGGTACATAGGCAACTTGAAATTCCTCGAAAACATGAATTCCTTCATGTTTATTCTGAATATTTAAACTCAATTTGATTCTATTCACCTTGCATGAATTTTAGGAGTTCTTTATTTCTTCTATAAAGTTATTGTGGGGGTATTTTCTTCCTTTGGAAGAATTTTCAGGGCCCTACAGATGCCTAGAAGCACATACATCCTCTCAAAACTGCAAGTTAAAGTGTATTAATCACCAAACCTTGATATTATCCACTTTGGGCGGCATTGTCTCTCCCTCATGGTTTTAGATTGAATCACAAGAACACATATTGATTGAAAAAGCATCTCAGTGCCGTAAGTGTCCAAAGGTACATCAAAGCATGCCTCATCATTGTGCCACACAACCAATGGATTTTAAACTCATAGTAGAGGACTCATACCCTACTGTGTTAGGAGGATTCCACTAAGATAATCATCATAGTGGATTCACACCCAGATTTGTAATGGGGATTCCACTGTGATAGTCTTTGTAGAGGACACACAATCAGATTCATTTGGGGGATTCCACTCTGATAGTTGTCGTAGAGGACCCACACCCTAATGCGTCAGAGGGATTACACTCTGATAGTCATCATAGAGTACCCACACCCTAGTGAATCAGGGGGATTTCAGTATAGTTCAGAAAGAACCCACTCTTGAGAACGTCACGAGGATTCCACTTAGAACTGCAATTAGGGACCACTTCGCAGCCCTACTAGAGGTAATCCCAAAACTACTGTATCCATCCCTACAAAATGGTACCTCTTGAAAAACACCGAGGAGCACTAACCATCCCTGTTGTATGGTTCCTCTTATGAATAACGTAGTAACACAATCCATCCCTTCTAGATGGTGCCTCTTGAAAAGAACACTACTTCAGTTATCAAGTGCCGCCCTGTATAGGCGTCACTCCTGAAACATCTGAAATAGTATTTTAGAAGCCACTACAAATTCACTAGTGCGTTCTATATGAAAAACACATAAGATGGAATACTCACAAACCAAAATATGAGTCCAAAAGAAAGAGATACGAGAGATATAACATTTTTAATGTAGTAAATGGTTCGTGTGGGGACCACACATCATGTGTCCTTGCCTTGTTCTCTGACCATGTACTTATCCATTCTAGGGTACTAAATTTTGAACAATTACCCTAGTTATGCTATTTTACTCGCTGAGTATATGGAACAACTAGTCAAAAGGCTGATGACTGCACGATGACTGTCATTAATTCAAAGGGTCAAAAATGTAACATCCTTGAAATTCCTCCATAACTATAAAGAACATTTGACCACATCTCTTCATACATCTTCTCCACTCTCACAAGAGTCAAATCTATCCTAAGTCATGGGTTCTCTACAACAACTGAAGAAGGATATTCCATCGATATTTCCATCATGTTTCCTCAATTTATGATATTACAAAAAATGATATGCACCTACAAATGGTTTGCACTATTTTAATCCTTGCGAAAAATCACGTGAGATAGAATATCTACTCCCCCCAATCAGACATCAAATAGAAAAGTTTCACAATTCCATATTACTCCTGATAGGAATTTCATGGGGCGTTATTATCATTCCTAGAAACAATTAAGTGGACCATGCTATTGCAATCATCCTATAAAAAAACGTTGGATTTACTACTCATTCACCAAGAACTAATACCCAGTGAAAAGGGAACATTTTACCATGAAGTGAGTGAACCATCCCTCATGTGGAAAACACCTTGTCATTATTTTAAACACCTAAAAGTTGTCTAAAAAATTGTACCTAAAAATTAGGGGCACAACACCTCTGACATCATGTCAGTCAGACTTTGAATGTAGGAAGTACGTAGGAATGAATGAACCACGAATAATAATAATTAAATTATTATTAATAATGTAAACACTTCACCCCACCCACTGTTGATAGTGAAATTTAAAATTCCCAAAACCATCTCAAATGGTCTGGCTTGATATAGTGATCATGTTTCCATAGATGACACACGAATCATATGCCTATACCGAATGTTATGGGAATTTGAAGTGTCTAAGCCCAAATTGGCCCATATAGGCCGGATTGACCTTGTCTAGCCGGTCGTCCCCACCAGCTCGTGGCCCAAACGTATGGCCTGGACCATCTATGCGGCATGTGACTTGCCTGTCAACACTGACCAGCCCAGTGACCAGACTTCCACCCCAATCCCACGTAAAAGTGGAAGACCCGTGTCATGTGGGTCTCCGCCACCTGATCACCACCACATAGCACCCTCCTAACCATGCTCTGCCACCTTACTACTCCAGCTCGCTCCACCTCCATATCCCAGTGGCTCCACCATCCAGACCCAGTCGTGCCCCGCGCTCGACCTTCTAGTCCAGACTCCGCCTTATGATTTACTCAGTGGCCCAAATAAATGAGACCGCCACCATTACCAGGACACTCTGTCATGTCTCCCTCTATGATTGGTGTTCACCAACTCCACCAGCTGGCCTTATTCTAGTGGTCCTTTCTATGGACCACTGCAACCACACCGTTCACCTGAAAATTAATCCGGGGCCAGTTTTGGAATCCTCAGGAAGAAATATTCAAAGAACCTACCATCGCATTATGATCTGGTGGTCGATTAATATGTCCAAAAATAAGTGATGAAAGACACAATGAATAGATCGATTTTTGGATAAAAAATGGTTCAAGATGAATATATGATGATGGTCATGCTCATTTAGACATTATATTGACTAACAAAGTAGGGTATTTAACAAACAATTCATGAATAAAATATATAATTGAAAAAAGAGGTGTGAAAATAAATAATAATAATACCTTGTTGGATCTGTTCATCATTGATGACATGTGTTACAATTCTGTTGTGATCTACAAGAGTTTTGTCGATGATACATCCTAGATCAGCCGAAGAACAAAGAGAGAGAGAGAGAGACGGGAGAGAGGATTTGTAGATAGAGAAATATAATTACCCTATTTCTATTTCCATACACTTCTATTTATAGAATCCTTACTCATTGCCAAATCCATAATTCCCACACCGCCTCTTTTTATTCCGCGCTTAGGTAAAACACCCCATTCTGAACTCAATGGAAGTCACATTTTTCCATCCAATACCCTGATAAAAAGTTGTTTTATTTTTTCATTCTAGATAAAATAATTAATTTTATTTATTTTGTTTAAATTTTTTCTATTGAGTGACTTTTCATATAGAAGTCATAATCCAACAAATGTTATTCCTCACCTAGGTTAACAACATGTTACAGACTCAACCGTGTCCTAGATTTTCTAATTTAATCAACTATTTAAGAGATATCTCATTTTCATCATGTGCATATTATTAAATATACTTAATATTTTTTATAATTTATCACGAGCATACCAGGCCATAGAATTTCACGTTCTCTTAGCGCCTAACTCAGTAAATATTCAAAAAAATATTTCAATGTATTACAATGAATAAACTAGGTCTCTAAATAATTCACTCCTTCATGATTTTCATCCTCAAAAATTAAAACTAGGGAAACATAATGGAATAATGAACTCACACCTCGCTCTCCCGGTCATAGGAAAAACATAACACATTCATGTTGGCACAAAACACAAATCAAAGGGATGGGCCATCATCATATGGTCTGCTCCTAATGGTGACATGCGTAGGAACATGCAGGTATCTCCTCAACCCCGACACATGGGAGATGTTATGCTTCTGCTCCAGCTATTGAGTGGTAGGGAAAGGCGATAGGCAACCTTTACATCCATTTGAATTGTCTCTAGAGGCCCAACGAAACTTGGATGATAGTTTAATTCCCTGACCAAACCTCTACATATCGTGTCACAACTAAAAACACTATTTTTTCCTGGAATAGGGTCTCATGATTCCCACCTTTAGAATAACCATCTAGTGAAACATCCAAGGTTATCTGGTAATGAGTGATTTCACAGTAAATATCTCACAACTAAGACTCGCTTATATTCTTGATAAGTGGAGGAGTCAACACCGTCAACCGAAAAAAAAATACGTTAACTCCTACTCTGCTAGGGTCTGTTATGGGGAAGCTAATTGCTCTGAAACATCCCGCACCAAGTGATCATGGGACCCCCTACTAATGCAATCAGCTCCCTTTTTCTAGAGTATAGACTATCTTCAAGTAATATTACTGTATGAATTTCAACCAGAATCGTCATCTCAAGTTCAAGACATTCTGTGTGGAGACGTACCCGAGACTCTAGTGGTCTGAACAAACCACCAAATGCTCTCCTAGAAGGTAGTGTCTCTACATTCTCAGGGCATACACTATCGTTGTTTGCACTAAGTAGTGAGTCACATAGTTCTATAAATGGGGCTCTATTACCTCAACCTGTTCTTGATAACTTTAGTATCAATACTTGACACTGAGAACACAAGGTACCAACGAATAGGGTTGGTGAGTAAACTCATTCAACTATAAGTGGCTAGACATAGAAAAAACATGGCATACCCCACATGTCTTTATCTCCCTTGGAATGTGGGTAATAACCAAAATAGGCACTCCACCATACCCACTACTGGAATTCTAATAAATATGTGGTTAAGCAGAAAATCCCCACAAGAAATTCTAGGACATCCTTCTACACTCTCCTGCACAACCCCACCAGAATGCACAATTCTGATGGACTCTTCCAGCATACCTTGATATTATCCACTTTGGATGTCACTAAATCACTCTCACGGTGTTTCTTGCATAAAAAAATGCATCTTATAGGGTAAAGGACCCCTATTACTCATGCATTTAAAGCTATGTTGAACAACACCATCATAGGGTTACACTGATGCCCCATGTCACCCAGATAAAACCTCTAGCATGGAGTAGAGTGAAAAGAGTACCTCACATAGTGTCTGACAAGTTCTACTAAAAAAGAAAAAAAATCCATAAGGTGTACCACTTATCATCTCATGATCTACTAGATTATAAAAATACAATGCTTATGTCTATCCATGGCCCAATCTTCCAACCTCTCCTGATTATTTTATTGCACCACCTCCCTGAGGACCACTTTGATCATAGTGTTGTTTCTACCATAGTGGTCAAAATAATACCTGCCGAGTGTTCTTAGATCATTTGGTCAGGCAATCTCATTCCATGTGACCTCTCCCATCATAATAATGTCATTGGATCTCCCAAGATTGTCCCCACACTCTACGCTACCTTGTCCCCATATGAATCTATCCCTGAGACCAATTATGGGGAGCCCTCCTCCATCCAGATCTTGTTGATTAATGTCTACTAGATGCTGAAGATGTCTCTTCCCTATTGTGGTCACTACTACAACTAGATATAGGGAGTGACATGAAGATCTTTTCCATTAGTGCTTACTCTAGCACCCCGACATAGGTGGGGATTCAAAGGGGCACTATGATAGAGCAGATATACCTACGGAGTTCCTACATGAACTTCTATTTTCATAAGCAGTAATCTTGAATCATTTCCAGAGAGTAGCATTCTAGGTCTGTGAAACTAGTAACATAATCATCCATAGTCATCTCTATATGCTGAAATAATGGGATCTTCTAATGTCGAGTGGAGTGTAAGTAAGAGGGGTATTACTCCTCATTAAACAACTACTCAAAGTCATCCCATGATAGCACCGTCTCATCATTTATCTGAATAACCCAGGTCCACCAATGTTTATCTGTTCCATGGAAATAGATAGACACCAAATACACTATCTGATCAGTTTGTGTCCACACAAGACTGAATAGGTGCACCACCGACTCTAGAAATACCTTAATTATCTATAAGACTAGCTCGATGTGGAGCCTCAATAGTCTCTACTAAAAGAACTCATGAAGTGTTCATCCTTAGCCCACTATGTTGGGTATGTATTTTACTGAATAGGTGGAGGTTCTGCTAACATCCCCCCTGCAGGAAGGTGATCGCATGATGAGTCCTATACTAAGGCATCATTGCTCAGAGGGACATTGTCATACTCCAAAGCTCGTGTCCTATATGGATGTCATCACAAAGACATCCTGAATGTTATCAAGGAGTATCGAATTCATATGAGCATATATATATATATATATAATGATGGGGATATGACTTAAGAATTAAAGTCAAGATATAATCCTAGATGACACATGTACCATTGTTCCCTACAACAAGTGTCTCTGGGAGTTGAGTTGACAGGTGAGTAATCAAGGTCCTTGTGAATGGATACGTTGGTTGCTCGTACCATTACTGGAATCCTTGGAATTAGATCAACTCTCGAGACACATCAACACTATTTCCTAAAACACAGTGAAGACCTTTTAAGGGAAATTTTCGGACAACTTACCAAGGGTCGAACCACCTTTGATAACACTTTTTCATGACCCGACCCATGTCAGGCTTGAGACGCAAATACCCCAAGCCCAACTCCATAGACCAGGGGTGTCGACTAGTGCTAAATGTTCAACAAACATGGGGAGGCCATTTCATAAGAACATGTACACACACAGATAGCCAAGTCAATGACAAAGTGAATAGGGAAAGGAAAACAAGATACATCACAACTATAGGAATGAAATAAAACATTCATCAATATATAAATAGTGAAAGTATAGAAAGGTAAACTGAAAGGGGAAAATGGTAAAATACGTGCCCAACTAGAAAAGTGATAAAACCAGTAAACAAGTGGAAAAGTTAATCTTCTTAGAGAGCCCCGCTCCTGTATCTGACGATATGACCATCGCATGTGGTCCAAGAACCCTGTATACCTATAATCTTATGAAGTCGTGATCAACATGTCCATAATCTACATGTTCACACTATGTGGGATAAAATCCCAAGAAGGGGTGAGTATAAAAAATGCTCAGTAGGATGCCCCAAAGGCTCAGGGAGCAGAAAAAGATGTATTAAAGTGGGGATAATGAGATAGAACGAGGTACAATAAAAGGAGTGAAGCTTAACCCAAAAAGTGAGTGAAGTAAGATCATCCAAACATAAGGAGATAGAAATGATGATAAGATGAGAATATCATTGATTATTCACTTCCTATAGTAGGAGAGTAGAATCATCAAACCATTAGAAGATAAACATGGAAATCTAGTGGCATACTTCATGCATTTTCGCCTCTCCAGGATGGAGAGTGTCCAAAACCAAAGGAGTGGGAATGAGAAATAGAATATATATATATATATATATATATATATATATATATATATGCTCCAAAAAACCCAAATGAAAGGGGAATGGGATATGTATCTCAGAGCTCAACCCAAGAAAGGTGGGTCGCTAATAATCCTATAAGTAACCACTATCAATTGATATAATCCTGCATGTCTGCTCTAAACTACAAGTCAAAGGGACTTACTACACCTTGATACTATCTGATTTGAGTAGCACAGTCTCACCCTCGTGGCTTTAGGCCACATCACAATGACATGGCTTGGTGTAAAAAACGTCCCTCTTCCTTGAGAGTCCAATGGTGCGTCAAATAATTCCTTTTCACTATGTCCCAGAGAAGAGGGATTTCAAACTCATAGTAGAGGACCCACACCATATTGTGTCAGGGAGATTCCAATAGGGTATTCACAATAGAGGACCCACACCCTAATGTGTGGGGGGGGATTCCACTCTTATAGTTATCGTAGAGGACTTATACCCTGATGTTTTATGGGGATTCCACTATGATAGTCATCATAGAGGATGCACACCCTGATGCGTCAGGGGGATTCCACTCTGATAGTCATCATAGAGGACCCACACCCTGATGTGTTAGGGGATTATACTATAGTTCATCGAGGACCCACTCCTTATCACATCATGGGGATTCCACTTGGAACTACCATCAAGGACCACTTCTCATTCCAGGTGGAGGTGTTCCTAGATCTAATCTGCCCATCCTTGAAGGATGGTACCACATGTAAAACACCGAGGAACATTGGACATCCTTGATAGATACTACCTCTCAAGATGTTATGAGGAATACTGGCAATCAATGTTAGATGGTACCTCTCATAAAGAATTCCATTGTAGTCATTGGGTGCCTCCACAAATAGGCATCACTCTCAGAACATTTTACATCATATCTCTGAAACCACTATAGAGGTACCAACGCATTCAACAAAGAAAAACACTCTAGACCAGCTACTCAAAATCCATAACCCATGTTCAAAAGAAGGATATACGAGAGATAAAATATTTGTAAAGTATTACAAGGCTCTTGTAGGGCCCACATATCATGTGTCCCCACCTCATCACCTTGTCATATACCTATCCATCATCAGGAACTAAATTATGGACAAATACCTCAAGGCATTCCAATGTACTCCCAGAGTAAATGAAAAAAACTAGTGAAAATGAAAATGAGTTCATGATGCCTATCATTAATTCCAATGGTCAAAAATTTAACATCGATGACAAACCTATTTAAAAGTATAGAACATTTCAACACATCTCTTCATACATCTTCTTCACTCTCACAAGAGTGAAATCTGGCCTAATTCAAGGGTTCTACTCAACCACCGTATAAAGATCTTCCACAAATATTTCCTTCATGTTACCACAATTTATGAGATTACAAAAAAGTATCTTCACATCCAAATGGGTCACCTCATTGTAATCCTGGTAGAAAAACAACTGATGTAGACTATCCACTGCTCTCAATCATACATCTGCTTGAAAAGTTTCCCAATGTAGTGTTACGGTCAAAATGAAATTTGAGGGGCCCACATCTCAGCACTAAAAAAATTATTTGGACCATTCCATTTTCATCCTCCAAAAAAACACATGGGATCGATTACTTGTTCACCCAGAATGGATCCCTAGTGAAAAGGTTTTATTTCAATACGACATGAGTGAACCTGCCCTCCATGTCTGGTCTTTAGATTAAACACCTGAAATTAGTTTTAAAAATTCTAACAAACTTCATGTTCAAAACACCTCTAATGATGCATCAATCAGACGTTAGATGTAGGTACTATACCCGAAATAAGGAACCAAGAAGAATAATAATTAAATTATTATTAATAAATAGAGAATTTCACACCACCCAACATCGAGATTGAAATGTAAAATTCCCAATACAAACCCAAATGGTCTATCTCGACTAAAGAATTGTGTTTCCACTGTCGACACATGAATTAGACAATTTTATCGAATGTCCCTTTCGGCCTGGTTCGGTTGGTCTTACCCATGTGGTCCACTCCGCACTAGCCGACCCAGTCTACCCACTGGCCCATGACTCAGCCACATGACCCAACCCGTCAGTATGTCCTCCTACCCGCCATCTAATACCAACTGGCCCAATGACCGATCATCGTCCCTGCTCCCACATCAAAGTAGCAAACCCACGTCAGGTAGGTGTCCACCCCACTCTCCTCACCTCATAGTTCCTACCTCATCATGTTTCACCATCTCCCCAATAAAGCTCACTGGCCTGCCTCAACCAAAAAACTCTACCATCCAGCCCTAGCAACGATCTTCCTACTGCTCCTGGCTCTACTTGCTGCTCTTCTCGTCGGCCCAACTACACGAGACGACCTCCACTGCCAGGCCGATCTGTCATGTCACCTTCTGCATCCACTGTGTGACATCTTTTCCAGCATTCCTTACTCTGGTGGACCCTTCTATAGACCACCATAGTCACACTGTTACCCTAAAAATTAAGACATGACTAGTTTTGGAATCCTTGTTATGGACTATTTACAGGGCGAACCTCTGCTCGATGATCTGACTGTTGATCAATGGGTCTGAAAATAATTGATGGAAACTAAAAAAAACAGACAGATTTTCGGATAAAAAGGGTTCAAGACATAGATCAGACAATGGTGGTGTTCTTTTTTCTATCATCTTGAAGTTCAAAGTATACGAAAATAGAGGTACGAAATTAAATATGAATTCTACCTTGTTGGATCTGTTCATCATTGATGATGCATGCTACGAGTACGTTGCGAGTCGCCGAAGTTGCATCAACTATTATTCATCGATCAACTAAAGAATGAAGGGAGAGAGATGGGAGAGAGGAATTTTAGATTTATAGAGATATAATTAGGCAAGAACCCCAATTCCAATTCCCCAATCATCGATTTATAGGATCCTTACATGACACGGAATCCAAAATTCCCACGTCTCCTCTTTTTAGGTCATGCGTAGGTAAAATGCCCAATTCTGAACATAACGGTGGTCACAGATTTCCAATAACATATCATAATCAAAAGTTATCTGATTTAGAATTCGAGATAATTTAATAATGTTTAATTATTTTATTTACTATTTTCCCCTAGGTGACTTTTCTTACCGAAGTCCCATTCTGAAAAAAGTTATACGCCACCTAGGGTAAACGCCATGTTTCAAATTCAACCGTGGCCTTATATTTCTGATCTGATCAACCATTTATGAGATTTACCATTTCCATAATGTCCATAATATTAAATATTCTTAATATTCTTGTATAATTTATTCCAGGAACCCTAGGCATTAGAATTGCACGTTGTCACATCATATAGCTCTAGAAATATTCCTAGAATTATTTCAAAGTATTACAAGGAAAAAACTGGGTATCTATAATTATATTACATCCTCATTGTCATTAATATTTTATTAATATGCTTATAATGAATTTGAATATATATATATTTATATATTTACTCTTATTTTATGTGTATTGAAATTAAATACACATAATAGATTCATTAATTATTTATCACATCAATAGTATAATCATCTAAATGGTGTATCTAACAATCTAATTTTAATAAAGATTGTTTATTCTTGAATTTCAATTAATGGAAATAATTTGATCAATTTTTAATATACCTCTTCACTTTCCTATACTATTGGTTTTTGTGGTATTTTATCCCACCCGTTGGTACATAAACCATTTTAGAAAATAATTTTAAGAAAACAAGACTTCATTCTCTCTCCGGTTAGAAATATGTAATCCCTCCTAAAATAGTTTTATAATTTTCATTTAAACATTTTAATGATAAATTATTAATTAAAATTTACTTCTTTTGTATTTTAAAATTTTATTTAAGAGAATGGTATTATCTCTTTATAAATAAGGAACTTTTCTATCCATTTATAATGAAAAAGGATGTTCTTTTTAGCTTGTACAGAACTACACACCGCCATTTCCATTGAAGCCTACTTTCCATGTTTATAAATATATTATTAAAGAAAATATTTTTAGAAGTGATTTTCATTGAAAAATATTTTACATATGTTTTTCAATTTCAAATGGATACTTTAAAAAAGAATGTTTCTCAAATATATTTTTATTTTATTAAGGAAAACAACCCTTATTCTTATTTAGATGGGTATATGTTGTATTTATTATGTCTTTATTATTCCTATTGATTTATTATGATATTTTTTACTAAGGAAAATATGGAACTTCGCATCCTTGATTAATATCATTAGTCAATAAATTTTCCTTAATATATTCACTTTCCTGTGATCATTGGACATTAAATTCTTCTTTCATATCCATATTATTTATCATGGATATTATTATTGGAAAAAACATATATCACTTTTACATAGTGTTTTTAGATTAAAACTTATATGATTTATTAGATAAATATTGATAAATATGTATCCTTTAATCAATATTGATATTTCACTAAGTGCATTTTTTATGAATTAGATAGATTATTTGATATAAGGTAAATTCTTTAGAAAATCCGTAAATGGGTTGGGGACTGGTTAATGAATGCCCCTCAATGCATCAATAGTCTAATGGGACAATGTAAGATGGAAAAAACCCTTCACATTGGTATCTAGTATTTTAAATCTTTATAGAATATATATCTTAATAGTAACTATATTGAGGGTAAATATTTATAGCTAAGACATGTTTCTAACCATATAGTTAACCTGTATTGAGGATAGATCTCGATAGTAACTATCTTGGGAATAGATTTTGATTGTATCTATCTCAAAGAAAGATCTTGATATTTCAGATGTCCGGGATTATACATTTCATCCTTATTGTTATTCCTTGTATTTATATTATTAAATAGAATATCTAGTAAATTTTAAATCTCATTTGATTATTTATATGGAATTATTCGATCATATTTTAGTCGTTCCATATTTATAATGTTATATACTCTTGTTTAATGAAATGTGTGCTTAGTTATTTATATATCCAAATTGATTATTATAAATGAATAATTATTTCTTATACCACAATAAACCCTTTGTGAAAATTTGAGCTAACCCTTATTTTGTTTCCATTCCCCATGTCAAGAAGAAGGGATCTTTTAATGAGTATTCAATGATTCAATTTATTTGATTTTTTATGTATTATATTTTATTTTCTATCACTTATATAAAATTGGTTTCATGTATATAATATTGTTTTCCAAAACTACTAAACTAATTGATTATTTTGGATTTTATACCTTGTAATCATACCAATGTGATAAAGTCAAGAAACGGTTCTGGCCTTCTGGGGACAAGGCATTACATGAACACATCATGAATTGATTGAGGTTTAGTGGAAGAACTTTGAGATAATCTACTTCCCTTAATCGATCATAATATCAAAGGGATCAAAATACATATTTCTCATATCTCCATTATTTTCAAATCTCATAAACTTATTATATGGGGGTATTCATAGAAAAACCTTCTCATAATCTTTGGACACCAAATATCACATATTATTACCAACATACCATTTCTATCAACTTTGATATACCATTCGGTGTTTTTAATGGTTATAAAATTCTTTTCTATTTACTCATCTAACCTAGGACTTAATATCTTTCCTTCTCCTACATCAACATTTAAGGTTGGATTTATACACTTCTTTCTATATAGGGCTTCATATGGATCCATCTAAATATTCTAGGGAAGGATATTGTTGTATGAAAATTATACCATAGGATGGTGTTAACAAATACCCCCTTTGACATACATAGAACACTGTATCAATATATCCTCTAGGGTTTTAGTGGTTCAGTTAGACTGGAAATCAATCTGAGGATGTTAAACTGTGATAAAACATAACTCTCTATCCAGATCACGCAGAAGACTTCTCCATATCCTTGAGGCAAACGTCAGATCCTGATAAAAAACAATACAATTCGGTACTTCATGAAAACAT
The DNA here is from genome assembly GCA_963277665.1 of Viscum album. Classification (NCBI taxonomy): domain Eukaryota; kingdom Viridiplantae; phylum Streptophyta; class Magnoliopsida; order Santalales; family Viscaceae; genus Viscum; species Viscum album. Next base: position 1,432,633,487 of record OY728142.1, on the reverse strand, counting down.
AAAATATCCCCAATGTATATTCTAGAAAGATAATCAAGTGATAAGTATTAACTGATGGAAATTATGTTTGCTAAAATTTTATGTTAATTGACTACAACCCAAATATCATTATGTTAGGTAGATGTTTTGTGCAGTCCGATAATGAAATCTATGATGTAGTTTTCCCCATTCCAATATGGTATGGGTAATGGTTTTAATAACCCCATAGAATTATATATCTTCTCCCTAATTTGTTTTATCATACTAAGCACTGAGATACATACTCATAAATATAACTCTTCATGTTGTCCCCTTAGAAATACTCTTTCAAATCTATATAAATATTTTTATTTATAGTATGAATATATAATGATGAACTACGAGTCTCATCCAATAGATAGTTCTAAAAATTCAACCTGGGAAGAGAACATACATAGTTCTTGAACCTTATCATTCAATCCTAATAAATGTTAAACATATGAATATTTATCACCTTCACATGTAGCACAACATCATCGTTCACAGAACTTTAATCATACCATTTATAGATATGTGAAAAATCGTTTTTAAATGATATGATTTATACAAATCCTTCAAGATTTTCTTATCCATAATTTATAAATACATAAATATTGGGTCATTTTTGTTCCACATCATATATAATCAATCATGTTCCTTTCAACTTATAGAATCAACCAGCTTGTTTACTTTCCCTAGGTGTAAATGTATTGAGTAGTCATAATGATTAATAATACCCAACCACATTCTCTTGGACATAATAAATTCATTATGTTTGAAAATATACATTAAAATTTTATGATCATTATATATTTCACAACATTCACAATAAAGACAATTACTCTATATATTTAATTACTAATTTAATGTAGCTAATTAAAAATCAAGAGTTAGGTAATATTTATTAAGAATTAATAATTTCCACGAGTCATCAGTTATACCCATATTTTTATAAATGATAATGCAACCCAATATCATAATTGATGCATAAATATAGATTAGAAACTCTTCTACATTGTAGGGTAATGTATGGTCAGGTGTGAAAAAATTCCTTCTCTTCTATTCCATGAAATTTTCGACACATTCATCTGTCCAATGGAACGTAGATCCCTTACATGTAAAAATAGTGAGTGGATTACCATATTAAGAGAAATTATCCAAAAAGAACCTATAATATCCATCAAAACAAATAAAAATATAAAAATTATTCACAGTTGTTGACCTAGTCCAACATTTAATAACATATTTCATTGAAGGATCTAATTATATACATTGACTTGAGTCTATATGAAACTATAAAAAATTTATTAATCCCAAATTCACACAAGTTATATATTTTAAAAAATACTCTCCTTCCTCAGGGTCTTCAACATAATTCTCAAATGATCTTCATGCTCTTCCTTTATCATTCAATATATAAAAATTTAATTTATAAATATCATCACATACTAATCAAAATCCCTGAAGAATGTGGGGGAATTATAAATACAAAATGGAATAACATTAAATTGATAGTGTCCATAACTTGTATAGAAATTTTTCATGGGAATATTCTCCTTCATGACCCTATATTGTTGATATCCATAATGATGTTCAATCACAGAAAAGTATCTATCTCAAAAAATATGATAAAAAAAGTCATCAATATATAGAATATGACAGTTGTTCTTGATTTTTATCTTGTTAAATTTATAATTAAAAAATATAGAGTTGCATTGATTCATATTTCTAATTAACAAAAAAGAACAGGTTCACCCTAAGGTGATGCACTTTTCCAAATGAATCCATTAAGAAGATTCACCATGAGTTTCTTTATTAATACATATAATTCAATTATAGAAATTGTATATGGATTCATGTAAATAGGTGTTGAACATGGTCTGTGTTCTATTAAGAACTCAACATAATGATTATATGGAATTTAAGGTAATTCTTCCAAAACAAATCCTACAAACTCACATACCATAGGCATATCATCAATAATTAATTTCTCCACAACCATAGGATTGAAAAACCTTTTTATAATATCATTTAATACACATACAATGGTTATGATTTCCATCAAAATATCATGTTTATCATGCGCTAAAATGTGATCCTAGGTAGATTTAGACGATCAAACAAGACTTCCCTTCCTTAAAAATATTGTGGGACTTATGTAAATAAAATGTTTATTTTCCCAATGTAATGTCAAATTATACCAGAAGTGAATAATAAGATTTAAATAAATTACATTCCCTCAAACATCAACTAATGACCAATCAAATACTTGTGATGTGATCATCACATTTTTAGAGGGTTTCACTACAAATTGAACATTTAATCATTATGTATATGAATTATAATTCTATTAAACTTTTCCAAAAATATATGGATTCTTATAATTAAGCTCGAATAGTTTACATCAATATTTAATATTACCTACTACCAATACAATATCATAATTATATCTTTAATCCCACACTAAATCCAAAATGGTTATTATGACCATCACATATCCGTAATCATAGTGGTCGATATTTAAAAATAATCTACGGGATATATAAATCATATGAATTTAATTTTAATCTATGAAACCATATGTATAAAATTGGTCATTCATGGTCATCATCTATTCATATTAATTATAACTGTTCATATTGAAAATGTTAATTAACATAAGAAAATCCATATAAATTGTAAAACTATGGGTGTAACAAGGGTACACTTGATGTGAACTTGAATGATATATGATATATAGTTGACCAACTATTTTCATGGTTATTACCTCTATATGAATATATACTCTTGTAGTATATAGACATGGATGTTTTTCTTGGAAAACAACACTCCTTTATTTACCATAATGTAGTATGATTTCCCATAAATAGGATTATCCTATGTTTTCGAACTAATTTCTTATCATTATAGTTTTTTAAGGATAACTAAAGCCTACTATAACACCAATTTTAGTGACCCATACATTTCATATAATGATATTACATCATAATAAATGAATATTCATTTCATTCTTAAAAACACACCTACATACGGTAACAGTTTATTTTATTTGGATACATGGATACATAAACCATTATCTCACTAGTGAACCACATTATGTACCATTATGTTATTAATAACTAGAACCCTTATTTGACCTATCATACTTTGCAAATTTCATCTTAACAATGTTAAAGGAATCATAATAAAGGGTGATACTATATTCTCAGTAAGTGTAAAAATATAGATATCAACATAATATGCGCTTAAGGGTACAAAAATGATGATAAAATTTTAAAAACCATATCCTACATATCATAGTGCATAATCTTTAGTCCTGATAAAATTCATGGAATCTCATAAGACATGAATCATAAGGGAATAAAATAACATGCTACATGAAATCATAAAATTTGGTATAAGATATAATTTTGTGGAATACACATAAGAATAATAAATTATATCCTTAGTAGTAAAGGTTCACATCCAAGACTATCATAGAGTATTGGGTTCACTCCTTAAAACATCATAGTAGTCAAGGATCAATCCCAAGACTATCATTATGGGAAAAGTCTTACTGAACTAGGTTATCTCCCAATTCAAGTACTATTGATCTCATTTGATATCAATCTATACCCAATGAAATGGAGGATTATATTTTTCCAGAATGATACATCTCATAATGCATATACATATGTGTTCCAAAATATCATAAATCATTAATCATATCCAAACCAAAGAAATTATATGGATTCATAAAAAATTCATCATAGTATAACCCATTGAAAAGAAATGGATATCAAAAAAATTCTATAATTAACACATACAATAACCCATGTAAAAAAAGAACACATTTCAAAAGAATATTGTAAAAATAAATATTAAACATCTATATACGGATTATGGATGATTTAATTTGATCATATATCCTGTAAAACATAAATAACATTTAAGTATGTCATCATAGATAAGAAATATCTATAAAATATCACATGGAATATTTTTTGGGGAAAATACCCTTTTAGCTTTGAAATCACTGATTTAAAATATAAGATTCCCAAATAATAAGGAAAAAGTTTCATTAAAAATGAAAATTTAAACCCGTAATGAAATATTTAAATAATTTATTAGTCGTTATTTCATATTATTCCACTAATTCTAAATATATTAAAAGAAAACATTTTTTCACACTTTTGTAATAATTCCTTCCAAGTTAAATTTTTATAAAAGCCATTTTAGGAAAATGGGAAACCAGAGTTCACAAAGTGTTACCACTACGTGCTGAAATAGCTCACAAACTGATTAAACACGAGACTGATATTACTTGACCCAGCTATTCTATAAATCTCCTAATGTAGAGAACTAACCTGAATACCTGGATCATCGTTGACGAGCTTTTCAAGATGGGAGATCATCCTTTCCATTGTTTGAATAAATTCTTCTGAGTTGATTTTCTTCTGGTTAAATCCTCGGGCCAGAATTCTATCTTTCTTGTCAATCCAGACTTCCTGCTCCTTTGAAGCATCAACTTGCAGCCTCCGTTCATAAATCCTCTTGAGTTCCTCTTCTGATACATTGGGTCGTAATTCTTGCTCAAGCATTTCTTCCTTGGAGTGGAGGATTAGATGCAGACACTCCCCATCTTCTCCCATCTTCCCTTTGTTCCTTCCTTTCTTGGCCGATCAAGTTTCCATGGGTTTTGGAAGATGAGAGTAATCCTTGCGTCCCTTCTCCCTTTTCCCCTGAACCACAATACATTTCCCTATGTCTTTAATACTTTTCTTCCCCTTCTTCCTGCGAGGGCTATGAGGGCCTTTCCCTTGACATCGGTCCATACTATCCACTGAAGGTAGACTATTACTTTCCTCCCATGACGAGTCATCCTCCTCATTCCATGGAGATTCTTGGTCTTCTAATCCATCAAAGTGATTCTCAATCTTTAGCTGTGGGTCAACTATAAGGGAAATCTGCTTAGTTTGAGATTTCCTTATGCCTGCTTTATTCTCCCGGCCTATTCTCCTCTCCCCTAACCCAGACTTCGGACAAAGGGTGTTAGGGTCAATTTCTCTCAAAATGTTCTCATCAGCAGACCTCCTTTAGTCTTCATGAGATGTTTCAACTAACAAAAATGGCCCCTCCTGCACTGGTTCAGATTCAAGGAGTTGCACATACCCTCGGCCCATAAACTGCTGCTGAAAATTTTTTAACTCCCAGCCTCTTTTTTGAGATCCACCGGAACATTGTGCCTCACTCCCAACTAGACTCTTCTCACCATCCATGGGATCCACTGAAGGCACTGCTAAGGGGACCTTTTCAGCGCTACAGATGCCCAGGTCCTGCTTCAACCGGGCGAAGACATCCTCAACCCATGGTCCTGCCTCCTCTGTCCTCCCCTTCTGCACTGGTTCAGAGGGGTTTCCCTGAGATGGAGCCTCCCCATTGTTGTCAACCACTGCTGGAGAAACCTGGTTACTCCCAGGAATATGCATTAAAGGAACATCCCTGTGCACTGCTTCATTCAAACCTCCACTATCTCGCAGCGGAAGGACACAGGATGCATCCGTATGAACTGCTGTAAGCCTATCCCGAATCGCACGACGACACTCAGAGGAGAAGTGGCCGAATTTGACGCAACCCGAGCAGAAAGCAGGCCATGCCTCAAACACCACTCTCTGCTTCCATCTGAACTCCTCCTTAACCGATATCCAAATCCACTCTAATGGTGGTTTAGAGACATCAACCTCCACACAGGCGCGAGGCATAATCGGATGACAGACCGTAGATGTTTGCTGATCCGAACAGAGAAAGCGACCAACCAGGTTCCCGAGCATAGAAAAAATGGATGGGTTTTGGAAGGGTAGGGGAAGATCGGGAAAGCTTACCCAAACAGCAGCTGAAGGCGGGTCTCGATTCATGCTGAAATAGAAATACCATCGCATGAGGAAGAAACTGCATCCGTTGAAGACCCGAGGAGCACTGGACCAGGCGACAGCCATGTCATCCTCTGAGTCAAAACGGATCATCAGCCGGCGACGATCAAGAATCCCTACCACCGCCTGGGATTGAAGACCCCATGATTCGAAGATGAAACGATCAAAAGCGTCGACCGAAGGTCGGCGACCCCTGAAGCGAGCGACCAGGGTCGATCTGTGAAGGTCAGACGCTGCATTGAACTCCTGGGAGGAAATCTCAAGGTGAGGAGAACCTTCGAGAAGGTCTGGGACCTTAGGGAAAAGTGGGGTCGGAGGGAAGGGAGGGAGGAGCTTCGGGTTGGTGAAAGGGGAAAAGGGGCGAGCCGACGAGGAAAGAAGACGCACCCCCATCCCCCAGGCGAGAAGGAGGGGGCCAGAGCCGCTGGCATCAACGGGCTAGGGCATCGCCGCCATCGAGGAAGAAAGCATCGGACCGCTCTGTAGGACCGATCAATTTTGTAATAATTAAAAAGTAGCTAATTCTGAAAATGATAAGAATATTTCATTAGAAACTATTTTTTAATCAATCATGGATAAAATCTGAATTTAATAGTAACAGAAGAATATTACAAATATTCAGGATAACATTTTCAGAAAACATGGATATGGAAGGAAATGATTTTCAATCCGATAGAAACATAATGTCAGTTTCCCTTAAAAAAATGTTGTATATTGTGAACATAAAAAGAGTAAAATTAAGGTAGACTATATATTATCTAAAAATAACTATAGGATAAGAAAAATCATTAGTTATTTAGATGTAAATCAAAATATTTTATCATTGAAACATAAACATAAATGATCCCGATAAATAATTGGATTATGACCTAAAACCCTAAACACTTTTCAAACATTTGAATCATAAGCCCAATGAATGAATAAAATAATAATAGACTTAAAATATCATAAAAATAAGTATATTCATGATATAAAATCATTATGGATAATTTATACACATCATAAAATATAATAGAAGCATGACATAACATATGTCCCAAAAAAGATAATTTGATATTGTAAATCTTTATCTTAGGTTTTACTTACATCATACATGTTAAAAAATAATTTATAATTAATATAGGATTATTATAATTATATTATAGAACTATAATCATATATATCATCCCGTATATGACTTACTTGTAATCTTTTATCACCTGTTTATTAAAACATTGTTTTTAAAATCACTGTTCCTTGTGATATATGTATCATTTTTAATGTATATTTATGTTTGGTTGTTTTGGTCCACGTACATTGATCATGGTTCAATAATATCAAAAGTGTTTATTATGATAGAAATATCATGTATATTCACTATATACATACTTATATTCATCCATAAAAGTTAATATTTGAAAAAAAATTACATAAAACATGGTGATGGTGGGTTATACATATATATTAACATTATTTTCACTTTTAGATGGATGGAAAGACAGAAAACTAAATAATAATTAACCAATCCAAAATAAATATTATAATATATTTATATTTATATATTATATTCAGTAAATATATCCTTATTACCATTCATGTAAAATGAAAATTTAAAACGAATCACATTGCTTTGTTGAGGTGGTAGTTCACACGTACAAATAAATGCCAATATCATTATCCAATGGATTGGAAGATAAGAATGTAGATATTATATTATGATTCCAAAAGTATAATTATTTAAAAATTATAAAATATTATAGTTAAACCCATCATAATTTACATCCCTAATGTATGGTGGTGGAAAATAAATTCTACCGCTACGTGGAGATAGTAAGTCATACATACACACGAGAAATACTTTCACTACCAATTTGATGGTATAGTGGATCTATAAAGGTGGTTTCATAATCATAATAACATTTATGTATATATAGGATGCTGATGTAATTATTTTATGAATAATATAATAGGTTTATTTTTTATAGTAGAATAATTAAAAATAAAGTGAATTATTAATGTGATTGTCTCTTCATTGAAAGAACCCCTTTATATATCCTCTAGAGGATCCTAGGGTCAATTCATTATGAAGACCAATAAAACTTGAATATGTATAATGAATTTTAGAATTGTTTTTCTAAGTTTTTAATCATGTTATATGGCCTGGAATTGGGAGATGAAGAGAAAGTCGGGGTTCTCTTTAAAACTAAGTGAAGGGGCACTTTTTGGATTTCATAAAAAATTAAAATATAATAAATTCATTGCCTAGAAAAATTACTCATAAAGACAATATATTAAAAGATAATATATTATGGGTTTTAAATACCATTTCCAGAAAATAATGCATAGGATTAAATTGTCTTTTAATCTTTATCGTTTTATTACCCCAACAAACCAATTTTAACATTAACTTCCACAATAACATTTTCATTATTAATGGGTTATATTTTTTATTATAAGGTAATTATAGAATCAAAAATGGATTAAGGATAACATTATTAACCTTATATTATCCCTATAATCACCTTAAAATATTTTTATAATTTTTAATTAATTTAATAAAATATTATTTTGATAAAATATCAATTATGTCAATTTTCACAATATTCATTTAATTTGTATTAAAAGTATAGTGATTCCAAATTTTGTTACATTACTGTTAAATCATTTTAAAAATAAAGAACCTAATAGTATTACACATTAAGGATCTAAAGGTTTAGTTTCTTTGGAAAACTAGGACCATGCATAACATTTACAACATAAAATGTTAAAATTTACTTAATCCCTTCTTCTACAGCATCTTATTGTCCCTTGAAAACTCTTTAGTACACATAATCACTTGATGATATACAAAAGAATAGGGGTGAGCTAAAATATTGATAAGAGGATAAATATTGAGAATATAATAAGTTGTGAGCACAATCATAACATAGGAAATGGATCATTAAAATAAGAAGAATCATTAATAAAGGACTTGAAATGTGGCAATGCATAAAATTAAACATCATGTATTAGTGTTGAACTACTATAAATAGTTGTGATCAATACTAGAATCATTTTCACACATCATTTCCATTTAACTCATGAGATTAGTCACTTTACCCAATGCATTGGAGCACTTTATAATTCTGGGTGCACCCGTCACATCATAACATTCATATTGTGCTATATAATTCCGGGTGCACCCGTCACACCATAACATTTACATTATCATGCATGCCACATTAAACATATATCAAACATGAACATAAAATAACCCATGTAAATAAATGGGTTTCACATCATAAGGAATACATTCATAAACTTTTCATTGCCAAAATATAGAGGGAGTAACAATGTTGACATAGAACAGTCAACGATGAGTGAAGAAGAACTAATATTTGGGAGCATGTTTATTCGAAATAAGAGTTATTTGGTAAAACATTGGGTCTATCATAAAATTCAGTATAAAAATTTTCTATCTAAGAAAAGTTTGGATAATTACAGAAAGATTATTTTTATGGAGTAACTAAACCGAAAATGGAGTGAATATGGGATAACCTGAAGAAACCAAATTGTGTTTGATGATTTCCCCTTACCTTGTATATGAAAATTATCATAACATTAATGTCTACTATAACCACATTAAATTAATTAATTATAAATTAAAGAACCTTTTATACATTAATAATTTTAATTAATGTTTTATTAAGTTCATTTATGGGTTTTTGGATGAGTTATAGAGTCTAAATTCATATTTTGGGAACGTTTGTTTTAATAGTTTTCTTGAATGGTTAATTTGTATTCATGAATTGAAGATTGTGTAGAACTTGGATAAACATCCAGAACATATATTTCATTCTATTAATAAAATTAATTGAGTTTAAACGATATTATAATGAATTATATTATATAACATGTGGACGAATCATTAGATAATAATTTAATGATGGTAGTTTTCGGTTAATTTGGGCGGTTTTTGGTTTACAATGAACATGTTTTATTTTTTTATTTTGTAATATGTACATAAATTAGTTCCAGAAAATTAAATAAGATATAATATATATATATATAATAATATGGTCCAACAATAAAAATCATTTCATGGCCATATCTGAAGGTGGTAATGGAAAATGAAAAAATGTCGTTCTTGAAGGTTATAAATTAACAGCTCACAAACAACATTTTCCATTATAAAATAAAAAGAAGAGGAAAAGGGGGTTGGATGATATATTATCACATTAGTATAATAAAATTACATTATATGTATTATAATGGAGTTACCATACCATGTGGATGATTATAGGTGGGGAGAAATTAAGAAATGAACTTCAATTGGAATGAAAATTAAAGGAAAGAGAGGTAATGGAATTACCTCTTGAATCATCCTATTGAGATCATCCTCAAAAGACCTAGGTTTAGTCTTTTGATGAGACCAGAAGATCATGGACGTGGGTTAGGGGATAGGTAAGATTTTTGTGATGATTTTAGGCAAGGCTTGAATCTTGAGACGTGTGAGGAAATGAGGGTGTGAAGGGTCATATTTATAGTGGAGGGGAGAGGGGTTTTCTCAATATTATAATCATTAATTTATTATTTCTCCATAAAGAAAGTAATAGTGATGATTCCATGAACATAATCGTAATAATTTCATGTGAGTTAGAGATAATTGCCTTACCTCATCCATTCATCATCTGATGACATCATAATTCATGTATTTATCATTTATCATAAATTATCGTATTTTACTATTCACAAAATTTCAAGTATTTCAGAAAAATCCCAAAAATTAATCCTAACCATTTTTTGATGTGTAGAATCCAAAAATTGAAGTCCATTTTTTAAAAAATAATTTTCTAAATATGATTAATTTAATTTTTAATTAAAATCAAAATTTACTTGAAAAATAAAGTTTTAAAACATTTATTTACTCATTCAAAAACATAGGTATATCCAACTTTCACTTAAATCATATATATATACTATTATAGGTGAGGTTACTATTCATAATGGTATGTCACTATTCATAAGAGAATATCACTATTCATAAGGGTGTTTAACTTTTCACCAAAAATTATGTTTGTTCCATGAGACCCCAAAAATCATCCTGGATGCAACTATTTGTGTCATATTTTTGAAATTCAACACACAGAAGTGGAAAAATTATGTTTAATGGTCACATAGTATTTAGTATCATTATATGTCATTTGGTTTCCTATTGTGATTATGCTTCAAAGGGCAAATTATATGAATGTATTTCCATTGATAAATCGTTGTGTCGTTACAAAAAGTCCTAAATTGGAAGATGGAAATGAAATATAATCCATTTACAAGACAATAATATTTCATATTCATCTATAAAATTCATGAACATTATAAATCAATAAAATTACATTACATTTAATATTTGAAAAATAATTTATTTTATATTTATAATAACCAAATAAATATTATAATTTCATTTAACAAGTATTTATGATAATTATTTCATCACAAAAAATTATAAATAAATTATATCCATAAAAATAATATAATTCTTCTCAAAAAAACATGTATATTCATTCATAACGTTTTTCCCTATGTGAACAGTTATAAGATATTTAAAACTATGACATTGTCAATTTGTTAGTTTCTATGACTAATATATTTTATAGTCCATTTTCATGGGATATTATTTATTAATCAAATCAATTTTGAGCCTAAGGGTATTAGGGTAAAATTAACTTCATCCAATAACATTTAGTATTAACAATTAAAGCCTCACCACTTATTATTAACATAGATTATCCCCTTCATAGGGTGATAAATTTTACCATGGTTACTATTAATGTTGACCAAAAATAAAAGAATTACATTTAGATAATTTTAAGATATTGATTCCAAATACAGAATAAATTTTATTATTATAAATACCTATATGTGATATAAAATAGTTTTAAAATTACTCACACAAAACAAGATGAAATCATCTTTTTAGATAATTATATTTTGAAGCATAAAAATATGTTTATAATTATCAAATACTAAAAAATATTAAATGAATGTTAATTTTTTTATTAAAAAAATATATATATAAATTTAATTCATATAATTCACCAATAATGACTATTTTAATTCATTATTATAAAGATACATTAAATTCATAAAAATAATTTTTTATGGAAAATGAAATCTTTTGTTTTCAATGATTTTTATTTTTATTTATAATAAATTGAAAACAGGTTATTTTATTTTATACATATATATGCCATATGGAATTAATAATTTAGTTAGTTATAATCATACCAAACAATTTATGTGATGGGTGATAACCATAAAACGATATTTCTATAACAGTATATCAAGGTTCATTTTAAATAGGTGTTTCATGTATCCCTTGTTATTGGAGAAATTAAATTACTTAAAAAAATATTTCATAAAATTCTAAGGTTTTACAAGGGGTAGAACCAAAAAGAAAAAAAACAAATGAATTCGCATTGACTTCTATAGAACACATCTTTCCACATCACCCTCTTATTATAAAAACATCAAAACCAATGATTTCCTAGTAGTAGCCCTTCTGAGAAAAGGAACAAGGAGGAAAAATTTAAATTGGTTATGTAAACACACCTAAAACCACAAATGACTGATCCCCAAGGTCTAGGGAGAAATCCACTAAATGTGGGATGAATGAACTCTATGGGATGTACTATGATCATTCATGAAACTAGAACAAATTTCAGATGAATAATGGGGTTTTTGGGATTTTGTTATTTTATTATTAGTTTGAAATACATAGGGCATGGAGTAACCCACTTCACCATGAAATATAAGTAATAAAAAACAAAGGGAATACATTTATTTGGAAGGACCACCCCACAACCTGGATGTTCATCAAATCCTATCAGAAACAAAATTATATCTATGTTGAGGATCTAATTGAACAGTATAAACACCATGGTGCATCCAAGGACACTAGAATTTAGAAAAAAAATTAGGAATTGGGATAAACATTATCCTAGATCCAATATAAATATACCTATAAATCTATTGAATAACTGAATCTAACCACCAAGACTCCACACCACAGCCAATACACTTATTCCCCAACCACTTCGGTAAGAAACCATCTCCACACTATAGCCTCTTTGCACATCGTGGATCTACTATTTTTTTAGAACCACTAATACTCCTCCATAGATCCCCTAAAATACAACCAAAATATCCATACTATATAACATCGAAGCCTATCCCATTTCCATACTCCATGGGATAACGATTCCCAAAATTAAAGAACTTCAAAAAACTCCACCCCAAGCCTCTACACCGCAGCTGGCCTCTCTACGCTGTAGTGGACATTCATACAACCCAACTCATAAATCTATGTCATAGAACTCTCTTTAGTTTTAATTTTTTAGTTTTAACCTCATTTTCCCACTACAACATTAAGGTCATCCTCCAGAAACATACACCTCTAGAATTATATCTAAGTAATTAGTTTGAAGGTCCAAAACATTACATCAAATATCTATCAAACTATTTTAATCCTCAAAAATCAAAATCAACCAAGAAAGGAAAAAGGGGAAAAATTCTAAACAACCATCCCATAAGATAACTCTCATGGATATAATTACAATTGAACACCACCACTAACCAAAAACACTAACCAGCTAAAAATAGTAACCAACCATCCCAAATAACTAAACCTTTTACATCAGCCACAATTTCACATACCATCTACACCACCATCTCATCCCCCACATAGCCTAATCTAAGGATTAATACATGAATCACATATCACTACCCTTAGCACTCAAATCGAGTAAATCAACTTCCTATATAGGGTTATTATCAACATTGGGCGGAACTAACATGCATTAATTTTTTGTTAAAATAATTCAAAGTATAATATGTGTTGATTATGTAATGGTTCTACACTGATCATATGTTTAAAGCATTAAGAAACATCACATTATCAAGTAAAATCACATTTTATAACCAACAAGATCCAATAAGCACATCATAAAGGAAGATCAATATATGATAAAACTCAATATAACATAGTGTACTAGGAACGTATTTATGGATCACACTCCCATATAAACTAATACCAGCCATCGTAACTCCATAAAAAGGAAATGTACATCCACATAAAACATTCTCATGATGATCATGTATCTCTATTATCATTTCCATGAATTTCACATCATTCTATTTAACAAAATATATCTAATTAATTACATGGTAATCATCAAGTAGACATCAATGGTGTTGAGTGATGTAGAGGAAATTGTAAATAATATCTAGTAATTATTGCACTTCCCACCAATAATACACCTCAAAAATACAACCAAAAACCATTAATGGTCCAAAAAAATGGGTGGAGAGAATTTTTCCCATGCCAAACATCCACAAACAACTTCTAGGAGAAACCACTAAGAACATGTGTTCTAAAACATCAATCTACAAAGGCCTACTCATACGATTGATATAAGACTTATCATGTTCCTACATCAATTTTATCAACCCACTAACAACCTTAAACATATTTATTATGATCTGAAACACATCAGTACAGATTACTGATGACTCCCTTGCATCACACCCACATAATGGATAATGACATGGTCTCGCATAAAATTCCTCCAATATAGACATAATGATTGATAAGAAGTATATTTTTTATAATAAATCTCAAAAAAAGTAATTTACATTTCATAAGATCCTCCAAAGGAAAAGATTTAGGTACACATCATATGATCTACTATCTGGATCCATGTTGTAATATGTTTGAGGGTTGAAAGAACTATTGAGCCACAAATGAGTTCAAAATGAATGAAAAAACAACCTATAGACTCATGAGGTAAAATGAGAATCCCAATCCAAGAAAAATGAATTCATTACACCATGTTTCCAGCCAACCATATCCACACACCTCTTGTTAAAACATCAATGATTCCCAACTCATTGATAACTAGGAATTGAGAAAAATTAATAATCCAATCCATTATTTCTTAGATAGAATCAAATCCTACATAAGTTTTGGTTAATAATATGATGAAGTATATTTAATTTTTTTCCGACATCCACTTAGGGGCATCCAAAGACTACAAGTAACCACCATGAATATTTTTTCATCCATTACCTGCAGGAAAACCACCCATTGATCCACAAAACTCATCCATGTCCTATTTCATTTAGGGCCTCCAAAACAATGTCCTAAAACCATAGTATATCATAGATACCCATGGGTCTACTGATTAAGGGGATATATGAATCTCATGAAAGTATACCACCCAAATTACTACGAGAAGAAATAACATCCCATGAAACAACATACAATTCTGACCATCCTTTGACCCTCCTTCTAGGGCATCACTGTGTCCAACATGATCTTTCGTCACTTCATCCCATTAATGTCCTCTCTGTGAATCCTCTTCCTAATTTTCTAGATAATAGTATACTATAATCATTAATATGTTCTATCTAACTTCATGCACCAATTAATTTTATTAAAGGCCTTCCAACTTCTCAATAATCCTTTAAGAATATTTGACTCCTCAACAACATCCTTCCATATATATGTAATACAAGAATTAACCACAAAATTACCTTTTTCAAAGGTGTCTGGGATATCAAATTCCTAATCATGATGAAACTCTATCAACATTTATTTTCATATATTTCAGATAATATTGAGAAAAAATATACCTCAAAATCATGTGATATGTGAAGTCCAAAAATACTTCTTCAATTATTTAATTAAACCACAAATTTATGGAAAACACAATCTTTATTTGTTACAAATTAGGGGAAGAATAATTATTATCATGGGTATATGACTACCTAGCTCTATAAGAGGTAATAGCTCTGTGTTTCTTCAAGATTCATCATAGTACATAATAGTAAGTGTCATGGAATTCCTCAAACATCACCCCCTATTCTGGAAACTTGAGTACCATAGAACTAATCAGTTTACCCAACAGGTCAATGAACACTGACTAAAACTTATCAATTATTATAAAATAATAATCCTTCTAACAAAGATATAAAAATAGATGAAATCCATGAGAAATCAGATATAAATTCCTGGTAATAGCTAGAAAGACCATATAAGCTATGAAACTTTGTCTCATTCATGGGTTATTCCACGAAACAACTACCGCGATCTATGACTGGTCTATTTCCACACCCTACTAAGACACCAATATCCCAGGTAAATGAACCTATTGTGTATATAATGTACACATGTGCATATTTCTATACAGGAGGTAGTTTCAAATAATATTAAAGATAGTTATGTGATGATCATCATGATAATCCTCCAACATATAGTATATCATGATGTAACTATTAAAAACGACCAAATAAATTGTCCAAAAACTCATGGAGAGTAGTGTTAAATAGACCTATGAAAACCACTTATGTGTTTGTGGCACTAAATTTACTGACCATGAATTTGAAGTTCAAAAACCTACATATGAAGGTAATCATCATGATATTATCCTCTTTCACCATCATCTTTTTGATATCAATATCATAGAGAGATTATTAAAAGCCAACCATATCCCTTAAACTAATTGAAATATATTCAATCCTGTGAACAAGGTAATGATATTTTATCATTTCCTGATTCAAGATTTGATAGTCTATACAATACCATTTATTACAATCTAAATTCTTATATAATAACACTGGTGTACCCCCACAGTGACACACCATACTAGATAAAATCCCTTGAAATTAGATCATCTATCTATATAAAAAATACCATAAATTAGTGGGTTACATCTAATAAAGATCCATAAAAATTAGATAAGCAACATGATTCAAGTCTATCCTGACCTCAACATCACATCGAGGGGGTAGAGTCACAGAATCATTAAGAAACACATTCAAAAACTCTCATGGAACCTTGGGCACCTCCTATATCCTAGTGTAAATTGATTCAACGTAAAAATATCCATTAATTAAATAATGGTATCCATATATTTATTTCCCAAAGGAAAACTCTGCTCACTAATAAAAACCAAACACTGACCATACATATACAAGAACATAGTTGTCCTATAGAATAAGTAGATAACTACATGCATGTAATATAACTAGTCAATACTAAGAATGAAGTACTAAAATTTCATTTTAATTAAGAAGAGATCCCAAAATGATTGATGTGTCTCCATCATCACTCTATACCCCTGGCACAAATTAAACAAGCTAGTATGGCTTCAAACTTGGATAGTAAAAACTAGGGGAATGAAAAGCCTCTATATATCTTTTATCACAACACATACTAGAGAAGTTGAAATAAAGGAGTGTGAAAAAAACCTAAATTTAAATAGTCGCAAACAATGGTAAAAAAAATATGATAGTACCTCAAATGATATATTGACTCTCTGGAACCACCACCACTATGGAATGCAACAGGATATTCCTAGATGATCTTTCACTCTTTTGATGGATACCTCTAAAGGCACACTTAGGTTGAGATCTATGATGATGATAAATATATTGAGTTTAAACTCTACTGTATCCATCTCTTATTGGTAGATTATAATCATACTTCACTGGAAATTGAAATGAAATCACTTGAAATTGTTCTTGAGTCTGACACTGAACCTGACCACCTCTACCACACTAACTCCAAGAAAAATTGGAAATTGATTCTTAGGATAACCATGAACCCCATAGAAAATTAACACAAATCCATATATTCATGGAAAATAATGAAAACCACTAGCCCCATTAGGCTATAAATGATTGTTTTGAGGATGATCCATGTCTGGTTGATACCTAAAATGTCCTATTTCCTATGACCTACCACTAACTAGTATGATCCCCAAGGAACCCTTCCAGTTCCCCTATCACTATAATTATCCTCAAAAGTGTATATGTTTGATCACATAAACATTCTTGTCAAATTCCATGTACATTGGAAATATAGAAGGATTAATTATATACTGTATAGAATCACGAAGTACATCCTCAATACATAGCACTTTGGACTCCTTTGTAGGAAAAAGATCCTGAGTGAAACAAAACGTATCCTTGAACAAGATTCCATTCTCCCATAATGGAATTCTCCCCCATTGATGAGAGTCTAGCTCCTACATATTTATTATATTCATGGTCGTTGAGAGGTACTCCTCTTAGGGAACATTATAAATGGCTAACCATGAATCATCTACCTCATTTCCCTCACCAAGATAAAACACTCACCACTAAAGTGAATCTCCTTGCATCAAACTATCCTTCGATGTCACCCAAATCTATGATAGGGAATAGATCAAATTGAAAGGGATATAAATATCCTCCAATAAGATCACTGTCTTTAGATTATAAATTTTTCGTTTATACTACCACAAACTCTACCTCTAGAGTAACTCAAGGCCCTCTTCCATTTCTCATCACCCTCTATCAGGTCAATTCTCTGTCGATCAATCAAATCAACTCGATGAACCTCTACATCTTGAACCAAATGAGGAAAATGACTACAAATCATAATTAAAATGGGAAAAATTAATTCTTAATCCCAGTAGTCTGGAATTTTATTAAGATTAAATCTATTCATTTTAACATTCCAAATACAACCTAATTTAAATAAGAACATAATAAATCAGGATATATGTACCTATACTAGGTATCTACCCTATAATAGGTTCATCCATAATTGGCCGTTTAGTTGGATCATATTCCTTGTATCGATCACATGAGTCCCTAAAATATTGGTTCTTTTATGGTTTTCTACAGTATGTATCACACACTAAGATCAATTGAAATTGGGGTCTTACCAACCCATTCAATCCTTACCGTGCTTAAATATGAATGACAACATATCACTCAACCAAAAACATTGAAACCACTTTTTCATGACTTCTCACTTCAAGACTACCCCTTCTTGGATAGTAATAAAGGTAGATAGATGATGACCCTCACATCCCACCTCTATTATTCCCCAGGTTGGAAATAAGAATAAAAGTCTAAAAAATGTAATTGTGGGAGGCATTATCCATTATAATAATATAAGATCAAGAGATAGGATTTTATGGGTCAATCAAATAAATTAAATAATATCAAAAAGTAACCTAAATCACCCCTCAATGCATGAATAATGTAAACTCATTGAATAATCTCTAAATAAATACTCAAGAAAAAACACTTATATCAATCAGTCAGTAAAATTTTAATAGTAAAAACTACTAATGTCCAATACAGTCCATGTTTTCTTAGTTGAAACCCTAGAAATAATTCTTATATTTATAGAGTGAGAAAACATGTATATTCAATGGGATCATACCAAAAGTCTCTCATTCACACATGAAAAGGGTATACTAATGTACTTGTGAGAAAAGTTTAGAAGCAACATCACCTAAACTTTTCATGTAATCAA
Organism: Viscum album; assembly: GCA_963277665.1. NCBI lineage: Eukaryota > Viridiplantae > Streptophyta > Magnoliopsida > Santalales > Viscaceae > Viscum > Viscum album. The sequence continues at coordinate 1,432,614,257 of OY728142.1, read as the reverse complement.
TCTCATATTCACCAAGGAACACACACCAAATCATTTACCTTACTATAGCAACATAATAAGAAACATATCGATAAACAGGTAGTCAACACCACATTCCCACTAATGCTGCACTCCCACACCCCAACATCGTACGTCATAGTGCTCCTATCTCTTCTGTATAATATCCTTATTGTGGAAACCTATTCCATCACAAAAAATATCTCCAAATATGAATCATGGGATATAAATTGACATAAAATCACATATTTCTCATAGAAACTTGTACCATCACATCACATCTTTCCAGAAAAAACGTGGTCCCTTATATCACATCTCCCTCAAAGACACCTGGGTTGTCACATCACATCTCAACAATATCCACAACGATAATAGTTGGGTATCATGAAGATAAAATTAATAAACCTCATTAACTTACACTAAAAATAATGTCTCCCAGAAAAAACATCTCATCAAAAATTATAACATATATCTTCTAAATTATGGACATCATAGCTATTTCATGTCAACATCACATGGAAGAAAGATTATGGATGAATGGGTAGCCAACCATCAATCCTTACCAATGAGATAATGGGAAAATACCCCAAATACATTTGGATTTTTCCACAATGTGTTCAACATGTATGGGTTTGATATATAAATCAATAATAAAATAAAATTTATATATAATCTTCCCACACAGACCTAACCTATGGGTTGAAAACTAACATCTTATGAAAAAACATAACATCACAACTAAGACATAAAACCTCTACCACTATCATAGACACTAATAAATATAGTACACTGCACAAAAACTCTATATGACGTAATCCAGATTATTTATTTCATTTTAGGTTAAGACAATATTTATATTTACCATTACTAACTAATTCATTATTCGAGGCCATTTATTTCATAATTATCCAAAAACGTTTAAACCAAACATCCAATTTCAAAAAAAAAAAAATTCATTAACTCTTTCAAAAAATTATCCAAACTATTCCATACCATTTCATATTTCATTACTATCAAATTATTTCATCACTACTGAGGAAACTAGCACAACACAACCTAAGAAACCCTTCCCCTCAAGAAATCACTCTGGAAATTGCAACTAATTCACATCCCCACAACTAGTCATCACAACCAACACATCACAATGATATATTTTCTCAAACACTCTGTTCTCCATCCATATCTCATTCCATTCTCCCCATACACAAAAACAAAGCATCATAATCCCATGCCACATATTTTTCACATTATTAACTTCTCATTTTTTATATTTATCAAGGGGATTTTCATCACTTTCAGTTCACTAATTAAATGGAATTCTCATACAATCTAGTGTTTCCACATGAAAATAATTTATTTACCAAATATACGTGATTAGAAACATATATTCATGGTGATAAAAACAACCACAGAACAAGGATCCATAGTTAGAGCAACCCCATCACTAAAAATCCTATAATGACACTGATTTTTATTGAGGCATACAACCCATAATATCAATATATAAATAATATAAAATGTGGAAAAACATGTGATTTCATCCCCCCTATTATTTAATTTTAATTAAATAAATTCATTATCTTTATCAGGATAGTGCATACATTATTCTAGAAATATAATAAGAGCATAAAACCATTTCCATGATCCCATGAGATGTGAAATGAAGGATCCTCTACCTAAAATGAATCATTTAGAACCATTGTACAATGTTAGAATGATAGGGACACCACCAATAAGAACCACAATAAAGTAAAGAACCTTTATTATCCTATAATATAGTAGCGAACATCACATCCTTATCTGAACACCATCTAAACCAATGATTACATAGTTGTAGGAATTCCTAGATAAGGAATGTTGTGAAAAAATTTCAAAATAGAAGAAATAAACACACCTAAAAGCACCATAGATTGATTTCCAAAGATCGGGGTTAAAATCCAATGAAAGGGAACTGAAATAAATTTTTCATAAAATTTTTTATCATTCATGAAATGAAATGAATTAAAGATGAATGATGGGGTTCAATGGGATTTAGGATTTTTATACTAATTCCAAAAAACATAATACCATGGTGAAGCCAATAGCTCAATGTTGAAAAATTGTTAAAAATGGACTATAATTCAGTGTGAAGGGCCAAGAAATATCTAGGATAGTAAATAGAATATGAAAAAATTGCTATGTACACACTTTAGGTTCTATAAATCAAGAAGAATACCGCAACACATTCAAGTCCACTACACTACAGAAATCATCAACCCGAAAGGGTGCTATGCCGCAATCCAAATTTGTGGTGCAGCTACATAAAAATTGAGTAAATCAAAAAAACCAACCTATAGGACTCAACATCATAGACACCACCTCTTTTCCAATGGAACATGGGTAATAAAACCAGATCCACACTAAAAAATATCTCAATGTTGTAGTTGTGCCTATTTTTGGAGAACCACCAAAATGCTTCCTCTAAGTCCCTACATTATTGCCAACACCTCCACATCATAGAATATAAGGAAATGATGTATTCCCCTCAATATTGTATTTATTCCATAAAGTAAAGAAACTTTTTAAACTCCACCCTAAGCCACTACACCAACGTTGACCTCTTAATTCTGTAATTAACCTTCTAATAGCGAAACCCATATCATCAAACTGTAGAACCCTCCTTGCTGAATTTTTGACCAGAACCCTCATTTTCCATCCAGCCACCAAATAATATCCTCTGGAAACTTCTACCACTATTATTACTCCAATTTAATGGGCTGGAAGGTCTGCATGATTACATCATTTATCAATGTTTAAAAATCACTCAAAAAACAAATTGTTTTATGATATAAGAAATATATTAACATGCAGGCCTCCAATATAAACATTTGATGCCCCATCCACCATTTAATCAATTATATTCTCACCCTTCCACTTCCCTTTATCAATTGTATACTATTACTCATGCACACACCTGCATGTGCCTTTACATGGATTCAAACCATGAACCTCCACCCTAGTGCACCTATGCCTTTACCATATCTCTATATTGTTTTTCTCCATATTTTATGGAATATATATATTTTTATTTAATTTTTTATATTTATTTACCCATAAAATTATTAATATATGTATATATATATAAATATTTATTTTGAAATACATTTAAAAATTATATTTTTGTGTGGGTTTATAAATACACACACACATATATACATATACATATGTGCATGTCTGTAAATATAGTTATACATATTTATATATAGTTACATAAATTATATATTTATATTTACATACATATATTAGAATATATATATAATGATATATTCCATTGTAAATAAAGACAAATATATATATATAAATATAATATTATATATTTTAGGTATATAAATATTAAAACATTTTTTTAAAATAAAATGGATATTATTTATAATTTAGATATGGTTTATATAATTATATAGATATTTTATATGTAAATATTTTTACATATTTATTTATAAAATCAAATTTTTATGTGTAAATATATAAAAATATGTAAATTTATGTATATATATAAATTCAAATATCACAAAAAGATGAAAAATGATAAAATTTGAATTTCATAATATTCATACGAGTCTAATCCCTGAGAACGTACTGATCATCCACTAAAAATGATAAAAAGGACCCATTAACGAGGCCAAAATTCCATCAAATGTTAAAAATTTAAGGTATCTAAAAAACATAGTTTTAGATTCCTTATGGGCCTTTATTAACCACATAAAAATTTAAAAAAGGATCCCCATGTCTCAAATATGTAGATATGTTTTTATTATTTAATTTGATATATGATAGAGATTAAAATGACAGCTTGATCAAACGTTATGGGTTTTTGAAGTTCGAGTAATATTTTTAACTTATTTTATATTTTTTATTTATTTATTCTTCATAAAAATTTAATTTTGATGAATATTAATCAACAATAATTATCTAATTTTCAAATAATATTAATTTTTTATTATTTTATGTAACATTATTCACTAAATATATGATACATTATGTGTAATAACATAATTATTATTATATAAATCATATTTTTTAAAATATAATATATTTATATATTAATATATTATTTTTGATCATAAATAATTTTTATTTTAATAATACATTTTATCATTGTGAAAAAACAAGTTTTTAACACAGAGAAATGGCATACTTTTATTAGAACTAAGAAAATCACTGAAAAAATACAATTTATGACTGCTAAAAAGGTACTAAGGAAGGTGTTAATTTTATTAATGAATTTTTAACATTGATAAATTTACCTTTTATATTTTCTTTTTGTTATCAAAAATTTAGGTCCCCCCATTATCGTCTCTAAAAAAGGGTTTCATTGAAAAAACCCAAATCTAAACTACTGAGTGATGCCATCTCTCTCGGATGTTTTGATAAATGGGATTCATATGGTACAATCCATTTGGTCATGGTTATCACTTAATTCATTATTTCAATTAGACATTATCATAATAATTAATATATAAAAATCATAATCTTCACCGTACAATGTAAATATTATTAAATTTAAACATGCTTAATTGTCTTTTAAATCTGACCGAGTATATTTTATAACTATCTAAATTAGTGAATATGTTTTTTATAATTATGTTATGTAATAGGGATATATATATAAAATGTGAATTTAATTTTTTATAGTTTGATTCATTACATTCAACCCCTCATCCAAAATTTCTCCCCGAAAAGTTCATTTGATTCTATAAAACTGATGTGGGTACTTTTGTTTAATCATATCTTCTGGTTCCCAAGTTTCTTCCTCAAACATCTGGCTCCACCAATACAAGTCTAATAGTTTAGTTGTATTATTTTATATAACCTTGTATCTATGTTCTAATATCTTAAATAAATAATCCTCATTTGAATAATCATTCTGTAATTATACCACCATTTGATTCAGTACATTTTGGGGTTATGATATGTACTTCCTCAAAAGAGATACATAAAACGCACCATGTACTTGAGATAGGTTAGGTGGGAGTTCTAGTTGACAATTCATATGTCTGATGAAATCAAGGATCCCCAAGGGTATGATGTGTAACTATAAAATATTTCCATTATTCCCAAACATCATGAATTTCTTCCATGATGAGATTAGAATGAACACTTATCTATGACCTCAAACTCTAGGTATCACTGATAATTTTTTTGCATATATTTTATATAAAGGTTTTGTAGACTTTATATAATGTTGAATGGTTTGAACCATATTTATCATATAAAGGACAATATTAAATATTTTAATCTTCCTCTCTCAAAATATAAACATGAATGTTGGATTATAACACTTATTCATATAGAGCTTCATATGGTGTAATTTGAATGCTTAAATGTAAGATGTTATTATGTGACAACTCAACTAGGGGAATTTCATGATCCCACCATCATTTAAAATACACTAAACATGATCTCATCATATCCTATAGAGTTTGAATTTTTCTTTCAGACAGACCATCAGTCTTAGGGTTATAAGAATATCTAAAACCCATCTATGTATCTAATTACTCTGATTGGCTTCTCCAAAACCTCAATGTAAAAATTAGAACTCGACTGGATATAATGGAGAGTTATAATACATTCATTATTTACACATACGTTATTTATAAATTATAATTTTTTTGAGAGTGAAATATTCCATGATATCAATGAAATGAAATGACTTTTTAAGGCAATCAACTACCACCCTGATGAAATTACTACCCTTAGATGTCACGGGGAGTCATACAATGAAATCCAGGGTTTTGTTTTTCCAATTCCGTATTTTTTTGGGAATGATTTATTCAAACTATTAGGATTATATTGTTAAACGTAAACCTATAAGTATACCCAAAATCTAGATACACATTATGAAATCCTACTCTATGTTATCCCACGATCATTTTTTCTTCATATCTCTATACATCGAAGTGAATCTTGAATGAATAATGAAGGATGGTCTATTAACATAATCTAGAAGTTAACAATTTAAATATATTTGGGGGGGGGGGAATGTTTGTGTTTCATTACATATAAATCAATATTTAGTAATGTCGAACTCCTAAATATTGTCTACCTTTCACTGTAGATTTTCGTCATCTTTTCCGGCCTCTATAATCCTCTCAATATTGGATTATTGAGATAATACCTGAGAAATGTTGGATGATGTCCCTTTTCTGATTTCCATTTAAATTATTTTCATAACTAAGAATATTTTATCCCTTTCAATCCTCATCATGGATAGGTTTGGCGGATCTTATCTACACAAATCATGTTCTAGTTTTTCTTCCTTCCCAGTATAGTAATGGATTGATCATTCATAATCCTTGATCAACTATAACTACCTTCATAAGTCAATTTTGACCAATTTTTAGGTCAATATATTATGAGGTTTTTATGATCCATATATATATATATATATCATACTTATCGCAATAGAGTTAATTTTATAAAATAATCAATGAAGAGATCTCTATATCCAATTAATGATCATGCATTGGATAGTGATACTCATGGAACATTAATTAGTAGGGGGTTTAGGCTAACACATTTTAATTGTGAATGATTAAAAAACCATTCCTTTTTTTGGGAACATCACTATAGATAAAAAATTATTCCCCACTGATAGGTAAGTATAGTATATGTGTAGTGATTAGAATCGTATTTACCTCTTTAAAGATATCATTACATTAAACTATCTGGAAACACATAACTACATTATACTTTATCTTAGTTTGTGGACTTGGAATCCATGATAATTTACTCACAAATCTTATATATTACATAAATAATCCAAGGATACTTTAGATCCCCATGACAGATAATGGCCTAGGAGATCCTTCAATTAACTTTATTTTTTAATGGTCCACATATAGGAATATGTTAGTGATTACATTCTATTTGAATGTTACATTCTCTATAAAAAACTCTCATTTACTAAAATTCTCTCATAAAAAATCGTTTTGTGATTTCTTCATTAAAATTTTTAAATTCTTCTCATCTTCTACCTTATTTTTATTGTAGATAAGAATATTAAGTCTAGAGAATACTATATTTTCTTGAGTTAATACCTAAAGCTATTTCTGTTAAGTTAACAGAGATAAATTGAGAATTATTGAGTTCAAATAGAATCACTATGAACATGTTGTGAACATACCTTATACAAAAAAAAATATTGGGTATATCCTCCTTCTTCACCTTTACATGAGAATATCCTGACCAAAGATCCACCATAGATAAGTACATTGATCCATGTAGATAATGAAAAATGTCATTAATTTTTATAAAAGGGTACCTTTTTATTATCATGATATTTTTTAGACCATGATATTCAATTTAGGGTCACATTTTCCCATCATTATTCTTAATGAAAAGGACCGGTGCACCCCGTGATGAAGAACTTGGGAATATGATCCCTGTATCCACATTATTCTATAGTTTCTTCTTGAACTCTTTTCCTTTAATAGTGGCCATTCTATATGGAGTCTTGGATATTTGTAAATATCTAAGTATACATTAGATTAATTACTCACCCTCTCGACCATGAGGAAGACTAAAAATTTATTTTAGAAACAAATTTTCTTTTTCCATCATAATGGGCATATAATCGTGGATGGTCTTTTCCTTAGTGTCAAACATTATAGATAGATATAATTTCTAATAAGGTAATAATATCAATACATGATATGATAATTCTAAAGGAGATCCATCCTCCTCTTTAAACATTTATATAATTTGATGGCTACTATTGATTTGGAGGGTAATTTATTTATCTAAAAAAATCATGGTGCATCAATAGAAGGAAATATAATCCATGCCCATAATGGTATCAAATTACAATAAATTGAGTATCATAAGATTTAATATGGAATTTATCCCACAAATATAAATAGTTGAGATTTTATTTACAAAGGATATAATAGTTTCCCCATTTTATATTTTCACAAATAGCTTCACATCCATGTTTTGAGTTTTTTTTGTATAGTTAAACTAAACATTCATGATTTGAAGGAATGCATAGAACCATGGTCACATTTCACATTTCATGTTCCTAAATATTTTATAAGTATTCCTCTCACCATTTGATCCCAGTTATAATCATTTACATCATCCAAAATAGACTTAGGGATGTGAATTTTTAATGTATTAACAAATAAAAGGTAATTTATGAACATTTAAGGGACAACTCATAAAATAATAAATTTTATAACCTATGAATTTATAGGATTACATATAAGTTATCCATAGTCTATCTATTAACATATAATTCAATAATAATTTATTTCCTATCATGATATTTTATAAAAATATTTTTAACTTACCAAAGACTATACCATGGGAATGTAAAACAAGGTGTCTAGAAAGGCCACTTTTTTCTGCATGAGATGATGATCGATTTAATACTTATTGTTCCCTTTTCAGGGTTTTTTCCCATAGGAACAAATGTGTTATATCCACAACCACTGGATTTATCCAGAAAGGGATTTGGTTTATTGGAACCCACTAACTCTATATTTTCACCTAATTTAGTTATGTTTTCAGTTGTTTTTTCTTTATCCTTGTGTATTTTCTAATTGTTTTCTTATCATAATATCTAAAATAGCTAAACATTTCTCTGGTAGTAACCATGTAAACATATAACATTTTATAAACCTCAATTCATGATTTATTAAGTAATGATACACTTAATAAAATCCAAAAAAAGGTCAAAAGGTCTTGTTTGTTTGTGTATTTATATAGATAAAATAATAGAATAATGAAACTATATAACTAAATTATTTTAAAAACCCATAGAATGTATTTAAGTTCCCTTGATCTTCTACTACTATATAGGAAACCTAGGGATGTACATAAGAGATTGGTGAGAAATAAATCCCAATAAGGGAATAATCAAATCATTACATAATTAATGCAATACAAGTTAGTCATGGTTAACATCAAGGTTACATTAGCAGGGTGAGAATCATACACATGGATATTTAATGATGATATAAGATGATAAAAATAAGAGATCATAGAAATGTGGCATCAATATAAAACATGACATCATAAAAATTCTTCAAGGATAACCACTAAGACATCAAAACATAGAGTGCATTAGATAACCACCCACGTACCATACATGGTATATCTTGAGATAAAAAACATTACACCATGCATTATAAGGATATATGTTTTTTATCCCACTATTAACTTTATTATAATGTACATGCATTTCTGTGCCACATAGATCATACAACACAAAGATATATTTTTTAACTAATACTCTCATGATTAAGTAATTTGGGTTACATACGTGGGATTACCTAATTATTGAAGTATAGTTTAATCTAGTTTAATATCATTGAGTGTAAATTGGTATGTGTATTCACTAAAAAAATATTTTTCAGGGAAATTTTCATGATGATTTTGACAGTCTTAAAGGTGTAAATTAATATTAATGTAAGGGTTTCATGAGAGAATGTTTGTCTGTAATTAATTAGATATTATAATGGAACTAAAAGGGATGGGTAAAAATTAATTTTGACCCGAATTATTTAAATTAAATTGAATAATACAATGAATGAACATGAATGTAAAGGTAGATTAGAAATTGTTTGACATTGATTGGGCTCATATTAGAGCATGGGAGGATAATTATAAGAGTTTGGGACTACTTTCAGAGAGATTTTGATAGTGATTGGGAGATTAAATTCATACTCAATGGGTTTTTACTGAAGATAAATGGGTGGTTGGTAGGTTATTTATAATTAAACAAATGTATATTAATTATTAATTTCTAAAGATAGGTTTTGGACTCGAATAAAATTATCAAAAACAATAATTATACCTTGGGTATTTAAAATGAAATATTCTAAAAAGGGGTAGTTTTAATCATTTATGAATTATACAATCTAAACAGATTTAAATAACACGATCGGTGATGTGTAATTGATTCATGTTCATAATGTGTTGATTTTAAAATCTTATAATATAATATAGGATTTGGAGGATTCATTAAAGGTTTATAAAATTAATGAAATAATTTCCAAAAAACATTATGTTAGAGGAAAAACTTATATTATTCTGATGATTCATTTTATAAAATTTATCACATCACTTTTGGGATATTATTACGTCATAATACAAACCATGTATTTATACTATATCTAATTTTTACCCATAAAATCGGTCATCTTAAAATATTATGAAAAATTAAAATTGGCTAATTTTGACACATTGATTTCAAAAAACAATATTTATATTATAAAAATAATTCTATAAATTAGATAATTTTAAATTTTAAATTGAAAACCTTATTTGTTATAGAATACTTGTTTTTTCGACAATAACATTATTCTGAAGGGCATAAAAATAAAATTGAAATTAACTAAATTTTATTATACTTTTTACGTAGATAGAAGTTAATAAATAATATTTGTATCTAAATGAAATATTTATTTCAAAATTCTTGAATTTATCAAAAATAGTTCTAAAAAATTATTTTTTTCCAATAATATAATTTGGGTATCTTCATATCAAAATATAATTTTCCTCAACTCATATATAACTGAAAATGGATAAACATAATAATTATTGTATTATAAATAAAACATATGAATGAATAGTACTAGGTTCTAAATACACAACCCCTTATTACATTAGTATATTTCATTAGGGTAAGTTCTGCAATAATGACATTTTCTTAGGTGGTTTTGTGAACATGGATTGAGTCTTGATATTTATATGCTTGAAATTATCCTTCAAGTATTTTTTTTGTGTTTTGGTCATTGAATTTAATCTTGGGATTAGTAAATGGAAAATACCAGTTATGTAATCTCCCTATGATTATCTAACAAATGGGCTTCATAGGTAATGACCCTAATAGTTGAGGCTATAACTTCTTTTATCTTTTTTAATTGTAATTTTTATTATCCTATAATATATAGTCATCTTAATGGTAAATGTAAAACTTCTATATTATCAGTCATTAAGATTTTTATTGGTAATTTAAATTCAACCTACTATATTTTATAATGTACCAATGTAGTGTGTGAGTTTTTGGTAACTATGTTTCTAAATAATCGATTTATTCACATGGAAAGGGAATTTCATTTATATTTTTCTTTCATAAGAGTATTTATACTTATTAATCATAAGATTCAGTGCTATGTCGGTTGATGATGTAATGATTGTGATAAATCATCATCAATTAGAACAATATTAATTAAGAATTTTTTGTGACCTTATGTTTATAGTAATTATATCATATCAAGATTATTATTTTCTTTCTCTTATTATATCAGTGTTCTTGATATTTTTGCATATTTTTCATTTCATACCCTCATATAACACTAGTACCAAGAGTTTTGAGCTGAATTAGTGTTATGTATTTCCTCTTTGAAATTCACATGGAGACCCTATTATACCTAAATATTGAATGGACATGTTTCAACATGATTAATTTTTGGATTTTAAAATATCATAATAGTTATTTATATACTCACCATTTTATAGTCTTTGTTCACACATTTTTTTTGGTTGTGAAAAAAATTCATAGTTTCAAAGATAGTCTTGGTAGACATGGAGTGTGTGTGGGTTGTTTTGTGCTGAAACTAGGTGATACATTGAAATAAATGTTGGAAAATAGTGGTTACAGGTATTTCTAGTGACTGTTGTGTCTATAAATTAATCTTGGACTACATGGAGTGTGGAGGATATTTCATATGTCATTTATCAACTGGATTCAAAGGAATTTAGAATATATGTCTCTTTTGTATATTCTATTTTAATGGAATATTTATAAATGATATTTTATTCTTCTGATGTTTAAGATATAGTTGAAAATATATTTATCCTATTGGGGTAGTTATCTTATTTATACATTGGAGTTATGTATATGTTAGATTTTTATGTTAGCATGACCCAATCCACTGATGGTTGGATAGAAAATGGTAAGATGATTATTCCACCCCTATCCCTCCCGTAATAAGCTATGGGTTATAGATTAGAATCAAAAAATAATACTAATAATAATAATTTATATATATATATATATTGGATACATTCATTTAAGGATTTATCATGATTTATTTGATAATAAAATATCCTTTTATTTTTTTCATAGGAATTATAAATTCATGAATAAAAAAGCGGAATAGTGGAAAAATATTAAAAAATGATATAACATATCACGAATCTAAAGTACACGAGGTGTAATCTCAATAAGAGGACATGAAATCTGAAGACCAACCCAGTAATCTAATGTATAATATGTGAACTAAGTACACGATTTGAATCCAAATTACACATCATGAAAGACTGGAATATAAAATCTAATAAGATACATGATGTAAGATCAGTACACAATGTAAAATGTTTGTATTGGGAATCCCAACAAAGATACAAGCCATGAAACTTGTAAGTTCCAAAAAAAATTAGAGATATTTTCGGATCTAAAGTACATGGTGTGAAATACACTTACACACCATGAAAAACTCAATGTAGATGTCACATAAATCTTATTCATCATGTGAATAAATTTCACATCATGAAGAAATGTACCTATATAAATATTATAGTTCCTCAATGTGGACAAAAGGATCGGAATGTGACGTCTAAACCTCCTCTTTTCTTCTCAATTTCCATCCCATTTTATTTTCATTTTGCTTAAATTAAATTAATTTATTGGTTTAATACTTCCACGGTTACCACAATCGATTCAAAGACTTTCTCTTTGAACATTTTTGTTCCAACACTTGAATCCAATTATGTTTTTCATTAAATCATAAACTACCTTTGTTTTATTCATTTCTTCTTAATTTAAGTTATCATTTGATTGCTTATTATGATATTAGTTATGGATTAATTTATTTTTAATTGTATATTTTTTATTCCAAGCATTTTTCATGTTACCTTATTTCATTTAATACTATTATGCATGACTAATCCTCTTAGGGTCAGGGGTTGAGAGTAGGGATATGTTATAATATAATATGAAGATAAATCAAAACATGGTAACTATATGGATTGTAATAAGGTCAAAAATAATAATCTCATTCTTTTATACGTACTCTAACAATCAAATATACAATCATAGGACCCTAACCTAATTGTAGTGGAAAAAATATAGGACAAATAGCTTGTGATAGTCTCTTCCTAGAAGCTAATCTTCTTGAACATTCAATTTTTACTATCTTTGGACCAAATAGTTGTTTCAATCTTAGGTAGATGCAATTGGTTGGACCAATATCGACTACTAACCTTTAAACAACTTTTTAGTATATTATACAGGCCAATATAAACATATATTTAGGATTATATTTTCCTAAACCTTGAAATTAACCCTAAAACCTTCCTTCCATCTGAATTGAAAACCATGATATATTGTTTTTTTGTAAAACCAAACATGATAGATCCGAACAAATCCTAACAAAAGTTTCTTAGCACTTGTTTTCATTCCTTTAATCTATCCATGTTTGTTTGAAGTTGGAATACCACTATGCTACACCTTAGTATAATATTGTAGTTTATGAAATATAAATTCTAATGAGATCAATGCCTGCACATAAATAACAATTCCATGTAGGTTGGACAAACATTGGCATCATTTTTGGGGATTTTTGGGCCATGGAATATTTTTCTTCGGTATAAACTTCATATTATCTCAACCCCACCATTTTCCTTTACCCCATTTTTTATATAATTTTTATCACACATACACTAGAACCTTCTTCTACACTTTCCCTCAACCTAGTGCATGCATCTCGGAACTCTAACTCATCTAAGTAGCATTGTTGGTTAAGAATTGATTGCTTTCGATCCCATGATTGATCAATAACTTTCACCTTGAATGAAATTTACAATGTATAAATGAAAATATCATTCTCCACCACATCCCCAAAACCTAAAATATGTGCCACCATAATATCATGATGAGAGACCAGTGCTGTAGAAGTGCATATCATGGACTATGGATTTTCATCCATTAATAGTTGTAGGTTCTTAAAAAATCCGCAAAGGAAAATGGGAACCCACTTTAATTTGAGAAAATATTATAACAAATTTTCCTCAATGAATTGGAAAAAAATATGGAGAATAATCTAGATTGGAAAAGGACCGACCAGTCCGCGTACCGGTCCAACATTGATGGTATGTGGCTGGTTCATCCAGCCGCCCCTCCACAGACTAGCGTTGTTCGCGAAACGGAGGGGGAAACCCCTCCACGGGGAAGAAGTAGGATAGGCGCTAGTCCGGTCCACCATCACAAATCCCCCCAACCGTGAAACACACCAACCGGCCCAGACTGCATGGGCTGTCATTCGCGGAACAGAGGTAGAGCCCTGCACAACCGCAAAGCACCCCTGAACCGATTTGGTTCATGGGTGAGGTGCATTCAATGACACCCCCACCCCGCGAGTTTCAGATTGACCAAGTCATCCATAAACCGGGTTTTCGGTCATGGGCCTCCACATAAGGTGCTGCATGACCACAGATAAATCTCTTTTCCCCCTCTACAAAAGGATATCGAGGGGGATATGAATGGGGGGATCAGATTCAGGGAGAGGATTCAAATATCAGGGGATCGATTGATCAGACTCCATCAGTGAGAAGGTTTGGAGATCGACTCCTGAACGAAGGACTCTGGAGGAAGCAGCTTAGGATTTCTTGAATAGAAAAGTTCCAATTCGCGAACCAGAACATGTATAATACTAGATAGGAATTGATTAAGAATCAAAAAACATATAAAAAATTTGGTGAACAGGAATTTATAATAAAAACTGTGATCCATGGACCCTCTGCGGATGTACTCCCCATGGACCAGGGAGTTTATGCCCCCTCTTTTGATCTGACGCACCGCGTGGCACCCTCCTACCCGGGCGAAGCCCTAACTGGCGATCCCTCGACTGGAGACGCCCTTGACCACTGCAGCTCATGCAGACTCCACTACGTACCAACCCGGTACACAGGCCGAACTGGATGTCATGTACCCCCCTGGTACGTGGGATGCCTATCAGTTCGAATACCACCCTTGTACGTGGACAACTTCTCCAGCCGTGTAGTACCCCCTACGCGAAGGGCGACACTATTTTTTTCAAACGAACTACATAGTTTTTAATCCATGCTTCATAAAAAGGGTACGTAGAATTCCTCTACAAGGATCAATCACAACAATAGGAAACTCTCACGTGTAAGCCCTAATCTCCCATAACTACTTGGACATTGATCCCCGACCAACCGGGATATGTAGGAATCCTCCTCGCGGTGAATGCTCGATATCTGAGTCTGATACACATCTGTCACATTCATACCATGTCATCATTACCCCAGCAGGCCCATATCAATCCCCAGGAAATCGCTTCTCGTGGGTCTTATAGGCTGCTTCGATGTAATTCCTGCACCATCTTTGACTGGGAATCTCTCGCCTGGGTGTCCTTGCCACAAGACGTTAAACTGTATGGTTGGGTCCTTGTTGCATGACCTTAAAATTTGATGTTTCCTATCATGTGTCACTGAACTATGTGGATTCTGATTCCTCTAACGAGGATGCGTAAGAATCTCCTATCACAAGTTCGATCCAAATTCTCAAGTCATTATATGTCCCCCCAGGATGATAATAAACATTAGTGTTCCCAGTTACGAGGCTTCAATCCCATGTCGTCTCAATGAGTCCAAACTCCTCAGTGTCATTAATCCCAATGAGGGATGGTAATATTTGGTCCTTAAGGAATCTACATCCCTGTGTTCGGTTGATCATTTCCAACTAAGGGGTAATCTGTGGATACTATGCTTAGGGATAATCCAATGTTTCATAAACATATGAATAAATCTTGAATCTATAAGAGAGTCCCAGAACAAGAAATAATTCCCCCAAAAAGGGTGTGATGAGCCCAAAATCCCATCCTCTGATCCAATGTGAGTTATTAAGCATCATTGGTCGAATTGCCCAGCAGAAGCCTGCCATTGGAAAGCAGGTCTACAGATCATTCGATGCAAAACTGTTGGGCGTTTTAAAACAAAGACCAATACACCCGACCTGAGTGATTGAGCAGAACTTAGCCCTCTGTATGATTGACCATCGGGTACATCGGTCTTCCAACCCTCGGTGGAAACAAAAATGGCAAACCTGATGTAAATATTTAACCAAGCATGATAGATTTACCCTAATCCCACTATGTGCCCCCTTATACTCACAAGGAGGGCCAAGAAAGGTCATTAATTATGAATGGGATCATGAGATGCTTCTTTGATGGGTTTTCTATTTGTATTTGTAAAAATATTTTATAGGTACAAATCAGAACTCCCTTTGATCAAATGGCATCATGAAGGAACTCACAGATGCATACATCAAGCAACACAATGACCAGACATCCTCACCAATGAAAGACCCCATCACCTACTCAGAATCTTTAACGCTGGGTCTCAGATGCGTTGATCTGAGAGTACCACATGAACAGTACCCTCTCGACAGTGGAGGCGGCGATGCACCCCCTTCAATTTTCCAAGACTCACCATTCACCTGCCTAGCAACGGCCGCGAAAGTAGATCCATACGGCTCCTATTGTCGTCTCAAACTATTTCGAGAGTCTATAACCGGATCAAGACAACGTGTACCTCCCTTATCTTAGACAGGCGGATGAGGTTGACACTGAGGACTTCATCCCTGCTAAACGGGGGTTCTTCTCTAAACCCACACTGGAAGACGTCGTCACGGTTATGCTGCGACTCAAGATCTTCATGCTAAGGAAGATGTCTCCCTGAGGATCCAGGCACATTCTCTCCAATCTCCGGCACCTCGAACCACCCAATTAGGGTGGAAAACGTACATCTAGGGACCGATCATCACCCTTTTCCTTGAGGAGGATATCTGATACCTAGTCATGGAGACATATTGCGAGCAGGCACAAACACATGTCTGCACCTCCAATGCCCGTCATCTTGACATGGTGGAATCATACGAGTAGGCGCGCATCCCCGCTGAGCTCCATCAAGCTCATCACCCACATAAGACGGCACCTACCTGGTAGGAACCTCTCACTTCCCAAGGTCAAGAGGCCCACCAACTAGACGTGGTGGAAACCTGGTGCCTATAGGACTAGATCCTATCAGATGCTCTTGACGCCTACCATTCTGATATAGTGGCGATCAACAAAGCCTACCATCCAGATGTGGAGGCAATTAATAGGCGGGCACATCTCCCTACAAACAAAGGACACAGACTCGATACAGTGTGGAAACAACATATGTAGGGACAGCTCCCTACGGATGAAAGTGAAGTCCCCCATCTCGATGTGGCAGAAAATAGAGAGATAAACTAGCATATCTCGACATAATTGTAGACTCATTCACTAACCCCGAAAAAAAATAATTGTCAGTACCCACTGACCACCAGTGGACCAGAGTAGTATATTCCTAATCTGATACTGGAGTGGGCCTTCATACCCATTCCAGCCAAAGATGTCTCTCTGCATATCATGGCAATGATGGAGAAGCAGGTATTGATCCCATATCATATCTTGCAGACTTGCCAAAATTTAGTTGCATCGGGAGAAACAACAAGGATTCGGGCCAGTCAGCCCTTCTCCCCAATTGAGGCCACTCATCTAAGAGACTATATAGACTCCTTGGAGTTGATCTCCATCCCTATTTCTGCCCAAGAGGCTCGTCGGCCATATTCTGCGATACAAGGGAAACCAGATCATGCATCTTGACTCGTTCCAACTGGGGGACACCCATCCATCATGGTGGATGATCCAGAGCAGGCATATATCCTTGCTAAAAGTCAAGATGGTCGTCGGCATATCTCAGTAGCATCACGGGACCCAATTAGAATGGGGCCCAAAGGTGAAGGCCATTATCAACAGCAGATGGTCCCCGTTTCCCACTAGAAAGTTCCCCGAACGCGCCGAAGGCTGCCGAAAAATAAAGAGTGGGTTCATAAATCTGCTCTACTAGAAGCTAGGGTTCCCAAAGCCTCTAAGCACATATTGATGGCTCATAACCCTGCCCACCCATTACCATATAAAGGGTTTATAAGTTTCATTTTTGAAGGTCCTCACTGCAATGTCACTACCAGCAGCTCTGAAGGTCCTCCCCAGAGTAGCCTTGGGGGCCTCCCCCGTGGGCATATAACGATGAATCACGAGAGATTCTCTTTTGATGCGAGTCATGAAAGCCCTCTGTGTGACTAAAAGATAGAGTAGCAAGAAGGCCCTCCACTTGTTACGGTCCACCCTGAAGGTCCTCCCCAAGGTATACACTACAAATACTCTCTGTGCAGTGGGACCACAGATTATGATAGTATTCCTCGCTACCTCAGTCGCAACTGCAGATGACCTCCCCACAGTGACGTCTCATCATCACAAAAGGACCTCCCCTTTGTTGTGGCTTGCCCTGAAGGCCCTCCCCATGGGTTACGTTGCAACAACACGCCGCGTAGCCAGGCATCGGTTCATGATAGTAGTCCTCACCATTCTGATAATGGAGGCCCTCCCCATAGAAACATCAAGCAACGAGAAGGACCTCCCCTCGTTGTGGTACATTCCGAAGTCCCTCCACAGGGTTTACCCCACATAAATACTCCCTACGGCAGCTGTGATGGTATTCCTCGCCATTGTGGCCGCCATTGCGTTGGTCCTCCCCATACTGACATATCATATTGACAGGAAGGTCCTCCCCATACCGAATCAAGCATAGAAAAGCCCACATATACCAAGACACTTAGAAGGACAGGATCAATGATGTCAGATTCCCATATAGTCACCAACAACACCCATCTTCAATCAGGAGATGGTCTGGGGCCACGTTCATCTTCTGAACCACCTCGAAATCGCCTACATGATAATTCAATACCTAATGGCCCCACCACCCCCTACCACACTATCGGTGAGGTTCCCAGTTGGGATGACTAGGTAGAGGAATAACTAGCGGAAGATAATGCCGACATGTTGCACCCGAGTAAATGACTGGTCAGAGATGATGTACCAGTTATGTTTTGGCCCACAACCACCTCTCAATTCGACATACCCAGAATGTTGCTAGAAGAATGTGTGCACGACATCTGCTCCAATATATGGACAACCATCCACTGGCTGAAATCAAGATTCATCCCCTATGATTAGTATATAGACCATGTCAAGACAATAGGATACCTCCTACATCACATCGACCTGGATGCTCTTCCTTCGGTGTGACAACCGCAACCTGAGAGGCGTAAAGGAAACCATGAGTTAGCCTGTCTCCGTGAACTACAATAGTTGCGCCACCTAATTGGTGACGCACCAATGGGATTCCATATCAGAGGATGGGGAGAACATGGAGCTCTGTATTTCACTCTGCTCCCCTCCAAGAAGAACATGTTCGGCATAATGTCTTGAAACATCATCATGTCAAGACAACAATCGAGTGGGGTCCATGTTCAGTAAAGGTGACACACCCAATAGAGATAGGCCTTGAGTAAGTCCTAGAAGTGTCAGGACCCACAGGAACCATCCATTCACGAACTCCTGAATCAGGACACTGAAAGCATACAACAGGCCTATTGCCTAAGAGTGTCCAATTAGAAGTCATTGCTTGTCTCCCCATAGGGGATTGATTCACAAGTGAACTCACCATCAGATCTAGTTCACCCCTAAATGGGGGCACTCAAGATCAAGAAGGTTGCAATAACAGAAGCCCCTGCTGTAACCCAGGGTAAACACCGGCCTATAGGGTTGGGGGCCTTTTTAACAAAAAATACTCCCATAAGACCAATACAAACAGAAAGAGACTCAACGTCCAAGGAACAGAGACAACCCCAGCCCTCAGGGCTGGGGGAATTTTTACCACCTCAATAGTAACCTCCACCACGAGAATCAGTATTCTCTAGTCTAGGGGCAGTCAGAATAGAAGGTTCATGCACTATCCCATCGTTTGAATCATCATTCCCTTCAAGAGGGAGGTGTACTGTAAGGTCACATCAAAGAACTCTCCGCGTCAACCTTCGTCAAGGAGTCTGAAAGCAATCCCAGGACAGGAAAGGGAAGACCAGTAAAATGTGTGGGAGATCCTATTCCTATTTGGAAGATGAAATCTCCTCCACCCCCTGATATGCATCCATCAACGCCATATAGGTTAACCCCATGGGTGACACTGAAGATGATGCAAATCCAGATGGATCGGGAGACGACAATTCAGTTTAGGATGTGATTCATATCGAACCATCAGGTGTGCACACCCGGAACCAGTGGGTGGCCCTAACTATGGCCACCCCTCCAGCTAACCCTCCTCTGCATACCCTGCAAGCTTCCAACAAGGATAAGAACAAAGGATCAGTTACCCTTAACCTGCCTCCTTATTTCAAGATAAACAAGCCAGTTACGCTTGAAGAGAGATTCGCTTGATAGGAAGAGAAAATAAAAGAATTGAGGCGGATTAATGTAATGATACTCCATAGGAACCATCTTATTAAAAGTGCTTCCCAAGAAGAGCCACACCTTGCACTCCCAGCAAGTACACCTCATAGTCCAAGGTTTTACCTGGTGAACGAATCGTGGTCAGGGCCCCCACCCAATGCGGCGCCTGGCCCATCCAACTACCGTAACATGGATTCAGATGTATACCAAGACTTCCCTCCACTCAGTAAGAAACCAGAGTGAGTAAGTCTGAACCCTCCGAAGGTGTCACAAACGGCATAGCACCCTTGGTGCCAGCCGAGCCAGATCCTCAAGCAATGCCTTGGGCTACACCTACCCATGATCGGGCCCAACAGGATGTAAACCAGGGTCTCACCAACACCCTCAAGTTACTGACAGCATGATTAGAAGAAATAGAAGGTCGAAACGCTCTGGTACATCCATATCGAAAGACCTACCCAGATTGGGTGAGGAACACACCTCCTTCACCCAATTTTGGGAGCCATGTATTCTCTATTTTCAATAGATCAAGTGATCCAGAACAACATTTGATGCACTATACATGTTATTGAGACCCTATGATGGGAAATCCGGAACAATAAGAAGTAGTGAAACTTAGATTCTTTGTGCGGTCATTGCAAGGATATTCATTTGTCTGGTATATGAGTCTACCGGCTCAGTCAATAAAAAGATGGGAAGACCTTCAACAACAGTTCATGTTCCACTTCTATTCAACGCTGCCTAAAACAACAGTCAGGGACCTCATGAATTGCAAACAGAGGGAGAATGAGAGGGTCTTAGCTTTTATCACCAGATGGAAGGGTCTGACCTAATCTCTAAACAGGACAATGCCCCATGATGAGATTCTTTCCATATGCATCGATAACCTTCAAGATGATCTGCGAATACCGCTCATATCGGTGGAGTGCACCACTGGCTTCAGAAATCTCTCTAGCATTGCCCAGATAATTGAAGACTCCCTACAGCGGACTAATCTAATGTCCTAAATAGCCTCAGATGCTCATGCAAAGAGATTAGTTAGAGATGAAGCGTCCTACGTCACGCTCAAGCCAGCACATGCCCCTGCTCCCCCGCCTAGGCCTCCACCAAATCGTCAGGGCCCCCCTGTATATCAGCTGCCACCTCTGCCCAAGAGGGATGATTAGAGAGGACCGAAGAGGATCCAGTTTGAGGAATGAAGACATGAAGTATACTCATTCTAAGAGGACCATGTTCTTGGATACTTCATCGCTACCATGAATTGCAATTTTCACCACCTACCAAAGCCAAGGAAGCCCGAAGAAGTCCTTTGCGATGACAGGCCAGATTATTATCCCTACCATTGAATGTTGGGGCACAAAATCTAGGAATTCTTCATCTTCAACGACCTCCTAAAAAGCATGGTAGACTCCAGGTAGGTCATGCTGGGACCACCCCCAGCACATGTGACGTATATTTCTACCACCGACTCTAACAAAGGGGAGGGGTGGGAGGAAGTCACCAGCAAGAAAGGGCAGAAATTTGTCGACTTGATGACTCAGAAGTCTGTCAATCGAGCATAGGGCATACTCCGAGCTCAACTACAGTATTCAGTGTTTCCACCAACAGCCTATAATGCTTCACAACCAAAAATATCGTCCTCACAGTCCTCCACGAGCCAGTAATCCGTGCATAATCAAAAATGGAGGAGACATGCTCAAGAAGAGAAGTCCTCAATGAAGCTGAAGTTAGCCCCAAAACTGTCGGATTTTATGCCCTAAAACTTGGCGCCACGAACACCAACCCACCAAATGGCACCATCAGGGATAATAGACCAGGTTGACCTGTCACAGAATGAGAAGATAATCTTTGGTTCCATCTATGTCATCCATCTAATGGAAGAATTCTCTAATGAAGGGTATGGTTGTGAACCCGAGTTCCCTAGACAAGGGGCCGAGAGGAGGAATCGCATAAGCAGGGGATACTTGGGGAGGCGTAATTGCGGCCGAATCCAACCCTATCATTTTACCCCGGCCCAAATAGTTAATATCGTTTAAACATGTGGGAGATCCCTTCAATAGACTCAGCAGGAGACAGATTATCCCTCCACCTCCACAAGAAGCCACTATGGCCATGTCATTCTAAGGTACCCATCAGAGGAGGAACAAGTGTCTAGCTGCCTAGTGCGCACAAACAGACCGGGCGTGCCGATTCCCTAGAACGTGGGAACACCTTCGACATCTGAACACACGCCCGGTCACTCATCGTCACATTATCCAGCTCCCAATGTGACTGATAAAGCTCTCCCGCCAATGAAAAAGTGTCGGCTGCTAGAGCATAAATGCTATATACTTAAGCTACTGGCATCAGTACCAGCCGAACTATCAATCCTAGATTCCCTGAGATTGTCAGCAAATCTCAGTGAGGAGCTTATAGAAGCCTTTTTAATCCCCCAATCATTTCAATTCGAGGTAGCCGCCGCTGAGATTTACCGAACAGAGTCCATCACAACTGAATGAAATTTGGTGATTTCCTTCACCGATCAGGTTGATGATTCCATCATGCAAGGACACATCAAACCACTATATGTGTCTGGTACACTAAATGATGTTGAGATCCTAAAAGTATTTATTGAGGACAGCTCTGGAGTTTTCCTAGTGAGGATGATCTAATACCCTCATCCACAACTCTGTTGGGTTACGACAAGAGTGAATAGAAGCCAATTGGAAAAATCAATCTAAAAACCCATTTTGGAATCATTCTGGACTACTCAGAATTCTTGGTGGTCTAGAAGAACACATCATTCAATGCCCTGCTGGGAAGGCCATGGATCCATAATCACATGGCCATTACTTCATCCTACCACCAGTGTATTATGTATTGCATCAATGGAAAAGGTGGAAAATTTCACGCTGAAAAGGCCCCTTTCAAGCTCTCTGAGTCACACTACATTGATACTGGGTTTTATGAGCAAAAGATGAAGAAGCATTTGATCGATGGTATTGACTGGATCCCTACTCCAATCTGGACATATACTCCATTATCCTCGTGACTTCAGCCATGACACCCGAGAATAGAAGTGCAGAAACGACTTTTAAACCTCAATTTGGGGGAGAATACTTGTGCGAGGACACCCACAATTCCTCGCCTCCGGACTCCAAGGAGCCTGTGCCAAGAACTCTCTCCCGGTCGGATCAGGAAGATGAGAATGTTGGGGAAGAAGTGGAGGAAGATCTCAGGGATGCACCTCCCGCATTTGAGGGAGGTATCTCCACCATTGTGGATGAGCTGAGGGAGATAAACCTGTGTACCGAGGAAGACATGAAGCCCACTCTCATTATAATAGCAATGTCTCTCAAGGAGCACAAGGTATATGCCTCTTTCTTCAGACAACATCGAGTTGTTTTTTTTTGGAATTACACAACAATGTCGAGACTTGATCCTAAAGCGGAGACAAACCACTTAGGTCTGCCAAAAGACCACTGGGGCTATAAACAAGCCACCAGAAGGATGAACCCCACACATGCTGCCAAAATAGAGGCTGAAGTCGATAATCTTATTAAAGAAGGCTTCATCTGAAATGTCAAATACCCCATCTAGCTATCCGAAATTGTCCCCATCAAGAAAAAGAACAGAAAAATATATGTGTGCATCGATTTCAGGGATCTCAATCGGCATTGCCTGAAAGATGATTTCCTGGTACCAATCACAGAGTTATTAATTGATACAACGATCAAGTATGAGGCTCTCTCTTTCATGGACGGTTATTCTGGGTATAATCAAATCAGGATGGCCTGAGAAGATGAAGAATTCACTGCCTTTAGGGCCCCTCAAGGAGTATTCTATTATAGGTTCATGCCATTTGGTCTCAAGAATGTCGGTGAAACATATCAACGTGCCATGCATTGTATATTTAAACCATTCTTGGGGAGATTTGTCAAATTATATATGGATATGGTCTCCAAATCAAGACAGTGCTCAGTTCACCTATCAGACCTTGAAACCGTCTTCTAAAAACTTTGACTATATAGCCTAAAGATGAAACCCTTGAAATGTTCCTTTGGGTTTACCTTAGGGAAATTATTTGGCTTCATCGTACGCCATCGTGGCATCAATGTCAACCCTGAAAATACAATGGATATCCCTGGTTTACCACCTCCCCGAAATCTCAATGAGTTGATAGGATTCCAAGGACACCTGGCATACATTAGGTATTTCATAGCCAACCTGGCGGCTAAATGTTTTCCCTTCACCAGGTTCGTGAAAAGGGGGTTACATTCCAATAAACAGATGATTTCCAAGAAGTATTTGACAGCCTAAAGAAGTACCTCTTATGCCCACTACTGCCAATGCCCCCGGTTGAAGGAAGACCTCTTATACAATACATGACGGCCCTAGAGAAGTCACTAGGAGCCTTCCTCACAGAGAAAAATGACACCGGTAGTGAAAACAATCTCTATTACCACATCAGAACCATGATTGATGATGAAACACGATACTCAAACATTGAGAAGAGTTGTTTGGCCTTGATCTTCGCAGATCAAAAATTGTGACATTATCTGCAGCATCATGAAGTCCATTTGGTCTCGTGTATTAACCCGCTCAATTAAAACCTTAGTCACCTGATGCTGATCGGGCACCTATCCTGATGGGCAGTCATCCTATAAAAGTTTGACATCCGGTTTGTGCCTCAGAAGTCCATCAAAGGCCAGGAATTAGTAGATTTTCTTCCAGAGCGCCCCTTGACAAGGACCACTGAACCAGACGTTGAGCTACCTGCTGAATAATTCTTCTCGGTTCAAGAGGAGTTCCCTACTTGGGAAATCTACTTCAACATCACATCCTGATGCCCGACAGGGATGAATATGGAGGATACCAAATTTAACAAGGTGGGTTTGGGGATCATACTAATGTTCCTAAAAAAGGCAGTCTTTCCATATTCCTTCCTCCTGTCAGAGGGATGTATGAACAATGAGGTAGAGTATCAAGCCCTCGTTACAAGCATGGAGCTTGAACTCTAGGCACAACTACCACACCTTATGGTAAAAGGTGACTTAGAACTAGTCATCAAGCAAGTCAGTGGTGACTATGGTATTAAAGAGGAGGAGATGATTCCCCTATTTGACCATGTTATAGGGCTAATGGCAGAATTATACACAGAACCAACATTGACCTATATTCCTCGATCTCAGAATTCCCAGGCCGATGAATTAGCTAATGCTGCCATAACCCTAGCTGCCCAGACCGGGATGAAACAATTATCAGTATTTCTCTTCATCGAATGGTCTTATCGTTTGTTCAGACTTTGACTGATGAAGTCTACAAAGTCAGTCTTGTCCCTGAGCCATATGGTCCTACCACCATATGGATGACTCCCATTATAATCAACCTTAAAAGGGGAGAACTTCTCTCAGGAAGGGTTGAACGAGAGAAAATACGAAGAAGGAAAATCAACTTTGTCCTATATGGCGGCATTGGTTAGCAAGAGGTCCTCTACAAACGAGGCCTCGACTGAGTCCTCCTTAGATGCATTGATGGAGAAGAAAACACTATTCTCATAAATGAAGTACATGCCGAAGTATGTGGAGCACACCAGTCGGGGTCTATGATTTCCCATCAAGTTTGAAGGCTTGTGTACTATTGGCCCACCATGGCACAAGATTGCGAGAACTTTACCGCAAAATGCCACTCCTTCCAAATTCATACCTACATCATTCACCAAACCCCATAGTTACATCATCCGTCCAAGTACTCCTTGCCATTTTTTATCTTGGGAATGGACGTCGTGGGACCATATCCTCCCGCCAGGGCCAAACAAATGAAGTATATCCTCACAAAAACCGAATTCTTTTCCAAATGGGTAGAAGATGTACCCCTTAAGGAAGTCGGGGAAGGAAACATTGTCAGCTTTGTAAAAGCCAATATCATCCCCATATTTAGCATCCCTCATACAATACTGACAGATGACGGCCCCATCCTTTGCATTGCTAAATTGGAGAAATTGTACCAAGAATATGGTATCAGGGCTAACCACGCAACCCGCTACCATTCAACGGGCCAACAGAGAGATAGAGGCTTTCAATAAGAAAATTTCCAAAATTCTCCAAAAAATGGTGGACAAAGACATGAAATAATGGCCAGATAAACACTTTCATACATTGCGGTATTATCAAACCACATTCTGCACTGCTACTCAGGCTACTCCGTACTCATTAGTATACAGAACAGAAGTGGTCCAGTCCATTGAGCTCCAATTTCCCTCGCTCTGTGTAGCCATTTTTGATCACTTATCCATCTATGAGAAATCAAAAAAATGGCTAGGTGAATTGGAAATGCTGGATGAGAAGTGGTTGCACACTTTGCACCATCTGAATGTATATCAGAACCGGATTGCACGAGCCTTCAATAAAAAAGTTCATCTTCCATCTTTCATGGAAAGAGAACTGGTGTTGGTCCTCCAGACCCCAATGATACCCGGAAAGAATCCTCCAAAGCTGGTTCCAAAGTGGGAGGGGCCATATGATATACAAAACTTATACTCCAATGAAGCATATTCCGTGATCTCCATGGACGGGTAGTTCACTACCGCTCGTACGAATGTGATATTTCTGAAGTAGTATTTCGCCCAACCAAATGTTTTTATCATTTGAGCTACAAGGCATTAAACTACAACTCCCCAAGGGTCCAAACTCTATGACCCTAAATTAAGATTATTTCGTCCTCACCACACGACATTAAACTAAATGGATTTCAAAGAACTACATACGGATTGATTTCTGCCCTTGCAGGATGCGTAGCAAAACCAAGATTCTGTGTCCTGGCCCAGCCATCCCCAAATAAGGATAAAAGTTCCCTTTTGTCCTCGTGTATGGGAAAAACCTGCACAAGGTGTATCCCTTCAATAGAACTTGGTACGTCTTGATTCCTACCTTTACAGGATATGTAGCGATGCCAAGATCCCATATCCTGGCCCAGCCAGCCCCAAATGAAATGAAAAAATTGCCCTCTCTCCCATGTACGGACCAACCCTTCACAAGATGTACCTCTTTCAAAGAACTACATGTGGCTTGATTCCTGTTCTCACATGATACATAGTGACACCCAGACCCCATGACCGGGTCCAGCCACTACCTTAATCACTGCCCTCTTAGCATGCATATTCACACGTTACGCAATCGCGACTTCTGTCATCCCTTGTTTCTCACAACGAGTATTTCTCACATGGGATTACGAATTATTAATGGGTCCCTTTGCATGAACACAAACTACATCGACGTCAGGGAACTACATTTGGCTTGATTTTTAACTTTGCAGGATATGTAGCGACGCCAGGTCCCAAAATTCTATCCCAACCACCCCCAAATGAAGATTAAAAATTCCCTTTCCCCCCATGTACAAACTAGACCTACACAGGGGGTATTGTCTTCTAAAGAACTATGTACGGCTTGATTTCTGCCTCGTAGGATACATAGTGACGTCAAAATTCCACACCTTGGCCTAGCCACTCCAAATGAATCTAAAAATAACCCCTTTCCCCAGGTAAGGACCCGACCTATATGGGGTGTATTCCTCGTCGTTACCACACGATGTTAAACTGCATGGATAAGAAAATAATTGCCCCTTTCCCCCATACAGATCAGACCTGTACAGGGTGTATTCCCCTAAAAAACTACGTGTGGCTTTATTCCTACCCTCGCATGAAATGTAGAGATGTCGTGATCTTATCTACTAGCCCAGCCACCGATAAAAGAAAACATAGGTACATACACCCCTCATCCTTACCACATGACGTTAAACTGCAAGGAATCCACTGTTCACGTCGTCTCATCTTCTTCCTAACCGCATGACATTAAAACTACACGAACTTCATCCTCAATGCCTGACGTTAAACTACATGGACATCGTCGCGACCAACCCATGATATATGGAGAAACAGGATGGGAATACTCTTAGTGCATTTGGATGTATCATCTCCATACATCAGACTCCTTGACTCGGGTAATTGTGGATCTTCATAACCACCCATGGCCATCAGAAGTGGAATGTTATCGACACATGGACACCTTTGTATGACTATGCATACCATGACCTCAGCGGATCTGCATATTGATAGCCCCTGGCCCGTCTACCAAAGGCAATATCTCCTCAGGCAATAATCTTCCTATCTCTGTATGCTTACCGGCCTCAAAGCCCCCATATCATATCTCCCAATCTAAAAAATTTATGGAGCAGTGGTTTACAAGTTCATTACCCTCTCACATCCAAACGTTGCCATGGTATCCCTACCTAGTTAGCATATGTATCCACTCGTGGTTCACATGACGATCTACATATACAGACATCAATCAAAGGCGAAGCTACTTTGACTCAATGAGCAATTGCATTGAATATGTTTCTTGTATGTTTTGACATCATTATCCTCATATGATGAACTCTGTGATATGAGTAATCCATGATTTTCATAATCATATAGGGCTATCAGATGTTGAAATTCTTCGACCCGTGGACACCTTTGTATGACTATGCATACCATGCCCTCAGTGGCTCTGCATATTGATCGCCCATGTCCCATCTACTAAAGGAAATATTTCCTCAGGTGATTCCCTTACCATCTTTGTATGCTTACCATCCTCAGATTCCCACACCATATATCCTGATCTGGGAAACCCCAGAGTTACAGTTTACACCCTCATTCCCTCACACTTGTTCAAAGTATACCAGAGCATCCTAACTCAATTTCCCTCTGGGTGATTATAGCAATAGTCATCCAATTGGCTGAACTCTATGATAGTTAAACTAAGTGTACTTGTTCCTTACTGTATGACATTAATCTGCATGGAGTAAAGGTACACCCCATGCATAAGATAAATCAGTGCAGGGAACTCCCCGATCTTTAACAACCACCAGGGCTGAATATCCCCGAAATGTCCAGTTATTTCCTTACTAAATGACAGACTTTGTGGCCTGGATAATCATGCATCCTCATAATCATTCATGGCCATCAGAAGTGGAAATTCATCGACCCGTGGACACCTTTTCATTATTATTCATACCATTCCCTCAGTGGCTCTGCATATTGATAGCCCCTGGCCTGTCTATCAAAGGAAAGATTTCCTCAGGTGGTACTCTTCCTAGCTCCATATGCTTACTGGCTTCAGTGCCCCCATACCATTTCTCTGGATCCAATAATCATTGGGACAATAATTTACACCATCAATCCCTCTCCACATATTGTACATGCTGAGATATTCGATCCTAGTTACATTCTAATCAAGATTGGACTTTGCAACAATGTCCTTACCACATGACACTAAATCCGCACGGAGCATGTCTTTGCCATGTGGCATGAAGCTACAAGGACCGAGCCTTAAAAATCTAGGGAAATGCATATAACTATAGGCATTTTCATGGACTATCTAAATTCTCCCTTTCCTCGCTGCATGATGTTAAACTGCACAGTATCTTTAAAAATGCTCCCTGTCCTCACCGCATGATGCTAAACTGCACAGAATTTAATGTACTCATATGTTTTTACTGCATGACAATAAAATGATCAGTATCAAATAATAAAAATTATCTTTTTCCTCATTGCATAACGTTAAGCTGCATGGAAGCCATCCGCACCTCCTGGTGTTAAAATGTACAGTCAATCCTTTCATGGGTTCAGTCAGAAATGGAGGATTTCCTCTATCCCCTAGTTCAAGGGCCAGACCTGCACAAACCACCGTCTCACACCAACGTGAGAAGGGATGACATCACCAATTCCAGGGAAGTTTAACATAGATGTTTCTCCTGTATCCAGGCACCCTCTTTTTTAAAACCATACTCTGTAATAAAAAAAAGCTGAACTCTCATAAGCCACCCCTGGTGGTCCCAAATTTCAACTTCCATGATGTTTCCCAACTATCAGGAGAATATAATCATTGACCTATGGAAACCTTTGCACGAATATGCATACCATTCCCTCAGCAACTCTTTATATTGATCACCCATGGGCCGTCTACCAAAGACAAGATTTCCTTAGGCAATGCTTCTCTTCGTACGCCTCTTGGCCTCAGAGACCCCATATCCATCCCAGGATTCAAGAACCCTCTAGGATGTATTATACCAACCACTTTCACAAACTTGCCTGAATATGGTGGAACGTCTCTCATGAGATTATTGAGAACCATGAGAAGTCATTCCATTTTAAGGAATGTCCCAGCTGCATGACATTAAACTGTGCCAAGCTCCAACTATCCTTCACACTAGCTAAATGCATAGGATAGGGACCCTTCGTCCACACTCATAATTAATACATATGTTCCAAAACCCTTTCAGACGTCACATACCCTTTTTGAGCCACCCCTGCTGGTTTTCATAATTCTCCAAGCCACTCATGGTGGTTTCCATAATTCAGACATCCATGAAATCCTCAGGCCATCAGAAATGTATAGTCGTTGACTTAAAGACACTATTGAATGACTATGAATACCATACCCTCAGTGGCTCTGTAGATTGATCACCCCTACCCTATCTAACAAAGTCAATTCTTCCTTAGGAGATGCTTTTCCCACCACTTCACGCCGATACACCTCCAATATGTTGTTCAAATCTAAACATTTCCCCTCATGTGTGTCTAAAAAATACTAAGGAATCTTTATACCAATCAAATCCCACTGGGGACCTCGCCCCTCCATATCTAGTCAAAATTGTTCGACCTAAAACATCAGTAATTATATTCTTTTTGTTGAGACTTTAAATCACTCACAAAACGAGTCACAAAGCCCATTGGGCCGAAAACCAGAAAAGGGAAACCTAAACAAAATTCAAGCTATACCTGCTGAGTCCACACTAAATGGGCCCATGAAAGACTTAGGGTATTGAAAAAAAATACTTAAATATTGTAGTGTTTTTCTTCAAAACCCTAGAACATGTCAAACTGTTCTTGCTTATTCCCTTGGATCCGGAAAATTTTAGAGCATTGTCCAATTACTCATCGATTTTCAGGACCACTCTACATCCGAATAACCTCCTCTTTGTTCCGATCGGACCCCATTCTGATTGGGGTCATTTTTAGGGTCCTGAGAAATCTGAAATGGATAATGGGAATCCCACTTAATTTGAGAAAATATTCTACCAAATTTCCCTCAAATATTTGGACAAGAATATGAAGAATACTCAAGATTGGTAAAGGACTGACCGGTCCGCGTACTGGTCCATTATTGATTGTACGTGGACGGTTCAGGGAGACATCCCCTCCGTGGACCAGCATTGTTCATGAAATAGAGGAGGGAAGCCCTCTGCTGATGCGAAGCAGGAGAGGCACCAGGATGGTCCACATTCACAAACCGCCCTATCCATGAAACGCGCCAACTAGCCCAAACTGCATGCGATATCATTCCTGAAACATAGGTGGAGCCATGCGCTGCCGTAAAGCACCACTAATCTGATTTGGTTCACGGGTGAGGTGCATTCAATGACCCCCCATGAGTTTTAGATTGACCAAGTCATCTTTAAACTGGGTTTTAAGTCATTGGCCTCCCCAAAATGTGCTGCATGACCACAGATAAATCTCTTTCCCCCTGTATAAAAAGAACATCGAGAGGGAGAAGAAAGGGGGGATCAGATTCAGGGAGTGGATTCGGAGATCAGGGGATCGATTGATCGGACTCCATTAGTAAGAAGGTTTGGAGATATACTCCAAAAATAAGGATTCCGGATGAAGGAGCTTTGGATTTCTCAAATAGCGAAGATCCAATTCGCGAACTAGAACTCGTATAAAACTGTAAACAAATTGATAAGGAACCAAAAAATGCATAACAAATTGGTGAAAAGTGAACTTAAAATAATAACCGCAATCCATTGCCCCTCTACGGATGTACTCTCCGCAGACCAGGGATTTTATTCTCCCTATTTCGATCTGACGCACCGCGTAGCACCCTTCTACGCGGGCAAAGCCCTGACCAGAGAACCCCTAAATGGCGACACCCCTGACTTCCGCTGCTCGCGCCGACTCCACCACATACCAACCTGGTATGCGGGCCGAACCCAAACTCATGTACCACCCTAGTACATAGGATGCCTATCAGTCCGTGTACCACCCTGCTATGCAGACAACCTCTCCAGCCACATATCACCCCCTACTCGAAGGGCGCCACTATATTTTTCAAATGAACTATGTGGGTTTTGATCCCTTCTTCTTAAATACGTTACGTAGGACGTCTCCCTAAGGATCAATCCCAACAATAGGCAACTCTGACGGGTAATCCCTAATCTTCCAGAATTATGTGGACTTTGATCCCTAACCAACCGGGATACGTATGAAACCTCCCTGAGGTGCATGCCTGATATCTGAGTCTGATACAAATCTTTCACTTTCATACCATGTCCTCATGACCCTAGTAAGACGATATCTAGTCCCAAGAAATCGCTTCCCATGGGTCTTCTGGGCCACTTCGGTGTATGTCCTGCACCAACTTTGACCGGGCATCTCTCACCCGGGTGTCCTTGCCACAAGATGTTAAACTGTAGGGTTGGGTCCTTTTCGGATGACCTTAAAATGTGATGTGTCCCATCAATTGGCACCGAACAATGTGGATTATAATTCCTCTTAGGAGTATACATAGGAAGCCCATAACACTGGTTCAATCCAAACACTCAAGTCGTTATATGTCCCTCCTAGATGATAATGAACTCCAGAGAACCCAGTTACGAGGCTTCAACCATGTTCTATCTTAACGAGTCCAAACGCCTCAGAGTCATTAATCACAATGAGGGATGGTAAAACTCGGGCCTAAATGACTTTTCATCCCTACATTCAGTTGATCAGTGAAAACTAAGGGGAAATCCGGGGATACTATGCTTGGGGAAAAGCCCAGGATTTGCGAACATGTGAATACGTATTAAATCTATAAGAGAGTCCCGTAACAGGCAATAATTCCCCCCAAAAGGGTGTGATGATCTAAACTTCCCATCCATTCAACCAATGTGAGTTATTAAGCATCGTTGGCCGAATCGCCCAGTGAACGCCTGACTTTGGAATACAGGGCCATGGATCATTGGATAAGGAACAATTGGGTTTCGAAAAGAAGACCAATACACCCGACATGAGTGATTGAGCGGAAATCAGACCTTGGTAAGAATGACCATCGAGGACGTCGGCCTTCCCACCCATGGTTCAAAAAATAGTGTTAAGGTCCAAATCTTGTTCCATCCCATTTCAGAATATGCACCAAAAATAAAACCTGGACCCATTTATAGGTTCCATAACATGGTGAAATTTAGTTTAATTCATTGAAAAGACCCCCATGAACACGTCTAAAATTTTTAGTAGGTATTAAACACCTTTAGAAACCAAGGTGTATCT
Organism: Viscum album; assembly: GCA_963277665.1. Lineage (NCBI taxonomy): Eukaryota > Viridiplantae > Streptophyta > Magnoliopsida > Santalales > Viscaceae > Viscum > Viscum album. The sequence goes on along the minus strand of OY728142.1, from coordinate 1,432,580,555 downwards.
ACTGACTCCATCATAATCTATGTATTTCCATTCTCCTTGCATGATAGATCCAGGTATTGGATTAAAAGTAAATCTCCCATGTTTATAATGACTTGGGATGATTTAGCAAGGAAATTACTACATAATACTTTCCATTGATCTGAAATTGGATGATCCAAAATGAGATCCAAAATTTAAATATACGGAAGGAGATTCATCTTGGAAAACCGATGATCTTTTTATGAATCTAACCTATAAGTTACCATAAGATAGAATCGATATGTGGACACAATTTCAAACATTATACCATAGATTCCAACTGGATGCAAGAATTGTTGTATATGATGCCGTTTAGGGAGGGATCATTCTCAAGACACTAGAATTTGGTAGATCATTATTATATGACATTTACTATAAATTTAGTTTTTTAGAGTGGTAGAGGACCTTATTGATTCAAAATAGATCAAATGGATGAGAATACCCTCATAGAGGCCGAAATTGAATCTCTCATGAAAGAGCTTCCAACTATCCAGTATACTGCTCCACCACCACCCCCTTCTATCCCTATTATTGAGACACAATAATTTTTATTATGTAGAGGACCACAAACATATTAGGAATTCAAGATAGTAAATGAATAACTCAAATAAAACATTGTTATTATGTCAATTATATTAAAAAAACTCACTAGTTTTAGTATCTCCAAAAAATACCAAAAACACTACTATAAGAAAAGGCCATCTTAGAATCCACACCAACACAATTAAGGTTACTATTAATAGAGAGTGGTCAGGTTTCACCATGGAATGAGGGACCACCTAGGTACCTCCCCGCCATAGAAATTCATTCCTTAGCCGTAATAGAAAATAAACAAACAAAAACTCCTTCTAGATCTTCGTAGTAATTGTAGTAAGCTTTTATAATATCAACACATCAAGACCTACCTCTACATTCAAATATTTAAAAAATTCTCACAACCATCATGAATAAATAAAATCATAGGATGGTGACTGAAGACACTGAAATTGAACACCCTTGGGAAGACTTATGCAACCTTGAGCATCAAGTGTAAAAAATATCTAAAACTCTCTCGGATCGATTATCATGAATGTTTCCCATTAATAATGAGACTGATTTGAGAATTGAGGTTGAGTCCATGGCCCTTAGAAGGGGAATAATGTAAGTATTTCATTAGCCATGGGCAGGTGAAGAAAATATACTTCAAGAACCCGATAATCGTGCTCCAATATTTAGAAAGGATGGAAATGATAGCCTAAATAAAACTAATTATAAGAAAATATATAAATTAATCCGAATAAAAATATAAAGTTTAAAAAAAACCAGAAAAAATAATTGAATATGCAACTTCCATGATATAACCTCCTCTCCCATTTCTAGATAGAATTAGACAAGCTCATAGAGAGGGAAAATACAAAAAGTTTCTACAAATATTTGAACCATTAAACAGGAACATTCCATTTCCAGAAGATATTTTGAAATTTCCTACTTATTACTAGGTTTGGAAATAATTAATTTCTTGAAAAATGAAAATGAAATACCATGGATTTAGCTTCTTAAATAAATAATTATCCGTAGCTGTTCAGTGGATGTTTACACCCAATATGTGAGAACCTGAAAGTTTATCTATTCCATTCTCTATAGGGACATGAAATTTTAAATGAGAATTGAGCAATAATTTCACAAGTATCAATCTCATTATCATGAATTTCTTCAAAAATATGGGGCCTAATTATTTGAAACTAACGAGAGTTTCACTTTAACTAACTGAACACTCTTTCTATCACACTCGAGGATTTCTTGGTGATGCCCTAGTAATGGTTGGTAAATTCCACTTTCTTGTTGATTTCCTTTTATGGGATATAGAGGAAGAAGAATATGTCCCCATAATTATAGGGAAAACATTATTTCCATTTAGTATGTATTGATCGATTTAAACCCTGAAAGGATGGCATTCAAATTCAGTGAGGAATAATTAATTTTTGACTTAGTAAAATTCATTAAGAAATGTAGCAAGTCATTGAATTTTCAACACATACTCTAACTAATGAGAATGATTATTATTTGACCAGTAAAGAGAATAGAAATACCATACCTATTGATGAAAATTCATACATTGATTAGAATGATGTGAGTTACACTTTACCTCTAACAAGGGATGGTGTTCCACCATTCATACCATCTTTTAGAAATAAACATTCCATGATGGGTGTGTTCCTATTTTTAAATTCTTCTATATAGAAGCATGTCTATCTCTTGAAAATAAATTAAAGACTAAATTGGAGGCAACCCCGAATGGGTTAGACTATATTTTATAGAGGTTCAATAACTCTATATATGTTTTAGAGGTATAATTCCATTTATTTAAAATTATTTTATTTAAAATTAAAAAACATAACAAAATCATGCCTTGTAAAAACAATACATGAGGTGAAAGTGTCAAGATGAAAAATAAAAAAAATCTAAAGATTTTACCATTACATGAAATAAATTACTCATGGAATCCTTGAAATTCATTAATCCTATGTTCACAGAATATGCCACCTCTCCCTCTCGAACCCCAACTATCGATCACCCCTATCATTCACATTCATCCCCTGAACAACATTCATCCCTCTACTGATGCAACCACTGAAAAGGCACAATTAATTCTCTACTATAATTCTTGGTAACGCTCCCACATCTTCTACATACCTCCATCATGGCCCAAAAAAATCTATCTAGCATGTGTCCTATAAGGGGGACAATTGTTTTCTACCCAAACATCTAGTGTTGGAAAATATATTGTCAGAGGTAGATCCTACCACTTCAAATTCCACAATATCATCTACCACCCCATTGGATTCAAAAAATTATTAATATAGGACCTCATATATCTCACCCCATAGTGATTCCCCGCACCAACACCTAGACCCATGCCTCTATGTTTATCCCCCTGAGCATCAAGTCTGCTTGGTCCATCACTAGTCCAAGATCATGAGGTCCAACAAGACATTGGAATAGGTCATTCTTGAGGATATTCATGCTCATGGGGAGGTTCTAGAACTTATAGGATGGGTTAACCTCTACATAATTACATAGGTATGGTAGTAGATGTACAAGGATCTCTTCCCCTATTTATTTTCCATGTTAGAGCTAGATGTGGTGCATGTCGCCTTCCGACTTGGTGGCTGGCCTTGATAGATCACCATGGGTGATTTTGGTCTTGAAATGGTATTTAGACTAATTATTATATAATTACATTAGCTTATTATTCATTTTAATTAGATCCGAGCAAGGTGGATACAACCAAGAGTTGACCACTAATCTCCCATGATCCATAGTGAATTCACAATCCACGTACGGTGAATAGGGACCAGCTATGGATTGATTCTTTATATATTCTCCACATAGATCTCCCTCAATATTGGATGGACAGAAGAGATTCTCACTATATAATCTTCCATATCAATGCCTTTATCATAGTTGTGCTATTGGTTTCCTAGTCATTAATGTGGCTCGTTGGTTCGTTCTTTTCTACCAGAATGAGGTGTGATGGGCTCGTGGTACTCTAATGAGTGGATTCTTCCTTACTCACCTCTCATACATTCTTGATATATTCAAGGTTTTTTTACATCTTTACTTTATTGAAAAGATGGATCCGATCAATCTATTCATTATCTATAAGATAAAGATCTTGATAATAATTGATGAGACTTATCATTGGGCTCCCATGTACTTGGAAGATTCAATTGTGGATTTAGCTTAGCCTTCCCATACTCATTCCCCCACTAATGATCCTCATGTCCATACTGATCCACCATCCCACCATTCCTACTCTTCTTCAACCTCACCTCTTACCACCATCATCACACCACCCCTACCACATCTGAACCCACAACACCTGTCACATATGATGTTTGGTATGTTCTATAGTGTCTTATGGGGAACCAGAGATAGATTTTACACCACCTCTACATTCCATTAAAAGAACTATACAAGTTATCCTCCACCAGACTGTACATCTCCCCACCCACCCTCACCTACTATTTCAGACCTTGCATCATCTATAATTCCCCCTACACCACCCAAATTGATTGAGCCCACCCTCGACATCACGACACCCACAACAGAAGTCGATCCACCATCCCCTGCATCCATAGATGAAATCAATAGGGTTGAGAAGATTCAGACACCCATGATTCAAGATGGGTATACTTATGTGGTTTGTATTTAAAGTATCTATACTATTTAGTTTTTTCCAAATAACCCTCTCATATTGTATGTTGTTCCAAGTGTCTATTGTTGTATTTTCATTGTATTCCCTATTTAAAGATTTTCCAATTATCATATATATGGGTGAAATATATATTTAATATTATTAAATGGTTTAATTATTTTAATTTTTTTACATCCAAATTTCATTATAAATTTATAGCTGTGTTTCATCCTCTATGGTCATTGATGAGTCTTCCTAGAAACAGTCATTCCTCTCACATTAGATATATCAGCAAGTAATAGACATATAGACACAATTTTAGGATTATATAACCATATCCATACTCAAAAGGATAATACTCTATGTTTTTAATGAAATTTACTAATTACACATCAACATTAGGGGAGACCCATCCCAGAGGTGGTTAACCCCACCAAGCACCCTCATGAGCTTGATAATACATCGAATGGTTCCTATAGGATGTAGGGGACATCTGATTCAATGGGAAGAAATGACTGATTCATTTTTCCATCCATTTAACTAATTATGTCATTGTTATAAATTTATGGGAGGCAACCCATATTTGTTTTATATATTTTTGTTATTTTATTAGGATAGTTTTCATTACTTTTGTATCACTTTTTATTACTCATTTATCCTAATCTTATTTTTAGATATATCATTCATTTATCTAATCTTTTTTTCACAAATATTTTGAATCTGTTCACCTACCCATTTTTATTCTTCACTATTGATTCATGCATATGTACTAAAGGTTTATCTATTTCATATATTTTGTTTCTAGAAGTGTTTATAGGTATGACAATTCCCCATCAACATCAAACAATTTTTCTCTTGAAATGACTTCAACTATAGGGTGCACTCGATTCCCTATTTGAAATTCATAATTTCCATTTCAATATGTATATGATTAAACTGATATCTATCCCATGATTCTATCTAGAACAATAAATACATCATATCAATTTTTTGGAGGATTAATTATTGAGAAATATTGTTAAACAAATTGGATTTTTTCTTCATTATTCAAGGAGACATTTTTAATTGAAATCATGATTTAACGTGTAATTTCATTGCACCCATTTGAATAAATGAAAATTTTTTGTATATTTTTCAAATACATATTTAGTCATAATTATAATTTTAGAATGATTTTTGAGTTAATTATTTAATTCTAATTATATATTATTGCAGTTTCCCTTGATTGAATTATTAATGGAATCTATGAACTATGTGATTTCAAATTATTTTATATTCTACCATTCAAGATAGGATTCTAGACCTATATTTTTATATTATTTTTTTGATAATATTTCGTTGGAGATATTTATGGAATGTAAACTTATCATACCCTCCATTAGAATATTATTAAAGAAATTATTAAACAATTAAACTATTAAAATGATTGAGGCTACAATTTTTGAGTTGTTTTTTATGAACCAAATCTATACATATATCCTTTAATAGACCATAGTATCCATGAATAACCTTGATAAGATGATTAAATTTAAATACTATTATCCCTTCGCACACTACTCTTGGTATAATGCATGATTTTGTTTGGAACACGTTTTGGGGATTTTCCATCTATACCATACACATAATGTTCATTATTGAAGAGAAATATAATTGTATATACTTCGGATTCATATATCATGGCTCATTATTAGCATTGGAATTTTCAATTTATACCATGTTCCTTTGAGAGAGATATATATATATAAGGGTTGTGTATTATGAAGATCAAAAATCATCTTTATGAGATCAATGAATGTTATAATGGATCCTATATTTTTAGGGTATTGATGTTACATATGGCCTAGAAAATAATTTTGAAAGATAAAAAAAATTAAAAAAAAAGAGGAAACATGAAACACAGTTTATGTTTTCATTATATATTCATGGACCCATTTTGAGATTTTTAGGGAATGGAGACATGTCGTTCCCATAGGATTTTCTTCATTTCATTATTCATAATTATCATGAATTATGTTATAGATCATACCCCAATTTTATAGATTGATTTTCATCATCTACCCACCTGCAATCAGTCACACATAAATTTAATCCTAATTACTTAATCCCTCGTGATTAATTTTTTATTTCTCTGCATTATGTGGAGATGCTAATCCCAATTCAAGATTATGGTTAAGAAAACATATTCATTGTGTGATCATAACTCCATTTTTATGTTACATTGAATAATGAGATAAAATTTATTGTATGTTTTATTTTATAATGTGTATAGATTCTAAGGAACATTTGAGAAAACATAATTAAATTAATAAACTACCTGAATAAAGAAATTAACTATAATTCATGACTGATTTTCTCTATAGGAATTATTTTCAGAGAATTTATTTTTCATCTAGAACATATTTTTATATTCCTAGTTGTGTTTCCAGTTTCCTATTTAATTTTTCTCATTTAGACAACCCATTAAGAAGATTATTTCATGAGGATAATCAATTTTTCATGTGTGGGGGAATTTGATAAGATGAATATATATATATATATATATATATTGTACATTTATTTATGGTTTAATCATTATTTATTCGATAATACAATGCGTTTTGATGTGTTTTCTCAATAATTTGAAATATAAGACTCAAAGAAAGAACGTTATAAAAACAAGAAAATTGGATATTATATGTTTTGAATATGAAGTATATGATATGTACTCTTCAAGAAGAGAACCTACGAGGTAAATTCAATCCTTTGAATCCAAAGTAAAAGCTAGTAAAAAATTATTCGATGTGAATACGGAATACACATTGTAAAAGACTTGAATTTCATACCTAATGAGATACATAATATTAGATTAGTATATGTTGTGAAAAGTTATAATTGGGATTCTCGTCTAAAATACATGTCATGAAGTCCATGAGATCAAAAATATTTAGATAATGTTTTAAATATGAAGTACACAACATGAAATCAACTTACATATCATGAAATCCAGGATGAGGAAGTCACTAAAATCATATTCATGGTGTGAATCAATTACACAACATAAACTACTCAGGATATATAAATATGAGAGAACACCAATGCAAAAAAAAATTCCTTGAACATGACAGATGAACCCGTTGTTTTCTTTTCTATTTCTTTCCAATTTCTTTCAAGTTTGATTCTATTTTATTATTTTATTTTTTTTAAACTTCCATTGTTACTGCTTTTATTACAAGAATCATTACATTCATGTTTTTTTCTAACACTTCAATACAATTCAGTTTGTTGTAAAAACTTCAATAACAATTTATTTATTCATTATTTCATCATTTAAGTTATTATATGATTTATTTTAATTGATTTAAACTGCATATTTAATTATTTTTAATTGATTATTTATTATTTCAATAATTTTTCATGTTTTAATTATTTATTTTAATACCATCGTATGAAAATAATTTTCTAATGGTCATGTGTCGAGAGTAGGGGTATGTTTTAATGTAATGATTTTATAAAAAAACATGGTAACCCTATAGATACTAATTATGTTAATTTTTTTTTGATATCATTATTTTTTCACTACCCTTACCCTCATATATGAAATTGATGGACTGTAATCTAGATTGAGTTTCTAAAGGTAGGGCCAATAGATTAGTATACTTTCTACCTAGATTCTAAAATTCTTGCGCTTAGGATGTTGACTATTTGTTGACCAAGGAGTAGTTTTCCACTTAGGTAGATCCAATTTGTTGGATCAAGATCAATTAGTGACCATTTCTTCACCTCACAGCCAAATACATTTCTTTATTCCCAGTTATATTTGGGATTTTTGACGCACACCTGTCATAGGGCGTGGAAAAAGAAATTTAATTTTTCCTAGTGCATCATAGAGGCTGACCAAGGTCATCTCACTTGAGGAGATTTCTCAATAATTTACTTACATAATCTAATTGAAGTAAACTAATTATTTTTGGTTGTTTTTATTTAGTAATGTAATGCAATTTTATAAATGATAAAACCAGCATACAATGAAAAAATACAATTAATTGAGAAAGAACATGGAATTTATGGGTTGGTTTGTAGGTTCCATCATTCTTCTTCTTTGTATTTAAATTAAGTTTGATAATTAAATTGTGAGATATCATTCAAGAATTACTATTATTTTATTTATTAGTGTGAAATCTTGAATGCGTTTAGAAATCTTAACTTCACCTCCTCCTATAATCAAGGTTGATAGCACACCTCGATCGAGAGTGTGACATCTTCCAAGACTTTACTCCATCATATGCCATTTCAACCACTAAAGGGCTCAACTCCATAGTATAATAAGCTTTTATCCAGTATAAGGGAGGTAAAATATTTAATAAAAGAATAGAAATGAGTTTGAGATCAGTGTCGTGGTGAACGATTGCCACACCCGTGCACATCACTCTTACACATCACAAACTTAATAAAACATATGAATTTAAGAAAAAAATAATTGAAATTTCCACATAACTCTTTCAGGCCAAGTCTCGGGTTAAACCCTTATATTTTAGGTTAAGAGGTCACAGTGGATAATATGAGAAGAATAAAAGAATAAAATAAGGAGAAATGATGAAGAAGAAAACAAGGTGGATTGGGGGACACAAAAATAATGATGAATTTTATTAGAAATATAAATTACAACTAAAAATTAAAACAAAAATAATGAAATGAAATGAAATGGGAAGATTTTTGGCTGGCCTCCCTTGTTGGAGATCACCACCTTGGTGCCTTGATGGAATGGATGGAGAATGGGTTGCTTTGGGAAGGAGGTGGGGTCCTCCTTTTATAGGCATAATTCGTCCCCCTAACGTTTTCATGTTTTAGACCCCATAAATGACCTCTTCACGCTTTCCACCCTTAATTAATGTTGTTAAAAAATATCTTGGCCGTCTCTCCACAAAATTTCAGCTAATTTGGAAACCGTATTAAGGAGTTATGAATTTTTCATTCTCGTTTTATGTTTCTCGACGAAGAATTTGGAAGGTTCCTCCAAACGTATGTCATTCAATAGCCTCTTTAATCTCCTCCAACATCACCCAAATTTATTTTAGATACGGCCCTACATGTCATAGTTGTATCCCAGATGGAAACACATCATTTAGATATGTGTAGGCCGGGTTTGATGTCTGTTACGTTGGGTGGGTCCACACTGTCCGTCCTGAAAAATTCCCAACGTCGATGAATTTTCAGACACTTTAGATGGCCGAATCAGCTCCTGGTCCAAAAGAAAAAGTTGAATGAAATAAAATAAGGATTCTAAAAAATTTGAATCAAAAAAATTGGAAATATAATTTTAAGGAAATGAACAAAATACCCTTGACTTAAAAATATGTCTAAAATCCAGATTTAGGCGTTTTCACATTTGGGATCAAAATAAAACAAAAACCTAAAAACATGAAAATTACCCATCCAATAACACTTTTGTGGGATTATAAACAATTATTTACAGTATATAATATATAAAAATGTGAGCTTCATCAATTATCCATTTCATAAACTCCGAAATTGGACATGAACCCTTCAATTCGTCTGAATGAAATACCAAGATACACAGTTTTAGTAACCCCAAACCTGAGAGAGATCATCAAAACTCTTACTGAATGTTTCGTACTGCTTGGTTTCATGTATTCCACCTATCCCTATAGACTCAACCATGGAATACCACTATGTTGTGCCTTATAAGATGAGGTTATATTGATATTTACAAATTCTAATCTAATCAATTCTTGTGTGTAATCAGATATTCCACATGGGCTAGTCACATATCAAAACACTGAGATTTCTTATCATAATGCACCTTCACACACAAACATATATCTCCAAACACAATAGAATAATATGGAAAGTAAATGACCAGAGTAATAGATTCATGTACATCCTCAAACAACCCACAAAGGAGTATAGTAGTGTTTAACCAATGAAAATGAGGAAAACATGGGCCCACAAATAAGATTGTATGCCCATCCAAATAACCAATATTAGTACCATCCTAGAATTAAATATCCACATATTAACCAATATCATGAGAGCTATTATACTATTCACCACTATGAACTCCCCACACTTGGTCTACTATGATCTATGCAGAATAGACTATTATATACATAAATGAAAACACCTATGGGAAAATACAATTCATGGGTGAGTATATATATACCTAGTTGGACACCCCATACTCACTAATATATAAGGAATAAAAAGGGAGTCATATCAAACTATAATAAATATGACAGGTAAAGGAGGATATTGAATATATATATATACCTAGTTGGACACCCCATACTCACTAATATATAAGGAATAAAAAGGGAGTCATTCCACAACCCTATGGGGGGAATTTTAAAACCTACAAAATGATAGAAAGAGGATATTGTGGGGTGAATCTATTTTTAAGGATGGGTTCCACTCACTAATAGTGTCAAAATGTTTTACCCAATCTCTATGATGTTGATACAGATGATCATGGCCTCTTTTCCTTAATCCCCAATATTGCCTTCATATTTGAATCGACTATCATGTCTCGCATAGAATTTTCTGATAAACAGGTTCTTCTAAAAGGCCACAATCTAATTAAATAGTGATTAAAAGGTAAGAAAAAGAGGTACACAATGAGTATCCCATAAGTAGATATCTCGTTTTACACAAGATCACCATATATTGGGTAGAAATTCAACTCTATGACACGTGTGACATGATACACGATTTCTAGCCCTAGTATTTGTACACAAAATTTTTCATGCTTCATTATTTGTTTTATATTGGGAGGTACACATGGTGTATCATGGAAATACATAGTCATGTAGGCTATGTAGGTTCCTAGGATGTGTACTCCATATACAAACTGAGTTATTATTCTGGGGTTACATGTCTTTTAGGACTATCCACATGAATGATTTATATTTTTCTCATGGAGAAACCATAGTGGAACCTCCATGATACACACATCATGTGTTTTTATGAACAACATGTCATGTTGTTGTGAATTTTCTAGAAATACATATCCTAATGGTTATGCAACCTCCTTTATCCATTCCTTTATTATCTCTGGTAAACACAAAAACCACATTGACTGAGATCTACATGATGCGTGAAGTATGATTATAAATACCATTTTTATTAAAGATGAAGTATCTTTTCTCCTCACGACATTTTTAAGTGAAATGCTCATCACTCATCAACCCTTATATTTTTCCATCATAATCAATTATCCTTTATGAAAAATACTACTACTCTAAACCCCGATAAACTTTTAATTAAACAAACTAATTATAATGTAATTAAATAGGCCATAGATTGGTCAAACCACCATCCAAGAATCAGAAGTCGAAGATCATGGTGATGAAAAGGAGAAAATACAATAAAACACATAAATAAGTTTTGATAATGAATATTCATGACTGATCATCAACTATATTCATTGAAATCAATGAAAAATGGTTATCTATCTATTTTGAATAAATTAACCAACAATCTAAATTTTTAGTCTAAAAACAGAGATTAATGGGGCCATGAAATGGTTGATTTAATTATTTAATTCATATATGAATTAATCCACAAATATAGTGACAAAAAAGGGAAATAAATACATAGAACAAAAAAATACCTTGACATTAGATCAATCACTAAATAATAACTAACGCATTTCTATGGTGATGATGAGTTCCACTTATTTCATTTTTCAATCCATAAAACATTATAATTCGTCAAGAAATATTCTCCCACTATGTAACTCTCTTTCTCTACCTCCAAATTATCTTATTTATTAGGATAAACTTATAGAATCGATAAAACGAAGATTATAATGTGTACCTCTAGGTTTTTCAATATAATTAGTGACATAAATTTATTAATAAATTTTATTAATTAAATTATTCAATAATCCACCTACGAATCTTCACATAATGAATGTACGATGAAAATTAACTTTTTATCAAACCTATGGTGAAACCCATGAACTAGATTCAATGAATTTGTTAGTTTTATCATCTAATACCCCAAACTATAGATACTCAATTATTTCAATAAATATATGTTCACATGTGTTAATTTATTTATGTTTTTTAATATATCAACATAGAGTCTATAATACAACTAAAACTCTATTCCATTCCCATTAATAGTTTCAAAAACATTATTTAAAATATTCAAAATGTTTTAGTCATAAATATCATTTTCAATACACTCTCCCCAATATCATAGATTTTCATCTAGAAAATATGGAACTACTCTAATAGGTGAGGTTATAAATCTCTCACATGGTTCTCTCATTCACATTTTCTCTCATGATGATTCCCAAACCTGTAGAGAATAAGAAAATTTAAAAATAATCTATCCACAATGGTTATTATTTTAAATATACATTATCTCTATTGGATACTCCAAAATATTGCACCAGATTCATTATATAGATCACCCAAGTCAATAACATATGAGGGATTATAGACATATATCCTCAGTTGTGATTCATGGAACTTAATATAATACTGATCCAACCAGGGTGGTAAATTTATGTGTTAAAAAACCTCATTGATAATATATAGAATCTAATATAGGCCGATGAACTTAAAATATAACCTTCCAACCCAACCAAATATTTATAAACCGCACTGAGGTGAGACCTTGAAGAACATGTGGTCCCCCTCATAGGGATCTAGAATACACTTTTATTACTATGTATAAGTATTCATATGGTATCTGGTTGTGATCATATGCTCTTGGATGATTTCACTATAACCGTCAACACATTCACCAATTCCAGTCCTAGAAGTAATGATTATCCCATTTATAACCAGTATAATGGTGACCTATAAGGGTATTCCATAAAGTGACTCAAAGGTTTCCATTCCAATAGTAGAGTGAAAATAGTTTTTAGTAAATATATAATAGGGGTAGGTGATCCTCATTGCTTTGGAAAAGTAAAATATGAAATCTTGCATTGTGTTATACATGACTTGAATTTTCCAATTGATCAGGTGATATTATGGGGATGGAACACCATGTGCATCCAGAAATGAATCATGAATGCTTGATTAAAAACTCTCTATATATGAAATATGAAATGACTATCACAGTCCAAGAATATCATTGAGGTAACACCATGAAGTAGAAAAATCTCTATCATGTACAAGGTTCTTACGGCTTCTACTAAACTCTACTCTATAATAGTGAGTAGGTGAGATTATTTAATGAATCAATATACAATTACTGATATAAAATTGTGAAATATCTCTATATTTTGATTTCTATTCTTAAAATCAATGGATATACCATCTCACTGCCATTATGACACCTCAAAAAGCTAGGCCAACCAAAAAATAACTAGGTTCTCAACCATCACAAAAATGATGTGTGAGGAATTATGAGATGAAATATACAACACTCTTTTTCATACCTAACCACCAAAACTACTAATGAAGATCCTGATACATCATTACCACTATAGTATGTACCACTAAGGGAGATGTTTGAAACACTCTTGGTACCTCCTCATAAAGCACTACTAACACCATAGTTCATCCATGGAAGAGAATGATATATTATCCAACTTCCTAGAATCTACATCGTGTCTCCCATTTAAATATCTTGTTTTGAAACCCCTCATAGTAAATATCCCCATTATTTTTATACCACACTTACTATAAAAGAAAAGTGGTTTCAAGAATAAATCGAAGGTATACTGGCCATCCGTCATCCATAAAGGATTAAACATTGAGGAATAAAACTACGATTCATCACCTGATAACTAGGAATGATATTTATTTCTCAGAGAAACTACCACTACATTCCTTTTCCCAAAAGTATGAACTTTACTAATACAAATCATATTTTTTGCATCATTTTTTTATTTTAACATCTATTACCTTGTGAGGTTTTGTAATGTAATTTTTTAAATAAAATTTTAATTTTGGTTATTGTATACTAACGTGGAAAAATATATCCCACATTAGTTTTTGAAACACCATTGTGTAAATCCATCAAAAACTATAGGATGGAAAGGGTTTTTTACATCCGTTATTATATAACAAATGTGAAAGTCAATTTAAAAAATATATTATTTAAAATAAATGATGAGCTATATTATATTTCATGTTGATAATATAATAACTACTGTAAAAACCCCTTTTTTCAATAATTATTTTCAATATTGATTAATAAAATAAATAAATGTAAAAGATACATATGGTCAAAAATTTTGTAAACCAAATTAAATTAGAAAAATAAAAACTTAATGTTTTGATTTCTAATCCATGCTCATTGTATTGTCTTTATGGTCAATATTTTATTTTTCAATATTTATTTTATTTTTTAGATATAAATAATGAGGCAAAAAAATATGTGAATGGAAAGTCATTTTAGAGTCCATCTAATGAATATCATGTAGAATCCTCATATTTGTAACCAAACCATATATTTAATTCTTATTTAAAAGAAAATGGGGAAAATAATTGATTATTAGAAATAATAATTAAAAATTAAACAATGAAAGAATAAATATAAATACCATGAAGAAATCAATGAAATGAGAACTAGTGGAAGAACAATATGGATTGATAGATGATAATAATGAAAATAATTAATTAAAATGATTGAAAACATATATATAGTTACTGAAAATGTATCACTCACCATTATAATTTTTTTGAGGGTTGTTTTAAAATTATAATGTGTTCTAAGAAATTTTTTAACTAACTTTATGGGAAGAAAAATTTTAGTTATGTTTACATTTCATAATTAAATAACTGATATAAAAATCTCTTATTAATGGTGATTTTAATTTCATTTATCAATTAACCAATGAAAAAAATATTATTTAATATCTGTTTCTTCATAATAGATATTAATAAACTTGTTTTAACATCATTTGAATGATAACATACATTAAAATAGATTGGGAAAATGGAATTATTTCCATTTATATAACTAACTAACATTAAATTATTTTTATATCAGATATTAAATAGTTATATCTAAACTGTTTATGTGATGGCCTTATTTTTACTATTTTTATTTTTATGTCATAGTCCTATAAGAAATCCAACCACCGTCTCTATTTGAGGTTGGGATATCTTTGTGTGAAGATGTACTTGAAACACTTGTTGTAAAAAAAATAAACTACTCACTAATATGGTAGTGTCACAAAATTCTTTTGGTGTACACTATGATATCTAGTTTCAAGTCATGGGTTGTGTAGTCCATATCATTGGTTATTTTCTACCTATATTTAAATGGTATCACCACCAACCTCTATATTAACACATATCGAAGTTATTCTCAAGAGATAACCCTGAATAATACACAATCCACCCTCCATTCTGGAAGACTATCGATTCTTTACTAGAATTCCGGCTTATAGACACATACCTATGGCCATGGTTCAAATCGATTTTGTTCATAGGTCTTCCTATAAACACAGTTTTAATTAAAAAATTTCTAAATCTTCCCCACACCTAACTACACCACTCCTCACACCTGATTCATCACCGGGATCGTACCCTACCTCACCTGGGTTCCCTTGACAACTAATTATTGATGGTTGGTGGTTCCCTCTGCATTCCATTCCCCTCATCCACCCTTTCACACTCCTCCTGACCCACTAATAACCAACACAACTCACACTAACACCCCCATTAACCCTGAAATCCCTTCCCCTATCGCATTTCACATCTGTTGAAGTCCAATACCCTAAACATTCATTATCGCCTCATAACCTTTTGAACACCCCTCTTATCTTCTACGTAGGAATCCTGTAAAACATCCAATATTGTCAACAATCACATAAAATGGTTATTTTATATCATGTATTTAATATTAATATGTTTCTACTCAATTTTTAAAATGACTTCACATTATTTGTTTTTTTAGTTTTTGATGATTTTCTATTATATTTTATGAAAAAATGTCACGGTTATTTGATATATAATTAAATTTATTAAAATTAATTTATTTTCATTTAATTCGTTCCAAAATGATAATATAGTGGGGATAAATTTCACTAGATAAAAGTTATTTATATATGTGATTAGTGTGTTTTAGTTTTAATGGGGTTCTGGTTAGAAAAAAACATGATTTCAATGAATATTTATACATTATTCTAATTTTTTTCAACATATTTTAAATGATATATCTTTTTTTAAATGTTTTTAAATGTGAACTAATTACATTAAAAACATTAAGTAAATTTGGTTTGAAATGAGGGGGATATATAATATTGTTATCCGTTATGGGGTCTTATTTTATCTTAATGAATCATTATTTTTAATTTAGTAAAAAATGATCAAATATAATTTTTTATAATGGATAATATAACCAATGTAATTTTATTTATTTATAAAACTTCATATATGAAATTTATTAGTGGTTGTTATTTATTTTGTAAATGTATTTTAGAATATGAGGATATAATTTTTTTATCATAATAGTGGATGGTTATAAATTTTGTTAGTGGATCGATTAGTGATTCATAAATTGATGTCCTATAATAGATTGAGATTATAACACTCAAAATCCTAAGTTTAATTTGTTTGAACTTTTTATTCAATCCAAATATATGTTTAACATTTTATTTTGGACTCTAAGAGAGGGATTAAAATTTCATATGATAGTAAATATTATCAGCCATATAATAGGTCCATGGTAAAATATATGATTTCATAAGCTTCAAAATGTAACTATATGAATTCATTTTATTATTTTATATTAAAATTACATTCATATAATATTATATTTAAATACACCTAAAGTTTAATTTGTATTTCCACCGAATTATTTACATCATTTATTATTTTGAAATTGATTTATAAACTATATAAAATATTCATATTTAAATTAGAATGGATATAAGTTGGATGTAAAAGACTGATCACATATTATTTAACTACTAAAACGAGTTTCAATTATTCTTATATTCCTCTTTCAATCGTACTTCAAATAGAGTGTTGATTTGATGGGCTTGTTATGATTTCATTGGAACCCCATGGTATGTTTGTAAAGAAGACTATCACCATACAACCTAAAATAGTTTCTAGAGAAATATAATGTATCAAATTATAATAGAGAAATAGTTTATGTGGGTAAAGTTAATGAATTTGATTATATGATTGGTATGGATAATTTATTACATGATAAACTCAAATATTCTTTCTTAGTGACACAATTCATGTTGTCAAATAAAAGATAACTTGAATACAAGTATACAATTTTTATTTGTTCATCATGATGATTATGATTAATAATTTTGAATGGTAATGGAAAAAAGGAGGACCATATATATCATACATTCCATGAAAAGAAAACATTGGAGTTTTTAGTGTTATTATATCATGAAAAGACAATTTAGGGAATTAGCACTTCTGGATTGATTATCCACAATAATTCTTGAATGAAATAATACCTTATGATTTATGTATTCTTGAAAATGAATTCATGGAATCATTTTTAATTGATATGGTTATATTTTCATCAAATAAAATTCATTATTTTCTAAAATATTATTGTTTTTAGAAGTGTTGTGAAATAAGATTGTGTGTCAACACTATTTTCTAAAAATAAGGATATATAAAGAAATTTATCATATTCTCATTCACTAGAAAAAGTATAATGGACCTTTCAACTAATTCCAAGACATTAAAAAATATTTTGGTTATATAAATTGACAATATAAATGACATGAAATAAATATGAGAATAATAAGGACAATTATGAAATAGTTTATACTATATATGGATTAGAATGGTAGAAAATTAATAGTTAATATCCTTCTTTTGAAATAAAATCACATAATTTTATATTTCTATTATCATCTAATGGATTAAAATAATTTCAAAAGATGTATAATTCACAAGGAAAATGGAATGATTTCATTAAAATATATAATCTTATGCCATGGTTATGTTATAAAAATTCATTCAATTTCATGTCTCTTCAGATATCTAGACCCATTAATCATGGGGATGATATTAACATATACATCTAGAACATAATCCATAAGAAGCTGGTGCGATATAATATTGGTTTGAAAACATATGAAGCATCATGAATGGATAAATTTATAGTTAAAGAATCATTTATATAGATGATAAATGACTTCCCTACTAATGGAATATTATTTGGTCTAAGAATAAATGAAATACTATCATGCCCTATTTTTAAGAGAAATATATATTATAAATGATTAAAACATTAAATAACTTTCATATTCATTATTCATTATCATTTTCAACATTTAGATAATCTATATAAAAGAATCATTGAATGTTTTATATTATTTTTGATAAATAATAACCATCTCATGGAATTTCATAGGATGATATTCTCAAGGAAGTTTATTGCTTTAATTTTATACATGGTATGGTTCAAAAAATATACAAAATAAAAAGGATTTCCCTATAAAATTATTAGATTAATTGGTTTAAGAAATGTATATTATATTAAATACCATATGTGTTTTCAAATTTTTTGGGACATTATTTATATGTAATATATATTGAAAAAATTAGTGAAAAGTTAGTTTCTATAATGATAAATGTGAAGGGAATAAGAAATAACAATTTGTGCTCATGATAGGACTGAATGGTTTGGGGAATAAGGAAATTATTCCATACATAGATTATTGGTTAGAATTAGTGGAAATTTACTCATTCTTGTTATTAAATTCTAGCTTCAAAAATAATAATTCCTTACTTTGTTGGAAATTTTAAGGGTTCTATATGGTTATTTGAGAAACATTAAGAATTTATTAAATAAAAATGATGTTAAAGGAAATTATATAAAACCCATTATTACCATGTTTCACCATAAAACATGGTTCCTATAACCGTTCTCAAATTTGTCTAAAAAAATCTTATGGTCACTATTATTATTTTTTCACTTTTCTGAGCTTTTTTCTAAAACTTTTTATATAACTACTTTGAAGAATCATAAAAAGGAGGTATCAACTATACATTGTGATGTAAATAAAATTACATCAATAATTATTCAAATGAATGATGTATCTTACTATAAATGTTTTAAAAAAAGTCATATTTGGGATCCAATTTAATCTCAATGAATTTATCCCACTAAAAGGAGGTTTTGTGCTTCGTAATACTACATAAAGATTAAGAATCGCTCAAAAGGATCCATCACAGATGTATATCTTCCAATTGAATGAATGGATTATTTTTAAATTTATTTTGATGTAATATACCATGGTGATATAATTATATCCAATATAATCCAATTGATGGTGTATTTTAATCAGTACCCCGACATGGAGAAATTTTTTAATCATATTTAACATGCACATTGAGTTCTTGATAGCGGAATAAGGCTCAACAGATAGTATTGTTTAACTGTGTTTTGGTTGACGATTATATATTATACATAGATTATGTAATATTTTTTTCTATCATATTAATAAATTATTAAATATCCTACATATATATTTATTTATTAATTCAAAGGTAACACAACACAAATGAAACCCAAACATATAATTCATTATCGACAAAGTGCATATAGATTTTATCGATGTAGGGAATTTCTCTTATAGTTTAAATAAAATGTAAAATAGTTCAGTTTTTATAGAATTAATTTTTGAAAATTATTTTATTAAATGGATTTATATATATAGACTTCATGTTTTATCAATGAATTTTTTTTCTTGATGTCAGAGCATTTTCCGTCCGTCCAAATAATTTGGTACAAGATTGGGGATAACTTAACATGAATGGTTTATAATTCATTATATATAACCATGGAAAAAAATCACAACAATGAACAATGGTGTCATTGTAAGTGTAAGGACAAATAATAATGTTGCTCTATCATAGAGGAAAACTAAATTTGAGGATATATCATATTATGGGGTTGTTGAAAATACATTATTCATGGATTACTCTACAAATGGTTTTGTTTCTTTATTGAAGTGTAAGTGGATTGATTTCATGAAAAGGTAGGGAAAAAATATAAATAAATATGGATTTCATTTAATTGACATGGGATTTTAACTTCATATAAATGAGTCCAATATTTTAGATTCATAATAAAAACATTTTTTCTATGTAGATGAATATTTAAAACCGAAATTTGGTGTTTTTCTTGATGTTACTCAAAAATATATTTATGAGGAATGAAAAAATTAATATTTAATTTATGAACAACATGTTTATATTTGATTAAATTTGAAATATTATAGTAAAATGTGTACATTATTAGGTTTAATTATGAACCCAAAATTATATTTGATATCACATAATGCTTCAACATGGTAATTGTGCAGTTTAAATCTTATTTTTTGTTTAAATTTCATTTTCATTAATGATAATTTTTTAGTATTTTGGAATAATATTATTATAATAATGAACTATATTTATAAAATGAATTATATAATTAAATTAATTTCTTATGTAATAATGTCATAATATAGATAATCCCATTGAAAAATATTTCAGAACAACTATAGTAGTATTTGGGTGTGGATTTGACTATAATTTTCATTGTTGTATGTAAAATATCAATTTCATTTATTCATGTAAATGGAAGTTATTATTTTAAAATTGATATTAATATTATTTTGTTATAATATTTAGGTATATGTTTGGATTTAGATGATATAGAGGAGGGTACTCCACCATATTAGACTTCCGGATATCTTAATACTCAACTGGATTCATTGATCTGAATACCAATCAAAATGATTAGACATGATTTACCTATTGATGAATACTTTATCTCATTACAATATTACACCCATACATTATAGTTATGTACTTCCCATCCCACCATATTATCCTTAAACCCCATTTTCAATACATTAGGGTTCTTCCCCATGTTTATTGATTTTCTTTATCCTCCTCCTCAATGGTTTTCATCTTCTATTGTACAGATGATGTTCCCTATAGGTAGTTCACCTAATATATCTAATGGAACACTGATTTCTCTAACTTATATGATAGTTATTCCAAAAAAATATGATTTTCCCACATCTAGTGCATGTTTATATGGTGATTCAATACATGTAAATTATGTTGGCTAAAATGATATACATTTGGCTTTTTTTATTTGAAGTTAATTTCTGATGGTTCAAGTTATAGGTGAATATGACATACCACATCACATAATTTTTTCAATAGTCACTTACAAATAATGGTTCAACATATTTAAGATATGTTTATTATTGGAATTCATGTGAAGGTGTGCATGACCTTCATGGGGAAATTAGCCAAAAAAAGTAATGGTATTCCTCTTCAATCTATTCATTGAATGGAAATCAAAAAGAAAAAAATAATAACTCATAAGAAGATATTTAGTTAATAATAAAATATTGTTAATTAATTTCCTATAAATACATCCATATAAAAAATATATTTTTAATATACATATGCTACCAATACCCTAATATGAATAATGTCAAGACCACTAGAGTGATTATGATAGTAGATTTGGTGATAGAATAGAAGAATTATCTATACTTGGGTTAGAGAAATAAATATGGAACTAATCTTGGTTGTTGATCAATTTTTCTTGAATTTGATATTTCACAATATAATGAAATGATTTAATAATAAAATAGCTATATTTTTAAAGTATTAGATAAATGTATAACTGATATATGCACATATAGTATCGAAGAATTAATATGTAATGTTAATCTATATATCTATTCACTGGAGATATATTAATGAAATATGAGGAAAAAATAAATGAAATGTGTTCATATTCTATATAATACATCTCTACCAGATCTGGAGTAGGAGAAGGTAACATTTTAATACAATTTACACACTCATAGAGAGACATTCATTTTAATATATACATGCCTATAAAAATAATTGGTAATTATATTGTTGTATTGATCAGTAGATTGAAAATTTGGGGATCAGATGACATTTATATAGTGCTTGAATTTTTAATTCATGTAGAAATATGATCAATGAAATTACATTCAATCCTCAGAAAATGGAGAAAATATTAAAAGTATTTTTTTTATTTTAAATTTTTTAAATTTTAATCATTATATTTTTAGGTATATAAAAGAATTAAAATTATTAATAGGATGTTATTGATCTTTTATAATAGATATAATAAGAAAAATTTATTTATCAAGATCATCTGCATCATGATCTGGGAGATGAGTATAGAGGTAGAGTTCTTTGCAGACCAGTTTCAAAGAATGATCCATGTAGATATTCGTTATATATAAGTGTGTATTGAAGTGTTGAAACTACAATTATAGAGGAATATTTTTATAAAACCATAATATTATAAAACTAAAGAGTTGAATAAAAATATCAATAAAATTAAAGGACAATGTTTTAGTCTTTTAAAAAGTATGTCAATTTATTTTTCTTCACTCATGCTTAATATTGGATCCGTTGCTGAGGCATGATTAGAATTTATGTGATTTGTTCATGATTATCCCTATCTTGATTCCACTACTGATTTATACATGAAGTATGATGATTATTATGGCAACAATAACAGTGGTGATGGTGATGGTTTCCATGTTGATGGTGATACTAGTGAATATGAGGAGGCTGGAGAGGATGAAAAAATAGTGGTGATGGTGATGATAGAGTTTAGGAGAACCATTTCTTATTTGTATAAATAGTCATGTGATATACTTATAGGAATGACTACTTGATTTAATTTTGTGTAATGATATTTATATTTTTTTGTGCATATTTGTTTTTTTATTTTCTTTCATTTGTTATGGTACTGATTATTATTTTTTAGCACATATAAGGATTTGAGTGTCTTTTTTTGTTCAAATAGTGATGATATCCCCTATAAATATAATTTATTTTTCTTGGATTCAGTTTTTGATCTTTTGACTCACGCATTGGTTAAATGGAACAATGAATCATTGGTTGTTGATGAACATGATGTTAGTAGTTGATTGTAGTATATATATTATATTTTTTCATACCTTATAAAATATGGAAATATATGACATTATAAATTTTCTCATTAATTTTTTGGATAGATTTTCAATACATTGAATAGGTTTTTTAGTAATTTTTTAGTGAAATGAAATAGGGTTATATTAATTAGAAATTGTAAATTCAGTAATTTAATATAGAAATTGTGTTAATAAAGATTTTTAGATAGACCTTCAAATACCTGATAACTAGTATTTTAAGTGTTTTAAAAATATTAGAATGATCATCATATCATTTATAATTTGTAAAAAAATTGACCACACATTAATTTGATGATTATATTTATCATTGTGATACAAAATGGAATTTAAACATTATAACTAAATTAAGACGGTATACTTCACATGAAAGCATAAAAACTAAGAAAACACACTTGGATTGATGTGAAAACACAAGAGAACTACCATCATATAAATT
This sequence comes from Viscum album, assembly GCA_963277665.1. Lineage (NCBI taxonomy): Eukaryota > Viridiplantae > Streptophyta > Magnoliopsida > Santalales > Viscaceae > Viscum > Viscum album. The sequence goes on along the minus strand of OY728142.1, from coordinate 1,432,557,020 downwards.
TTAAAATTTTTGAGTGGAAAATATGTCAATATGATGGCTATATTTATTGGTATGATTTGAAACACCTAATTAAAAAATTATAATTCCTTTGAAATGGAATTTCTCCCATTAGGGGGTCAAAAATAATAAAAATCACATGGATTGAAATGGATACTGAGGATAATTGTCATCAAATAATTTATAATATATATGAATTGACCAAACATGAATCTATTGGTCAGATTACTCCTGATGATCTGAAATGACATTTAATCCATATAATTCCTTTTAATATAATGTATTTCTCATTAGGTGTTTTAAATTAATAAAAAACATGGAGTGATGTGAAGAATTTGGAGAACGATCATCTTATAATTTTTAATATATAGTAATTGGCCACATGTCAATTTGATGGATGGATTTCATTGTCTAATTAAAAACTCTTGATATCACATTTATTATTCCGTTAAAATGATATTTCTCCCATAAATATGTCCAAACAAAAAAAATCACTTGTATTTTTTGGAAACATAATAGAATGACTATTAAATATTTAGTGATTAGTAATAATCGACAACATGTGAATTTAATGGTCGAATTTCTCTGTGTGATTTAAAGAACCATTTCACCATTATAATTCATGTTATATAACCTATTAGGTATGGGATTGGATCTATGTGGATTAACCCTATGTGTGTTTTTAAAGACTGAGGTGGTCAAAAGAGGCTCAGAGGATTTCAGGAAAGGTTAGGCTCCTAAAATCGAGAAACATGAAGAATTAAAAATCATGTAATAATTACACATCTTGTGTGTAAAGATCTCAATGTGTAAGTTTTGGAGTTAGTAAAATAAATAAAATTAAGAGGAGATGTGTTTTTTTGAAAAATGATAACCATGAGGATTACATGAAGTTAAAGGGGATTACATGAAATTCACCACTACAGTGTTGTATTATGTGTTTTCTACCACTCAGGTTTTTGAAGCCCTATGGTTTTAGAACCTCTTCCTCTGGTTAAAAGTTACTCAATAGCCCCTTTTAGATGTTTTTGAGACCCCTTTAATATGAATCAATAATTAGGATTCCATAATCTATATTTGGTGCCCTAGGATAATCCAAGGTTTGTTTTTCCCTCATTTCCAAACAGTTTCTTCTAGTTTGATCTCTTTTTTCTCCAGTTCTTCTTACCCTGAAATATAGGATGATATCCTATGTTTCTAATGTGGTTTCACTTTGTTTTTATTAGTTCGGTTGTTCCGAAACATCGTCATATGAATGCAGTTGTTGCAGGGGAGGTGATCGGAGATCCATTGTGTGGGTTGTTCTCATGAGAAGAATGTTGAAACCCATTTTAGTTATGGGATTGTTTCTTCCCTATTTAAGGTTGTGAAATCATTGATCTATCATGATTTATCACCTTGTATTGCATAGAAATTGACCTAATAATTATTTTATCCTAATTAAATAATTGGTATTGATCATATAGCGAGGTTTCTATTTTTACTGTGATAATTGGGTTCCACTTATTTTTCTAGATTGTGTTACATCTATTCCTTCATTGTTTTATAATTATGTTCTTAATGAAAACTTGTAAAGAACGCAAAGCTTGAATTAATTAATAATTAATTGTCCAAAGGAATTAAATAGTCTTGTTTAATAAATTCAGTTATTTTTTGTAATTTTATTATTAAAAAATTGAAGCAATTATGCATATTTAATTGAATTGGTTAATGAATTTTATTCAAGTTAATTCATTTCAATAATAATAACTAATGAAATGTTAAATTAATTGTTTAATTAATTTTTGATAGCTTGTGATATACTAATGCATAGGTTACCTATAGTTGGAACATATGAATCATGAATCGGTTAATCTAAGATGGAATAAGAATCATTTGTGGGATAAAATATATTTCTTTTCTAGGGACTGAGTTTCCGTATTTCTTGTATAGGATGAGTCCCTTGTTCTTTGGAACCTTGATAGATCGATGTGTGTGAAGGATAAATGCCTTGATTAAGGGTCAGGAGCATAGTTTATATTTTTTTTCTTGTGATATGATGTGTGCCTGGAATTGATGAGCCTAGAGGTCTGTTATGGTACATGGGGTGGGGAGGCTTGGGTTGTGATGTCAGCCTAGGATGGTTGATCTTCGAGGGTTGTTTTGGTATGTGGGGTGGGTAGGCCTAGTTTTTGTGGATGTTATTGATGCTTGTGATAGAAAGATGCATCGGTATATTCATTTAGGTGTCGGAGAGTACCCCAGGGATGATGAAATAGGATTAATATGGGTTTACGCATTGATATGAAAGGTGGATTATTATTTTAGTTAATTTATTGGACAATGTCTAGGTTATTTATTTATCTTCTTTCCTTTCTCCACTACATAAGGCAGATGGATGTGCTTGGTTTTATACCTTTGTGTTATATCATAGGATTACCTCCTAGAGTACATGGTAATATGGAAAGTGTATCAACCCAATGTTTTTCAATGTAAATTCCCTTCTTATATTTATGTCATAAAATAACATCAAAACACAACATAGTTAACTACTATGTGATAAGTGACCTTTAAACACAAGTTTGTCACTTTTGTGTTTGGAATTTTAAAAATCTGACATACAAAGTTGTTCTCAAGATGATTATTTGGAGTCTAATGAAAAAATAATAATTTCAAGTGAAGAGTAATTTACCCTTAGTAATAGTAACCTACCCTTATGAATAGTAATACGACCCTTATTAATAGTAAATCATCCAACATAAGAGTAACCTTACCCATGAATAATTAAATAAAATTTATACATCTTTAAAAGTGACAATTTGACCTTATTAAACGTTTTGGAATTTTGTAAGTCATAAATAATTAATTATAATTAATTAATTAATTTAAAGGAAGATTTATTTTCTTAAAATGAATTCATTATTTATCAAATCAATGTCTTATAGTTTTTAGATAATTTTATAAGACACTACGTAATTTTTGAAAGCACTATAAAATCAGTTTTAATCTTAAAAAATGCTATCAAGTAAATTATGATTTTAATTAAATATTAAATTAATAATATTATGAAAATTATTTTTGAAAAATGGACTTCATTTTTGGATTATAGACGTCGAAAAATGGTTGGGGTAAATTTTGAGATTTTTCTGAGATACTTTAATTTTTGATGAATAATTGAATTCGATAATTTACAATAATTGCTAAATAATGGGTTAATTGAGTCATCGATGACGCTCTACAGATGTAATCCCACATGGTTCGGGAACACATGATAAAATTACTATTCTTGGTCATCCAAGTCTCACTATTCCTTGTCTTAGGAGAAATTAATAAACTAATGGATTTTATATTAAGGAAACTCCTCTCCCCTCCACTCTAAAAGCCACCCTTCACACCCTCATTTCCTCACACCTCTCAAGCTCCAAGACTTCTCCAAACTCTGCCCAAAAACCTTCTCTATCCTCTCCCCCACGTCCAAGAGCTAATGGCCTCATCAAAAGACCATTCATATGCCCCTAAGGAGGTTCTCAAGAGAAGGATTCAAGAGGTAATTTCTCTCCCTCTTCTCCTTTAATTTCATTTCAAGTTCAAGTTAATTTCTTGATCTCTCCCCACCTATCATCATCTGAAATGTATTTTAACTCCATTATTATACATATACTATAATTTTATGATGATAATGGGATTTTATATCATCCAACCCCCTTTCCCTCTTCCTTTTATTTTATTAAAGAGATCGTTGTTCGTGAGGTGTTAATTTTTCACCTTCAAGAACGACATGCTTTCTTCTTCCATTTCTAACTTTAGATCTGATCATGAAACCATTTTAATGGTTGAACCAGAACATTTTATTTGTGTTATCTCCTATTTTAAGATCTGGAACTATATTATGATCATATTTCTATGTGATAAAATAAAACAAGTTCATTATGATCGAAAAACTGCCCAAATTAACCCAAATAATCAACATTTAATTATTTTCTAATGATTCGTCCACATGGATATAATTTGATTCATTATAAGATCATTAAAACTCGTGTAATATCATTAATAAAATGTAATATCAGTTCTTTATGTTTACCCATGTTCTACCCAAACTTCAATTTAAGAATACAAGTGAACCACTCAAGAAAACCATAAAAACAAACATTACCAAATAATGTTTTTAAACATTGTAACTCATCCAAAGGCACCTAAATTAACTTAATGAAACCATACTGAACCATATTAATGTACACAAGGTTCTGGATTTCTAATTAAGAAATATAATGTCAGTATACATGACATTAAATAGAAGGAAGCATTCGGGTACAAGGTAAGGGGAAATCTCGAACCCAATTTTCTTCCTTCGGGTTATCCCTCTTTCACTCCATTTTTGATATGGATACTCCTTAAAGATAATTTGTTCATAATTATCTTAAATTTTCTGGGATATATATTTTTGTAGCTGGTTTTTATGTCAAACAAAATGTTTTCCAAAAGAAATCTTCTTTTAAGAGCACCCCTTTTACTTCTCACTCAAAGCGGACAGTTCTTGTAACATGTATGTCATTCCCTCTTTTTGTTGGGAACCCAATACTTATGAATGTTTTCATATGAGATGAAGCCCATTCCATCCCATGGTTTAGTTAAGTACATTTTTTATATTTTTTCTATGTGGCAAGCATATGGATGATAATGTTATGATGTGACGGGTGCGCCCGAAATTATATAGTGCAATATGAATGTTTCAATGTGATGGGTGTGCCCGGAATTATAAAAAGATCCAATGCATTAGGTAATTTGATTAATATCATGAGTAAATGTGAAATTATGTGTGAACAAGACTCTATCATGGTTCACAAGTATCTGTGGTAGTAAACCACTAGTACATAATATTTCATTTTTATGCATTGCCACATTTCAAGTCTTATATTAATGATTCCACTCATGTTCATGATATTTTTCCGAAGTTAAGATTATTCTCACCACATGATATATTATTATTATCTATCTTATTACTGGGATTATATTTCATCCCCTTTTGATGTATATCCTTAGGTGGATACATGTTTTAAGGAGAGGATAAGTGCCAATAAAAATCTAGAGAAGAAGAAATTAAATAAATGTTTATGCTTGATGTTGTAAGTATTATAGATGGTCCTAGTTTTCCCAAGACACTAAACCTATTGATCCTCTATGTGTTATACTATTATGTTTTTTATCTTTAAAATGATTTAATAGTAATGTAAGAAATGGTAGGGTCGCTATAGTTGGTATCAGAGGCAAGGATTATTTAATTTGGGAATTAGGATTAGTGAACCCCAGATAAAACCTCTAGTATGATATTAAGTACAAATATGCACACAAGATTATTTAAATAGGGATCCCAAATGTTATGATATTAGTATAAATTTTTCAAATTAATAATTTATGTATTCATGACTTGTTTACTTATGTTTTGTTCTAACCATTTCTATTTTAGAAAATGGGGGTAACCAGGAGAAATCAGGCCAACAACTCTTGCGAGGGCCAATGCAATGATTTCCTGAATGACATACCCAATGATTTGGGAGGTGGAGTTCAAAACATCATGGCAATTATTACCCAATTATCTAAGGTTATGAACAATAACAATAATAATGGGGAACTTCCTCCTTCACCAAAGAGGTAGCAACTGGGTATTGAATGTTTTAGGAAGAAACGACCACCGACATTTAGTGGATCTTCTGATTCACAAGTTTTATAACAGTGGCTCAACTTCATGGAAAATATCTTTTCCATTCTTTAATGTTCTGAGATGGAGAAGGTGACCCTAGTCGTTTATCGTCTAGATGGAGAATTCGATCAATGGTGGGATTTAATTAAGAACACAAGGCCAAGGTTGGAAATTGAATAGATGGAATGGGAAGACTTTAAGATAATCTTTCTTAATAAGTACATCCCATGAAATCTTCACACGAAGATAAATAGAGAATTTATAGAGCTCAAACAAAAAGAAGGAGAATCTGTCACAACCTAAGAATCAAATTTCACAAGGCTCGCAAGGTATGCTTCGGGTTTTGTTATCAACAATGATAGAAAAATTGATATATTCTTTAGTGGATTAAAACCACACCTTTGAAAGGATCTTGAAATTCGAGACATTGGGAGTTATGAAGAAGTTGTTCGGTGTGCTCTCAAAGTGAAGATGAAGTTTGGAGAATGGTCTCATGGCTATGGTGATAAGAAAAGAAATATGGAGTTTCAAGTTGGTGGATCTAATGACAAAGGCGGGAAGAAAAATTAACGACCCACATGCCATAAATGTGGGATGTTTCACCATGGGAACTGCCTCAATGGGATGGGGAAATGCTACAAGTGTGGAAAAGAAGGATACCATTCCCAAGAGTTTCGAAAATAAAAAAAAGGAAGGAGAATGTAGCAGATGAAAGGAGAGAACCACTAATGGTTCAATGCAACAATTGTAGGGAGCTAGGGCACTATGCAAACCAGTGCACTAAACCTCATGTTCTTGATGGTAATCAGCGTCAGCAACCACCAAAGCCTAAGGAACAAGGGAAGGATTATACCATCACTACTACAGAGGTGGAGCATGATAATGAAGTCATACAATGTACACTTCCTATTCACTCAGGAATGGAAAAAGTCTTATTTGATTTTGGTTCTATGCATTCCTTTATGTCATGAATGTTTTCTAGAACTATAGAATTGAAGCCCCGAAACCTTGAAGAAGGAATATCTGTAAAAACTCTAATTGGTGCAATAATTGCAACCCATGTGTTTACTCTTCTCATGTTGGCGTATGTGGGAAGATTCTTCTGGAAAAACTTGTAACACTTCTCTTGGTGTAATTCGATGCTATAATGGGAATGGATTGGATCTCATTATATAGAGCACATATCAATTTTCGGGAAAAGGAAATATATTTTCCTATTCCGAACAATCCCATGCTCCTCTAAAAATGCAAGGAAGATCATGAAAATCCTTTTAAAATTCCTATAATGGTGTGGGTGTTGATTCCCTATGAAGAAGCATACCTCGCCTAAATGGTTGAGTCGAAGTAAAGTGCCAAAATTGAGAAACGCCCATCATGAGGGAATACAGTGCTGTATTTCCCAATGTGTTACCCGGAATTCCCTCGGATAATGAGGTAGAGTTTTCAATTGAACTCATGCCCGGAGCTACTCCAATCTCAAAGGGTCCCTATAGGATGGCTCCTATCTAACTGGAGGAGTTAAATAAGCAGCTTCAAGAGCATCTAGACAAGGGGTTCATACGCCCTAGTGCATCACCATGGGGTGCACCGGTGCACTTTGTGAAGAAGAAGGATGGAACATTGCAGTTGTGTATCGATTATCAGGAACCCAACAAGATCACCATAAAGAACATGTATCCTCTTCCAATGATTTATGACTTGTTAGATTAGTTAAGAGGAGCTCAATACTTCTCAAAGGTGTATTTTCGTTCTAGATATCATTAGGTAATGGTGAAGAAGGAAAGTATTCAGAAGACTGCCTTCCGTACAAGGTATGTTCACTATGAGTTTTTTGTGATGCCCTTCGGACTTACTAATGCCCCTAAAATCATCATAGATTTGATGAATAGAGTCTTTAGACATTACGTCGACAAATTTTTGGTAGTTTTTATCAACGATAATATCATCTACTCCAAGAGCAATGAGGATCATGAAGAATATCTAAGACTTCTTTTGGTGACATTAATAAAGGATAAGTTTTACACCAAGTTCAGAAAGTGTGACTTTTGGATGAAGCAAGTCACAGTCTTGGGGCATGTGATCACAAGTGAGGGAATTTCTATGGATCCCTCAAATAAAAATGTGATTGAGGAATGGCCTAGGCCCTCTAGTGTCAAAGAAATCCATAGTTTTCTTTGATTATCTGGGTACTACTAACGTTTTTTAAGAAAAATATTATGATTTTCATGCCTGTTAACTATGTTAACAAGGAAAGGGGTAAAGTATTTCTGGATGGAAGAATTTGAGGGAAGCTTCAAGGAGCTAAAGAGAAGGCTTATCACTGCACCTATACTCACACTACCGAAAAGTGGATAATGTTTTGTGAGATTTAGTGGTGATTCAAATAAAGACTTGGGTTGTGTACTCATGAAAAATGATAATGTGATAGCCTATGCCTCACGACAATTGAAGATCCATGAGCATAACTACCCGATGCATGATCCAGATCTGGAAGCCGTGATTTTTACCGTGAAAATATGGCCACACTACCTTTATGATGTTATGTGTGACATATACACCGACCACAAGAGCCTAAAGTATATATTCACCCAAAAGGATCTCAAAATGCATCAAAAGAGATGGTTAGATCTAATCAAGGATTATTATTGCTCTATTCACTATCATCCTAGAAAGGCGAATAAGGTAGATGATGCTCTAAGAAGAAAAGAACAAGTGACTCAATCCATGTTGTGGATTGAGAAAGACCCTATATTCTTCCATATGTAAAGGATGGATTTGGAAATCATAAGGGTAGGGGATACATCCTACCTTTCCCAAATGATTGTGAAACCATCCATCTTGGAGAAGATTAAGGAAGAACAAAGGGATGATGTGGAGATACAAAAGAGGGTGAATGTAGTAAAGGAATGGAAGCTACAAGAGTTCCATATTGACGATAATGGTGTGATTTAGTTTGGAACGCGGCTTTGTGTACCTTCATCACCTGGGATAAAGAAGGAGCTATTGGAAAATTCACATACCTCATCATTCTCAATCCATCCTGGGAGTACCAAGATGAATCTCGATCTCCGAGAACACTTCTGGTGGTATAACATGAAGAATGAGATTGCAGAATATATATCAAGATGCTTGGTATGTCAGAAAGATAATGATGAGCGATAAAAGTCCAAGGGTATGATGCATCCATTGCCAATACCCATGTGGAAATGGGAAAATGTTACTATGGACTCTGTCACGGGTCTCTCAAAGATGTCAAATGGAAATAATGCAATATGGGTTGTGGTTCACCGACTCACAAAGACTGTTCATCTTATTGATATTTTGGAAGATCTCTCGCTTGAACAACATACAATGATATATGTGAAGGAAGTGGTGAGACTGCACGGTGTTCCACTCTCAATTGTCTCTGACTGTCATCTAAGGTTCACATATATGTTTTGGAGGAGCCTTAAACATGCTTTGAGTATTGAATTAAATTTCAACATGACCTAACACCCCCAAACTGATGGCCAGTCTGAATGGACTATTCAGACGCTTGAAGATATTCTAAGAGCCTTCTCTCATGAATTCAAAGGTGGTTGGGATCAGCATCTCCCATTGGTTGAGTTCTCATACAAAAATAGCTTCCACTATAGTATTCAGATGGATCCATATGAAGACCTATATTGAATGTGGTGTAGAACTCCAACCTATTGGGATGAAGTTGTATAAATAAAGCTACTTGGACCCGATCTTGTTCAATGGATGATATAGAAGGTTCAATTCATCCATAAACACATCAAAGATTCTCAAAGTCGGAAAAAGATCTATGCCGACAACTATTTAAGGGACTTGGAGTTCGACGTTGGAGATAAATTCTTCCTTTGAATATCTTCATAGAAGAGAGTCATGTGATTCGGGAAGAAAGGGAAGCTAAGCCCAAGGTATATTGGCCCCTTTGAGATCCATTCCATATAAGATTTTTGGCCTATCGTCTTTCACTTCCACCAAATATGGCTCAAGTTCATGATTTGTTTCATGTATCACTACTGAGTAAGTACATACTAGGGCCCTGACATGTTCTAAACATAGAGGTGGTGCAGCTAGAAGATGATCTCTCCTATGTGGAGCAGCCGGTAAAGATTCTGGATCGGAGAGATAATGTTCTACGAAAAAAGACAACCCATCTTGTCAATGTTTTTTGGAGGAACCATAAATTTGAAGAAGAAACTTGAGAACCAGAAGAGGCAATGAAGGAGAAACACCCTCACTTGTTTGTGTAAAGTGAAATTTTGGGGGTGAAATTTCTTAAGGGGGAAGAATGTAATGACCTAATGTTTTTCAATGGAAGTTCCCTTCTTATATTTCTGTTATAAAATAACATGAAAACACAAAATAATGAACTACTAAGTGATAAGTGACCTTTAAACATAAGTTTATCACTTTTGTGTCGGGAATTTTAAAAATCCGACAGACACGGTTGTGCTCAAGATGAATTATGGAGTCTAATGAAACAAAAATAATTTTCGTTGAAAAGTAACATACCCTTAGGAATAGTAACATACACTTATGAATAGTAATATGACCCTTATGAATAGTAAATCATCCAACATAAGAGTAACCTTACACATTGATAATTAAATAAAATTTATACATCGTAGAAAGTGACAATTTGAACTTAGTAAACGTTTTGGAATTTTGTAAGCCATAAATAAATAATTATAATTAATTAATTAATTTAAAGGAAAATTTATTTTTTAAAAATCTATTTATTATTTATCAAATCATTGTATTGTAGTTTTTAGATAACTTTATAAGACCCTACGTAATTTTTGAAAGCACTATAAAATCAGTTTTAATCTAAAAAACAGTTTTTAAGTAAATTATGATTTTAATTAAATATTAAATTAATATTATATAGATAATAATTTTTGAAAAATGGACTGCATTTTTTTATTCTAGACGTTGGAAAATGGTTGGGGTAAATATTTGGGATTTTTTTGAGATACATGAGTTTTTGTTGAATAGTAGAATCCGATAATTTACAATAAATGCTAAATAATGGATTAATTGAGTTATCGATGATTCTCTACTGATGTAAGACCACTTGTTTCGGGATCACATGATTAAATTACTATTATTGGTCAACCAAGACTCACTATTCCTTGTCTTAGGGGAAATTAATAAGCTAATGAATTTTATATTAAGGAAACCCCTCTCCCCTCCACTATAAACGCCACCCTTCACACCCGCATTTACTCACACCTCTCAAGCTCCATGCCTTCTCTAAACTCTTTCTAAACACCTTCCCTATCCCCTACCCAACTTCCAATATCTTTTGGTCACATCAAAATACCAATCTTAGGCACTTAAGGAGGTTCTCAAGAGAAGGATTCAAGAGGTAATTTCTCTCCCTCTTCTCCTTTAATTTCCTTTCAAGTTCAAGTTCATTTCTTGATCTCTCCCCACCAATAATCATATGAATTGTACTGTAACTCCATAAGTATACATCCAATGGAATTTTATGATTCTAATTGGATGTTATATCATAAAACCCCCTTCCCCTATTCCTTTTATTTTATTAAAGAGAACATTGTTCGTGAGGTGTTAATTTTTCACATTCAAGAACGACATACTTTCTTCTTCCATTTCTACCTTCAGAAATGGTCATGAAACCATTTTTTTGGTTGAACCAGAACATTTTATATGTATTATCTCCTATTTAATGATCTTTACCTTACTTATGATCATATTTATAAGTGATAAAATAAAACAAGTTCATTAGGATCGAAAAACTGCCCAAATTAACCCAAATAATCATCATTTAATTCTTATATAATGATTCATCAACATGGATCTAATTTGATTCATTATAAGATCATCTAAACACATGTAATAACATTAATAACATGTAATATCAGTTATGTATGTTTAAAAATTTTCTACCCAAACTTCAATTTAACAATACAAGTGAACCACTCAAAAAAACCATAAAAACAAACATTCCCAAATAATATTTTTAAACACTATAAATCCTCCAAAGTAACATAAATTCACATAATGAAACCATAATGAACTATTATAATTTACACAAGGTTTTGGATTTTAATTAATGAATATAATGTCATTATACAGGACATTAAATAGAAGGAAGCATTCGGGTACAAGGTAAGGGGAAATCTCGAACCCAATTTTCTTTTGGGAACCCAATGTTTATGAATGTGTTCATATGAGATGAAGAACATTACATTCCATGGGTTAGTTATTTTAAATTTTGATATGTTTTCTATGTGCAATCATAATGATGATAATTTTATGATGTGACGGGTGCGCCCAGAATTATACAGTGCTCCAATGCATTGGGTAAAGTGATGAATCTCATGAGTAAATGTGAAATGATTTGTTAAAAAGATGCTAGCTTGGTTTACAAGTATGTGTGGTATTTAACCACTAAGACATGATGTTTCATTTTTAATCATTTCCACATTTCAAGTCTTATATTTACGATTCTTCTCATGTTTATGATCTTTTTCCCATGTTATGATTATACTCACCCTATGGTATATTGTTGTTACCTATCTACATACATGGCTTCTAGATCACCCCATTTTGATATATATCCTTAGGTGGCTAGATTTATTAAAGTGATTAAAAGTTCCAATAATAATATAGAGAAGAAAAAATTAAATAAATGTTTATGCTTGATGTTGTAATTGTTATAGATGGTCCTAGTTTTCCCAAGACACTAAACCATTGGATCCTCTATGTGTAATACTATTATGTTTTATATCATTAAAATGATGTAATAGTAATTTAAGAAAAGGTTGGGTCCCTATAAAAAGTAATGTGTTAATATATGAATAAATTTTAAACCCCTTGGGTTGGAGGTTTTCAGGATGCAATACTAAGGTTATATTTCTGAGAAGTCGTGGACTCGGTTTTCATTTTCATTGAGGGCATGGAACATTTTTATGATGATAATGAAATGTAATGTTGAATTTTTTTAGTTTTAATTAATGTTTAAATATTTAATTAACATAAATTGAAACTAGTGAAAATAATATATTAATTTAATGTATCACATTAAATAGTTGTGTGCTTTTACTATGTCTTGTCTTATTATTGGAATGTAGGAGTATGAGTGACATTAACTGTAGTGGATTATGAAACTAGGTTATTCCCATAGTGTCATTTTGAACTATATTATATCATTTAATTTTTTGTATTTATATGATACTCCACCCTATCAGTTATAGAAAATTGAACCCTGGGGTTTTTGAGCCATAGAGGGTGTTTTCTCCAACATCTCAGTGGGAGGATAGATGGATGACTACCCCCTATGACCCTGATCTATTCTCTTGTTAGTTACTTGGTCTAGTATGCATGGAATTTAGTTTTCCTCAAATATGTGTGTAGATTTCAGTCATGGTTTTTTGTAATTTCACAAAAAAATTTATTTTGGATATAATTTTCCGAGGACTACTATAGGCATAACGTGTATAGTAAGTGATGTCTTAATGTTATTTACTTCGTGTATGGGTTGTCATGGATTGAGGTATAATAAATGATGTTTGATAGATGTTATACGGTTTTTGGTGGATCCCTAAAACTACCATGTTACCTTTGGTTATGTGGAAATGGTGGTGTGACGCATGAGGATCATGTTTTGGTGCTTCGCCGAGGTGGCTGTGGTCTCGACTTTTTAGAGAGATATGCTCAAGATGAGCATCGTTGGAGGGAAATGGAAAAATAGTGGGGAGTTAGTAGCGTGGTACCCTTGATATTGTTTATTATATTATATTATATTGTAGGAGATACTTGGTGAGAGTATCTATGATGAGGTTTGGAACATAGTATACATGTTTAGGTGAAAAGTTAGTTTTACTTCTTGGTCATTTTTCTTTAGCATGATTTCATTACCTTTTGCATGAGAGTCTTTGGGAAGGATCCTACCAAGTATACTATTATACTCACCCTATGTATATATAAACTATTTTCAGGTCATTTAGATCTTGTTGAAAATCATGATGGGTACTACTAGCATGGATTTATTTAGGATCCATTTGGGTTTCGTGGTCGATGACGTCCTTAATTTTCTTTTGGTACTTACAATTATCCCTTCAGTTTTAGTAGTTCTTGCATGTCATTACATATGTGCACTAGGGATTTATTTTATATTATAGTCTGAGAAGAATTTTAATGGTGTCTATATTATCTCTCTCATTCACATATGTTCTCTTAGGGGGTAATTCCTCCCATCTGTGTTTTTATCATACTCTCAGTGCTAGTCACCAACCCATGGTCTACTGGAGGTAGGAATCAGGTGTCATTATCTATCTTATCCCATTTATGGATAATGAGGGGTACATTTTGGGGGGAGGGGTCATGGTAGAGTCATATTAGAGCCAGGATGAGCGATACGATGGAGTTTGGAGTCAGGATTTGGTGAGGTTTGTGGGATTATAGGGGAATGGTATCAAATAAGTTTATCAAGTGCTGTAAACACAGGAGACCAGCTTAGACACGTGTATTCATGCCCCCATATGATCTGATGCATAAGGAATTAATCTTATAATGACTAGAAGATGATTTCATACTGGTTTTAGGGCAATGCCCTAGGAAAGGATCATGCATCATTATTCATTAATCCTTTGTTTGAATGGATATACCATGGTATAGGTTAACCTAAAACGAATAAAATAAAATAATTAATTAATTTTATGTTCTTCTATATTCCATGTTTAGGAGATATAATTTTTTTTCTTTGGCAGTTATGGCTCTAGGTTAGCATACTGGTCTTGTTTTCAAAAAATATATTCATCTGGTTGTGCCGAAAGATATTCATAGAGTAGAGGTTAATGACAATAAAATTTAAAGGATGACACTCTGAGAGTTTCAGTGATCGAATCTGCAGATGTATGAGGAATCCGTTTCAGATATATTCTATAAAGACTGGTTGGAGGGGTTTGAGATGGCCTCCATTTCAATCCATTCTCAAAAGGAGCACTGGGTATCATTGGTTGTGATGATTCTATGTGGGGAAGTATGGTAGTAGACTTTCTTCTTCCATTCCTATCATGAGGAGTCAACACTCTTGTAGAAAAATTTTCGAGACCAGTTCAGAGATGAGTTTCTTTCTTTGACCGTGAAGGCGTCCAGTCGCCCAAAGCTACTTACCCTTTGGTATGGGGGCTCTAGTGTCCGAGAGTTTGGAATATATTTCAGGAATATTATATGATATGATTTAAACGAATTTTCAGATGTGGAGGTTAGGGTAAGGAATTTTTAGGAGTCTTTGCATCCATAAATATAGCGCTAGGTCACCCCCTTTATGCTGAAGATGTATCTCAAGGTGCTGGAGAGAGAATACGTGATTGATATGACATTATCCAGAACTAGATCATTATGAGAGTGGATTCATCATAATTCCTCACAATGTAGAGTTGTGGTCTGAGGTTCCCTGTTATTAGGACAGAAGAGCATCTGATCATATGGGAGTAGGTCACATCCATCAATGTCTCGTTTCTCCTATGTGGAAGATCATAGACCTATATCAAGGAATCAAATGCATGTTTTTCTTATGGAGGTCCTTCAGAGCAAGAGTGCTCGACCTTTTATATAATTCATCATGTGCCAATTTCTATGCTTCAGGTTCGCCTTTTTCTGTAGTTCCAATTGAGGTAGAAAGAGTTGTTTGCTCTAGTTTGGGATCAATAGTGAGTATATGGGGTTGGTAGAGGACAGACCTGGGATGTTCTGCCCCCTCATAGTGTAGTGTGCATCTATGGAGGTGTTCTTCAGAATGGTCAGAGAGGCCTTGGAGTAGTTTATGGTCAGATTAATTCTTTAGGGTTTCCATCTTTGGGAAATCCATATGTCGTTCAAGGCACCATTTTCTTGTTTCTACATGGGTCAAATATTTATTTAACCCAGGAGTGATGCACTTTTCATATCACCTACCCTATTCCATGATTTGTGACTTGAGGAATAGAATCTTCTAGTTCCCTTAGCTTTGACTACTCTAAATGGAGGTCGAGCTAACTTGTTTAATGTATGTAGAGACCATGAGATAGTGGTGGGGAAGCACCACTCATGGGGATATTTTCTATGTTACATATAAAACCATATGACCTCATCCATGGTATGAATTGGATTTATTTGGTGTAGGCTATCAAGGATTTCATCAGGAGGAAGGTTGTTTTCTTCAATGCTGATGGAGATACAACAATGTTTTTTGGGAGTGAGACCCTTAGATGGGTGAAAGGCATATTCCATCTTTTTCATACTTGATGGTTGGGATGATACTGAGCTCAATAGAATTTCAACAGTTGGAAATTTTCTAGGTCATAGAAGAGTTCCTTTCTATCTTTTTAGTGCAGTTTGTAGTGTTACCACCTTAAAGAGATATCAAGTCTGATATTTAACTACAACCAAGCATTACTCCTATCCCAATTTATTTTTATAGGATTGTGCCTTCTGAGTTGTGATGGATGTGTATACTTCTCGATGGTCCACTGTTGTGAAGTTTTGTTCATCAAACTCTGTCACTGTGGGGTGCAATGATTTTTTTCGCGAATAAGGATGATGTTAGTTTGTGGTTGTGTATCGACTATATTCACTTGAACCAAGTGACAATGAAGAACAACTATCCCGTTCCATGTGTTCTAGATTTATTTGATCAATTTATGGGAGATATTTGGTTCTAAAATTTCTATTTGTAGCCTGGATATCATCAAATTCATGTGAAGGTTGAGGATATCCTAAAGATGAATTCCATTGTGGTCATGGGAATTACAAGTTTTTTGTGATGTCATTCGGTGAGATGAATTCTCTTGATGTGATCATGGTGTTAATGGCCTCTGTTTTTTGTGAGTTCCTATATATGTTCTTGGTGGTTTTCATAAATGATGTCCTTGAGTAGTCTACATCCGAGGAGGAGAAATCATTGTATTTTCATACCATTTTTTTCTTCATCATCAGCATATGTGTGGGATGTTTCAAAAGTATGAGTTTGGGATAGAGAAGTTCATTTTATGGGGCATGTTGTATCCCAACATGAGTAGATATGGATCCGTCAAAGGTAGATGTAGTGGTCTCTTGGGTAGCCCCCAAGATAGTGGCTGAGGTGAAAATTTTCCTTGGACTTTTAGGCTATTACAAGAGTTTCATAGTGGATTTATCTCGGGTTCTGACTCCTCTGACAATGTTTCCTAAGAAAGGATCATGCGTTCTTATAGAATGATCAGTGTCGTATATTTTTTGAGTATCTAAAGGAGAAGTTAGTTAATGATCTAGGTATTTGTATACTGACCGAAGGAGTTTAGATTGAGGTTTTCTATGATTCATCATATTTTGGTTGGGATGTGATATGATGTTATATAGATCAGTCGTTTCTTATAGGTCTTGGTAGTTATGTACTCATGAGCGTAACTATTCAACCCATGATCTTGAGTTGGTGGCAGTGTTTGTTGACCTGATGTTGGGGAGAAATTACCTCATTGGTCAGTATTTTGGGGTCTTCAATGATCATAACATCATGAGGAATGTTTTCCACCAGTGTTACATGAACCAGCGTCAGTGTCAGTTGATGTAGTTCATACTGGATTACGACCTCGAAATATCATATACACCTGGTAAGGGTATTATTATTGTTGATGCATTGAGAAATAAGTCGTGTAGTGATGCCTTTCATGAATATGGCAGTTTCTAGAGGGTGATGGGAAAATTTTCCTCATTACATATGTTTATGGTAGAAGTTGGGGGAATGAGTTGTTTTTTTAGATGGTGGTGCAGTCCACTCTAGTGCAGAAGATGGAGGAATCCCAATTGAAGGATCTTGAGGTAGAGGTCTGGAGAGACTGAGTTGTTTATGGAGAGGCCCATGATGGTTAGTATGACGATGAATAACACCAAGTATTATTTTGGGTAAGTATTTTTATTCTTTTGGTGATTCTTGATATAGTTATGAAATTGTTCCATTATTCACCTTTAGCTGTACATCTGATCATGACAAAGATGTACTATGCATTGAGTGGTATGTTTTGGTGGCATGGGATGAAGCGTACAGTTGCAGGGTTTGTGTCGTGATGTTTGGTATGAAGAGGATGAAGGTTGAATATGGTCATTAGAAATCCTCTTCCAATCATAGGATGATACATTTGGTGTTCAACATTGGGGATCATGTGTTCCTTAAGGTGAATCCCAATTGTGGGTAGTGAAGGATTGGTGGTGGGAGTAATATCTATCCCCGATTTTTTGGGCCTTTTTAAGTGTTATATCATGTTGGTGTTTTGTTGTAACAGATATCACTTCCCCCATAAATGATCTAGAGACACAATGTTTTTCATGAGTCGTAACTCCCTCGTTATCTCCATGATGAATCTCACACTATTGATTGGATACAGATCAATGTTGGAAATGATGTTACATTCGAGGAGTGGATTGTAGAGGTCCAGGACTTCCGAAAGAAGGTGTTGCATAGTAATTCTATCCCCTTGTTCATGTCTTATGGTGATACGGTGGCATGGAGGAGAGTACATGGGATTGTGAGTTGCAAATACACTCTTAGTAATCCGATATGATTGATGTTTAGGTCTTCTCTTAGAACATTATTTTTTTTGTGTTTTTAGACCATTTTCTAGTTAATGAGATGGATATTTCTCTTGTTTCTTGTTTTAGATTACTCTGATTCCATGGGAGACAAAGACATAAGGGGTATTCCATGTTATTTTTGTTTTTATCTTCTTGAGGTTATATGGGTCTACTCTCCCATTATAGGTGGTGATGAATCAATGTGTAGTTCATTTACTCATCGTGTCATGAACCTTGTGATGAGATGGTGTTAGTTGAGCTCTTATAGTGGCGAGACATTTTGAGAGGTATCTTGTGATGTGGCTATTCAGATGAACCCTTTTTGGTTTTCCCACTAGGTTGGTTTTGGATTCTTGAGGACAAGAATGTTTTGAGAGGAATCTAATGTAAGGGAATGGATCAACGTAGATCAACCCTTTGTGAATTTTCAAAGACTGAGGTGCTCGAATGAGGCTTGGATGATGTCTAGAGGGGTTAGGCTACTATAATATAAAAACATGTTGAATTACACATCATGGTATAATTACATACCGGGTAAGTCAGGTTCATGATGTGTAAGTTTTTGGGTTATAAAAATAAATAAAATGAAGATGAAATACAGTTTTTGGTAGAAACCGAACCTTGAAAAATAAATGACATGAAATGGGATTACACTTCTTGTAATTACCTATTGCAATATTGTATTAAGTGTTTTTAACTGCTCAAGATTATCAATGCCTATGGCTACAAAACCTCTCCCTCTCATTCAAGGTGACCTAGATGCCCCCTTTTTTCCAATTTGGAGATCCATTCAATATGAATTTGAACATCGTGCTTCTGAATTCGATCTGTGGTGACCCAAGATGATCCAAGGTGTGTCATTCATTCGTTTTTTAGTGGTTTCTTTTGGTTTGATATCTTTTCCTCCTATTATTATTTCCATGCATTTGTTTTTGATCTGACATGTTTCTAATGGTGACTCTCTTGTTTTTTTGGTGCGTTTTTCCGTGACATCCTTAAATGGATGCAGTTTTTGCAGGAAAGGGGATCAGAGATCCGTTGCATGGTCTTTTCCTACACGAAGAACGTTGACACCCCTTTGAGGTTGGGTATTGGTTACTTCTCTTTTTATTTTTGTACATTCATAGATATTTCATGATTTATCCCATTTTATCATAATGAAATTGACCTAATAATTATTTCAACTAGATTAAATAATTGGTATCGTTCACAAAAAAATGTTTCTACTTTATACCATGATAACGGCTTTCCTATTATTTTTCTAGATAGTGTGATATCTATGCCCTGCTTATTTTGGAGTGTTTTTATTGATGGAAATTGGAAATGAATGTAGAGATTGAATTAATTGATAATTAATTGGACAAAGATGAAACCTGTGAATAATGAATTAGTTAATCCAAGATGGAATAAGAATCATTTTTTGATAAAAGAAAATAAATTTATAGCTATTCAGTTTCCTACTTTCTTGTAAAGGCTGACATCCTTGTGCATTGGAGTAGTGAGTTCTCAATGTGTGTGAAGGATGAATGACATACTTTTGTTCCAGGAGAATTTTTTCAATTTTTGTTTCCTCCAACTTTTTATTTGATGTGATCCTAGGATGGCTGAGCTTAAAGGGATATTTAGGTATGTGGGGAGGGGAGGTCTGTTTGTGGTGTGAGCCTGGGATGGCTGGGCTTGGAGGGATTTTATGGTATGTGGGGTGGGGAGACCTTGTTTTTGTGGTATAATTTGATGCTTGTGATGGAGATATGCATTAGGATATAGATTCAGGTGTCAGGGAGGACACCAGCGATGACAGAATAGGTTGAAGTTAGTCATAACCATTTATATGAATGATAGAATTTGGATAGAATCTATTAATTGGATGATGGTCAAGTTGTTTGTTTATCTGGATTCCTTTCCCCACTGCATGAGGCAGATGTATGTGCTTGGTTTTATACATTTGTCTGGTATCATAGTATGTTTTCAAAGAGTACATAGTAATATGAAAATTAATTTTTTTATTTAATAAATATATTTTCAACCCACGGGGTTGGAGCTTGCTGGGAGGCACATTTGAGGTTATAATTTTGAGAATTCATGGACTCAATTTTTTTACTTAGGGAGGGAATGAAACTTTTTTGTGATATTAATGAAATTTAAGGTAGAATTTTTTAATGGTTAATTAATGGTTTAATAATTAATGAACATAAATTGAAACTGATGAAGATGAATAAAATAATTTTAAAAGTTTCTCTTTAAATGGATGGGTTCTTTTAGGACATCTAGTCTTAGAAGTGGTAGTCGGGAGCCCGAGAGTGGTTATATAAAGTGGAGTATGAGACTAGGTAATTCCCATAGTGTGGTTGTGAGATATATTATATCATGAAATTTTTTCATTGTTATATGACACTCCACCCAGTCCGTTAGGGAAACTGACATCCTAGGGACTCTATGCCTTGGGGGTGTTTTTCCCAACATCATGATAAGAGAATAGATGGATGAGTACCCTAATGACCCCACTCTATTATCTTGGTAGTTACTTGTGTTTGTATGTATATTTATTAGTTTTCCCTATATTTGTGTTTATAGGGGTGAAATGGGTTGTTGTTATTTCTCACGCATGTATTATGGGTATAGTTTTCCAAGGACTACTATAGGCATAACATATATAGGCTATGATGGCTTGAGGTTCCTTACTCAGTGTATGGGATGTGATTCCTTGAGGTATAATACATTGTGTATGATACACGTTATATGGTTTTTGGTGGATCCCAAAAACTACCTAGTTAATTTTGGTTACAAGGATGTGGTAGTGTAATTCAGGACATTTATGTCATGGTGCTTCGCCTAGGTGTCTGTGGGCAGTCCTTTTTGGAGAGAGATATTCTGAATGTGAAACATTGGGGCCAAGAAAAAAACTAGAGGGGAAGTGGTAGTAAAGTTACCTTGATATTATTTATTATCTTATATTTTCTTTTATGAAATACATGGTGAAATTGGAAATGGTGAAGTTGGGATCGTAGTATAACTATTTATGTGATGAGTTAGTTTCACTTATTATTCACTGCGCTTTAGCATGAATTCTTTATATTTTTCATGAGAGGATACAAGGAAGATTCTAATGATTATACTATTATAATTACCCTATGTATATATAAAATTTTCTTCAGATCAGTTGGAGTAAGTTGTAGATCAGTATTTTTACTACTATCTTGGGTTTTTTAGGAGCTGTTTGGGTTTCGTGGTTGCTGTCATCCTTAATTTTATTTTGGAATTTTTAGTTTTTCATTTCAGTTGTAGTAGTTCATGCCTATTATTACATATGGGAACTTGTGATTTATTTTTATATTATAGTGTGATAAGGAGTTGTTTGGTGTCTATCTTATCTTTCTCGTTATCAGGTCTTCATATAGAGGGTAATGCCTCCCATTTGGGTGTTTACTATACCATCGGTGCTAGTTTCAAACCCATGGCCTATCAGAGGTGACACTCAGGTGTCACTATCTCTCTTATCCCATTTTCATAATAGGAGGGGTACACTTTGTGGGTAGGGGGTCATAAAATATTAAATGTGATAGCATCAAAACTAATAAAG
The DNA here is from genome assembly GCA_963277665.1 of Viscum album. Taxonomy (NCBI): domain Eukaryota; kingdom Viridiplantae; phylum Streptophyta; class Magnoliopsida; order Santalales; family Viscaceae; genus Viscum; species Viscum album. The sequence goes on along the minus strand of OY728142.1, from coordinate 1,432,535,196 downwards.
AACACTTATTGATTTCAAAACATAAAATATTGATCACTAACCCATTTTTTATATATAATAATCAATTGTGAGATGATCTGATGGGAAAATTGATCAATATGATGGGAAACACCCGATATCACCTTTTTAATTCCATAAAAATGAAATTTATCCAGTAAAGGGGTATAAATAAGGTTAAAAAAACTTATATTTAATTAGAAACATAGGATAATGTCTCATAACTCATATGTAATATTTATGAATTAACAACATGTGAATCTGATGGTCAGATTGCTCAATATTATTAGAACACCATGAAACCATTATAATTTATTTAAGAGGTCATATTTTATAGAATGGGTTCAAAATCAGGAAAAAAAATTATATTGATGTGAAAAAATATTATAATGATATTTTTATTATTTTTACTATGTTAAAATTGACCACACATTAAACTGATGGCCACATTTTTTAGTATGAATCGAAATGGATGTTTTCATCATTATAACTCTATTAAAATGAGATTATATCATCAATGGGTCCAAACCATGAATGAAAACTTGTATAGATTTCTAAACAATGGAGAATGATCACAAAATCACTTATAATCATTACAAATTTATAATGCATTAATATGTTTCTTGGATTGGTTGGTATGATCAGAAACAACATTCCCCATCTATAATTTAATTAATACAACAAATATAAACTCATGGCTAATAAACAAGAAAATTTACATGTATTGAAGTGACAACATAGGAGAAAATCATTCATAAAATTTATAATTTATAATAGTCAACTTTACATAAATTTGATGGCCCGGTTTCATTGTATGATCATAAAAAACAAATTCAACATTATAATTACATTAAATTACATTAATCTGATAAAGGTATCCAAACATGGAAAATACCACTTTGATTGACATGGAAACAATGGATAATGAAAATATAATCAGCTTTAAAATATATGAACTGACTATTGCTTAATCTGATGTTCAGATTACTAAGTATGATCTAAAACCATATTTAACCTTTATAATTCAATTTAGAAAATTTATATAACATCATGGATTAGAATTCAAAAGAATACATATTGTTTTATAAAAAAATTATGATAAGGATCATTTTTTAATTTTTAATATAGAGCAATTGACCACACATCAATCTGATATTTGTATTGTGCCGTATGATTTTAAATGCCCAATTTCACCTTTACAATTCCATTAATGTGAAAATTTTTCTTATAGACACGTTAAAACTGAGAAAAATGACTTGGATATGTGGAAACATTAGATAATGAACCCCAATGTTTTTTTAATCTATAATAATTAACCACATTTACATCTGTGTTTAAACTTATCAGTATGATTGGAAACACCATTTTACCTTTATAATTCAATTAACAAGGCATATTTCTCATCATGAGGACAAAAATAAAAAGAAACATGTATATTATTGTGAAATTTGAAGAGAATTATTGTTGTATTATTTTTCATATGTTGGAATTTACCACACAGTAATTTGATGGGTTGATTTATCAGTATGATGGGAAAATATCCATTATGTTGTGCTTGGATAAATTTATAAATTATATATATTTATATTTTTTAAAATTTAATATGTATATCTCTAATGACATTAAATATATAAATAGCCTTCTAAACATGGTCATTAACCAAAGTGGTATACCTGTATCCACTAAACATTTATGAATATTTAAATATCCCTACTGAAAATGTAATAGCGGTGATGACAATCTAGATCATGTCCATAACATATAGCGGTTGTCACATTCCCCATACCTGTGGTATTGGAAAGTGGCTATACAAAAATTTCCTAGTATTGATGGGAGAAATTTTAAACCACTATTTTAAATTCTCAATGAACTTCTAGATATGTCTTTTCAAGATAATATGCTTCCCCTTTTGGGTTAAGGAATTATAGAGAGTAATAATCATAGGGATGTCTGAAATAAATATATAAAAATATCCATACAACCTAAGGAAGCTCCAAACCTCTTTCGAACTATTGGGTGACTCCCATGAGATAATTACCTCAATATAAAAAATTTATATAGTTTATCCCTCCTATGAGATAACATAACCCAAAAATTATACTTATTTAATCAATAAAATACACTAATAGAGTTTTTTTATAAATGATACTCTTGAAGTACATGCAAAAATGTCTTTGAATTCAATTTATTCTCAAACATTGATGCTTTGTAAATGGTAATTTCATCAAAAAGTCCTCCTCAATATGGTTTAAAAAATCTAAAAGATCTAGTTCATGATTCCATAAATACTACAAGGACGGTCGTCACACCAAAGGGCATCAACATGTACTTTTATTGAACATAGATACATCAAAAAAATTTCATTAGTGTATCCTCCTCCTGAACCCATAATTGGTGATAACTTGATCTAGGATTGAACTTTGAAAACCAAATTACACCTTTAACCAAATTTAGCAGGTTTATAATCCATGTAAGAAGATATATATTCTGATCAGATACTTGATTCAGGTAATGATTATCCACACAAAAATTGATCTCTCATCCACCTTCTTAGAAAGTAATAAAATTACTTCCCCATGGGACATATTGGGTTAGATAAATTGTTTCCTATAAAGTTTATCAAAATAAACCCTCAACTATAGAAACATAGTGAGATTCCTCTGATATACTACTAATGATATCATATCCATCACTAAATTTATGTTAATACATAATTTGACCTCCCATTGAGTAGGTAACCCAGACACACCCTTAGGGAAGACATGTGTGTACCCCTCTACCATTGTAGGGAATCAAACATCCAATGAGTTTTCTGAAATGATATTTAATCTATCAAAATGATAATAAATCATCTACAAAGCCTTACCCATGTGTCTAACACACAAAATCTAAAATTTATTCCCACTAATAGAGGAAAAAACTTGACCACTAATCTATGATCGACCACATCCTCCATAAAAAATCATCAATATTGGAATAGACATAGATAGACATTCCATACTAATAATGACATCATACAATCTCATTGTAACCATGGAATGTACCAATGATAAATCTACTCCATTAATAGCCAATTCACACTACCAATATAAAAGTGCAATCACAGAATCCCTTATATTGTGAGTATATAGCTATAAATTCCATGCTTGTGGATCTACTAGAATATCTAGTTCTCAAACAAGGGATAAGTCTAGAATGAAATGTATTATACTTGTTTCTATTAAAAATGAATCAAGGGTAAAAATACTAATTTCATACAACAGATCATGTCAGGAGCCTCAAGGTCATAAGGCGCTACTGCCTACAACTAACTGTGTCCCTAGTCACATGCTACCTTAGCATTACATGGACCACATAGAGGATGTGGTGTTAATATCATATCGTAATTTCAAAACCCTCTTATGTATCTACCCACTCATCTTCCACCTTTTTCATCCCCATGGACAACCCTGATCTCATCATTGCATATGCATTTGTAACCCATCCACTATAAACCTATATACCATTGTATGTATGGTTAGGAAATCCTAGGTGATGTAAACCTATACCTCAAAGCTGTAGTGTCTTATGTGTCATATAAGACGCAATCATTTACATGATTTCTATTCTGCTAACCCATGTGTCCAATCCTCATCATGCACTCACCTACTATATCTGGATCCACTAGCCTTCATTCGACTAGCCACTTTTTTTAACTTGGATATATGTTTGTTACTGAAATCTCCTTTCATAAGAAAATATTTCATAAAGATTATTTTCCACAATGAAGGGGTTCTCTAGAACCCCAAAATAGGTAGGGAAGAAGTGGGGAACATCTCTATATTTAAAAACATGTAGAGTACTACACACTTTCTTTTATGCTTAAAATCACATATCGTGGACTATTTCATTAGAGTGTCACATGGGGTAGCTAAAACATGATGTTTACTCGGTGACTAGAATACTATCATATTGTATCTCAAGAATATCTTAAATGTGAACTAATTTTATTGTTTTTGGTAAATAAACCTCACTAAAGAGTCTCTCAAACTCAGTCCATGATATATTCACCTCATCATGTGGCTCAGCCTCCAAGATGCATCATCATCCTACCTATCCACATAGAAGGTGAGACACTAGAACCACCATCTAATCTGGAGGGGTTATAAGAAGTTGAAACACATGAAATTTCACCTCTAGATTGTCCTCATATGCTTATGTGACTAACTCATCACGAAATCAAGCCGACCAATGTCTATATAACTCGTGAAGTGCTCTCAGCATACATATATTGTTATCCTCAACTACTGGATATAGAATCTATCAAATATAAGGTAAAACGTCTTCATTAACTTCCATAGGTAGGTATACTCAATGCTCTATGGTTGGAGTTACTTATCAATCTTTAATTTGTAGAAACACATCATGGACATGCCCCTGTATTGATGCATTGTCCCTAAACAGATAATCATCATGTTTTTATCATAGAATACTAGTTGGATTTCTTTATGGGGGCATAATTCAATAGTCAAGATCTATCACTGTCAAAATATCATATCTTGGGAAATTACTAAAAAACTATTTCTGAAATATAACCCATTACTATTGATATATGTACCACTATTTTCCCCATAACTGATGTATGTATTTTACAATTCAATAAGAAGGATTTAAAAGTCTTCTTGGATGGATACTTTAGCTACCCCACCACCATTAAAGCCCATATCCACTAATCCAAACTCAATACACATCAGCATGATTTCCCTATATCCTAAACCACACCTCAAAACAACACTATCATGAATATCCCTCATAGGATAGCCTTATGTCTTTGATACCACATTGCCACGACCCAACACATTGGGAACCACTTGGATGGTTGTAATCCACTTGTTCCATACCAAGATCACCTCACATAGGCTAGGGTATTGTTACTAGCCTCCAATAAGAATGTTACACAAATTGGAGGAATTATCATAATGCACATGTATACCCAAAACCATTATCTTCGTACACATCAGAGTAATTATAAAAGTAAAACATTCTAGAGTAAAACATGCATGAACAACCTTTCACATTACACAATATATCATGACAACAAGTAGCCAGATAAGGAGGAGAAAATATTTTCTGGGCAACAAAAAAGTAGGTCCAACCTGAAAACCTAGTGAGTATTATCACGAAACAAATATCTATATAGAAAAACTATGATCATGATTCCTATGATACTATAAAAATACAAGCATCACCCATAAAAGGTCCACCTAAATCCCTATTAACCAACTTATCATTGGTATAAGTCACGAAACATGACAAAAGAGACCATACCAAGGTGATTATATACATATTAAATAGGAAACCTAAATATGAATATGAATTTAGTAATAAAATTATAGTTTGATCAAACCATAAAAAAGATAGAAACAAATTAAGAAAAACCCATATATTCTCATGGAATACATAGAGTCTAGTTTCATCCATTACAGTCTTCTGAATGATTCTGAACTTCTACTAGGAAAATTGAATCTTTTAATATTTCATGAAAATAACCACGGCGTATCTTTAGTAGATGATCAAATTACCCTATTTGTGTAGGGGGATAACAGACCTTAGTAGAGTATATTGTTCCCTACCAGAGCTCAATCGACAAGTGGAATAACCAACTTCTTATATAGATTATATCATACCCTATAACAATAATTGGAATATATAACACTATCTGATTCATAGGTACAAAATCATGCACACCAATACCATGGATAAAATTACTAACCTTACCTAAGGATGGTAAGAGGATAATGAATCCTAATTCACATATCATGGTGGGTTTCTACTAACTAAGATTGTCTGAAATATGAGCATGATCTTCAAGATTCAAATGTGATTGACAATACATACCTCTTCTTAATCATCATCACTACTTCAAATATAAATCATTTATCACAACTAATGGGAAATGTTATGCCTAGAAGGTAATTATTAAATTCCCCAATCTAAGGAAAATAAAGTACATAATGTGCCTATGGGGAAAACAAGATGTAGTCACATTCCCATTAATGACGAACCTTGAATGGTAAAAAGAAAGAAAATTACAAATGTTGGTTTACTTTACACACTATATGTAGGTCTAGTTTTGGCACCTAACATGTGTCACACTACACAAATTATTATCCACATACTGGTACACTAGGTATAGCCTAGGAATACACATCCATGTAGTCTTATATGGTCCCCTGGGTATATACTACCTATACACATTGAGATGGCCATATATGGTCACAATATGTGTGGCCCAACCACACATGCAAGTGATATTTTTCTAATGGGGAAACCCTAACACCACATCAATAGAACACACTGCCTAGGTTATTCTTAAATATATTCCTTATAGATTTGATTTTTCAAGACTGTTATATTTTCATGTAGGATATTCCACTATCTTAATCCATTAAATGATTCTCGATGATATATAGTAAAACATCATTATCTAGGATCAATTTCTTGTGGGATGTAAAATTCTGGACATTCTTTCTAGGAACAACAGAATCTATTTCCTCCCTAGATAATTGTCATGTGAAACACCAATTGTATTTCTCCAAATAAATTTTCCCACTTCTTTTGATAATCTTATATGAAAAAAACATGATTCTACATAGGCATAAATGAACGTCAAAACTAATAATGATATAGAAATGAAATATTTCTCAGATAGGTTGAACCACATTTTAGGAATAAGACACAGATGATGAATGTGAGGAATGAAGGGATGGATTTCAGAAACACATAAACAAGCGATGATGATGATCATGAATGATTTATCATAACCTAAATTCTTATAAATCATGGAAACATGGTTTATTTTAAGTTTTACCAATCAATTAATCATAAATCACAATATTAAATAAAAAACTATAGATAAATGGGGTCACACCAGAGATGGCATAGGGATTAAATTCATAGATGAATTAATGTAGAAGTAAAATGATATAAAAATTGAAAATAAATTAAAAAACAAAATACTAGCCGTATGAATAAATAAATAAATTATGAGTAATGAACCCAAATAAATTTTTAGGGTCTGTTTTGTTGATTCTACATTCAAATCAATAAACATTCCCTATCTTTCATTAGTGATTCTTCCCCAATGATGATCTCTTTTTCTCCCTCTAAATTCTCAAGATTATGAAGGTACCCCTATTGATTTGAAATATTATCAATTATAAATAGTATTGTTGTGTTCATACATTTAATTATAGATTTAAATTTATTATATTATTTAATAAATTCAATTCCTCTATTATATGCATGTGATTGTGCACTAATTGGAGTTCTGATACGAATGTGATTTATTTCACACTTAGGGTATAATATACATTCCTGATTTAACAATGGTCATAGTTTCATCAACTGAGACTCTGTTTGGGATATAATATATTATTTATAAGATTATACATTTGTGTATGGAAATATATTTAATATATTTAATATTTCAATAGTTGGTCTATATAGGTTCTAAAACTCCACTCTAACTCTATAATAGGTTATGAAAATATTTTTTAAAATATCCAATGGTTTTAGGAATAAATATCATAGAAGTTACATATGGTGGATTTGACCTCCCATAATTTAAGATATCTAAAATCATTTCAAGTCAACGACCCTATGACTATTGGAGGTAGACATGGGTGGCACTCTCATCTTACCACCTTCTAGGGAGAGGCCCCTATTTTTTGGGTTTTTTTAGACTGGTATAAATTTGGGTTGTTTATAAGGATTAATTTTGGAGTTATTAGTCATATGAATGATGATTTGGAGATAACATTAGGAAGAATAATGTTAAAGGGTTCATGAGTTCATTTATTATATCAAAGAGAGATGCATTGGTTTGTCATCTTAAGTATCCTTTCACATTTTCTAAGATAACCTAACCATTTATCCATTAATTTGAATCATCATTTAGATAATACTAGTTAGAATATTCATATTTTATTAGTCAATTATAATCTATCTCATATTTTATGTGTTATTTCTTCTATATATTCATTAAAACTTAAAGGTTGAGCCTATTGAATATGGGGTGTTAAATTATTATACCCAACTTATATGACGTTTTAGGGTCGAGATAATAATATGCCTCTAGTTGGGGCCTATCTCCAAGGGATAGAGAGTTTTGGGTCATTTTTTTGATACTTTATCAAAAGGAATTGTTTCCCTTATATCATTATAAGTTCCTATTATCTTACTCTTAGGGTGTAAATTTATTCTGATCACATGAATTTTCTCACTAAGTTGGATGATACTATCCTTTGACACATTATAGTGATCCAGATTTGACAACAAATGACTCCTAAGTTTATTCTAAAATCCATGTCATTGAGTGGTGGATGAAATAAGGGAGTCCAGGAATAAAATTTCCATTTGGCTTTGAATATTTCAGACTATATTAAATTCTCTACAATAAGATTCCCATATTCCATGATGATCCATTAATTGAGGATGTTTCCTTAAAAATATGAAGGTATTATTCTAATATGGCTGATGATTGATCTCTTATTTGAGATGACTCTATATATAATTTTTTTCAACCCTCCATGGGGTAGTGTGTCGATATTAATGTATTTTTGAATGCCCATGTAAAATGTGAGGTGCTCCCTAAACACAATTTCTAATATAATTTTTTGAGAACAGGGGTTCTGGTGGATATAGTAGATGAAGTTTATTCTATAAATTCCTACGATTTAATGAAACACCACCTGTTTTAGAGTCAATAAAGAGATATATGGATGATTTATAATTATTTGTAGTAATTAATTATAGTTTTCGGTGCGGGATATCACTTATCCAAATGATCTATTGGGTAGAATTGTGTTTCGATGTCTAAGTTAAAGTGGGTGTTGAGATCATGTGTTTCCTTATTGGTGTTAATATCCTAAAAGTAATGATATTTTCATGGGTAGTGAGTGGTTTAAGAGTGGATTTATATTTATAATTCTTTGATCCTCTACAATAAATAAACACAAATGGATATTTTTCAATATAAACGAAGTGATAATAGTCAATATAGTTGGAATATTCCCTTGATGTATGAAAATTAATGGGTAATAGTAGGTCTAATACAAAGTGTGATTTATGTCTTTTATTCATGGGCTGTAATTCATGATGGAATATAAGAAAGTTAATATTTCCAAAATAGATTTTTTAAAGAAATAAATACCATTTTTAACTTCATCAATACTTTACTAAAACATATAGTTTCCATTTATTTCATCCACTATTTAGTGTTACCTATCTCGATAAGAATTTTGTTGCTTCCACAAGTTCTATAGGGTAATGTAGGGTTGAATATTAAAGGAGATGAAAACACTCGGTAGTGAGTAGTATCCCGTTAGGTGTGGTGAGTATATCCCTCCCTTGATGTCTTAATACTAAAATCTCATTAGATTCTAATGAATTTTTATTCTTTAAATATGTGGAAGAGTACACTTCTGGTGAATGTAGAGAAATATTTGAATGCTTTTAATGGGTGATTGATAATTATACTTTTCTGGGAGACCATTTTATGAATAACTTTTTTGTTATGATATTATGTTAAAATATATCTAGTTTAATAATGAGACCTTGCGACTGTGATGGATCGAATAAACAAAATCATTCAATGTATTAGTTTAATGTGGTTTCTATTAAGAATTTTTTGGAATTAACCTAGTGTTACAACGATATTATAAGTTATGTTGTAAACTCTCATACTATGTGATATAGATTCATGCAGTGGAATTAGCCTCTATAAATTTTAGATAGGGTAGTTGGTGAGATCAAAGTGGTCCAGTGAAAACATAGTATTTGAAGCATCAAAAGTCAATTTGTACCTCTAGTCATTGGAATTGATACAAGTTCACATTTCAAGGAAAAATTGGTTAATTCATGAAAATTGATAAACTACTCATCATTAGTTGACAGTTGTTCCCCCACACTATTCCCATATAGAAGATATGATTGTAGTGTTGATTTTTATTTAGTGGTCTAGCTATACTGAGTGTTCTCAAGCTATTATCTTGAAGGTTTTCCCAAAATGCAGTGAGAGTGATGAAAATTTCTCCTAGGATAACATTGTTTTTATATTAGTGTTTTTATAGTTATAATTATAGATATCTTGAGTACTGACCTCCCTTGTAGTCCATGACCCTCATCGTAAGGTGACTAGTGAATATTTATGGGCACACCCATTATATAGAAACTTATATTACATTGTCTAGAAGGATATATTCATGAGTGTTTTGGGATATATGCCTATTGGGAATGTGTTATCATCTGTTATAGATCCAACATACCCATTTAATTAGATTGGAAATGAACATAAACATTATATTTGGATGGGATTGGGTCACTTTATAAGTGATAATGTGATATAGATAAATTTAATGAGGTTATTATAATTTCAATTGTGATCATTAGTACCTTTCATGAAAGTGAATTAAAAATAAAACAATTAAATCATTTATAGTTTAAGTGAATCCTATTAGAGTTTGGTAAATATTTTGTGTAACACCCTATAATGTAAAATTATGAAAAAGATAAATGTTATTATAAATGTAATTGTGGTTCACCCTTATTTTTTGGAATCCAATGTGATTAGAACTACATTATTAAAGAGTTTTTTCTTAGAGTACTGATCGAGATGGGTAACCTCTGGGAAGTTTAGAATGACCTCTAATTTTGAGTAAAAAGAAAATTATAAATAACATGTGTTAGCATATGGAGATAGTGATTAGTTTAACGACCCATTCAAGCATATTGATGGGCCCTAGGAAGGGTACAGCACATGTTTTTGTGTCAACAGGGTTGAATGTAGGGTCCAATTGTTACATTTGAATCAGAGGAAGTATGCAACTACAAGTGTAGCGACCCTACCTCGGTTGGGATATAGACTCTATAATTAGGAAATTTTTCTATAAAGCGGAGGGGTAAATTTAACACACAATACTGGTAAAGGGTTTAAAAAAGATATTTTCACTACCTATGTGAACAAGGTGAACCTTTATTTTTGGATCTTACCTAAATATAACTCCATAGGAAAATATGTTTTCCTAGAGTAGTGACTAGCAAGGGTGACATCCATGGATGTTTCCCAGCAAGTGTGTGAATGAGGAAAAATCACATTGGAATGAAAATGTTTGGGCCTGTGGGAAAATTCTTTAATATTTTGATTGTTTAGGCATGTTGTTGAGACACAAGTAGAAAATTAAACATATCTATTAGGAAATTTTGGTAGCTATAGGGCTTGATTTTTACATAATTTTATTCCCTTATGGTGACATGTATACTTCTGTTTTATCATGGTGTATACATTAGGTTATTCTACAGTTTTTTTGGGAGACATATTTTGAAAACATAAAATTTTTTCCAAAATAGGCTAGATACATTGTTTAGGTGTACTATTAGTACTATACATGTGGTTTGAACCTATTTTTCTCTTATGGAATTATCCATGGATTGAACATGATTAGTCAAACCATGTAATCTCTAATGAAACCAGGTTGTTGTGTAAGTGTTTTTATAGAGGTTTTTCACATATTGAGAATGGTTTTTAAAAATTGTAGGGATGTACCTAGGTATATTTTGGACTATAATTTTAAAAATATTTATTCCGTGCATGATTGGAAATTTATTTCTTAAACCATACGCCCTAATCATGCCCTTCGATCTGAACCTCAAAAAATTTTGAATCTGCCTCTATACCCCTTATATTTTTAATATGTGATTACCTCCCAATCTACATTAGGCCCAAAGTAAACTTCCCATGACACTCTATAGGGTGATCCTATTAATTTATTTGTGGTTTCCCATCATTATTACAGTTAAAATCATGGTATTTTGGTTTTTTATATGATTTCCTTGTAAAACCCTGAGTTTTTATGAACCTTTTTTTCGAATAAATTAATTATTGATTTGTGTATTGAAATGCATTAAGTCAAATATTCCTTTCACGAGACCCCAAATTGGTATATGTTGTCTGAAATTCTAAATTGGTATATGTTACATGCAACACTAACTTGGATTATGTTACATTCAAAACAGACTTGGCATAAGATACAAACAACACCAACATAGCAACATCACACACAACATAGAGGTTTTATGAAACATAATTTTAATAATATAATTATTTAAATAAAATAACTTTAACATATCCATTAAAAATGGTAATATGAATAGTAATAAATAAATTTTTTATGTTTTTTATATTTTTTTATAAATAAAACATATTGATAATGAATTATATGAATTCTGGTAAAGTCCTGTGATGATTAAAAATTCCATTTTCTCAATTAATATTCTTTTTATATCCATCTGTGAATAATAATAAATTTTCTTTTAGACACATTTGGAAATTTTATTTGATAAAATAACCTTCATTTTATAATTTAGAATTTTTAAATTAGATTAGGGTGATTTTTTGGTATTTTTCTGAGAAACATCATTTAATGATGAATAGTGAAACATATTATTAATTTTTGTTAAAAAATGACTTTTTTTTAATTAATAATTAATGTTAAATGGCATATTAATTTTTTTTCAGGTCACATAAGATAAATATTACATATATTAATACAACTTAATTCCTTTGAAACAATTTGGCTTTGAAATTTAATATAAAATCTTAACAAACTTTTAAGCATTTTTGAACTTTAAAAACATGTTATTTCATCCCATATATGGGGTTATAAATTAATATTAATTTTTCCAATTCTATGATTTTAATTTTGAAAAACCAATATAAACCGTTGTATTAAGTATAATATTTAGATTTTAATGTTAACAAGTAAATTTTTTTACAGAAATGATTTGTAAAAATGATTAAAATTAATCATAGTGATTAGGGCCAAATTAAGCTTAAATAAGTTCTAAAGCATAAAATTATGGGCCCAAATGACCTATACATTGGTCCAACACGCTTTTTATATCCATATTTTTTCCATAAAACTTCAATTTTTTTTTTGGTATGACTATTTTTAGGTTAGAACATGTATACACCTAACTTGTTTTTAAAAATTCTAAGTGAGTCATTTTCCTTCCCTATAAAAAGACACCACATATCCCACTTCCTTATACCTCTCAAACCTCTTATGTTCAGACAAGAACAATCTATTCATCTTCTAAAAAATCATCCCTTAGTTATATAATCCTTCATCTGGGTAGAAGGAAACTCGCGGAAGCCTTTTAGAACAAACCAAAAGGTGTATCTCGATTAAGAGGTAACATATTCTATCAAGCCCCTTTTTTTATTTTCCTTATCCACCCCTGAACCCTATTGATTCCATTATTGTATGAAAACCCCAATATCCATATAATAGTATTATATTTTTGTGATAATGTTTTAAAATACACTAACACATAACTACATCTAATGGGTTACGAAAATAAAATTTATGTGTATGGTGAACTACTGCCTCACGAAATGATGATTGTAAATTTTTCCTTTAGCACCAATAATGGTGTCCATTAGGATAGAAACATGGTTTATATATGTTATATATAATATTTAATATGTATTTAAGATTCTGTATTAGTTTTTAAAAAATAGAACATTTTTATTTCCAATAGGTGTTAATATGATAATCTCGTTTGAGGAAGTGTGGACTACCACCCCCACAATGTGATGTGATTCATTCACACACAACATAGAATGTTTAAGGATGGGTTTATTGAAATTATAAGATATGTATGATATAATAATGATACAGTACTAATTATATATATATATATACATATATATACATATATATATATATACATATTTCATTTACATATTTTTTTTTAATACGACAATAAAAATGGAAACAATGTTCATGTGTACGTACAACTTAAAGTCTCCCTGAATGGTGAATTCAATTTTACTTATATATTCAATAGATTATTATAATATAAATATAATGAACATAAAATATATTTATATCATGATTCACATTCTTTAATCATGATATAATTATAAGGACTGATGATATAAAAAATTAAGACTCATGCGAAAAACAAAGATAATATTACCAAAAGTGAAACCTTAACATAAAATAATTAACTAGAGGATAATATTATGTCATAATAAATACATATATGGTATTATATATAATTATATGTTCCTATTAAATATTTAGAATAAATTTAAATTTATTATATAGGTGGTCTGAGAGAGTACAACGAGAGTCAAGACATAAGGTAAGAGGATTTCTTATCACTTTTTATTTTCATGATATACATGCTATGTTATTTACTCTTTCATTTTGTGTGGTCTGTGTACTACACATAATATTATTATATTTATATTTTACATAAATTTTTTGGTATTAAAATATTTATTTTATGAACATTCTTTCATGGGTTTTACATTTCAAAAGGTACCAAATTGTTAAAAAATGTTTTTTCTCGAATTGCCTTCATTGAGACTTGTATTTTGTTATGAAACCAAATTAATTTTTGTGGATTATATGAATCTATTTTATATAATTAAACTCTTTATTTTAATTATATTTTAATCTTCATGTAATTTTTTTTATGAAAATAATAGTATGGTCAAAATTAACCAAGTTGTAAGAGTTTATTGAAACAACCTCATCACTTTTTTAGAATGTTAATGACTATGTGTCATTGGTAAAATATTTTGATACATATATCAAGACCACTCATGAGTTTATTTACCCTCCATTTATTCCTAATATAATCATGTGTTAGTACTATTTTCCCCCACATTGGAACTTGAGATAATATTCATATGTAAAACCAGATTGTTCTCTCTTCGATCGAAAATTTATTGTATTTGAAACCCATTTTTTCATAAATGTTTTAAAAAAATGTTTTAAAAATATCCTTGAAGTTAATTTTCAAGAAAAAAACATTTTCAAAATGTTTTATTGCTTTCAAAGATCCCTTTATAATTTTTCAAATTTATTTTCAAATAATAATGTTTTGAAGAGGATTTATGTTATAAAAAAAATTTCAGAGAAGAAAGGATATTTTCCCCAATATTTTTTTAAAAGATATTTAAAAATTATTTCCCATCTAATATAACATCCATTGGTGTAACTCATGCATTCCTGGGGAATTTATTCAATGTTCCCAATCATATTCTTTCTATTGATGGATTATGTTTTGATGGTATGGTGTTTATAGAACCTGTTTCACATTCACAGGCTATATACATTTCGAACCCGATTGTTTTCAAAGGTTATGTTTAGGATGAAATGATTATGAAACATATATCTTTCCATAGGTTATGATATGATTACATGTTTAGAATACCCATTTCATTCTAGGGGTTATGATATGATCATTTATGATCTTGTGGCATAGGTATGCATGATTTCATTGTGAGATGGGTCAGACTCATATCTCCCTATGATGAATTGGGTAAATAATTATATCTCATGAGATAGACTAAGATGGTCTTTGGTAATGAACCTTGACCACTAATATGGCAATGTGAGTGAACCATGAATATCAATATGATATTAGGAGTGAACTCATGATACATAGATGGTCATGGGAGTGAACCATGACTACCAAGACAGTATGGGGAGTAAACCCATAATACTACGATTTTATTTACAGTGATTCCATGGATACTAGGGAATCATTATATGCTTATGTGTCTTCAATTATTCCATGTATCATTCCTAATTTATTCATTAATGGCTTACGTTCATTATTTCCTTGTTATTCATGCCTTATAAATTGGCAGGATTTATGCCAATATTTATGTATATTATCTTTCATATATAGGGTATTATTTTCTCTTTTCTTGATCATGTTCTCATAACCTTATTCTCATGATTATGCTTACATGTCTCACTTTAATACCCTTAATAAGCATTTGTGATCACCCTTTTTAGGATTCCTTCCCCATGTTTTGAATATATGTATTGTGTTTTATGTGTATAATAAGGGTAATATTCAATAAGAACCGTGTTGAAGATAATGTAGTGCATTTTTGTATTAATGTTTATGTTTCCATGTTTAAAAAGGCACTAGACTAGTATGGTCTTCATGCGTTAGTTAGTGTAATGATTTAGGTATTCCAAAAAATTTATTTAATGTTAATGTTTGTCAATATTGGGTCATTATAGTTGTTTTATAAGAAATTTTCAGTTAACCATTTAAAACATGGATAATAAAACATTAGTTAGTAGCCTAAGGACATGTCTAATGATACGTATAAGGATGTGTCAAAATTTAGGAAAGTGTATTGGAATTTTGGTAACGGATATAGTGAGTGTTTTCCTAGAAATACATCCCTTTATGGATATTACAGGTGGTTGTATCTCTAAAATATATGTAAATACGGGTAAAAACTCCAAAAAGTCATTCCGGACCTGACTTGGGGTAATCTGGTACCTGATAATGGGCCTTCCTGCCTACCTGTTTTGACAATTCTGTGGGATATTCTTTGGAAATTCAAAAACTCTTCATGAACCATAATAAATGATTTATATAGAATTTTTCTGTGAATAACATATGGTAAACCAAAGGTGTTATATATTAAATAAGTTTCCTTGATTTAGAGATTCTATAAGTGAATTCTCATGATTATATTGCTCTTTAATATGATAACTATTTCTTACTCTATGCTTTTGGTTTTATTCAATGGTTGGAACATAAAAAACTAGGTAAATGATGATTGTGATGGAAATTTCAATGATTGTCCTCTTGAGAAACTGAATGCTATGGGAGATGGAATGAAAAACCTTATTGGTATTCTCAAAAAACATTCTCAATCTATTAATCATGGTGGACTACAAAATGAGAAAAGGTGGGAAAAAAATTATATTCTATATTTCATGAGGCAACGTACACCTTATTTCGAAGGGTCTTCTGATCCACTTGTTTCTGAACAATGGATCAGTACTAATGAAAATATATTCTCTATTTTCCTGTGTTCATTGCATGAGAAAGTCATTCTTCCTGTCTATTGGTTAGAAGGAAAATAAAACCAGTAGTGGACTCTAATCAAGAATACAAGGCACCAATATGAGATTGAACCCATGGAATTGGGGGAGGTTAAGAAATTATTTTACAATAAGTAAATTCCTTGGATTTTTCATACCAAGATGGAGAAAGAGTCCCTTGTGTTTATGGAAAGGGATGATGAATTTTTGTAACCTACGAGGCTAATTTCACAAGACTTGTGAGGTATGCTTTAGGAATTATCATCCAACCTGAAAGTAAATTTGATAGGTTCTTTAGTGGACTAAAGCTAATAATCAGAAGGGCATTGTCCATAGAATACTTTAGTAGCTACAAAGAGATTGTTCATTGTGAAATCAAGGTTTAAATGGAGGATATAGTCACTCATCAATCTCATTGTTTTGACAAGAATAGGAATATGGAGTTTAAAAGAAAATCTAAAACCATGAATAAAAAAATATGACATTTCCTATATGATCTATTTGTGGGATGAATCTTAGAGGAAAGTACCATAATGGGCCTAATAAATTTTTTAAAGTATGGAAGGGAATGCCATCGGGCATTTTATTACCAATGTTAAGGGAAGGCGTTGCCTAATATTGTGAATGGGGAAAATATATCACATAATTCACCTCCCATAATTTATTGCTACAAGTGTAAGGGGAATGGGCATTATGAAAACCACTACCCAAACCCATGGGTTGGTGATGATGATCGATGTCAGTACCCTCTTATGCAGAGTGGAAGGGGTAAATCTCTTAAAATATCTATTTATGATGATGGGTGTGATAAAAACATGATGAAAGGCACACATACCATCCACTATAGAACTTATAATGTTGTATTTAATTCAAGATATACCCACTCTTTTATATTTAAATATTTTTCTACGGGTGTTATGATTCCACCAAAATAATTAGATATAAACTTAGGAGTGTAAACCACTAATGGTACAATGATTTCATCTAAAGTATTTGATTCCTATCCAATTTATGTTTGTGGGAATGAGCTTCCTACAAATTGTGTCATTTTTCCTTTGGTTTAATTTGATGTTATCTTAAGCATGGATTTTATTTATATACATATATATAACATAAATTTTAGTGGAATGGGAGTTAAATTTGATATTTTAAACCCTCCTATGAACATCCATCCATACATAAACAAGTATGAACTACCTATAGAGATTACATCTAGTGTATGTTCCTTAATTCCCATTCAAAAGGGTTTTTTATCTCAAATAGTTTGGGAGAGAATTGACATCCATGACATGCCGATTGATTAGGATTTTATGGATGTATTTCCATAATATTTTCTGAGTCTTTGAACAAAACCAGAATTTGAGTTCTCTATAGAACTCATACTTGGTTCCAAACCAATTTCAAATAATCCTTATATAATGGATCTGATTGAGTTACAGGAATTGAAGAAGAAACACTAAAAAATCTTTGAAAATGTATTTATTTGGCCATGTGTCTTACCTTGGGGTGCACCGACTCATTTTGTGAAAATGAAAGGTGGATCAATGTAACTCATCATTTATTATTGGGATTTGAACATGATCACAATCATGAACAAGTATCATCTTCCCCATATTCATTTATTGATTGATCAAATGCATGGAGCTCAATAATTTTCAATGATTGACCTTCATGATGGATATCATCAATTAAGGGTAAAGAAAGTGGATATACCCAAGATGACATTCTGTACAAGGTATGGACACTATGAATATATTGTGATGTCTTTTTTATTTTTAATTAACCTTCTATATTCATGGATTTAATGAATATAGTCTTTAGAGATTAACTCGATGTGTTTTTGGTGGTCTTTATAGTTGATATTATTTTCTATTCAAAGAAAAAGGAAGATAATGAATATCACATTAGAATTGTACTAAATACCCAAAACAAAAGAAGAAGCTTTATGAAAAATTTACAAGGATTTAATTCTAGCTGAAAAAGGTTTCATTTTTAGATCCCATAATCTCAAGAGATGGTATTGTAGTAGATCCATCCCAGATGGAGGCTATTTAATTCTATCCTAGACGATCCAAGGTGATTGAGATCTATCAAATTATTGGTTTAGATGGATATTATCGATGGTTTGTGGAGTGTTTCTCATGACTATCTAATCCTAGGACCAAGTAAACTCAAAAGGGTGTCATGTTCCTCACGATAGTTGAATGTGATAAAAATTTCATGGAAATGAAGAGAATTTCGGTCAGTACACTTTGGATTACAATTCCCTATAATCGAGAAGGGTTTGAAATCTACAATGATACATCCAAGAAGGGATTGGGATATATTCTTATGAAAAGTAACATTGTTACATCCTATTCCTCACAATAGTTGATGATTCATGAGAATAATTACCCAACTCATGATTTGATGTTGTCAACGGTAATTTTTCCATTCACTACTGGAAAACTAACCTATACCAATGGTTTGGAACTATTGGTATAGGCCTCCAAATCATTGGTATAGCATATACCAACGGTTTGGAGAACTGTTGCCAAGTAATCTGTTCGGATAGGTCTATACCAACGGATTTGGGAAAACCAATGGTATAGACCAATACCAATGGTTTTGGAAACTGTTGGTATATTTAATATGAAAATCTATACCAACGGTTATTGAACCGTTGCTATATTTATTTCAAAAAAAAACATTCACTGAGATTTGATCCCAGGACCCCTAGTTTATCATTGAATGACTTAAACACTAACCTAACATGACTTTTGTGAACCTAATTACATAAATATATATATGTATTCTCATAATTATTTTAAATTTTGATTTATATAATGTTCTCGGTAAGATGAACTGATAAAAAAACAAAGGATCTATACCAACAGTTGTCAAAACAGTTGGTATAGACCTATACAAACAGTTTTGACAATTTTTGGTATAGATTTTGATTCTTGATTTTGATTCTGGGTGAAGGTTGATATATGGGGGACCTTTTCCAACAGTTTTGCCAAACCGTTGGGAAAGGTGGCCACAAAGTGGACTTTCCCCAAGGGTTTGGCCAAACCATTGGGAAAAGTGGGCTCAAAGTGGGATTTCCCAATGGTTCGGACAAACCGTTGGGAAAGGGAACCTATACCAACTGTTTTTACAAACCATTGGTATAGAAGCGTTGGGAAAAGTCAGAATTCTAGTAGTGATTAAAGATATGGAGGCATTATATTTCTGGAGAAAATTGTGATATATGTGAAAATAATGAAATTCATAAATATTTATTCACCTAGATGGATTTGAATATGTTAAAAATAAAGTTTTCAATATTGATAACAGATTATAGACGATCAATACATTACCACCCTGGGAAAGCAAACAAGGTGGCAGATACATTATGTCAGAAGGATCATGTTATCTTATCCATGATGTGGATCACAAAAGTTCCAATATTTTTGGATTTTCACAAGAATGAATCTAGAAATTCTAATGCAGGAGTAAAAAATCATATCTTTCTCAAAGGAATTTTCAACCCTCTATTCAAGTGAAGATTTTGGAGGTGAAGAAGGAAAATAACAAGTTACAAAAGAATGTGAGAAATGTTTCGGAGTATATCCTTCATCGGGATGGAATGATAATGTTCTGGAACCGTGTATGTATTCCTTCTATACCAGAATTGAAAAATGATTTGTTAGAGAAAGGTCATAGTTCATTGTTATCTATTTATCTAGGTAGAATGAAGATGTAAAAGGAATTGAAAGAATACTATTTGTGGGATGGAATGAAGAGAGTAATCACAAATTTTTTATCTCAGTGATTGGTATTCTAACAAGTGGTGGTTGAAAGAAAATATTTAATGGGGATTTGCATCCATTACCCATACTAGAATGGAAATGGAAGAACATCACTATGGATTTTTTCATTGGACTACCCAAAACCTCTAAAGGGTTTAATTCTATCTGGGTGGTAGTCGATATCCGTACTAAGTTAGTACACTTAATCTCTATTGAGTAATAATATTCTCTATGTCAACTCTCAAGGATATACATTAAGGAAGTGGTAAGATTACACGATATACCACAATCCATTAAATCAGATCAGGATATGATGTTTAAGAACATGTTATGAATAATTCTTTAGAAAGAACATGATACAGAATTGATTTTTGAAACTGATTATCATCTCAAAATTAATGGTCATCTTGAGATAACAATTCAAACCCTACATGATATATTGATATCTTGTTCTTGGTATTTCTATGGTGGTTAGGATCAACAGCTTCCACTGGTTGAGTTTTCTTTAAAAAATAGATTTCACTCAATAAATCATATGTAACCTTATGAAGACCTTTATGGGAATAAATATGGAGCTCCAAAATGGCGTGATTATGTTGTAGAAATAAAGCTATTGGGACCTAAGATTGTTGAATAAATGGTCAAGAAGGATAGAACCTTTCAACAACATATCAAGGTTTCTCAAAGTGGGTAGAAACGTTATGCTGATAACTGTTGGTGCGATAGGTAATTTGAATTTGGTGAAAAGGTGTTTCTACAAATATCACTCTAGAAGAGTGTTATGAGATTCATGAAGAAAGGATAACTATTTCTTATGTATATTAGTATCTTTGATATTCTTTATCATATCATGACAGTAGCCTATCACTTGGAACTTCCCCCAAATATCTCTTATGTCCATGATGTTTTCTATGTGTCTCTCTTGAGGATGTACATACCATACCCTTGACATGTGATAAAATAATATTTCATACTGCTAGAGCATGACCTATCTTAGGAAAAATAGCCAGTTGAAATCATGGATTGACTAATGAAAGTTGTATGAAACAAGACCACTCACATATTCAAATTATTGTAGAGAAATCACAATTTATAAAATGCTATGTGAGAAATTGAGGGTAAAATGAAATGAAAGTATACTTTTTTTTACCTAAGTGATTAATTTCAAGGGAAAAATTCTTTTTAAGGGGGGTATAATGTAACACTTTGATTTTTATGAACTTTTTTTGAATAAATTAAACATTCATTAGTGTCTTGTAATTCATTAAGTCAATAATTCCTTTATCATGGAACTAAATAACCATAAGTTTGACACAACACTTAACTGGAGTACATTACATGTAGCACTGGATTGGCGTACATTACACATAGCACTGACTTGGCTTATGATACATGCAACACAAATTTAGCATACATCACACACAACATTGAGTTTCTACGTAACATCATTTCAATTATACAATTAGTTAAATGAGATAATTATAAACTCTCCATTAAACCTAGAAACAGTAATAGTAATAACTACGTTTAAAATATTTTTTATAAATTTTTTATATAAAAAAATATATTTATAATGAAATATATGGTTTTTGGTAAAGTCCTTTTAGTTTAAAAATATCTTTTTATCAAATAAATTTCTTTTAATATCCTTCAATAAATAATAATAAAATTCAATTTATACACATTTGGAAATTTATTTTTGTAAAATAAATATCATTTTTGAATATCTAATTTTGAAATTAAATTAGGGTGAATTTTTGGATTTTTCTGAGAAACGTCATTTTTTGAAGAAAAGTGAAAAATACATTTTTTTAGTTAAAAAATGACAAGTTTGTTTAATTAATTAATAAGGATAAATGATATTATAATTTTTTAAGGTCACATTTGATAAATATTACGTATATTAATATAATTTAATTCCCTATAATCAATTTCACTTTATAATTGAATATAAAATCATTACAAAAGTTTGAACATTTTTCTACTTTTAAAACCCATTATTTCGTCCTATCTGCGGGATTAGAGTTAATATTAATTTTTTTGATTATATGATTTCAATTTAAAAAACAAAAATAAACCATTTTATTCATTATAAAATTTATAGTACAATAATACATATCCAATTTTTGACCAAAATGATTAGTAAAAGTGATTAAATTTAATTAGAGCGATTATGGTCGAATTAAGCATAATTTGTGACGAAATAAGAAAATTAAGTGTCAAAATGACCTATCCTATTGTAAAAAACACATTTTATGTCCATATTTAGTCCATAAAAGTTCTAGTATTTAGCTTTTTTATTTTTTATGACTTTTTAGGTAAGAATATATGAACACAAAACTTTTTTCTAAAAATTCCACATGAGCCATTTTCCTTCCACATAAATAGACACCACATATCCAACTTCTTCACACCTCTAAAAGCTCTGAAGTTCTTCAAATACCTTCCCAATACACCTCAAAAAAAATCCTCCCTTAGTCAAATAATAATTCCATTGGTCATAAGAAAACTCATGTATTCGTTTTCGTACAAACCAAAAAGAGTTATCCAATTAAGAGGTAATATCTTCTCTCACTATCCTTTGTTTTATTTTCCTTCTCCAACCCTCCACTCTATTTATTCCATTAGAGTATGAGAAAACAGAATCATCAATATAATATGATTTTTTTCTATTTTTTTAACCTACACTTACACAAACCTCCATCTAATGGGTAACGAACATATTGTTTCTGAGTACGAAGAACTACTACCTCATGAAAAGATGATTGACAATTTTTACTTTACAACCAATGATGGAGGAAATAATGATGTAAAATATTTTCATATATGTTATATGGAATATTTATTATTTATTTTATCTTATGTATTCCATTTTAAAACGCATACATTTTTACTTTCCATTTGATGTTAATACGATAATCTCGTTTGAGGAAGTGTGGACTAACACCCCCTCAAAGCAATGTGATTCGTTCACACACCACATGGAATGTATTAAGGATGGTATTAGTGAAATTATATGACATATATGATATAATAATTATACTATAATAATGATATATATATACATATATTTATATACATATTTCATTTACACACTTTCTTTCAGTACGAAAATAAAAACAGAAACAACGTTCATGCATACATACGGCTTGCCATCTCAATAAATGATGTATTATATTTCAGAATTATAGTTTATATAAGTTTTTATAATATAAATATACTGAATATACATTATATATATATATATATATATCAGGTTTCAATTTCTGAAATCATTATATAAGTATAAGGACCAATGATATAACAAATTAAGACACATGTGAAGAACAAAATGAATATTACCCGAAGTGAAACCTTAACATAGGATTGTAAAAAAGTGGGTAATATAGGGACATAATAAAAACATATATGGTATTAGACATAATGTTATGGTTTTTAAAAATATTTATAATAAATTTATATTTATTATACAGGTGGATTGAGTGAGTACAATGATAGTCAAGACACAAGGTAAGGGAATTTTTTATAACTTTTTTTTTCCTGAGATGCATGCTATGTTACCCACTCTTTTTTTTGGGTTATATGTACAGAAAATGATTTTATTCAATATATATTGTACCTATGTTTATGGGTATAAACATATCCATTTTTTGAACATTTTATCATGGGTTTTAAGCTTCAAAAGTAACCAAATCAGTAAAAAATTGATTTGTATCAAATTACCTTCTTTGAGACTTGTGTATTTTTATACACCTAAATTAGTTTTTGAGGTGTATATACCTCCATTATATATCATTAATATACTTATTATCATGATATTTTTAGATTTATGTTATTTCATTTTACTACATGAAGATTATGGTCCCAAGTAATCAAGTTGTAAGATTTTATTAAAACAATCACATTTCTTTTTGAGATTTTTAATGACTATGTGCTTTTTATGAGATTTTATCATCCATCTCTCAATAACACTCATGAGAATAATTCAACTCTATTTATTCTTGATATCATCTTATTTTAGTACTATTTTTCCACTATATGGTACTTAGGAGAATATTTTCAAGTTAAATATGGTGGTCTCCTCAATCAATTGGAAATATTTTACCTTCAAAAACCATGTTTAAAAAAAATGTTTTCAAAAGATCCTTGAAGTTCATTTTCAAGGGAAAATGATTTTAAAAGTTTTACTATTTTCAATGAATAATTTATATGTTTTCAAATATATTTTCAAATAAAATAGTTTTTAAGATATTTTATGTTATAAAAATATATTTTTCAAAGAAGAAAGGATATTATAATAAATAAATGTTTTAAAATGATATTTCAAAATTAGCTCCCATATAATATAACATACATCGGTGTTACTCATGCCATTATGTGGAATTTATACAATGTTTCAATTCATATTATTTCTCTGAATGGATTTTGTTATATTGGAATAATGTTTATGGAACCCATTTTACATTTTCGGGTTATATTCATTTGAAACCTGCTTATCTTCATAGGTTATGTTTATGATGCAGTGATTATGAAACCTATATCCTTCCACTGGTTATGATATTATTTCATGTTTATAATACACATTTAATTTCATGTGTTATCATATAATTATTTATGATCTTTTGGAACATGTTTTTATGATTTAATTATGATATGGGTGAGACCTATATCTCCCTGAAATTTATTGGGTAATGATTTATGTCTCAAGAGATAGAGTAATATGGTCTTGAAAATGAACCTTGACTACTAAGATGTCCATGGGATTAAACCATGACCACCAAGATGGTATGTGGAGTGAAATCATACTACTATGTTGGCCATGGGAGTGAAAAATGTCTACCAAGATGGTAATGGGAGTGAACCCATACTACTATGATTGTCTTGGAAGTGATTCATTTTCTAATAAGGAAATAATTATATGCTTATGTTTCTGAAACAATGCCATGTTTCATTCCCTAGTAATTATTTCATGGATTATGTTCTTTATTTCCTTATTATTCATGTCTTATAAAATTTCATGAAATATGGAATAAATCATGCATATGATCATTGATATGAAGGGTATGATATTCTCTTTTCATGATCATGTTATTATACCATTATTCTCATAATTATGCTTTCATGTATCCCTTTATTACCCTTACTGGTCATTTGGGCTCACCCATTTTTATGTTTACTTCCCCAAGCTATGTAGATATTTATTATGTTTGATGTGTAAAAGAAGGGTTCTAGTTAAGAAGAACATAGTGTGAGATAATGCACCTCATTTAATTCCCAGTGTTTATGTTTCCATGTTTCTAAAGTCACTAGACTAGAACGGTATTCATGTATCTATTTGTGTATGTTTTATATATTCATCAATGGTTATTTAATGTTAATGTATGTAAAGACTATGTCATTATACTTTATCACACAATCCTAGATACTCTATTGATATCTTACCCATTTTTATCATTGGAGTGTTATTGGGTTATGGTTTCTAGATTTATGGTTTTTGATAGAGAATTGTTAATGATTCTTATGGATCGAGCCATCTGAGAATCATGTCATTTTATTTATCATATCCACTCTTGACGTCGAATTCTTTCCCTATGTTCTTCATGTAGGTATCACTATACAAAGGTCCTAACTAATTAATTACATAATTTTATTTTGAATTCCTTTTTATTTATTTATGTAATTTTTTTTGATATCAAAGTGAAATATGTTCATGAGTGACATGTTTCTATATGGGTTTTAGATTTTAAAAAATATTAATTCACACTGTGTGTTCAATTAAATGCATTAAATGTTTTTTTATTAAAATAGATTTTCAAACATTGAAATTATGAAAATTCACTATGAAAATGTATTAATACTGTTAGAATAGTTTTCAATCAGTTTTTAAAATGTATAGAACATTGGGAACCATGGGTGAATTGTGTTAGGGACATATGAAACTGTATTGATAATGGAACCACTAGAGTAGATTTTATTTATTTAGATAGTCTTTGGAAGGACCCGACATAGGTAGGATTCATTTTATTCCAATATTAGTGATTCTTTTCATGTTTTAGTATATATTCCCAAATGTTATACCCCATTTTTGTATGGTTCAATACATTAAAATATTGTTTAAGGTTTGGTAGCACACATTTTCATCTTATGGTGTAAGATTAAGTAGCTTTTTTTATTATTTCATGTTATTCTATAACTATTTTTCATATTAATCATTTCTGTAAATATGATGTGTTTTATTAAAACTAATGTTTGTTTGATAAGATTATTCTAGTTTGAAAATATTATATAAAATTAATTTATTTTGAATGTAGAACTAAACTTGGCATGGTATTGGACTTTGAAAAGTGTAACGACCCAAAACTTTATTAATGAATTTTTTTTTGATCTAATTAAATGTCTTATTAAGTAAAATCATTATATAAAACATATTCACTTCCTTGGTTTTATTTTTTTGGACTTTAAAAAATCTTTAACAATTCGTATCTTTGCTAATTTAGTCTTTGAATAGTGATCACATTATTAGTATAAATATAGGGCTTTAATAAATCCTATTTACTCAGAAAAAGGATGTGATGGCCTTATTCAGTTGTATTTCTCCATAAGAATCCCATTTTTCGGAGCACATAATGGAGGTAGCATCACTGGGATTCTCTATTGACCAATCATAAGAAGAGATTCAACGTGTTAAGCTTGAGCGGGCCCCCTACGGGAGATGCTGAAGTTAATAGAGATTACAACACGAGAAATATTATCTATGCCTCCCCCAGATTCTGTCACCATTGCACACCTTACCCTTCAGTCTTATGTGGGCTTTATAATAGGTTGTGTAACAAGGCCATATCACTATGATTATGTGCATTATTTGTGTATATAATAAATAATATACATTCATTTTATTATTGTTAGTTTGTAAGTGGCTTCAAAAGAACAAATAGTATAAAATTAAGAAATCTATTATGACGAATTAATGGATTTTATAATTAAATAATATTTTAATAAATTATTTTTTATAAATTATTTTTTATTAAATTTAAATGATCGTATAATTTTTATGAATATAATTGAAATTTTTATTATGGTTTTAAATTAATTTTTTGTCAAAACCCTTGAATTTTTTATAAGTCATTTTTTATTTTAAATGAAAAATTCACATATTTAGAAAATTATTACGATAAAATGAACATTATTTTTGGTACTAGGATGTTGAAATATTCAAATGGTGAATTTTTCATAACTTTCTGAGACAATCATTTTTTTTGGTAAAAATTAAATACTATTTAATTATATAATGTGTTTTATGACATCATAATGAACCAATAATGATGTAATAAAAAACAATAAATTGGTTTTTAGTCAAATAAATGGTTTACCATTAAAAAATCTTATTATAGATTTTTTTGATTTATTTTACAAAGCTTTAGTGAACCCTCCAAGACCTTCAAAACATTTTACCTTTTAAAAATAACTTTCTTGATAGTGTGACTCACATCAACATAAGAAATCCTTATATTTTAATAAGTTCAGACATTGGCCTTATAAAATAATTTTTTCCAATCCTTTTTTGGAAAAAACCATGGCTGAAACCATGGGTTAGTATGAGGTTTTGATTAGTTTAATCTGTGGTTTCCAAAACCTAAATAATAAAGAATTTCTCTCATTTCCTATATAAACCCACCCAAGCTCCCACTTATCTTCACTAAAACCCATTGGAGCTTTACCAAACTCTGGAAACCACTCTCTATAATCCTACCAAAAATCCCCCAGATCCTAATAAGCCTCTCTCAATCCTCTCCCAAGCCTTTGGGATCACACTTCCATGTAAGGGATTTCTTCCTTTCCCATTTTTGTCCAAATTTATTTATGTTTTTATACAATTTAATTTTCAATTTCAAATGTTGGGGTACAATTTTTCACCACCACCATAATTAAATGCTTATGTTTGAATTATGAGAGGCCCATTTATGTCTCCCTAATTCGTTACATGTACACATGTTACCATGCTGAAATTCTGTAAGGGATTTCACTCTCCTCATTTATATATAAGAAATTATTTTATATTATGAATCTAAATTCCTCTAAATATGTTGGGACATGTATCTATCTTACCTCCTTAATATAAATTTCATGTAAATATTATAATTCACCCCTTTATCTCTCATCAATAATTTTTTATGAATTCTTATGTCTGGCCATTGTACTACTGAAATTGGACTACGATTTTCCAAGCCAAAGTCATTGTGTAGTGAATACCATGCCCATTTATCTATCAAGTGTATTCACGTTTATGAGAATTTACTTATTTTTTATATATTTTCATGTATTAATTCCACATTACTTTTTCATGGAATAATGGATGATGTTTAATGAATCCATGCTATATGATCCATGTGGCACACTTATGCATGAAATAAAATGATTAAGAAGGTTGTGCCTTGATAATACTACAATGCATAGGGTAAATACTATAATAATGATACATCAAGTGTAATTAGGTTTTAATCATGTTAATTAAAGTGTAATTAGGGTTTAATCATGATCAATGAGCAATGACCCTTAGCTCATGCTAATATCATGTTAAAATTTGTCGTCACGTTTTCAAATTCCGTTAATCATGCTATATAATACCATCATGTTCATGTTTCTCTTATCATCTATTGATATTATTATTTCTTAACATTTATTGTATTCTTTATGTTATGCCTCTTTTACTCCCTTACTGGGCTTTATAGCTCACCCTTTTCTTATAAATGTCCTCAGGTTATCCCATGCAATGCTAAGTACGAAGGAATGTGTGTGGTCATGTAAAAGATGTTTTCATTAATAATGTGTATTTCATGTTTTAAGTTGTTATTTAATGTTCCTAATCCACAATGACACTAGAACTATCAATATTTTGTGTTTTATCAAGTGATGAGTTATAATGATAAATCATGTTTAAGTGTATAATAAAGAGCAGGGTTATTATAATTGTTATTAGAGGATAGGTTTAGTTATTCTGGGATTAGGATTAGAAAACCCTAGTGAAATCCTTAGTTATAAGACTAAGTATAATAAAATAATCCCTAAATTTTGATGAGTATTATATAAGTGGTTTATCAATAAAATACATCCCTTTCTCGATACGAGATGGTATAGGTGGATCAGTCACAAATTTATATAGGGGTAAAACTTGAAAACATTGCTTTGGGATACACTCGAACGAGAACTGGTGCATGAAAATGGGCCTTGCTGCACTCCTTCTTATGACACTATTAAAGGATATTATTTGTTAAATTCATGAGATTTGTATGAACCATTATTAAAAAAATACCTCCTAATAATACATGTTGGGTTGTAGATCATGGATAACATAGATTGAAGTTAAGGAATTCATAAGTTAACGAAATAAGTGTAATTTATAGGTTATGATTTTTTTTTGTATTTGGATTTACCTTTATGTGTTTCCCCTAACATTACTTTTATTCCATCAAATGGCCGATAATAGGAGGAATCTAGATAACAACCAATGCAAATATCAATTTGATTACTTTTCTAATGAGATTCCCAATCTGATGGGAGTGGGAATCGTAAACTTTGTCA
Source organism: Viscum album (assembly GCA_963277665.1). Taxonomy (NCBI): domain Eukaryota; kingdom Viridiplantae; phylum Streptophyta; class Magnoliopsida; order Santalales; family Viscaceae; genus Viscum; species Viscum album. The sequence goes on along the minus strand of OY728142.1, from coordinate 1,432,504,934 downwards.
TGATAATATCTCTGTAAACTTATCTTTTGAATAGAAACATGGTTCAATAGTAACTTTCAACCCCCCTAGGAAAGAAAAATTCACAATCCAGAGCTTCATGAGACAAAGGTCTCCTACTTTTAATGGATCATCTCATCCCTCAATCACCAAACAATGGATCAAATCCATTGAAAATATCTCATCCATCCTTCAATGTTCTGAAAAAGAGAAGGTTCTTCTTACTGCTTATCATATGGAGGGTGAAGAAGATCAATGGTGAAAATTTATAAAAAATATGAATCCTATGGAATAGATCGAGGAATTTGAATAAATGGTTTTCTTGAAAATGTTTTTTGAAAAATATTTTTTTCACACCCTCCGACTTAAGATGGAAAGGTACTTCCTTGCCCTAAAAAATATGATGAATCCATCATAATGTATGAGGAAAAATTCATAAGGATTGATTGATATTCCTCTTGATTTGTCATGACCCCCCAAATGCAAGGTTGAACTCTTCATTGGTGGAATAAAACCTAGCCTATGGAAATCCCTGATGATATGTGACTTTGATAGTTTTGAGGAAATTGTCTGATATTCCCTCAAAGTCTAAATAGAGATTCGTGAATCTTAGGGATATCATGGGGATAAGAAGTGTAAGGTGGAATCTAATTATGGTTGTCCCATGGAGATATCCAATGGTGATAAAAAAAATCCAGAACCTTTCTTTCCAAAGGTGAGGAAAGAATCACCTTTGAAATTTCTTGAAGGGGACAAGGAAATGCTCTATGTTTTGAGGAGAACGGAACCTGGACATTAACTGTTGAAAAGAAAAACATGTGGCTATGACAGAGGATAGGAATTCTCTGTTCAACCATCGATGTGTTGTTTATTACTTCAACTACAAATAACCAGGGACCTTTTCAAACTATTGCCCTAAGCCAAGGGTTTTAGGAGGGAACTGACAACCTACAAGAAAGAAAGGGATAGATTATTCCATCATTTCCACCAAAGTGGACCTCAATAACGATGTGGTGACATATACGGTAGTTATTCATTAAATAATATAGAACATACTTTTTGATTCTGGTTCTAGATATTCTTTTATATCCCAAAATTTTTGTAGAATAATCCCATCACCACCATAAATCATTGATGTAAATATGTTAGTATGAATGGAAAATGGAGAAATAATTGTATCCCATGAATATAATTCCTCCCATGTCATAATTTGTGGATTGAAGATCCTAGAGAACCTCATCATACTTCTTCTAGTGGAATTTTATGAAATTATTATCATGGATCGGCTTTCCCTATATAGAGACAACATAAATTTCTATGAGAGGGAAATCAATCTCCATGTGGTGAATTAACCCCAAATTCTATACAAGTTCCGTGAGGAGGATGAATATTCATTATCATCATCATCTCATGCATGGATATTACTGAACTATGAACATTAATATCATTCTCAAATGATTAATTATAATGAAGAAACCATCCTTGAAAACATTCCTATTGTGAGGTAATTCACTGAAGGGTTTCCTAAGGAATTGTATGGTCTTCCTCCTATAAGAGATGTTGAATTCTTATTTGATTTTATACCTAGGGAATTTTTAATATACATCACTCTATATAGAATGGGTATTGTGATGCTTGATGAGCTAATGAAACAACTACAGGATAATTTGGATAAAGGGTTTATATGCCTAAGTGCTTCAGGGGTGAACCAGTCCACTTCATCAAGAAGAAGGATAGGTTAATGTGCCTTTACATTGATTACTGTGAGCTCAAAAAAATTATGATAAAGAACAGGTATCCACTTCCCCAAATTGATGAGTTATTCTATCAACTACATGGATCACAATACTTCTCTAAGGTGGATATGTGGTTGGGATAATATAAGCAATGATAAAGAAGGAGGATATCTCCAAGACTGCTTTTCGTACAAGGTACGAGCACTATGAAATCATAGTAATTCCTTTAAAACTCAATAATGATCTAGTAATATTCATGAACATGATGAATGGAGTCTTTATAGATTAACTCAAAAAAAAAAATTGGTAGTCTTTATATATGATATTCTAGTATACTTCAAAATCGAGGAGGAGTATGAGGAGCATCTAAGCACTATACATGAGACCTTGCGAAAGGAGAATCTCTATGAAATGTATAGTTAGATTGAGTTATGGATAAAGGAGGTCTCATTAATGTGGAATATCATCACAAGAAATGGTATATATGTGGATCCATCCCAGATATCTTCAATTGAGGGATCACGAAATCCAACATCAGAAATGGATATTTTTAGCTTCTGGGGGTTAGCTGGATATTATCGCCGATTTGTGAGAAATTTATACTGACTGTCAAACCCTGTTACCAAGATAATTCATAAGCGAGTCATGTTTTCTTAGAGAGATGAATGCGAAGAGGGCTTCATGGATTTTAAAAAGAGGCTTACCACTATGCCCATGCTCGCATTACACACAAGTGGAAAACTTTTTTTCATATTTAGTGATTCTTTGAAGAAGAGAATGAGTTGTGTGTTGATGAAAAATGACATAGACGATGCCTATACTTCAAGGAAATTGAAAGTTATTTAGAAAACCTATCTAACCCATGATATGGAGTTGGTAGTATTAATCCATTCTTTAAAAATTTGGTGACATTATCTATTTGGGGAAAAGTGTTAAATACACACAGATCACAAAAGAATCAAGTATATATTCATGTAGAAAGAGTTGAATATCCACCAACGAAGATGGCTAAATCTGATCAATGACTATGACTGCTCAATCCATTACCACCCTAGGATGGATAATATAGAGGAAGATTCTTTATGTAGGAAGGACCCATCAATTCATTCATTGATGAGAATTGAAAAAGATCCAATCTTCATAGATTTGATGAAGATGGACAAGAGAATCATAATGAATGGAACATCATCAATACTTTCTCGAATTTTTTCTAAACATTTTCATTTGGAAATGTTAAATGATGCTCAAAATAAGGATGTGGAAATTCAGAAGAAAGTGGAAACTACCAGAAAAGTGAAATACTTGGATTTCAATGATAATGACGAAGGAATTGTGAGATTTTAGTCAAGACTATATGTTCAATCAAATCCAAAGTTAAGAAATAAAATTTTGGATTATTCACATATTTCAAATTTATCCATTCACCAAGGAAGCACAATGATGTATCGAGACCTCTGAGAGAATTCTTGGTCGGATAACATGAATAGTGAGTTCACTGAGTATAAATCAAAGTGCCTGGTATGTTTTCAAGTGATGGATGAGAGGAAGAAGTGTAAGGGGATGATGAAAAAATTACCCATACTAGCATAGAAGTGGGAAAACATCACCATACACTTTTTTCACTAGACTTCCAAAGACATATAAACTAAACAATGATATCTAGGTTGTTGTGGATCATCTTACAAAGACTGCACACTTCATTGCTATTCTGGGGGATTTCTCATTAGATCAACTAGAATGGGTATACATCAGAGATGTGGTAAGGTTGCATGGTGTACCATTATTGATTATATCTGATCGAGATCCAACATTCACCTCTATGTTTCGGAAAAGTCTTCAACATGCTCTGAATAATGAGATGAACTTTAGTACGTCTTATTATACTCAAACTGATGCTCAATGAAGTAAAAATGAGGATGAGATCAATATTTTTCTGTAGTGGAGTTTTCTTAAAGCAATAGTCTCCACTCTGGCATCCAAATGGATCATTATAAAGCTCTTTATGGGAAGAGGTTAATGACACCAAGATTTTGGGATGAATTTGGGGAGTAAAAACTCCTAGGTCCAAAAATTGTCACAGAAATGGTGGAGAAGGTGAAGACCATCCATAAACACATTAATGTTTCTCACAGTCGACAACAGATCTATGCTAATAATCGTCGATGAGACCTAGAGTTTGATGTTGGTCACACATTATTCCTCTACATATCACTGTGGAAGAGAGTTATAAGATTTAGGAAGAAGGGAAATCGTAGTCTAAGGTACATCGCCGCCTTTGATATCCTTGATCACATTGGTGCAGTGACCTATCGAATAACACTTCCACCCAACCTATCTCAAGTACATGATGTACTCCATGTATCACTCTTGATAAAATACATACCTGACCCATCGCGTGTAATCAATCTAGAGGTGGTACTACTGGAGAAGACCACTCCTATGAAGAGAAGTTAGTGAATATATTATATCATAGGAAAAATTTTCTACTAAATAAGAAAATTCTCCTCGTGAATGTGTTTTAGAGAAACCAAAAATTTGAAGAAGAAACATGGGAATCATAGGGAGTGATGAAGAAGAGTTACCCTCATCTATTTTAGTGTTGGAAAATAAAATTTCGAGGGCGAAATTTTTTAAGTGGATAAGATTGTAACAACCCAAACTTTTATTTATGAAAATTCCTCTTGATCTAATTAAATGTCTTACTATGTAAAATGGCTATATAAAACATATGAAAATCCATGGTTTTATGTTTTTGGATTTTAAAAAACTATTATGAATTTTTTCCATTGCTAATATAGACATTGAATTGTGATCACATGATTAGAATAGTTATAGGGCTTTATCAAATCCAATTTACTCAGACAAAGGAAGCAATTGCCTCATCAAGTAGAATTGCTCCATATGAAGCCTATTTTTCGGATCTCAAATAGAAGGTAGCGTCACTAGGATTATGTCTTGACCAATCCCAATCCGAGGTTCAGCACATTATTTTTGAGTGGAAACTCCTATAGGAGAAGTGAAAGTTAATTGGGATTTCCACCCATGCGATTTATCTTAGCCTCCCCAAGAGTTTTTCACAAACACACACCATACCCTTCGGTCATATGCGAGTGTTATAAGGGGTTATGAAACATGAACTTAGCACTATGATTATGTGCATTATTTTTTTATATAATAAATAATGTACATTAATTTTATTATTGTTAATTTTTAAATGGTTTTTAAAGCACAAATGGTATTCAATTAAGAAATTTATTTTGATGAATTAACAGATTTTTTTAATTAAATAATATTTTAATAAAATATTTTTATTAAATTAATTTTTATTAAATATAAATGATCATATAATTTCTATTAATTCAATTGTAATTTTTATAAAGGTTTGAAAGCCGTTTTTGTCAAAACCTAGGAATTTTCTATAAATATGTGTTTTTATTTTAAACAAAAAAATAAATATATTTAGAAAATTATTTAGATAAAATGAATACTATTTTTGTAATTATGATGTTGAAATTATCCAACATTGATTTTTTCATAATTTTCTAAGAGAGTTGAATTTTTTAAAAAAATTAAATACCTTTTAATTATATAATGTGTTTTATGAAATCATAATGACCCAATAGTGATGTAATAAAATACTATAAGGGCGATTTTTGTCCAATATATATTTTAGCTTTAAAAAAATGTTATTTTAGGTTTTTTTTTATTTATTTACCAAGAATTAGTGGACCCTTGAAGACTTATAAAACATTTTAACTTTTAAAAATGATTTCTTTGAGAGTTTGACTCACCTCAACATAAGCAAGCCTGATATTTTAATATTTTCGGAAATTTTAATTATAAAATAATTTTTTCCACTGCCCTTGGGAAAAAAACCATGGGAAAAAACCATGGGTTGGTTTGTGTTTTTGATTAGTTTAAAGTGTGGTGTCCAAAACCTAAATAATAAAGAATTTTATCTCCTTTTCCATAAAAACCCACCCACACTCCCAATTATATTCACTCAAAAACATTTGGAGCTCAACCAAAATCTTCCCTCCTCACTCTAGAATCCTTATATGGAACACCAAGATACCAATAATCGTCTCTCAATCATCTCCCAATACTTTGGGATCACACTGCAAAGTATTAGATTTCTTCTTTTCTCATTTTTGTCCAAATTCCTTTATGTTGTTATACCCTTTTATTTTACAATTACCAATGTTTGGGTGTAACACCTGAGATTTTTATGAGAAAATTTTTGGTTTCATGTTATGTACATAATCAAATTAATCTTTAACTATACACAACAATAGCTTGGCTTGATTTACATGCAGTCGCGACCTTCCTTGATAGCTGGCAATGTACGTAATACCGAGTTTCAATAAACAACGATATGCTATTAAAATATTATTAAAACTAGCCATTATGAATAGTAATACCAAAATTTGGAAATTTTATTTTTCAAAATGGACTTCATTTTTGGATTCAAAATATCGAAAATAGCCTAGGGTGGAATTTTGGTATTTTTCTTAAAACATTCAATTTTTGATGAATAGTGAAAACACTCGGTTACTATTTAAAAACCGACTTTTTATTTAAATAATTATTTATTTTATTTAAAATTATTTTAGGTAAAAATTGATAAATAATACTTATATAAGTTCAATGTAATTCATTGGAGTCATTTTATAATAATTTTTGATATATTAAAATTTTATTGAACTTTTCACCGTCTTTTACCCACCTCCTAGGAGAGTTTGAAAATTTACATAAAACATAATTTTACCGCTTCTGTGAGTGGAATTTCGAAAATCCGAGAGAAAAGGTTAATATCAAGGACTAAAATGTGGTTCAATTAGATAAAAATAATTTTTGGTGAATAGTAACTTTCTACTTTTATTTACCACGGTTATAAGTAAATAGGGTAATTAAGGCTAAAAATGATATTATTATTACCCTAACACATGTCCTAATTCTATTGTATAATTTTAATTCTACCAAAAACAACCTTAGGAATAAAATATGACCATTTAGGTCAACTTGGATTATATTAGGACATTTATTATTAATTTATTTAATAAAGGTTTAAAATAGTTAAAATCAATGTTTAATAACTAAATCATTTTTAATATAGTGTTATACATAAGATAAATTAGACTATAAATAATCATTAGAAATATAAAAATATTTCCTACATAATGGTATTTTATTTAAAATATTTAGACATTATATAATTTAATTTATTTATGACACATTGATGATACAGTAATTATCTTATTAATGAAATATTAACATAATTGATGTTATAAATACCCAAATAAATGTAATTTGAGACTTTTTATGAATTCCAATAATTTTCATGGTTTATATGACATTTTATTATTGATTTAATTAACTTTTTTTGAACTAATCATGCTGTTATAATTTTAACAAAAAATCAATTACCAAATTGTGTCAAGATTGACATAAAATAGTTTTTAAAAACATATTATATAATTAATTGTTATTTTATTCATAAAAATATAATGTTTAGCCAAATGACTTAGATAAAGTTATATATATTAATAATAAAAAACTTGGGGTTCGTTTGGCTAGTTATAATGAGTTTATTAACCATATAGTGTAAGAAAAGAAGAAGACATGGTAAAAGTTAAATTATTTAACTTAGAGTAAAATCTAAATTATAATGTTAAAATTGTAACCTAAACTTCTCTAAAATCTATTGGATGAGAGGATTTCGACCCATCCCCACCTTAGCTTTGAAATAAATCAATTTGAAGCTTTTAAAAACCAAATATGACATTATAAGAAAATAATATTTTATGTTTTTCCTAAGGTTCCCCTCTCCTCCCCTATAAAAAGGCACCTCCTCCCTCTCCTCCTCACACCACATTGACCCTTAAAGCTTGGAAAAACCCTGCCAAATTATCCTCTAAACTTCCCTAGTATTATCTGAGAGGTATTTGTCTTCTTCAAAGACCAATTTTAGTTCCCTAAGAGGAGGTTAAGAAGAGGCGCTTCAAAGAAGAGATAATGTCTGTTACCGATTCATTCAACATTATTTCTTCTTATAATAATTCTTCTTTAGTTGTTTAATTATGAAGTAATAACATAAGTATCACTCATATACTGATATGTTATTATAAATATGAAACAACCCATTTTCACCTTCTATCCATCCTACGGAAAACGAAATCACCACGTGTGCGTACGTACGGAATATCGTCTCCATGCCATAGTGTAATCTGTTTTCCACCACCACCATACATGGATGGGTATAATGTTGTAAATAATAACTATATATGATTATTTTAAGATGATATTTATTCTTAAATAGTATACATACACTTCAATAAAATTCCACGATCATGGGATCGATATCATCGCGTGTGCGTACGTACGGAATACCGTCTCCACGCCGTGGTGTAATCTGTTTTCCACCACCACCATACATGGATGGGTATAATGGTGTAAATAATAACTATATATGATTATTGTAAAGTGATATTGATTATGAAATAGTATAAATACACTTCAATAAAATTTAACGATCTTGGGAACGATATCATCGCTTGTGCGTACGTACGGCCTACCGTCTCCATGATGTGATTCGACTCGTTCTACATGATCTTCATTAAATAATGATTATATAAATGAATTTAATGAATAAATATGATATATATTACTCTATTACCATTCTGGAAATGAGATATTTATAACCTAAAAGAATATTAAGAATTTATTCGACGAAACACGCATAAGAACAAAAGGAAATAAACACCCGAATAACAGGTGACAATGAAATATTACTAATTAGAAGCCATAAATTTGACCATATATGATATCATAACAATGATTAAGATTCTGGAATAAGTCAATAGTATTATTTAAATCATTATACAGGAGGTTCGGATACGTACGATGCAAATCGGACCAAGGGTAAGGGAAAATCTCACAATATCATTTTTTTTCCGAGATTGTTTATACTTTAGAATTTACTAGGGAATATTTATCATCCACATCCATGATTCCTCAATATTTAATATTATATCCATCCACCAATAATTTTTTAAATCCAGTTTTTCCCTTCAGTGAGTTTTTATTAAAAGATATGAAAGGAATCTTTTGTCGTTTTTCGTACGAGGTACTTTTTGACTTTTCCGGCCAAAGTACAAGAAGAATGTCTTTTTTTTAACTTATGCAGCATAAACGGATTTTTGGAAAATTATATCCATGAAGCTTAATTTACATGTTTTTAAGATTTTTTAATCAAATTCTTCTATTTTAGAATTATATGACATTTTAAGAAAGGAAAATGTTTTTGAAGTAGAAAGGATATGTTCCTCAAGAATGGAGTTAAAGCGTTTAATCAAAATTAATTTCCATCTAAGATAATATATGGTTCTATTTATAGCCCTATTTTTACATTTATTTGATTATGTTGTGATGGAATTATTTTTACGAAGTCCTTTTATCTTATATAGATTATGTTAAGATGCCACGATGTTTAAGAATCCTATTTTTATTACGTGGGTTATGCTATGATGTATGATTTATGATTTTGTGGTTCACATAAGAATTGTTTCATTATGAGATGGGTGTGAACTATATCTACCTCCAATGCATTGGGTAATGATTTATATCTCATGAGATAGACATGGATGGAACGGCAGGTTAATCTGGTTCAGTGAAACAGGACTGAAACGAGGAGTGAACTCTGTTCAGAAATGGACGGTTTCCGCTATGATAGTCTTTTCAATGAGTCTTGACTACTAAGAAATGATTCTCTATGATTATGTGTGTATGACACAAAGTTTCATGATTTATGTTATGATTATTGGGATTACATTTCACTATTACGATTTATCCCGTGTTATGATAATATGATCTCTTTTGCAGGTTAAGATTTTCAAAATGTTATATTCTAATGAATATGATATGAATGATATATATTTTGTTTACCCTTATTGAGAATTTGAGCTCACCCTTTTGTATGTTTTCTTTTCCCCAGGCCAGTAAGAAGGATATTAAGTAATATATGTCAAAAGAGACTATAGATTTGATAAAATAAAAGGGATGCAGTGTAGATGATTTATGAACCAGTTGTTTATGTTTCCTAGTTTCTAAAGACACTATACCTATATGGTCCTTTCATGGTTTTGTTATATGTTGTAATAAGTGTGATTCAATTCTGATGTAATAATAATGTATGTATTTTATGGGTCGTTATAGTCTGTATCAGAGGAAAGGTATAGTCAACCTTTAAAAACTAGGATTTTAAAGCCATGGTAAGAACCCTAAGGATAAGTCTAATCATAGAACACAATATTAGTGTTTTAAAAATGGACTTGAACAACCTATGATAAGACCTTAAGTGTGAAATTTTATTCTTGATTATGTGGTTTTCCTATTATAATTAGTATTTCTCACACTATTCTTCATGGTTTTAGTCAATGGCTGGAACCCGAATGAACCGTGTTAATGTGGAATGAGACGGGCAATGCAATGATTATCCCCCTGAGCAACCAAATGTTATGAGAGATGGTATAACGACCCATACATTACATACATGGTTAATACTTTAAAATTGAAGCATACTTATTACAACATAAAACAAAACCATCAAAGGACTGTATAGGTATAGTGTCTTTAGAAATTGGGAAACATAAACAACTGGTTCATAATGCATCTACACTGTCTCCCATTTATTTCATCATATCTATAGTCCCTTTTTGGCATATCTTACTTAATAACCTTCTTCCTGGCCTGGAGAAAGAAAACATACAAAAGGGTGAACAAAAATGCTCAGTAAGGGTAAACAAAAGAAATATCAATCACATCAAATTTATAAGAACATAACATTTTGGAATTTTACACTGCAAAAGTGATCATAATTTCATAACATGGGATAAATCATGGTAGTGAAATGTAATACCAATAATCAAAACTTAAAACATGAAACTTTGTGGAATACACACATAATAATAGAGAATCATTTCTTATTAGTCAAGACTCATAACCAAGACTATCTTAGTGGACAAAGTCCATTTATGAACTGAGTTCACTCCTCATTTCAGTCCTGTTTCACTGAACCAGTTTAACCTGCCATTCCAGCCATGTCTATCTCATGAGATATAAAATCTTTACCCAATGAATTGGAGAGAGTTATAGGTCCCACCCATCTTATAATGATACCATTCTTATGTGTTCCACAAAATCATAAACCATACATCATAGCATAACCCATGTAATTAAACTGGGAATCTTAAACATCATGACATCATAAAACAATTCATATAAGATAACGGAATTCATAAAAATATTTCCATCAGGACATAATCAAATCAATTAAATAATAGGGATAGAAACATAACCGTATATTATCTTAGATGGAATTTTTTTTTTGATAAAACGCTTGAACTCCATTCTTGATGAAAATATCCTTTCTACTTAATTTTTTTTCCTTTCTTAACATGTCATAGAATTTTAATCTAAAAGAAGTTGATTAAAAATATACATTAAAACATGTAAAGGAAGATTCTTGGAAGTAATTTTTTAAAAATCCATTTATGTTGTATAAGTTAAAAAAACATTCTTCTCGTACTTTTGTCGAAAAAGTCAAAAAGTACCTCGTACGAAAAACGACAAAAGATTCATTTCATATCTTTGACTAAAAACTCACCGAATTGTAAAATTGGATTTAAACAATTTTAGGTGGATGGAAATAATATTACATATTGAGGAAACATGGATGTGGATGATAAAATACACCCTAGTAAATTCCAAAGTATAAACAATCTCGGATAAAAATGAGATTGCGATATTTCCTTTACCTTAGGTCCGATTTGCATTGTACATGTCTAAACCTCCTGTATAATTATTTAAATAATGTCATTGACTTATTAAGGAATCATATTCATTGTTATGATACCATATATGGTCATATTCTTAGCTTCTTATTAGTAATATTTCATTACTACTTGTCATTCTGGTGTTTATTACTTTTTGAACTTATGTGTGTTTTGTCGAATAAATTCTTATTACTCTTTATAGGATATAGATAAATCATTTACTGAATGGTATTAGTGTAATATATATCATATTAATTCATTCAATTCATTTATATAATCATTATTCAATAAGATCATATAGAACGAGTCCCATCACATCGGGGAGACGGTAGGCCGGACGCACGCACGAGCGATGATATCATTCCCATGATCGTGGAATTGTATTGATGTGTATGTATAAAATTTCAGAATCAATATCGCTTTACAGTAATCATATATATTTATTCTTTACACCATTATACCCATCCAAGTAAGGTGGTGGTGGAAAACAGATTACAACACGGCGTGGAGACGGTATTCCGTACGTACGCACGCACGGTGATTTCATTTTCCGTAGGATGGATAAGAGGTGAAATAGGGTTGTTTAATATTTATAATAACATATCATTATAGTAGGGATACTGATGTTATTACCTCATAATGAAACAACTAAAGAATATTGAGTATAAGAAGGATGGAACTTGAAGAAAATGGTAGAAGGTATTACCTCTTTCTCGAAGTGCATCCTTTAAACATCCTCTTAAGGCACTAGAGTGGGTCTTTTAATAAGACCAGTACCTCTAGTAGGTTTCCAAAAAAGTGGGGAAGTGAAATGGGCAGGGGTTGGCCAAGATTGAAGGGTCAAATTGGTGTGAATAAGAGAGGGAGGAGGTGCCTTTTTATAAGGGAGGAGAGGGGCACCTTTGGAATGTGTGGTTATATTATTTTATTATAAACTTATCTTCGGTTTCAAAAGGTCAAAAAATCATTAAAGATACAGATAAGATGACTCATGGACGAAATAAAATCATCCAATCATAATTGGACATGTTTTGTAAAATATATTAATCATTATAATCTTATTTATTTAAATCATTTATTAATGAGTTAATACTTCATCATTATTGTGTCATTAATAATTTAATTTATCTGGTGTCTAAAAATAATAAAAAAATAAAATTATGTAGGAAATCATTGTAGCTCTCTAATGAATATTTATAGTAGAAAATATAATTTATATAACCCCTTATAAAAATTAATTACTAAAAGATTTTTGTTAATGTCAATTTTGTCTTTACATTAAATTAATTAATCCAAATTGTCATTGTCACTACCAAGTGGCTCAATGGGGTCCCAAAATCGACCCAAAGATGCCCATGGATGTACAATACTCATCCAATATTGTTAGGAGAGGTGTGAAGGTAATTTTGAATTATTATAATATTCTTTTAACCTTGAATTACCTTATTTACATTTAACCGTAGTAAATAAATAAAATTACCGTAGCTACTATTCATAATATCAAAAAAATAAAAGTAACATATTAACATAATTTGGACCCACTGATTCCAAATATGGAATCCATTTTTCAAAATTCAAAACACAGAAGTTGCAGTAATTAATATAAAATTAATCCCGTTGTTAAGCAAATGGGTTTTAAAAGTTAAAACATTACCAAAGATTGAAATGTTTTTACCAGTGAATTCAATGTAAAATTAATTCTAATGACATACATTATATTAAATGGTAAAAATTTATTCTATTTATACTTTAGAAACATTCAATATTGTAATTGAACAATATAAAATATTGCAATGAAAAAAGTTGTTTTTAATTAAAATATAGCGCGTTTTTACTATTCATTAAAATATGAAAGTTATCAGAATAATATTAAAAATTTATCCAATGTAAATTTTTATATATTGATTCTAAAGAAGAATTTTATTATGTCAAATTGAACTTATAAACTTTTCAAAATTAGATTTAATGTGGGTGCGCCATCAAAAGGCAGTAAAACTTCATTTTTTGAAAAATACTTCTTTTATACAAAAAACTGATTTTGTTTTCATACCTCATTATAGAAAATGTATAAGATGAATTAAAATGTTATAAAATTCAAAATTCAGTTAATACTATTCATAACTGAAAATATTATAATATATCGTTGTTTAGTGAAACTCGGTATTGTGTACAACGCAAGCTATCGAGGAAGGTTGTGGTTGCGTGTAAAGCAAGCTAAGATAGTGTTGTGTGTAGTGAAAGATTTCTTTGATGATTTATATATCCTAAAAACAAAAAATTTCTCATAAAAGTCTCGGTTGTTACATTCTACCCCCCTTAAAATGAATTTCTCCCTCGAAATTCGTCACTTCGTAACAAACAGATGAGGATACCTCTCCCTCACCATACCCTAAAGTTCCCATGTAGCTTCTTCTAATTGGTGGTTCCTCCATAAAAATTTCACCAAGCGAGTGGTCTTGTTCCGTAGGACATTTTCGCTATGATCTAGAATCTCTATCAGCTGTTCTTCATAATAAAGATCTTGTTCCAGCGGTACAACTTCTGAGTTGAGTATATGTGAAGGAGCAGGTATGTACTTTCTCAGGAGAGATACATCGAACACATCATGAACTTGAGAGAGATTCGGTGGAAGCGCCAATCGGTAAGATACCTTCCCAACACGATCCAGTATTTCGAAAGTACCGATATATCTAGGGCTCAACTTTCCCTTCTTTCCAAATCTCATGACCCACTTCCAGGGAGATATTTGTAACAACACTTTATCACCCACTTCAAACTCTAGGTCTTTTCTTCAGTTGTCAAAATAACATTTTTTTCAACTCTGGTATGCTCTTATTTGTTGTTGAATAGATCTGACCTTTTTTCCATCTCATCAACAAGATCTGGTCCTAATAGCTTTATTTCCCAAACATCAGCCCAGCAAGTTGGAGTCCTGCATTTCTTTCCATAGAGAGCTTCACAAGGACCCATCTGAATACTGGAGTGAAAGCTATTATTATAAGAAAATTACACCAAAGGTAGGTGTTGATCCCAACCACCTTTGAAATCCATAGAGCAAGCTCCCAACATATCTTCTAGAGTTTGAATTGTCCTCTCAGACTGACCGTCTGTCTGAGGATGATAAGCAGTGCTGAAACTCAACTCTGTATCTAGAGTATGCTGAAGACTTCTCCATAACTTTGAGGTAAACCTCAGATCCCGATCAGATATAATAGAAAGTGGTACTCCATGAAATCTTACCACTTTCTTTACATATATCCTGGCAAGCTGATCTAGAGAGAAATCCTCTCTAATAGAAATGAAGTGTGAAGACTTTGTAAGACGATCAACTATGACCCAGATAGCATTATTTCCTTTGGATGTTTTAGGATGTCCAGTGACAAAGTCCATAGTGATGTTTTCCCATTTCTATTCAGGTATGGGTAATGGTTGTAACATCCCCTTAGACTTCTGCCTCTCAGCTTTAACTTTCTGAAAAACCAAGCATCGAGAGACATATTTCGCAACATCTGTTTTCATGCCATCCCACCAGAAGTACTCTTTCAGGTCCCTATACATCTTCGTGCTTCCAGGATGAATAGATAATGAAGAAATATGAGCCTCATCCAGCAGCTCCTTCTTTCATTAGTGGATGGGAGGAACACAAACCTGATTCCTGAACTTTATTATCCCATCACAATCAAGGTTGAATTCAGGAACATTTCTCACCTTCTTTGGTAACTCGACATCTTCGTTCTGCGCCTCTTTAATCTTCACATGTATAGATAGTTGAACATTCATTTGAGAAAGATACGATTTTTACCCTTTTATTATAATTCCAATATCCATCCTTTGTAAATACATAAATATTGGTTCTTTTGTGATCCTCATCATGGATAAGCTAGCATGGTCTTGTCGACTTAATGCATCTACCACCTTGTTTGCTTTCCCACGGTGGAAATGAATTGAGCAGTCGTAATCCTTAATCAGCTCCAACCATCTTTTTTGGCGCATATTCAACTCCTTTTGTGTGAAAATATACTTTAAACTTTTATGATCAGTATAAATGTCACACTTTTCTCCATAAAGATAATGCGTCCAAATATTTAATGCAAAGATTACCACAGCTAACTCCAAATCATGAGTTGGGTAATTTTGCTCATGGATTTTCAACTGTCGTGAGGCATAAGCTATCACCATACCATTTTGCATAAGAACACACCCCAATACCTTCTTGGACTCATCACTATAGATCACAATCCTTTCTCCACTACAAGGCAGTGTGAGCACAGGTGCACTGGATGACCTACTTGTCAACTACTTGAAATTCACTTCACATTCCTCTGTCCAAACTAACTTAACTCCTTTCCGAGTCAATTTGGTGAGTGGATTAGATAATCGTGAAAAATCATTCCCAAAACTTCGATAATATCCAGCCAAACCAAGAAAACTTCTGATCTCAGTTACTGTTGTTGGTCTCGACCATCTTTCGATAACCTTTTTTTTTGCTGGATCCACAGATATCCCCTCTTTTGATATTACGTGACAAAAAAAGCATATTTTTGAAGCCAAAATTCACACTTGGTAAATTTGGCATAAATCTTCTCCTTTGTTAGGGTCTTTAATACAATTCTCAAGTGATCTTCATGTTCTTCCTTGCTCTTTGAATAGACAAGAATATCATCTATAAAGACTACCACAAACTGATCAAGATAGTCTCTAAAGACTCTAATCATCAGATCCATGAAGATAGCGGGGGAATTAGTAAGACCAAATGGCAGCACTATAAATTCATTGTGTCCATACCTTGTACGGAAGGCTATCATTGGTATATCCTCCCTTTTTACCCTTAATTAATGATACCCAAAACAAAGATCAATCTTGGAAAAGTATTGAGCTCTGCGTAGTTGGTCAAATAGGTCATCAATGCATGGGAGAGGCTATTTGTTCTTGATAATGATTTTTTTAAGTTCTTGATAAGCAATGCAGAGTCTCATTGATCCATCTTTCTTCATAACAAACAAAACGGGTGCTCCCCAAGGTGACGCACTAGGGCGTATGAATCCTTTATCATGATTCTCTTGGAGTTGCTTCTTCAATTCCTACAACCCAATTGGGGCCATTCTATAAGGTGTCTTTGAAATAGGCAAAGCACCCGGTACGAGTTCTATTAAAAACTCAACTTCCTGATTTGGTGGAAGACCTGGAAATTCCTCCGGAAAGACATCGTCAAACTCCCGTACAATGGGAATATTCGTAATCGTGAGTTTCTCACCAACCATTTGTGATAAATAACCTTCATTTAGTGGGATCAAGACCCATAAGATGGAATAAATTTCCACTGGAAGGTTATGTTCATCCTTGCATCGATAGCCGATCATAGATTGATCTGAAATATGAAATATGACTTCTCTTATTTAGAAATTGATATGATCTCCATATAAAGAAAGCTAATCATTACCAAGAATCACATCAAATTCCACAATAGGAAGGATCACAAGATTTTTAGGAATCACTTTCCCACAAACTTCAATCGGAGAAGAATTATAAACATTTGATGCGACTGTTGTGCCATTAGGAGTTGTCACAGCCAACTCAACATCTAATTGTTGAGGTAATATGGTGATACCCTTAGAAAATTATTCAGAAATAAAAGAGTGGGTGGATCCAAAATCAAATAAAACATTTTCTACTTTAGAGTGGATGGTAAGTGTACTTCTCACCACTTCGTTGTCGTACTCCACATCGCCGATAGTAATTTCATGTGACTTTCCTTTGTCTTTGGCCTTAAGAGTTTGTTGACATCGATCATCATCATCAACCATTGGATTTGGGAATTGATTGGCATAATGCCCCATCTCCTTGCACTTGAAACATGTTCATTCTGTGTATCCCTTCCATTTTTTGCATCATTAGATATCTTCTTCCCATTATTTCGACATTCAATTGCCCGATGACCTTCTTTTCCACACTTATAACATTTTATTGTCCCCTTAAGACAATTTCCTCCATGTTTCTTTCCACACACTGAGCATAAGGGAAAACTCATCTACTTTTCGGTGTGGTCTTTAGATTTTCCTTTGAATTCCATTTTCCTCTTCTTATCAAACCCATATGAATGATGGGTTACTCTAATCTCCATCTCAACATTGAGATCACATCGAACGATTTCCTCATAGCTATTGAAGTCCCTTATGGATAACGCCGTTCGAAGACTTGGTTTTAAGCCACTAAAGAATCAATCGATCTTACTCTCATGTTAGATAATAATACAAGAAGCATACCTTGCAAGTCTTGTAAAATTTGCTTCATAGGTACCAACAGATTCATCATCCTTTTGCTTTAGTTCAATAAAATCCTTCTCTATCTTTGTTTAATGAATACGAGGGAAATACTTATTAAAAAATAAGTTCTTGAACTCGTCCCATTCCATGGACTCAATTTCATCCCTTTGCCTCGTATTCTTAATAAGATTCCACCATTGATCAGCATCACCTTCCAAACGATACACTGCTAAGATGACTTTATCATGTTTAGAACATTAAAGAACTTAAAATATCTTTTTAGTGAAACTGGTCCATTGTTCATCCACTAATGGATCAGAAGACCCACTGAATGAATATGGGTGCTACCTCATGATGGATTCGACAGAATGTTTCTCCTTCCTTTGATCATTTGGTAGTCCAGAATGGTTCATAGCTTGAGAAAGTTGTGTGAGCATGGCTACAAGATTTTTCATTCCATCTCCCATAACGTTTGGTTGCTCAGGGGGACAATCATTGCATTGCCCGTCGCATTCCTCATTAACACAGTTTCATTGGGTTCCAGCCATTGAGTAAAACCAAGAAGAAAAGTGTGAGCAACACTAATTATAATAGGAAAACCACATAATAATGAATAAAATTTCACACTTAAGGTATTATCATAGGTTGTTCATGGCCATTTCTAAAACACTAAGATTGTGTTCTATGCTTAGACATATCCTTTGGTTTCTTACTAAGGCTTTCACATCCTAGTTTCTAAAGGTTGACTATACCTTTACTCTGATACCAACTATAACGACCCATACATTACATACATGGTTAATACATCAAAATAGAAGTATACTTATTATAACATATAACAAACCCATGAAAGGACCATATAGGTATTGTGTCTTTAGACACTGGGAATCATAAACAACTGGTTCATAAAGCATCTACAATGTCTCCAATTTATTTCATCATATCTATAGTCCCTTTTTGGCATATCTTACTTAATAACCTTCTTCCTGGCCTGGGGAAAGAAAACATACAAAAGGGTGATCTCAAATGCTCAGTAAGGGTAAACAAAAGAAATATCAATCACATCAAATTTAAAAGAACATAACATTTTGGAAATCTTACCACGCAAAAGAGATCATAATTTCATAACATGGGATAAATCATGGTAGTGAAATGTAATCCCAATATTCATAACTTAAAACATTAACCTTTGTGTCATACACACATAATCATAGAGAATAATTTCTTATTAGTCAAGACTCATAGCCAAGACTATCTTAGTGTATAAAGTCTATTTCTGAACCGAGTTCACTCCTCGTTTCAGTCCTGTTTCACTGAACCGGTTTAACCTGTCGTTCCAGCCATGTCTATATCATGAGATATTAAATTTTTACCCAATTAATTGAAGGGAGTTATAGGTCCCACCCATCTTATAATGATATCATTATTATTTTTTCCACAAAATCATAAACCATACATCATAGAATAACCCATGTAACAAAAATGGGAATCTTAAACCTCATGACATCATAAAACAATTCATATAAGATAAAGGAATTCATAAAAATATTTCCATCACAACATAATAAAATAAATGTAATAATAGGGATAGAAACAGAACCCTATATTATCTTAGATGGAAAATAATTTTGATAAAACACTTTAACTCCATTCTTGAGGAAAATAACATTTCTACTTCGAAAACATTTTTCCTTTCTTAACATGTCATACAATTTTAATCTAAAAGAAGTTGATTAAAAATAAACATGAAAACTTGTAAAGGATGATTCTTGGAAATAATGTTTTAAAAATCCATTCATGCTGTATAAGTTAAAAAAACATTCTTCTCGTACTTTTGTCGGAAAAGTCAAAAAGTACCTCGTACGAAAAACGACAAAAGATTACGTTCATATATTTTACTAATAACACACCGAAGGGTAAATTTGGATTTAAAAAATTGTTGGTGGATGGAAATAATATTAAATATTGAGGGAACATGTATGTGGATGATAAAATACACCCCAGTAAATTCCAAAGTATAAACAATCTCGGATAAAAATGAGATTGTGATATTTCCCTTACCTCAGGTCTGATATGCTTTGTACATTTTCGAACCTCCAGTATGATGATTTAAATAATTTTATTGACTTATTACAGAATCATAATCATTGTTATGATACCATATATGGTCATATTTGTAGCTTCTTTATTAGTAATATTTCATTACTACTTGTTATTCGCGTGTTTATTACTTTTTGTTCTTATGCGTGTTTTGTCGAATAAATTATTGTTACTCTTTGTAGGATATAGATAAATCATTTACAGATTGTTATTAGTGTAATATATATCATATTTATTCATTCAATTCATTTATATAATCATTATTCAATGATGATCATATAGAACGAGTCGCATCACATCGTGGAGACGGTAGGCCGTACGTACGCACGAGCCATGATATCGTTCCCATGATTGTGGAATTGTATTGAAGTGTATGTATACTATATCAGAATAAATATCACTTTACAATAATCATATATAGTTATTCTTTGCACCCTCATAACCATCCAAGTAAGGTGGTGGTGGAAAATAGATTACACCACGGAGTGGAGACGGTATTCCGTACGTACGCATGCGCGGTGATTTCGTTTTCCGTAGGACGGATAAGAGGTGAAATAGGGTTGTTTCAGATTTATAATAAAATATCAGTATATGAGGGATACTGATGATATTACCTCATAATGAAACAACTAAATAAGAGGGAGTAGAAGAAGAATGGAACTTGAGGAAAATGGTAGAAGGTATTACCTCTTTCTCAAAGTGCCTCCTTTAAACTTTCTCTTAAGGCATTAGAGTTGGTCATTTTATAAGACCAGTACCTCTAGTAGGTTTCTAAGGAAGTGGGGAAGTGAAATGGGCAGGGGTTGGCCGAGCTTGAAGTCTCAAATTGGTGTGAGGAAGAGAGGGAGGAGGTTCCCTTTTATAAGGGAGGAGAGGGGCACCTTTGGAAAGTGTGGAAATATGATTTTATTATAAACTTATCTTCAGTTTCAAAAGGTCCAAAAATCATTAAAGATGAAGATAATATGACTCATGGTCGAAATAAAATCATCCAATCATAATTGGAAATGTTTTGAAAAATATTTTAATCATTATAATCTTATTTATTTAAATCATTTATTAAGGAGGTAAATACTTCATCATTATTGTGTCATAAATAATTTAATTTATTTGGTGTCTAAAAATTATAAATAAATATAATTATTTAGGAAATATTTTTAGATTTCTAATTAATATTTATAGTCTAAAATATAATTTATATAACCCCTTATAAAAATTAATTACTAAAAGATTTTTGTTAATGTTAATTTTGTCTTTACATTAAATTAATTAATCCAAATTGTCATTGTCACTACCAAGTGGCTCAATGGGGTCCCCAAAACGACCCAAGGATGCCCATGGGCTGCCAATACTCATCCAATAAGGTTAAGACAGGTGTAAAGGTAATTTTTAATTATTATAATATTCTTTTAACCTTGAATTACCCTATTTACCTTTAACTGTAGTAAATAAAACAAAATTACCATAGTTACTATTCATAATATCAAAAAAATAAAAGTAACCTATTAACATAATTTGGACCCACTGATTCAAAATATGGAATCCATTTTTCAAAATTCAAAACACAAAATTTGCAGTAATAAATTTAAAATTAATCCCATTGTTAAGAAAACGGGTTTTAAAAGTTAAAAGATTTCCAAAGATTGAAATGTTTTTACCTATGAATTCAATGTAAAATTAATGCTAACGACATAAATTATATTAAATGGTAAAAATATATTCTATTTATACTTTAAAAATATTCAATATTATAATTTATCCATATAAATTATTGCGATGAAAAAATTTGTTTTTAATTATAATATAGCGTGTTTTTACTATTCATTAAAATATAAAAGTTATCAGAATAATATGAAAAATTTATCCAAAGTAAATTTTTATATATTGATTCTAA
Organism: Viscum album; assembly: GCA_963277665.1. Classification (NCBI taxonomy): domain Eukaryota; kingdom Viridiplantae; phylum Streptophyta; class Magnoliopsida; order Santalales; family Viscaceae; genus Viscum; species Viscum album. Next base: position 1,432,483,111 of record OY728142.1, on the reverse strand, counting down.
AGAAGAATTTTATTTTTTCAAATTGAACTTATAAACTTGTCAAAAACTAGATTTAATGTGGGTGCGCCATAAAAGGCGATAAAACTGCATTTTTTGAAAAATAATTCTTTTATCCAAAAAACTGATTTTGTTTTCATACCTCATTCTAGAAAATGTATAAGATTAATTAAAATGTTATAAAACTAAAAATTCAGTTAATACTATTCATAACGGCTAATATTATAATATATCATTGTTTAGTGAAACTCGGTATTGCGTACGACGCAAGCAATCGAGGAAGGTCGTGGTTGCGTGTAAAGCAAGCCAAGCTAGTGTTGTGTGTAGTGAAAGATTCCTTTGATGATTTATATAACATAAAAACAGAATATTTCTCATAATGGTCTCGGGTGTCACAGCTAAAATGAAAAATATTGTAGCCATGCTCACACAACTTTTTCAATCTATGAATCATGCAGGACTTCCAAACGAGCAAAGGAAGGAGAAAAATTATGTTGAATCCTTCATGAGGCAGCGTCAACACTCATTTAGCGGGTCTACTAATCCATTAGTGTCTGAACAATGGATCAGTACCACCAAAAAGATATTTTCAGTTCTTCAATGTTCTGAACATGATAAAGTCATCTTAACAGTTTATCGTTTGGTTGGTGAAGCTGATCAATGGTGGAATCATATTAAGAATACGAGGCCAAGAGATGAAATTGAATCCATGGAATGGGATGAGTTCAAGAACTTATTTTTCAATATGAACTTTTTTTCGAACAGAGATGGAGAAGGAGTTTCTTGAACTAAAGCAAAAGGACGATGAATTTGTTGGTACTTACGAAGAAAATTTTACAAGACTTGCAAGGTATGCTTCTGGTATTATTATCCAACCTAAGAGTAAGATCGATTGATTCTTTAGTGTCTTAAAACCAAGTCTTTGAAGGGTATAACCCATAAGGGTCTTCCATAGCTACGAGGAAATTGTTAGATGTGCTCCCAAGGTTGTGATGGAGATTGGAGTAACCCATCAGTCATATGCATTTGATAACAAGAGGAAAATGGAGTTCAAAGGGAAATCTAAAGACCACACTGAAAAAAAGATGAGTTTTCCCTTATGCTCAATGTGTGGAAAGAAACATGGAGGGAGTTGTCTTAAAGGGACATGTAAATGTTTCAAATGTGGAAATGAAGGTCATCGGGCATTTGAATGCCACAATGATGGGAAGAAGATGTCTAGTGATGCGAACAATGAAATGGATACACATAGTTCACCTCCTACTCTTCAATGTTACAAGTGCAAGGAAATAGGGTATTATGCAAATCAATGCCCTAATCCAAGGTTTGTTGATGATGATCGACTTCAACAAACTCTAAATTCTAAAGACAAAGGAATCTCACATTCAATTTCTATCACTGATGTGGAGTACGATAACGAAGTGGTAAAAGGTACACTTACCATAAACTCTAAAGTATCAAATGTTTAATTTGATTTTGGATCCACCCACTCTTTTATTTATGAATAATTTTCTAAGGGTATCGTTGTATTACCTCAACAATTAGATTTTGAGTTAGCTGTGACAACCCCTAATGGCACAACAGTCGCATCAAAAGGTTACAATTCTTCTCCGATTGATGTTTGTGGGAAAGTGCTTCCTGCAAATCTTGTGAGCCTTCCTATAGTGGACTTTGATGTGATTCAGGGAATGGATTGGCATTCTTTATACATATCTCATATCAATTTCCAAAGAAGGGAAGTCAAATTTCATATTCCAGATCAATCTATGATCGTCTATCGATGGAAGGATGAACATAACCTTCTAGTGGAAATTTATTCCATCTTATGGGCCTTCATTCCACTAAATGAAGTTTATTTATCTAAAATGGTTAGTGAGAAACTCACTATTAAGAATATTCCCATTGTAAAGGATTATGATGATTTCTTTTCGGAGGAAATGCTGGGTCTTCCACCAAATCGTGATGTTGAGTTTTCAATAGAACTTGTATCAGGTGCTTTGCCTATTTCAATGACACCTTATAGAATGGCCCCAATTGTTTTGCAGGAATTGAATAAGCAACTCCAAGAGAATCTTGAAAAGGGATTCATAAAACCTAGTGTGTCACCTTGGGATGTACCTATTCAGTTTGTTAAAAAGAATGATGGATCAATGAGACTCTGCGTTGATTATTTGGAACTTAACAAGATCACTATCATGAAAAAATATCATCTCCCCTGCATTGATAACTTATTTGACTAACTACGCGGAGCTCAATAATTTTCCAAGATTGATCTTCATTCAGGGTATCATCAATTAAGGGTAAAAAGGGAGGATATACCAAAGATGACTTTTCCTATAAGGTATGGACACTATGAATTTATAGTGATTCCTTTTGGTCTTACTAATGCCCCTACTATCTTCATGGATCTGATGAATAGATTCTTTAGAGACTATCTTGACCAGTTTGTGGTAGTCATTATAGATGATATTCTTGTCTATTCAAAGATAAAGGAGGAACATGAAGACCACTTGAGAATTGTATTAAAGACTCTGAGAAAGGAGATGATTTATGCCAAATTTACCATGTGTGAAGTTTGGTTTCAAAAAGATTCATTTTTGGGTCACATAATCTGAAAAGAGGGGATATCTGTGGATCTAGCAAAAACAGAGGTTATCGAAAGATGGTCGAGACCAACAACAGTAACTGAGATCCAAAGTTTTCTTGGTTTGGCTATATATTATCAACATTTTGTGAAAGATTTTTCATGATTATCTAATCCACTCAACAGTTTGACTCGAAAAGGAGTTAGGTTCGTGTGGACATAGGAATGTGAAGAGAATTTCAAGGAGTTGAATAGAAGGTTATCAAGTGCACCTATGCTCACACTGCCTTGTAGTGGAGAAAGGTTTGTGATCTATAGTGATGCATAAAAGAAGGGGCTAGGGTGTGTTCTCATGAAAAACGATATGGTGATAGCTTATTCCTCACAAAAGTTGAAAATCCATGAGAAAAATTACCCAACTCATGATTTGGAGTTAGCTGTGGTAATCTTTGCAGTAAAGATTTGGAGGCATTATCTTTATAGTGAAAGGTGTGATATTTATACTGATCATAAAAGTTTAAAGTATATTTTCTCACAAAAGGATCTGAATATGCGCCAATGAAGATAGTTGGATTTGATTAAGGATTACGACTGCTCAATTCATTTCCACACTGGGAAAGCAAACAAGGTGGCATATGCATTAAGTAGACAAGGCCATGCTAGTTTATCCATGATGAGGATCACAAAATATCCAATATTTATGGATTTACAAAGGATGGCTCTTGGAATTATAATGGAAGGGGAAAGATCTCATCTTTCTCAAATTAATGTTCAACCATCTATACATGTGAAGATTAAAGCGGCACAGAAAGAAGATGTAGAGTTACAAAAGATGGTGAGAAATGTTCCTGAATTCAACATCGATTGTGAAGGGATAATAAAGCTCAGGAATCGGGTTTGTGTTCCTCCCATCCCCGAATTAAAGAAGGAGCTTCTGGATGAGGCTCATAGTTCTTGATTCTCTATTCATCGTGGAAGCATGAAGATATATAGAGACCTGCAAGAGTACTTCTAGTATGATGGCATGAAAAGAGATGTTGCTGAATATGTCTCCCGATGCTTGGTTTTTCAGCAAGTTAAAGCCAAGAGACAGACATCTAAGGGGATGTTACAACCATTACTCATACCCGAATGAAAATGGGAAAACATCACTAGGGACATTGTCACAGGACATCCTAAAACATCAAAAGGTAATAATGCTATCTGGGTCATAGTTGATCATCTTACAAAGTCGGCACACTTCATTGATATTAGAGAGGATTTCTCTCTGGATCATCATTCAAGGATATATGTAAAAGAAGTTGTAAGATTGCATGGAGTACCACTTTCCATTATATATGATCAGGATCTGAGGTTTACCTCAAAGTTCTGGCGAAGTCTTCAGCATACTCTTGATACAGAGTAGAGTTTTAGAACTACTTATCATCCTCAGACAGACGGTCAGTCTGAGAGAAAAATTCAAACTCTAGAATATATGTTAATTGTTTGATCTATGGATTTCGAAGGTGGTTGGGATCAACACCTACCTTTGGTGGAATTTTCTGATAATAATATCTTTCAGTCCAGTATTCAGATGGCTCCTTATGAAGCTCTCTATGGAATGAAATGCATAACTCCAACTTGCTGGGATGAAGTTGGGGAATGAAAGATATTAGGACATTATCTTGTTGATTAGATGGCAGAAAAGGTTATATCTATTCAAAAACACATAAGAGAAGCTTAGAGTCGAAAAAAAAGTTATGCAGATAACCGAAGAAAAGACCTAGAGTTTGAAGTGGGTGATAAAGTGTTCTTAAGAATATCTCCTTGGAAGAGAGTAATGAGATTTGGAAAGAAGGGAAAGCTGAGCCCTAGGTATATTGGTCCTTTCGAAATACTAGATCGTGTTGGGAAGGTAGTTTACTGATTGGATATTCCACTGAATCTCTCTCAAGTTCATGATATGTTCCATGTATCGCTCCTGAGAAAGTACATACCCGATCCTTCACATGTACTCTGCTCAGAAGTTGTACCACTGGAGAAAGATCTTTCATATGAAGAATAGTCGAGAGAGATTCTGGATCGTAGCGAAAAAGTCCTACGGAACAAGACCACTAGCTTGGTGAAAGTTTTATGGAGGAACCACCAACTAGAAGAAGCTACATGGGAGCTTGAGGATATGATGAGGGAGAGGTATCCTCATCTGTTTGTTACAAAGTGACGAATTTTGAGGGCGAAATTTATTTTAAGTGGGGTAGAATGTAACACCCGAGATTTTTATGAGAAACATTTTGTTTTGATGTCATATAAATCATCAAGAGAATCTATGACTACACACAACACTAGCTTGGCTTGCTTTACACGTATTCGCGACCTTCCCTGATAGCTTGCATTGTACGCAATACAGAGTTTCACTAAACAGCGATATGCTATTAAAATATTATTAAAACTAGCCATAATGAAAAGTAATACCCACTTTTTGAAGTTTTATTTTTCAAAATTGACTTCATTTTTGGATTTAGAATATCGAAAATACCCTAGGGTGAAATGTTGGTATTTTTCTGAAAACATTCAATTTTTGATGAATAGTGAAAATAGTAGGTTACTATTTAAAAATCGACTTTTTATTTAAATAATTATTTATTTTATTTTAATTTATTTTAGGTAAAAATTGATACATGATACCTATATAAGTTCAATGTAATTCATTGGAGTCATTTTATAATAATTTTAGATATATAAAAATTTTATTGAACTTTTCACCGTCTTTTACCCACCTCCTAGGAGAGTTTGAAAATTTACATAAAACATAATTTTACCGCTTCTTTGATTGAAATTTTGAAAATCCGAGAGAAATGGTTAATATCAAGGACTAAAATGTGGTTCAATGAGATGAAAATATTTTTTGGTGAATAGTAACTTTTTACTTTTACTTACCACTGTTAAAAGTAAATAAGGTAATTAAGGTTAAAAATGTTATTATTATTACCCTAACACATATCCTAATTCTATTGGATAAGTGTAATTCGACCAAAAATAACATTAGAAATAAAATATGACCATTTAGGTCCACTTGAATTAGATTAGGACATTTATTTTTAATTTATTTAAAGAATGGTTAAAATAGTTAAAATCAATGTTTAATAATAAAATAATTTTTAATATAGGGTTATACATAAGATAAATTCTACAATAAATATTAATTAGAATGATAAAAATATTTCATACATAATGGTATTTTATTTTGAATTTTTAGACATTAAATAAGTTAATTTATTAATGACACAATGTTGATGCAGTAATTATCTTATTAATGAAAAATTAACATAATTGATGTTATAAATACACAAATAAATGTAATTTGAGTCTTTTATGAATTAAAATAATTTTATAGGTTAATATGACATGTTAGTATTGATTTAATTAAATTTTTTTGAACTGATCATGCTGTTATTAGTTTCACAAAAATCAATTACCAAATAGTGTCAAAATTGACAAAAAATAGTTTTTAAAACAAATATTATATTATTAAATGATATTTTATTCTTAAAAAAATATAAGGTTCTGAAAAATGACTTATATAAGGTTATATATATTAATAATAAACAACTTGGGGTTCGTTTCGCTTGTTATAGTAAGTTTATTAACCATATAGTGTAAGAAAACATGAAGACACGGTAAAAGATAAATTATTTATCTTCGAGTTAAAACTAAATGATAAGGTTAAAATAGTAACCTAAACTTTTCTAAAATCAATAGGATGAGGGGATTTAGACCCATACACACCTTAGCTTCGAAATAAATCAATTTTGAGATATTAAAACCCAAATATGACTTTATAATAAAATAATATTTTACGTTTTTTCTAAGGTGCCCCTCTCCTCACTTATAAAAAGCCACCTCCTCCCTCTCCTCCTCACACCACTTTGAGCTTTCAAGATTGTCCAACCCATGATAATTTCTACTCTACACTTTCTTAGTATTATTTTATAGGTCATGTTATTCTTAAAAGACCAATTTTAGTTCCCTAAGAGGAGGTTAAGAAGAGGTGCTTCAAAGAAAAGGTAATGTCCGTTACCGATTCTTTCAACTTTATTTCTTCTTCTACTTATTCTTCTTTATTTGTTTCATTATTAATTAATAACATCAGTATCGCTCAAATACTGATATGTTATTATAAATATAAAACAACCCTATTTCACCTTCTATCCATCCTACGGAAAACAAAATCACCGCGCATGCGTACGTACGGAATACCGTCTCCACGCCGTGGTGCAATCTGTTTTCCACCACCACCATACTTGGATGGGTATAATGGTGTAATGAATAACTATATATGTTTATTTTAAATTGATATTGATTATGAAATAGTATACATACACTTCAATAAAATTCCACGATCATGGGAATGATATCATCGTGCTTGCGTACGTACATAATACAGTCTCCACGTCGTGGTGTAATCTGTTTTCCACCACCACCATACTTGGATGGGTATAATCGTGTAAAGAATAAATATATATAATTATTGTAAAGTGATATTTATTCTGAAATAGTATACATAAACTTCAAAAAATTCCATGATCATGGGAACGATATCATCGCTCGTGCGTACGTACGGCCTACCGTCTCCACGATGTGATGCGACTCGTTCTACATGATCTTCATTACATAATGTTTATATAAATGAATTGAATGAATAAATATGATATATATTACAGTAATACCATTCTTGAAATGGGTTATCTATAACCTAAAATAATAATAAGAATTTATTCGACAAAATACGCATAAGAACAAAAAGCAATAAACACCCGAATAACAAGTAACAATGAAATATTACTAATTAGAAGCTAAGAATAAGAACATATATGATATCATAACAATGAGTACAATTACGGAAGAAGTCAATTACATTATTTAAATCATTATACAGGAGGTTCAGACATGTACGAAGAAAATCATACGAAAGTTAAGGGAAAATCTCACAATCTCATTTTTATCCGAGATTGTTTATACTTCAGAATTTACTGGGAAATATTTATCATCCACATACATGTTTCCTCAATATGTAATATTATTTCCATCCACCTAAAATTGTTTAAATACAATTTTACCCTTCGGTGAGTTTTTAGTAAAATATATGAAAGGAATCTCTTGTCGATTTTCGTACGAGGTACTTTTTGACTTTTCTGGCCAACGTACGAGAAGAATTTCTTTTTTTTAACATTTGCGGCATGAATGGATTTTTAGAACATTATTTCCATGAATCTTACTTTACAAGTTTTCAAGTTTATTTTTTATCAACTTATTTTATTTTATAATTATATGATATTTTAAGAAAGGAAAATGTTTTTGACGTAGAAGGAATATTTTCCTCAAGAATATAGTTCAAGAGTTTTATCAAAATTATTTTCCATATATGATAATATAGGGTACTTTTTCTATCCCTATTTTTAGATTGATTTTATTATGTTATGATTGAATTATTTTTATGAAGTCTTTTTCTCTTATACGGATTTTTTTAAGATCCCACTATGTTTAAGAATCCCATTTTTATTACATGGGTTATGCTATGATGTATGATTTATGATTTTGTGGCACACATAAGAATGGTTTCATTATGAGATGTGTGGGACCTATATCCCCCTCCAATGCATTGGGTAATGATTTATATCACTTGAGATAGACATGGCTGGAATGGAAGGTTAATCTGGTTCAGTGAAACAGGACTGAAACGAGGAGTGAACTCGATTCAGAAATGGACTTTTTCTATTAAGATAGTCTTGGAAATGAGTCTTGACTACTAAGAAATGATTCTCTATGATTATGTGTGTATGCCACAAAGATTCATGTTTTATGTTATGATTATTGGGATTACATTTCACTATTATGATTTATACCATGTTATGATAATATGATCTCTTTTGCAGGTTACGATTTTCAAAATGTTATGTTCTTATGAATATAATATGAATGATATTTCTTTTGTTTACCCTTACTGAGCATTGGATCTCACCCTTTTGTATGTTTTATTTTCCCCAAGTCAGGAAGAAGGATATTAAGTAAGATATTCCAAAAGGGACTCTAATATGATAAAATAAAAGGAAGATAATGTAGATTATTTATGAGCCAGTTGTTTATGTTTCCCAGTTTCTAAAGACACTACACCTATACGGTCCTTTCATGGTTTTGTTATATGTTGTAATAAGTGTGCTTAAATTCTGAAGTAATAATAATGTATGTAATGTATAGGTCGTTGTATAATTTCTCACCACCCCAAAAATTCCCAAATTATGTTTGAAGGATTATAGATCCCTTTCTCTCTCATTAATTCCTCCCATGTACACCTGTTACCATGCCAGAATTCTGTTAGAGAGTTCTCTCTCATCATTTACATTCAAATAGTTCATTTGTATTATGAATCTAAATTCCATTACATATGTTGTAAAATGAATCTATTTGACCATATTACTGTCCATTTCCTTTAAATATTATGAGACACACCTTTCACTCTCATCAACCATTTTTTTTTTGAATTCTTATGGCACGTCGTTATGCTGCCGAAATTGGACCACGATTTTCCAGAAAAAAGTCATTGTGTAGTGAATACCATTCTCATTTCTCTATAAAATGTATTCACCTTTATGAACATTTAATTATTGATTATATTGTTTCCTGTATTAATTGAACATTCCTTTATCATGGAATAATTGATTATGTTTAATGAATCCATGTTATATGATTGAAGTGGAACACTTATGCATGAAATGAAATGATTAAGAAGAGTGTGCCCTGATAGTGCTCCAATGAATTGGGTAAAGAATAGTATCATGATACATGAAGTGGAATGATGTTTTACTCATGCTAATTAAAGTGAAATGGGGGTTTACTAATGATTCATATTCAATGGGCCTTAGATCATGTCAATATCATATTAATTGTTTTCACCACATTTCCATTTTACGATAATCATGTTATATCGAACTTTTATGGTCATTTTTATCTTATTCTCCATTGATATTCATATTTCCTAACATATATTTTATTCTTCATGTTATTCCTTGTTTACAACCTTACTAGGCTTTATAGCTCACCCTTTTCTTATGAATGCTCGATGGTTATCACATGAAATGGTAAGTATGAAGGAATGTGTGTGGTCATGTAAAATAAGTTTTCAATAAAATGTGTATTTCATGTTTTATGTTTTTATGAAAATTTCCTAAGCCCCAAAGAAACTATACCACTCGATCTTTTATGTTTTATAAAGTTAAGAATTTATGTAATAAATCATATTTATGCACGTAATAAAGAATATGGTTGTTATGAAAATATTCATTGGTGATACCCTACATGGCTTAATTCTCACATCATACTTTTTCTTATGGAAGGTTATAGATATAATTTTGAAGGATTTAGATAAATGGAATGGTTTAATGTAGTTTTACTTCTTCATTTATAAGTTTTCATCTTTTTGGTGGGTTTTGATGTTAGCGATAGATGGTCACACGATGACTTGGCCTTTATATTGTATTTTTTTACTATGAGGTATAACATTTTTTTTATTTGAATTATATGTAATATGGATGTCTTTTTTCCTCACTGTACTCTGTTGGCTATTATCCATTCAATTTGTCATTAGGATTATTTGGTTGATTATTTATTCTCACCTTGGTTCGGGCCATTTTTTATGATATTCCATTTCTACAAGGTTTAGTTCCATACAAAATGGTAAAAGTTCTATAACCTAACATGAAATTTTATGAAACATCCATGGTTTGTTTCATAGTATATGGTACATATGATTTTGGACCATTGGTGTTCAGGTGGTAAGTGTGGTAGGGTTCTTGGAAATCTCACTTGTATGAACTCAAGTTATCAAGGGTGGTATGAGATATTTTTCAAGCATCAGACATGGTGTTTGAGGTTATTTAAATGAAGCTGATTTTATGTTTTTAAATGAACTAATTCCTTTTTAAATTTTACCCCTTTTATAGAATCCCTGATTACATGAAATTATTGTCATTAAAATGTTTAAATTTTGGATTCTTAAAAATAGTCATTTGTTTCTAGAATTTTTCCTTGATCTAACCAGATGTTATATTTTTTATTTATTAGACAATTTCTCCTAGAAGAAATATTTTGCATCTATTAGAGGATATTACTAGACAAATTCTATATAGTTATATTATATTAGAGCCTTCTTTAGTGGAATAATTTATCTATCTTATAAAGTCTCTAGGATGGATAGGTGTTGGAAACCGAGGACGAATAGTGAATCATGGATTAGAATTTAATGAAAAGAATCAACACATATTTTGTGGTAATAAAAAAACCCCCATCATATGATTAGTGGATATATTGTATTGATAAGAACATATATATATTAAAATATTTTTAAGTCTCTAAGGAGGGGTTTTCAGTAACATTATTAAATGATTGGTAAGAATATGGTTGTACTATATTGTAAATGAAAATTTATATAAGAGTCATACCAGGACTACATTCAAGAAGATACTCAACAAACAAGTTCTATCCTAAAACATTTTTTTCAAAAATACACAGCAATTTCTAACCTTAGAGTAAGGGGATCATTTTTTTACTGAATATGCCACCCATTTGATTGATATTGTTCCCCTAACATGAGATCATGTCAGTAATGATTACCTTAAATCTCAGAGGTTAAATATGGGATTGAGGGTCGATATTCTATCAATGTTTATTTTATTATACCTTATGAGCATTTTTTAAGTATTCAATAAAGTGACTATGGTTGAGGCATATATCACTTTGAAAATTGGCATAGGCGGGGCTATGGTTACTTCATGAGATAGCTAGGTTGTGTCTTTTAGCTGGGAAAAATTATAAGGGTAACCTATTTATGTCAAAACTAGTTTCACAGACATGATTAGTGAAAAAAGCCCATTTTCAATAATTGTGGAAGGCTTAGTTATACCATTCATAACTTTATGAAACATCTTTTACCTGTTCTCATTGTGGAAAATATTAACACCTTAATCATTTTTTTGGGTGAATGTACCAAGGTATAAGAGTAGGATTCACTCTTACTAAAGGCTTACTAGTTCATTCTAATTCATCAAAGGGTGGTGTATCTCATTATAATTTCAATGGGGGTCATACAATGATGAAAGATCATGTTGGAGCTGAGAATAGATATATTTCCACAGTAGAGTATGCACCAGAAGAATCTGGGACCAACAAACCAATGATAGATGTACAATAGTCATTTAATCCTCTATGGTGATAGATTTATTTGATTTAGGTTTCACATATTATTTTATATTTTTTATATTGATTGATGTGTTGGTCATGAATTTAGAACATACTCTATTCATGTTGAATATTTTCATGCCTTTTTGAATGTGGTTTAAAAAAGGTTTTAAATGATTTTTCATTTGAGGTGATGATAACTAACAATGAAATGGTATTTTATTTCTTTGATCATGATATTTAAATATTTTACCTTTTTATTGTAATGGATTGGATCAACATCATTAAGGTTCAGATGAAATTTAATCATGAGTATTTTTTATCTCCCAATGGGGTCTATTATATCCTTCAATATTAGTGGGAGTCAAGATTAGGGAGGGGGTTATTTTCTTTTAAAATGGAATGATCTCATGACAGTTTCTAGGGACGATCCTTAAGGTTGTTGACTGTTTATTTTAAATACCACTTCCTTTTGTGGATATTTCATACTATAACATCTTTCCGGATAATTTTTATCGGTTATCGCCATAGGTAGAGGTTGATTTCACTATTAAACTAATTGATATTGTGATTATCTTATATATTAAATTATATCTCATGGAACCTAATAAGTTAATTGAGATAAATATTTATCTTTTAGGACATGATTCCAAGAGATGAGTTCAAAATATTTTTCACCTTAGGATTCACCTATTATATTTTCTAAAATGGTATTAGTATAGCCCAGACATTAACTAGATTATCGAATGTTTAATCTATTGACTGTTAATAACATGTATTCCTTTACAATAATTTTTTATTTCTGTGATCAAAACTAAGGGGCACGTTGGTTTTCTAAATTTTTCCAATGGTTGAGTTACCAAAATATGATAGTTAGATAAGAGGATATACCTATGATGGAATTTAGGAGCCAGTATGTGAATTTCATGTCTAAGAAAATGCTATTCAGTCTTATACAAACTCTTTTGGTATTTATTGTATTGATGAACTAGATCCTTCATCTAGTTTTGAACTCTTCCATCATCTTTTTTTATGGATGATATTTTGGTGTAATCCATATTAGTTGTGGATCATATGTATCATTTGGGTGTCATCATTATAAGCTTTAAAGAACTTTGTTTTTATGTTAAGATTTCTAATTTTAGCTTTTGGATATAATTATTATAGTTTATAGAAAATATTTTACCTTGAAGGGTCATCTTAGTGAATCCTAAAACGGTTCTTAGAATAATTTCATGGGAGAATACAAAAACTGTTTTTGTGAATTAGCGATTACATTCCTTACATGTTTATTACTGGAGATTATTTTAGGATTTCTACATGCTTGAATCTCTAAAAACATATTTATCCCAAAAGGGTGTTATGTTTGAGTTAAAAAACAAATGTCTTATATATTTTGAGGAACTAAATAAGTGGTAAACTCCATATCTAGTTCTGATTCCTTTAGAACCATGTTCAGGTTTTGATGTTTTATGAAGTGCTTGAAGTATGAGTTTGGGGTGTGTCTTGATGTTGGAAAAGATGGTGGTGGACTATGGAACTTTCAAATTACACCATCATGAGAATAAGTACCGTACCCATGACATTGAGTTGGTAGCTTTTGTGCATGATCTCAAAACATGATTCTATTATCTATTAGGGGATCAGTTTACAATATATTCAGATCATAAGATCCTAAAGTATATTTAACATTAAAGGATTTATATTAACTATAGATACATTTATTTGATTATATTTACACAATAAATTTTTTTATTTATTATAATTATAGAAAAAGGAATGTGGTCTAAGATTCATTGAGTAGGAAAGTACAGACTCATGCCATGATGGAATCAGTGGAAGAAGGTTCGTTGATGAGTTTGTTCACTGAGATGAACATGGGGGTAAAATAGGATGATGGTTTGATGTTCATATATTTATTTAGGGATGATTCATAATTTGATTAGTTATTTCATATCAGTTAGGTTTTAGACATTGATTTCCTTTATTTTAGTAAAATAATAAATGGCGTAGAGACCTCAATTGATTGTTCTCAGTATCTCATTGATGATTTGTGTTGCTGAAGTAGGTTGTTCACTCACATACCTGAGAGGTTGTAATTGATAGTTTCTAGAAAATTGGGTTGTTTTTCTTCACACCGTGGGACTACCACGATTTGTCATGATCTAAGATGATGATATTGTTTTCTTGGGACGGGGCATTCAATTATAGTCTTCATGTCATAGTGCCTTTCTTCTCGGAGAATTATTACAAAGCACCCAAGGCATGATGGTTTGTTAGAACCTTTTTTCATTAAGGTATTGAAGTGGGTTGATGTTTCTATATATATCATCACTAGTATACCACATAATACAATCATGACGGATAATATTTGGGGAATCATTGAGTGATTTAAGAAATCCTATCATTCAATCCATTCCAAGGAGATGATGAAGGTGGATATGCTCTGTCACTTGTACATCCAAGAGGTTGTAAGGCTTCATGGAGTTCCCTATGTGGTTGTTTTTTATAGTGAACCCTGGAATAAAAACATTTATTGTAATGTTTTTAAGGGGATATGGGTTCATAGTTGAAATTAATCGTGAAATATCATCCATAGGAAGATGATTAGATTGACCAGGAATTATAGATCATTGAGGATATGATTCGGTTAAATATTGTTGATTTTGTTGGTTTGTGGGGAAATTATATAACTTTAGTTTATTTTTCGTATAAAAATAGTTATTGATCGTAAATTAAAATGGAACCATTCAAATAGTTTTATTTTTAGTCATGTATTTCTACTTTGTGTTGGGAAGAGTTGGGAGAATAGTCCTTGGTTGGACTAAGCCTTGTTAAGATATTATGGGTAAAGAAAAGTTGATCCATAAGTGGTTAGTGAGTTCTAAAAATAATAATAAATACTATGAATACTATCTTCAACACCCTATATATTATGAGGTTAGTTATCAGGCCTTTCACAATGATTCAGTTCTCTTAGGACATCGTATATTGGAAAAGTAGTGTATGTTGGCACTGAGAATTATTATGACTTTTCATATTGTTAAATGAAACAGAATGGTGATTTATCAATTTAAGTTTCCATTATGTGTGACATGATTTTATGATGTGTTCTTGGATACCCATATAAGGAGGTATCATCCAAATCATTCAAATCTGAATGAATATGAATATGTTGATCTTGAGTCAAACAATTTTTCTGTTGAACATCCTGTTCAAATTTTGGATCTCTAAGATATGGTACTTCATAGTAGAAATATTGACCTAGTCTGTGTACTATGGTAGTTTATACTTGATAGCCTTGATATGTGAGATCGGGAGTAACTAATGAGGTCACATTGACCATCCCTTTTATGAGTTTAGAATCATGAGAATATTCTAGGGAAAGAAATCATTTATAGTGTTGAGAACTCTACAACCCTCAGGGCGACATTTATACTTTAGTTTCATTTTGGTTCATCCATTGGGTAGTTATAGAGGTTTCTTGGGGTTATATGTTTAAAATACAAATTTATAGAGAAAATACACCACTCATATAGTTTAGTCACATGGATGGTAATAATCATGTAGTTAATATTTGGTGTGTAACTATGAGGTTCCAATTTTTTTTAATGGTTTTAGCATGGTTTGTCAAATTGTGGATCTCACCAAGAAAAAATGGTGGATATTTGGGTAATTTTATAGAGGTGTATCATGGATTGATCATGGTTACTCTAAACTAGATGGCTTTACCCAGATAGTTGTGTTCCACTAATTTTCAATTGACATAGGCTATGCATGGATTCGGCATGGTTCGTTAAACCGAGTATCTTAACAATACACCTTGATAAAACCCTCTATAAATTTTTAATTTACCTTATTTATATTAATTTTGTATGTCTAATCATATAATAATCACCAGTATTCATAAAAGATACTTTCCCCTGCGATTTAGAGAACTATCACCTTTATTTCTTAGTGATCTCCCTTTACTATTGGTTGATCTCTTTAATTTTCAGTCTGTTTTGTAGTTGGTATTCTCTCTTTTTAATAGATACTATACTGATCTATTCTCCCCTTGTATCATTAAAACCCAATTGGTCTATGGTTTTTGAACCATAGGGGTTTGAAATATAATTGTAAATGATTCCTATGAATCTGGGCACATTAGGGATGAATCTACTAGTGTCTTATCTCCATTCTCGGAGTTGAATTATTTCCCTATATTCTTAAGGAAGGTGTCTTTATACAACGGTCAAATCTCAAGAAATACTTGATGTATTGTGATTCTTTTGGGTTTATTTTTTAAATTATTTAATTTGATAAAAATGTGGGATTTTCTTATGATGTTCATGTTATTAAATGGGTTTATATTTAAAAACTATATATATGAACACTATGTGTGTGATGAAATTACACAAAGGTGATTTTGTCTAAAAAATGATTTTGAATCAATTTAGTTGTGATACTTCCCTCTGAAAGTCCTTTATAAATTGGGAGCACAGTTTTAATATGTTTTTCAGTAAACATGACACGTTGGTATACATGGGTGCATCTGGTTTTTGACAGATGTGACTATAGTGATAGTGGAAGAACTATGTTTTATTTTTATGATGTTAATATATACCAACAGAAATCAATATAGTAAATATTCATGTTATCCTAGGATTAGTGTTTCTTCTCATGTATGCGTATGTATTCCCATAATACAGAGCCTAGTTTTTCTTGGTTTTATACAAGAAAATATTGTTTCTTGTTTAGTTTATCATTGGTTGGTCTTATGGTGATTCCATATATAGTTCTATTAATGTTTTCATGTTGTTATAAATTTACGTGTCATATTTTTAGTTTATTTAAATATGTGGTGTTTTTGGGAAAATAAAAGGATGTGTTACAAAATAGTTATCCTTTCATTACTATATAATAGGATTTTAATAGGTCTATAAAAATCTTTATTAGAGCTAACAAATTATTATTCATCTAAGCATCATTAAAAGGGAGACCTTTCATCAGCACTAAAAAAATTCAGATAAAGGGGGCCTTTATTAGTACTAAAAAAGTCTTCCTAATGTTGGGACTTTATAATCACTAGTTCTAGTGTTTTTAAAGATCCCCATTTATCAATGAAAGAAATGGAGTTGATAAAGGCCATGTTTTTGTAGTGTGGTAACAAAATTACAACACACTATAACTAAGAATACATGAAAATGAATGATATATAAACTTCATAATTTAATTTAAATAAACATTACATGATAAATACAAGGAAACTGAAACTATCATAGACATTTAAAAGGTTTTTGATTGTTGCATTATCATGTAAAAGTTATCACAAACATTCAAAAACATCAACGTTTTCTTTGTCTTTGGCACCCGACCCCTCTCAAAAAATCCCAATCATGGTATTAGTTACCAAAAAACCACCCCAACTAGAGTAAAATAATCAAACACTTCACGAAAATATATCTTATTTTTTGTTATAATATAAAGAATTAATGAAACCTAAATATGAAACAATATATTAATAAAATGAAATTTTCTAACTAAATCCACACATTTTCTGTAATACTGGTCACTCCGTGCATGCAATTGAGGTATGACTGATTCCTACACATCAAAAATGACATATGGGCCATTTTTCTAAAGTATAAAAAAATTAATAAATATTTCCTTATTTTTTATTATGTCATTTATATTTTTAACAAAAATGTAATTTTAAACTAAAAATAGGTGCTTTTAGTCAAATGGGTCACATTGTGTGACAAATTACCATGAGACTGATTCTTACACAACAAAAATGAAAAAAAAACTAATTTTAATAAATATTCAAGACAATTATAGTGATTTATATTGGTTTTTAGTGGGTAGGGCATGTTTTTAAATAAAACACAATTTTAAACAAATAGGAGAATCATTGAGTTATATCAGGCACACATTGTATCATATTTTGGTGTGGATAACTCCTACACATCACAAATGACTCATGTAATATTTTCCTAATTTATCAAAACAATGTGAATGTTTTTTCATAGTTTCAGCATGTCACTTTTCATTTTTACTAAAATGTCAATTTTAAATAAAATGACACAGTTTGAGTCATATTAGTAAGACTGTGTGTCATATTGAGGTATGTCTAATTACTATATGTACTAAATGATTAATAGAATGGCTCTTAATGTATCAAAACAATAAAAATGAATTTCTATTTTTTTATGTATGTTATTTTTTGTCACTAACATTTCATTCTAAATAGAAAACACATACTTTAAGTCATATCTATTACAAAATGTGTTGGTTTTAAAGGAGACAAATTTCTAAACATAAAAAATTACCTATGACTCATTTTCTTAAATTTTTAAGACAATAGGATCCTGTATTATCATTTTTTTCATTGATTGACACATGTTTTGAACTGAACATTACATTTTAAACTAGTAACAGACACATTGAGTCATACCAACAAACTATGTATGGGATTGAGTTTGTGATGATTCCAACACATCAAAAATGACTTGTCGGTCATTTTTAAAGAGTTATGAAATAATATGATTTTTTCTCAATTTCAATTATGCCAATTGCCTTTTTTAATAAAATATAAATTTAAAAACTAGATACACATTGGGTCATGCGAGTCATACCATGCATCAGATTGAGATGAAGATAATTCTTACACAAAAATTGACATATGAATAGTTGTTCAAAATTATCAAAACAATCCAAATGTTTTTTCTTGATTTTGAGTATGTCACTTGTCCTTTTTACTAAAATGGAATTTTAAACTGATGAAATGAATAATGAGTCATATATATTACATTGTACATCAGATTGGAATTTTCTGATCCATACACATCGAAAATGACTCATGAATCACTTTTCTAATGTATCAAAGGAATACGAATTTGTGTAATCAATTTAATGTATGTCACTTGTTTTATTTTACAAAAATGTCATTTTAATCTAAATACACACACTTTGAGTCATAATGGTCACATCATGTGCCTTTTTTATATGAGCTTAATTATTACAAATCAAAAATGAATTATTATTAATTTTACTAAGTTATACAGAATTTCTATGTGTATTTTATTAGTTTTCATGGAATGACACATGTTTATAACTAAAATGTGAATATCAAAATGAAAAAGAACAGTTTGAGTCATATTGGGCACACTATGAATCAGAGTGAGGGAGACTAATTACAACAAGTCTAAAATGAATTATAGATCATTTTCATATTGTGTCAAAACAGTCCTAATGTGTTTTCCTATTTTTGAGTATGTCACTTTGATTTTTTTGTAAAATGCCTTTTTTTAAATAAAAAGTCACACTTGGAGTGATACTGGGGACACCATATTGCATTTGGTGGAGATGATTATTCATTAAAATAAAAAATGAAATATGGATCATTTTATTAAGATACTAAAACAACTTGAATGCGTTCTCATTATTTTGAGTATTTCACTTTTATTTTTTACAGAAATTTCAATTTTAAATAAAAAGACATAGTTGGAGACATACTGGTCACACTATGCATCAAATTTTGGTGTGGCTTATTAAAACATTCCAAAAATTAATTATAGATCATTTTTCTAATGTATCTAAAAAATTGAAATGTATTTTATCAATTTGAGTACGTCCCCTATGGTTTTTACAAAAAAATGTAATTTTAAACCATGAACACACACTATGAGTCATAACAGTCATATAATGTGTTAGTTTGATGTGAGAGTAATTCATAAAAAACAAAAATGTATTTTGAATAATTTTTCAAAATTATCATGACAATTGAAGCATGTTTTCTCTATTTTTAGTAACACTTTTTTTGAATTAAAATAAAAATTTTAAACTGATAACAGACACATTGAGTCATACCAGGCACATCATGTATCAGATTGAGGTGTGACTGATTATTAGGAATTTTTTTCTTGGTCTTGAGTATATCACATGTTGTTTTTACTAAGAAGTATTTTTAAATTGAAAACATGCACATTGAGTCGCATCAATTAAACGATTCATCTGATTGACATGAATTTATTCCTACTTCTCACATATGATATTGTAATATTTTATCTAAACTATCCACACAATAAGACTTCATTTTCTTATTTTGGAGTATTCAATTACATTTTTACTAAAATTTCAATTTAATTTGAAAAAACACACATTGAGTCATATCAGTCAAATCATGTGTCAGTTTAATGTGAGATAGATTTATAATCATCAAAAATGAATTATGAATTATTTTTCTATTATACTAAGAAAATACGATATTGTTTTTTGATTTCCTGTGAGTGATGAAAGTTATTAACAAAATATTATGTTTTAAATATACAATGGACACATTGAGTAATATTAGGAAAACTATGTATTAGATTTAGGATTAGATGACTCATACCTATCACAAATGAGTTATGGATGATTTTCCTAAAGTATCAAAACTATTTTAATGTATTAGCTTGGATTTGATTTTGTAAAGTTTGTTTTCAACTAAAATGTCAATTTTACACTAAAAACATGCACTTTGAGACATTCCAGATGCCCAATGAACTGTGGTTGATTCCTAAATGCAAACAAATACATATGTATTGTTTCACTAATTTATAAGATAAAAATTATATGTAAATTAACTACAAAGTAGATTAAATAATGGGAAAATCAACTAAATAAGTAGTATGAAGACAGTTATTCATAATGTCAATATGCATTATGAAAACACACATTCTTCCAATTAATTTCTAAATATATATATTTCATATTTTCAATAATAGGACTATCAAAATATTTTTTGTACTAGAAAAATATAAATAAACAATGTTTTGATAAATATTTTAAATGAAATTGTAAGTATCCTCGAGAATAAAAATTCAAGGATACTAGTTTGTTGATGGTATAATGCATTTGAAAACATGATAATGAAAATATCGTCCAATGGTTTGTTTAAATAATTCAGAAATGTTGAAAAAAATAATTAAATTGTTTTGATATCTGTTTTTAAATTGAAATAATATTATATATATCCTAAAATATATCCACTAATAGAAGTTGATAGGGTACTTATGATCATGGATAGTCATCATGCCATGATTTTTATGATATATAAACACCACCCTATCATTACATTGAAACATTTTATAAAACACGTAACTTGATATTTAGTTGTAAAAATTGCATTATCACATGAGGTTAGTTTTTTTGGGTATCCATGTATTGAATCATTAAAATAAATCTATAGAGTATAAAAATGTACTTAAATGAGTAACCAATGATTCTTAAAAAACAAAAATATATAATAAATGAAATAAAAGAAAATATATTTCTTATTATTAAATTATAGAGTATTGCCCTTATATCATGGGTATTAAGAAGATCATGTCATCTATAAGTTTTCTTTCAAACAATGTGTTGAGTTTTTTAATTATTCATTCATATTTTTCAGTTCCAAAGAGAAGAGTTGTGTAGTAGTGATGTGATGACTACTGAGTCTAAATTTCGATTCATAGGGGTTTCCCATCAAATTGTATTGATATATATATAATTAAAAATTGTGAATTATATTTAGTCATAATTAATATTTCAAATCATATATTGTACAAATAAATAATGAAAACATACCTCATGTATACATTTAAAACTGTTACTCCTATCTATTCATGTGTGAGAATTTAATCTACATTTTCAATATTAATATAGTATGTAATAGATTCATTGTATATCTATTCTTCAAAATCAATTGTGATCATTTTATTAATTTCTAACATTTTATCTGCATGAATGGTTTACTTTAGTACCAATGGATGTTAAAAGGGTGTTTTAGTGGTACTTTATGATGATCTTTTTGATTTTTTTGGTTTATCCTTTGGTACTTTTTGATTTGACCTTCCATTTCACACCATTACCTTTCTTTTTATATAATAAAATTCATCAGTTCATTCCTTTTTTCATTATTTTTTAAAATTTATTCAATAAAAATAAATTAAAATTAATACAACCTTGTCCACATGATTTTTTACAAGATCTATCAACTATACTACAAATGTTCTAGTAGATTTCTCGATGGTATTAATATCTTTATCATCAAGTGAAATAGGTATCTTGGAACCCAACTCTTGATCATCCTTAATCCCCACTATCACATATCCTATTGTAAGTTGTCATTTTGTTGAATATATCTTGGATATTGTACATGGTACCCCTCACAACAAGGAAATATGTGGGTGTTGAAAGATATAAATAAAAATCAGTTTCACGATGTAGAGTATCGGTATAGGAAATGTATCAGTGTCTTCCTGATTCATATCTCTCATAAAAAATAATGACAATATGGATTACCTCTTCTAATATTTCTCATTGAGAGTAATGGGTATCCTAAATGTTTGTGTGGTGGGGGGTCTTCCTGAAGTGATGGTTCTTATGTTGTTTCTTTTCATTGATTCATTCCCTTAACATATTTTAAAAACAATGAATTCCAATTATTTTTTTATTCTTGATAATATAATAATGAATGAAAATCTTCCATTTTCTTATTTATATCCCCCACATTCATTTATTTTCTCAATATATGTTCGGGGTGACTCCCCAAAACCCACACCTATGACTCATAAATATTATTTTGGATGCTTCAAGGCCACTTATTGTATCTATTCATTGATTATATCAATTGGTGATTCTTATGTCTAATTCAAATAAAAAATGTCAAAAAATAATTATTCCTAATTATATAATATGAATTTAAAGGAAATAAATTTTTTATAATTTCATACATACACACTATTCCCACGCTTTTAATGTATTCTCATCAATTAGAATCCATTAATTATTTACATGTTCCTCCTTTCATAACACATTATGTGGGATGGAAGTAAATTTTTATTTGGATTCATTAGTCTACATATAAATAAAGGAATATAATTATGTTGTTCATTTAGGTCACATAAAACTATTTCAATATACTTAAAATATATACCATTTTTTAATGTGAAGTGTACCCCATCCTTGCATTATTGTAAAGGTACGATGGTTTTTCTACTCATTGTTTATTTTAATAATTCAATTACTATTTAATAATTTAACTATTATAAATATAATTTATTAATAAATGCATTTACATGAAATTTATAACTAGTCACAATGGATTCTAAAAGATTTCTCCTCAGGAAGACCAATAAACTCATTCCATTCTTGTGGGATTAGTACGTATGCATACATATTTGGTTGGTGTGAGTTTATTTTCCTCTAAAAATAATTGAGTTGATACGTCATAAAAATCTCATGAATGATTATTTGAGCCTTTGTAGTGAGAATTAATAAAAATTTCATTCATGAGTTATCTACTATAAATTCACTCCTCAAGGGTTAATAATGAGTATGCAAACATTTTATTATTTTGTTTTTTAGTAAAATAAATAAATAATATCATAATGTTACCATAGTATCTTCCCAAATTAATGTTTTAATCAGGGAATCAACATGTTCCATGAATATACAAAAATTTTCATGCACATTTCAGTTGTGATCCCAATGTAACTACTAAACATGACATTGTGTGGGTTTACATGTTGTCCCCATAAATTCCATCCGACCTCAAATTTTATGCTTTTGTACGTAAAATTTTTTTCTAACACCATCACTCTATGTATATTTAATTTTTTATGGGACACTCTTTTTCCCCATCTACAATATCTTCAACTTCTCCATCATCAATATGTTGTTCCTATAGATCCTTATCCCTCAAATATGTTAAATTTTTTTGTTTCATTGCATTGGGAGCATCAACATATTGATAAACCTATTTTCCCTCAGGATTAGGAGTATTTGAATTTGAAGAAGACAATATATATATAGATTTTGTTGAACATTTAATTTAGATTATGTAAAACCTGTAGTGAATAAATAATAATATTAGGTAACACAATGTATATTATAATAAAATAAAACCAGATAATCAAAATATTTTTTAATGTATAGGTTGATTTTACCCCTCTATCAACTATAAAAATACATTCATTATGGTATCATATGTCATGTCATACCCTATCTACATTGGGAAATCTATGAAATGATTTGGAAAACTTAATTAATGGGTTACCCTCAGTTGAATTGAAAAATTATGCCTTAGTGGTTTTGGTTAACAATAAAATAATTTTCCAATTTCATTTTACGAGATCTGGAACATAAAATACTTATAATTCCTAGGATTCCATTATAAATGATTAATATTTATACCCTTACATACTAAAATCCACTTTCAAAAATCCCAATTCATCTATTTTAATAGCACTATTTTTATAAACTAACTAAAATTGAAAAATTAGCACTTATAATATTATATAATCTATCTCCCATATTTGTTTGATGATGAAAATATATGAAAGATATTCATAAATTTAATTTATATCCCTGGTACTATATACCTTCATCGCTTTATCCCCAATTATCACTCCCTTATTTTCTCTAGTACTATGTTCATCCTAATCATTTGAATACAAAATATTACCATTAATTACATTTCTATTATAAGATAATACATGAAATTTTTTTCCTATGGCTGTCCATTGAATTCATTTTGAAATTTAATCCATATTTTCAATTGACTACTTAAACATATGGTCACAAAACCATCCTATAAACTATAGATTATGTGTTTTTGATATCCTTATTTTATCCCTTAATGTATTCAAATTACTAAGAATTTATTTTTGTGTTTAAATATCTGGGAAGTCCACTAAATAGTTATAAAAAATTTAAAGGTGGGACTACTACTTATTTTTAATAGTAATTTTGACAATGTCTATTCTAGGAATTCCTTCACCCATAATACAGCTCATGTGACTAGATATCTGTAGACCAATTCATTCCAAAGAAGATAAGTTGTTGGTATAGAATTCAATGACATCCTTAACAATATATCTATCAACAAAACAACCTTCTATATGAATTTGAATTTTTACAGACCCTTTCAAAATCATCATATATCATTCTATAGGGTACATCCATCTATAATTTATTTAATCAGATAGTAAAATTTCTATTACTAATTGAACCATAAAGTAAACCATCATATCGAATAATTGTGGTATAAAGAACATATCCAATTCACATAATATTGGATAAAT
The DNA here is from genome assembly GCA_963277665.1 of Viscum album. Taxonomy (NCBI): domain Eukaryota; kingdom Viridiplantae; phylum Streptophyta; class Magnoliopsida; order Santalales; family Viscaceae; genus Viscum; species Viscum album. The sequence goes on along the minus strand of OY728142.1, from coordinate 1,432,458,229 downwards.
TTACTTTTAAATATTTAGAAATTTATCCGGGTTTTTTACTTTGTTTCATATAGATTTGAAAACGAAATTGATCTTCGTTAATGTATGACAACAATTCTTAGGATTAATGAAACATATAGACCCCAACATTTTATCTTTATTAAAAACATGATAGTCATGTGATTACAAACCATTTAACATTAAATAAGTTATTGACATGGGATTCTTGGTATTTGACGAATAACCCTATAAAGCCTTTAAATTGATGAAGATAATTAAAAATTGGTACCTTTCTTGAATTGAAGGAGTGTATGTAGCTGGGGAAAGAAAATTAAAGTTTTTACTCTTCATTGACATCAATGCTTCCCATATTCTCATGTCAATCAAGTAAAACCTCATCTAAATTTCATACTTTGTTACTGGGATCATTTAATAATGATCCAAATAAAATATCATTTGCATTTTTTCAACATTCATAAAATCAAAAAAATGTCTAATGTAAAAACTATTCTAGTATGGTAATTCAAAAAAAACTGATCTCTTTTTTCAACCATTTTTTTGGTTTCTTAGAAAAGGTTTACCAAAATCAATGTCCATATTTTTACTTTGTCAAAATAGTTTATTAAATATTTGTAGAGATTATGTTGTATGTTCTTTTGTACTAACATCAAATAATATCATCCAAGATCGACACTTATGTTGCTGGGGTAGAAATATGTGATGTCCTAGAAATATAGATTTTTAATGAATGTTTCAAATTAACTATTTTTAAACTTTTTCAAAAATGGGACAACCTTTAGTTCCTTTAATTCTATATCCTCTCAATTTTACATAAGAAGGATAGTTTGTTATCATTCCATAAAACATGTCTCTTGATGTGAAATGTTCATTTCTATGTGAATCAAACAATGTGACACCTGAATCCTTTAATAATTTTAAATTTTTGATCAATTGATCCAAATAAATATCAATATCATTACCTAGTTGTTTTGGTCCTGATATAATCGCATATAACATAATGTTTTTTGTTTCATTTATAACCACAGAGGGAAGATATAATATAGAATCATATTCATCCATGCACTGTGAGTTCTGATTTGATAACTAAAAGGATTCACTCTATTTATAGATAGAACAAGATGAAGGTTTCTCAGATCATTTCCAAATTCTTGATAATCATGATCAATTCTATTCTACTAAGGAGTGTCTATCAGGTGATAATGTTTCCGATATTTATTTCATGTATCTATGTTCTGTGTTAATTGTCTTGCAGTCTCCTCAATTATATATAGCTTCCACAACCATTTAAAGATTGGAAAGCACCAAAAAATGTTTGTAGTACCCGATTCAACTTCTTTATATTGAGAAGCACCACACTATGATCATTTTTAAGGTATTTTCCATTAAATAAAAATTTATAGTCATTTGGAAAGGCATGTATTTCTTTATAGATCATACCCATTGAACATAAATTTCATTTATCATTATATGTTTGGTAAGGAAGACAATTGTCTTAAGAAATCATACTATTCCTGAGAGAATGTAGTTCAGTAGATTCAGTATGTATGAAAATGGTGTATATTTAGTATTTCCAACATAAAATAGAATCTTTCCATAGCTCTATCATTTCAAACATTTTTTTGTATAGTCAAAATTTTCATCTTCAATTGTCCTTATTATTTCATAAATATGATACTCATCATCATTCTCAACTGTAATCCCAAATTCAATTTGGTCATTATCAATTTTCACACGTGAAATCATATTTGATTATCCATAAAACAATGTCTTATCCAAGTCACTAGATAAAATCATCTTCCACCCATGTTTTTATGAAATATACAACTTTGATATATTTTGTGACAGATCAAGTGTTCTTGCAACTCCATTGTACAAATTAGTCTTGAATAACAATAGAATAAATACAGAAAAAGGATTTGAGAATGGTTATGTTCATGATATTATTCAAACATTAAGAACTCTTTTACCTTTTCCTCATACTTTGTTGTGAAACGATTGGAATACATCAATTTTTAATTCATATCCATCATATTTGATTCAATAATATTAAGTATTAACAAAATAAATAACTTATAAAAACCATTTCATAGGGAATGTTTATCTTATGATTAAAATATCAGTGTAAAGTAAAAAAGATTAATGGTTTTGATTTTAAAGACATAAATTATTTTATTAGTGATTATGATTTTACTGGCATGGTTTATCATTAATATTTTAATAATTACGTGATCCTAATATACCATATATTTTAATAATTCAGGTTCCAACAGAGACTTCTACCCTCTTAGAACACAACATATAGGTGATCAACATATGGCCTTTAATATAAATATTCAAAACTATATATATTTATCAGTGGATGATAATTATTTTTATAAAAAAATTACAGTTAGTAATTTTTAAGAATTGTTATCTCAATGTTTGGCTCAATATTATTTCTATATTATTATTTTCTAAAAACAATATTGAATGGTGATACTGTAATGGTTACTAAAAATAAAATACAAATAAATTGTGGTTTTAATCCATGTCAGTATGAGGGATACATGGAATTAAATAGAAATAATTGTTTGATTTTAATCCATTGGATAAATAGAGATACTTGAAACTTGGAGTCGATTACCATCTATACATTTTTAAATCTATTCCTACTTATCAATTGCAGTCACCATCTTACATGAAAAATGGGAATAGTTTTTATGATTAAAATCTAGGATCACCATGCAGTCAAATGGATAAATAATGATGAATTAGAGAAAATGAACATGAAGGAGTGGGAGACAGTGAACAAAAAATGGATTGAGGTAAGAGAAATTGGGTAGATAATCAGCAAGGTAGACGAAGAACAATTAAGAATACATGTGTTCACACTATTCAAACATTTAGTAAAATTTAAAATGAACAATGTTTTTTGTGGGGGAGAGAGTCACAACTAATCAGATATCATGATTTTAATATATCATTTTAATTTCAAGACAAAAAAATTGGATAAAACAAAAACTATGACAAATATATTAATACAAATTTAAATATTAAAAAAATTAAACAAAGATATGGTTGTAATTTTAATTTCTCTACATTTTGTTTTGATGTGAAATTTAGTAAAATAAAAATGATTATAATTCATCTCTATCATGTATCATAACAAATTATAAAAGAAAAGAAAAGAATATTTTGAAAATATGACAACAATAACCCTTATTAAAAATTTTCTTTTCCACTATTCAATTATTTTAAATAAATAATATATTAAAATTTTAAATTAAATCTTTAATTTATAAATAAACAAATATATATTTTAAAAATATTTATATAATTATAAATATATTTATATTATTATATATATACAAATATATTAATGTAGATATAATTATACATATATGAATTCATATATATATATATATATATATATTTCTTATATATATTAAAAATATATTTATAATTGGTTGTTATAGCTTATAAATTACATTGAATAAAATATTTATATACTCATAATCAAAATTATTTCTATACTGAAAATTATTTAAAATAAATATTATTTAAACACACATACTAAAAATTATTAATAAAAACATAATAAAAATTATCAATTCAGGGTAATCAATATTATTTATAATTTATTTATATAATTTGTTAATTCAAAATTACAAATTCAAGTTAATTTAAAATATTAATTTAAAATAATTATTAATTCAAAATATTAATTCATAATTACAAATTCAAAATAAATTCTAATTCAAAAATATTATTTCAAAATAATTATTAATCCATAATTATTTATATATTATTTTTAATTATTTATATTCATATAATCTAAATTATTAATAATTTTTGTCTATTGTTAATTATAAATTACATTGAAGTTTTAGATATGAGATTTGGTGTGGACAACGATGATGTTATGATGATTGAATGTTGTGAAGATGATAACAGTGTTGCGATGATGTGGTAGTCTTGATTATGTATGATTAACCGATCGACTGTGTGATTTTTGGGTATTTTCATTGACCCGAGTCCCATAGTGATGCCTTTGTTTTTTGAATTTTTTTTCACCTTGAATTTTAATTTTGAATGTTTTGTACGATGTAATGTTTAATTTGGTCATGTGTGGGTCACAATCACCCCTCAAAGTGGATTTTATGAAAATAAAAAAAATATTTATATAAACACGAAAATACTATATTTTATTATTAATAATCCAAATGAGTATCATTTATATAAATATTAATATAAAAAAACTGAATAAAATATATCTAAGGGTAACGTAATAAATCCTTGTCAATCATTTTAAACACATTAAAATACCCAGACAATAGGATTGAAAATCATTTGTTGCAAAGAAAAATTTTACAAAACTCAAGTATGTGTTATCCAGATCAATAGAAACCAATTCATACATTACAAGATGTTATGGGATTTTTACAAAAATTTTGATCAAAAATAAATTGATACAAAATATACATTTTGAAATTCAAGGTTGCATCCAGAGATACATTAAAAATGCTCCTAATTTTTTCAAAAATTATGCATTTGGTTGTCTGAATGTGGGATATTTGTGGATTTGATAATTGGAAATGTTTCATGACATGATGGGGATACTTCCATTTCATCTTTCCCATGATGGATTTGAAGATGATGGTGTGGGGTCATACGCCGATCTCCCCCAAAACTGGCATTATGAATATCCATGAATGGGACCAAAATTTTAATCTAATTGAGGTAATTACTCCCCAATTCAATTGTGGGTTAAAGTGTTTTCTCTAAATTTGATATTCTTGAATATGAAGATCCTCTATGAAATTTCTATGTAAATATGCATATTAATTAAATTTGACAAAGATACCAGACCAGAAATATTTTGTCATTTTTTCCACTTCCTAATAGAGGTTTATTTAAAATACACATTGGCAGATAGAGTATTTATTTCTACTAATGCTGAAGAAAATGATATGAATATTTTATCTGAAATAGTTCCATATCTTTTCATCTACTATAAGATTATTGGGAACGATATTTTGAACTTAATATGTACTTTAATTTGTGCATTTTTTTCACCATGTGATCATGATAAAAAATCATGTATTAGGATGTCTCAAAAAGTGAAGTATAAACATAAAATGAAATATGAAATTTAAATTCAAATTAATATAAAATGTGTAAGAGTGACTCCAAAAAAATTAGAGGTGATATTGATGGGAAACAGGTGTGTCCAACCTTCAAATATAGAACAACAAACTGGATGTGTGCAGTTACATTCTGATTCATTATTGGTTGACCCTATGAGAGTGGAGAGGGATTCTCCTATTAATACACATATGTCTTATTTTCTCATTTGATATAGTAAAAAGGTATTTACTAATATTGTTTCTACTTTATAGTCATATGGCATGACTATTGGTGGACAATAGGGTTTCAGGACATGGGTATACATAGTATAAGATGGGGCATCTATTGATGTGAAAACGTCTGATGTAGTGGTCACATAATAGGTACCTAATCAAAAATTAATCATTGAAATAATATATCATCAAGAGAAAACAAGGGTAAAAAAATATAGATATTTAGTTCCTTATAAATTCAAATTATCAAAATGGAACTGAAATCCAATAAATGTCTGAAAATGCATCAGATATGGATGTATCAATGTACTATGACCATTTGAAAGGGGATCAACCAAAGAAGGGACCTCCAGTAGAATCCACACATATTTATGTTACCTTAATGAATGTTAATAAGCATGGGAATTTAATCAACATTAATAAAACATTTGTTGATGAATATGGAATTCAAATAGTCACTCCTTAGAATTCTAATGAGATCTTGGAAGGATCTCAGTTGGTGCGGACATATCCTATTCAAAATCATGTTCATATGGTTTCAAAAATGTCATCTTAAACCCCCTTTCTGGTGGAACATACAACTAGAAAAACATATTACAAGAGTTCGGAAGACTATGAGAATATATAATGAACTAATACATTCAATTTTTATTATTTTTTGGGAAGTGAATTTTCCTATTTCGGAAAGGACTCGAACAAGGAATGTGATATTACATAGGCTAGAATCTCGAGAATCATTCCTCCAAATGACCAAGAATATGAAAGGAATATTTAAGGCCTTAGTAAAGACGATATAGATTGGATTATCATTCAACGTTAAGTCACTTTTTCTATAATGGATCCAGACATATTCGGGTACGATGAATATTTAATAGTCTATAAGTTGTCAATAAATATTTAATATGGATTTCGATCAAATATAGAGATAGAATTTTGATATCTATCTTGAAATTATGGATCTTCTCTCTATTGGAGGACTCATCTGAATCATCATGATATGAAGAATATGAGCTCTGAAAATGGGATATGGTATGGAGGATAGTTTGACATCCGAAGGGAAAAGAAATATATCCTATGAGGGAACTAGATTGAATTCCTAATTTCAATTTATGTCTCTTGATGCGGCTATTATTTTCTTTGTTGATACATTACCTTCAATGTATATTTTTATTTTATAAATAGACTTTGAGTCATGGGTTTGGTCTCCAAAACCATTTATGATCATTTTGAGTATAAGGTGAAAGCACAAACACAACCTCCTTTGTTCAATTAGAAATGAGGTAGAAGTCTTCATCTACAAAAGAAAAATCTCAAATATTCCAAGAATGAAGGCATCATGTTTGGGTTAATAAATATAACATCAACAGTTTAAGCCTTTCATATTTATAGGGTTCATCCAATGGAGGTTCGATTAGTTTTTTTTCCTGTGAGTAGATATGGTGGTATAGGAATCAATTAATGTGCATAGTTTGGATCATAATTTAAGAGGAGTGTAAATAATAAAATTATTTATCTTTTGAGGGGATTTATTCATCGATAATATTGATCATCAGTGGAATAAGATATTTAGTTTTGTGAGTCCTTGAATGACATGAGTGTGGAGGACTCTGTTAGGGTTCCATTTAAAATATCAAGAAGAATTTTATCAGTTCTTTTGAAAAAGAACTGGTTTTCTCGATGCTACTATCATAACTGCAGATAAAATGAACCACTATTTTCATTAAAAAAGAGTTTAGAAAATATTTCTTTTTCAATGTTAATATTAAAACATTTATGAAGATATCTTTTATCAGGGATGTGTTTGCGATGATAAAAATAAATATTTATAAATTCAAAATATGTTTTCATAAAGATTTAATATCAATAATATAATAAACATAATATAAAATATCAAAAGTATATAATTATAAACAAATATTTAATGAATAAAAAATATATATATATATAAATATAATTATAGATATATTTATTTATTATATAAATATATGTATTAAATTTTTTTAATTATTTAGTTTTGTAATTTTTTATTTATTTATAATTCTTATTTTAATTAAATATATTCGAAAATATTTTAATATAATTATAAATACTTACATAATTATATATAATTATATAATTATATATGTTTATATAATTCCATATATTAATATAATTATATATAATAATATAATAATACTAGGAACGTTGTAGACCACTGATTAAAACCCATGTCCCTAAGAAATTTATTTAAAATGAAAGTAAACATATTGAGAAAAGATGGAGTAGCAAGATAAAGAAGTGACACACATTTCACCACTACAAAATTACAGGAAAGCCTATACAATTATCTTTTTTGTGTCTACCACCACTTCCTCAGGAGCCGCCCCATCCTCTCGGGTGCCTATATCTCCTCCATTGTTTTCAATTTTGTAAAGAATCACCTTGATCATCATTGTCTGATGATTCATATTTCTCACTATAAGGGACAGTAGCTTGACATACATCCTCATCAATTCTCAGTACCACATCATGACTCTCTTGAACATCATCAATGATATTTAGTACTATGGTATCAACCTGAGGAAAGGTGTCATTAATATTATCCCAAAGATAGTCTTGAGTTGTTACATCCCCAACCAAGGGCTTCTTTGAAGCCAAATCCATAGGGATATCCACATTTACAACCTATACATTCACATGAGTTGGAGAAGAAAACTTTTTAGGGTTTTTTATAGGCTGTGACAAGCCTTCTAGTGTCCCTTATTTATTTATGATTATTTTCATCTAAAGAATCTCAAGATAAAGATTCAAATTCTTAGTTATTAATGGTGTTTAGTATGGAAACAACATTCGGTGTAGTGATGCCCTCAAACCACCCTCTTTTGAAATCCTAATCATCAACTCCCATAACATTATATCTGGAAACATTGATATTAGACCTTGTGGAAGAAACACGCTGACCATACCCAAATAGATATGTCATTTTTTTTTATTTTTTTATCAATATTTCCTAGGAATTATTCTAATATGATTTTTCCTCACACATTGATTACTCTACATTATTGAATATCCCAAATAATACCCTTGGTGGTGACTTGAATTATAAATTTTATTACAAATCGAATATCCATTTTATATTTAATTACACACAAATGAGGATGGATTAACAAAACAGCATTATATTTATAGAGTTTTATTTATCATTAGATAAATCTATGTAATATATGTTTAATCTGTGGAAATTTTATTTCTTTCTAGAAATAACATTTTATTTAACATCTAGGAGAATTAATTTTCAAATTTCTTTATTTATCTACAGTATAATGTTAGGAATCATAATTTAGTGGTTGATCCTATTCATATACTACCAATATTGAATCTTCATTCCTATTTTGACACCCTTCATTCATACAGGTTATCAAATATTCAATTGTAATATGGTAGCAGGTGGATTAGGTGACACTGAAATGAGTATGTTAAGATATGGTAAGAAGGCCAACAATAGTTGTGACGGGTGTTGGAACAATAAGAAGTGGGGTTTTTAGTGAATTTGGAAGGCAGGTAGTGGACAACTGGTCATGGGAAGATGGGGGCATGAAAAAATTTTGTGTAGTCACGGTGCGAGGTGGATCTAGTTGGGTGTCACCTCAGTAGGGAATGAGAAAAAACAAATATATTTCAGTAAATTGGTGTATTGAAGATGGGACAATGACACAACCTCCTGGTGAAGAGGCACGTGCATAGGATGTTAATATTAAAAAAATTATATAAATATAATATGAATATGGGATACAGTGAAGTGTGGAGTGAGATGACATATGAGGTGGGTCATATAAAAGGGAGTTACATGATTTCTCTCCCCGTCCAGTATGTTATGTATAATATATTTTGAAAAAATAAATAAACATGTTTTTTTCAGTTCTAGTTTTACTCGTAACCCTTTTACAAATACATTAGATAGATGATCCTTCTATGGAACTATGACCTTGATATTGGGATTTTCGATTCAAGAAAAAAATTTGTTATATAAATGAATCACGGGGATAAATCCCCAGGTCACATATTATAAGATATATCATGAGTGATGTGATTAAATGTGTGTTTCCCATAGATATTTGTTTTGGATATATATTTATCTTCTCTAGAGTACTTATCATGTGTAGATTACAATATTGTGGTCCATTCGGATATCTGAGTCCATCTGAATGGTGGGATTGTGTAATACATATTTTTCTCAATATGGTGGATGAGGAGGTTTCTATTTAGAATTATTGGTGTTCTCATCTGATAGGTTGTATTCATATTTGTAACACCTGAAAAATCTATTGTAGGAAAATTGTATTTGATAGTGTTAATGACATGCACCACCTTGGATGTAAGGGAATATAATATCCCGAGAATTTATAAAATATTTAATATTCTAAGTAAATTCAATATATTTTATATATTTTAGTGAATTCAACACTGATTTAGTGTATGTCACCTGAAATAATGAGTTTTTCAATGTCTGGCATTATAAGAAAGAAAGAGTCTTCCGAAAATAATATTTAATTAAAATATTATTATTTAATATAAAAAGATATAACCAAGCCATTAAATTTGTGGTTATGAATAGAATTAACTATTTATTAAAATATATGGTTTATAAAAAAATTAAATTAATTTATTGGTTAAAAATTAATTAGAAATGAATTTAAAAACCAATTGAATATAATGCGATTGTTTTTATAGAAAGAAATTTTTATACTCATAAGGTTGTTTTATCCTAATAAATTAAATTAATTACATTTTTTGTGTAATATTAATTTAATATATATATATATATTATTATTCAATAAATTATTTTATATTCATCTAGTAGTTTTTATTAGCATAGGATAAGAACAACCCCAATATTTTGTATAAAAATCAATATTTTTATTAAGGAAATTTTACCGCATATTATTTGAGAACTTATTTAAAATCCAATTTTTGGCACTTTTATAAACCATAAATGTCAAAATAAACATAATCATTGAAATAGAGACAAAAAAAATGGGTCAGGGTGAATTTTGGGTATTGGATTGTGATGTTTCATTTTTTGATAAATATTGAAAAATAGTGAATTTTAATTCATAACTAATTTTTCTTTTAATTTATTTATTTTTTAAAATGGTTTTTTAAATTCGGTTTAATGTTTAATTATGTAAATTTTTTATTTATTTACCCAATTTAGGTTATTATAATCAATATCACTTTGAATTTTGATATAAACACTTCTCAAAATTTTGAACATTGGTACTTTAAAAACCCTCATTGTCGTCTCATCTGTGAGATAAAATTTAAATTAATTTCTACCAATTATGTGATTGGAATTTGGAAAAATCGATTAAATATTTTTATTTATAATATTTTAAATTTTCTAATAAGTTCAATATAGTTTTTTACTAATAATATGAGTGAAATTAATTAAAATTAATTACAACTAATGTGAAATTAAGCTTACCCAGGAACTAAACCTTAAATATAAAAGAAAAAATGACCTATAAACTTTTCCAAAATCAATTTTATATTAATATTTATACCATATCCTATTTTTTATATAATTATGTTCCTTATTGTAATGACATTCAATGGGTAAAAGGTTAGGGGAAGTCTGTTCCCAAAAATTTATATGAGTGTCACTCCTCCTCCACTATAAAAAGAAACTCAATCATCACACTTACTCACACATCACAATAAAATTTTCTCAAAGAATATCTTTCAAAATATATCCTAAAACACCCTACCCAAATTTTATAATACCCAACATTGACATAAATCCTTCCAAGGAATCACTTTGGTGTAAACCAAAAGGAGTTACCCGAATAAGAGGTAAAAACATTATCAAGATCATTATTATTTTTTCCATTCTCAACACCATCAACAATTCTTATTACACGATTGTATAATAAAACAATATCCTAAATATAATAATATGTTTTTATTCTAATGGTTGTATCTACACATACACACACTTCTATGTAATGGGTAACGAACTTTCCATTTATGTGTGTGGGGATCTACTGCCTCACAAAATGAAGTTGTTTGATCTTCATTTTCCACCTCTCATGATGGGAATTATGATAGATTCATTGTTTATATGTGATATATATGATATTTATTATGTCATTAATATTTTTAATTATTTTTTAAAACTTTCATTTATACTTTCCATTTTGTGAAAATATGATAACATCGTGGGTGGATATATGGACTACCGTCTCCTCAAAGTGATGTGATTCGTTCACAAAATACATGGAACATATTAAAGAAAATTTTAAGAAACATATGTAAATTATATAATATATATATATACATGATAATATAATTTTAATACACATATTTATAATTTTCATTTCAATATTTTAATATCACGAAGAAATTAAAGTAGCATTCATGCATACATACGACCTACCATCTCCACAAATGGTTCATTTCATTTCATATCTCTAAAAATTATGGATTATTATAAATATAAATATACTAGATATATATGATATTTACATCATGGTTTAAAATTTTAAGATCTTGGAACCATGATTTAATTAATATGAAAAATATAACAAGTCCAAACCTACTCGAGAAAATAGGCAATTAAAACCCGAAATTTTTAAAATAATGGAATGTTATTAAAAATTGTAATAAGATATTATATGAAGTTAATAAATGATATTATAAGAAAATTTATGGTCTTAGTATAAGTTAGTAACATTTTTAAACCCCTTATAAAGTATGTTAAATGACGTTCAACCCAAATGAAATGCAAGGTAAATGGTTTCATCTCAATTTACATTCCATTCAAAATTATTTATTGTCATGAACCTAGTTTCTTTTATATGGTGTATATACTACCCTTTGACATTTTATATCATTAATATATTTATTCTCATGATATTATAAGTTTCATTTAAAGTAGTTAATTAAATTATATTATGATTAAAATGTTTGAAATTGGAATGGGACACTTTGAAATGTTTAAAGATTATTCTCCTTGAGAACGTTTTTAATTGTTATCATTGTAATCTCACTTCCTTTTGTGATTTTTAACATTATCATAAAATAATAACATTATTTTTGGGCAACTAATTACATATATATTGTGTTAATACTTTCACTTTTTCATTAAATATCATGATTTATTTATTATTAATGATATTTTGAGTTTCATTTAGAATTATCTCATCTAAGGGGATTTGAGTTAAAATTTAACACATGGAAACAAATTAAAAACCCAGTTTATTTTCATCGGGTTATACTATAACCCCATTGTCATTAATATTCTATGGTTATTTTTATAATTAATTTTACTATATATGGATGTATTTATACATATTTATATGGATTTATAGTTGATACACATAATCTACCTATTGATTGATTCTCACTTCAACATTATAATCTTTTCCAGGGTTTACATCAAAATATCATTTTGTTAGGGAATATTTACAGTTGAATTTATAGCAAAGGAAAGTATTTGATTGTTTTCTAATAAAACATTTCATTTACCTATCACCTAGTTATTCATGATCTTTTATAAGTATTAGAACCATTTTTCAACTCTTTTGTACGCAAAATGTTTTATAAAATGTTTTTAAGAAAATTCCACTTCATCTATCCATTTTAATAGAGAACCTATTTTTTTTAAAATATTTTTTTTTCTAAAAAGGTTTTCAAAAAATAAGTTAACCATTTAAAAAAAATTAATGAAAATTTTACACTTTGTTGATGTTACTAATGTTTTCAAAGGAAGAATCATGTTTCTTTCCGAACAAGGCATTTTTCTATCCTTTTAATGTGGAAAAATAATAGACTTTTTATCTCTTATGGAATACATATATTTACCCGATTTAATTTCATCAAAGGGTCCTTAAATTTTAAAAGGTTAATTTTTGAAAAAAAATGTTTTTTAGAATTATTTTTGAAATTTTTTTTTTAAAAAAAAGTGGGAATTTTCCTCAAGATTTGTTTTTAAAAACATTTATAGTATTTCTATTCATCATTAGAAAAACCATTTATTTCTAATACAATTTGGATATGTTGTGTTGATACAATCGTAATTATTTCTATGGATTGTTTATGATTGATTTGGACAATGATAATATTCACATTCACTTCCTTAATTCCATTGTTAGTCCCCTTGAAATATTAAAATTTTTATGATCATTAGAAATTGAATTTAACCTAATTATCCATATCATTTATCTTGGATATGTTTATTTCGTAACCCATCTATCATTTTACATATTTTGTCTAATTTGATAGTTATTTCACCATTTTGGGAAATATTGATAAATTTGTATTCCCTCTTCCATACAGATATTTAATAAGGCATATTTTTTATTAATTATTTCGATTATTTTTAGGAGGAATTATTTGGACTGGAAATGACGGGTGGGTCCCATACACTATATATACCCTCTATGCCTCAATAAGTTCTCAAGAGATAAATAAGTTTCATAATTAAATAGGTTTCTACATGTGGTTTTTAACCCAGTTGTGAATGTTATTCATCGTATAGGTTTTCATGTGCCTTAGACATGACATCAATTAATTAAGCATTCCCCTCATTTAGTTTTAGTTATTGTTCATCCATGATATTTTTTGCTGATATATATATGGTTACATTTCATTATTAGTTAATTTATTAAATATAATGTGTTTCATTTATTTACTTTTCTCTATTTTTTATATTTTTCCTTTTTAGTTTATTGATTACATTATATGTGTATTTATTTATTACCTTTCCATGTTGACTATTATCATTGATTCATTATTTCTTCCTCTATAATTGAACTTACTGGGAATTTGAGCTCACTCTTATTTTGTTTCACTTCTCCATGAATAGAAAAAGGGTTCTATGAAATACGTGCAAAGACAACATAGATGTAATAATGTTACTATCCCTGAAATAAAAAATATATTTAAATTAGTGAATTTATTTTCAATACAAGACTCATGTATGTATCTAGTTTACTAACACAACTAAACTCTTAGATCTATTTGTATTTTATGCCTTGTAATCATGCCAATGTAATGGTAGTTGACATCGGCTCTAGGATTCTGGGGTTGGGGTTCTATAGTTGGTATCAGAGGAAGTTTAGTAGAAACCATAAGAACTAGATTTAAGAAAACATAGATTAGATAACATAAACCTATTGTAGAATTTAGGGATAAGTATATAAGAACAAGATATAATTTAGATGAAGTAGATATTATGTCAGTATTCTTAGAAATAAATCCCTATATGGATATTATTAGTGGATGTGGTTCTATAACAGATGTACCTAGAAGAAAAATCGTCGACAAGGTGTGTAGGTCCTGACTCGGCATAACCTGGTACAAGACAATGGGCCTTACTGCAAACCTATTTTGACACTCTCATGGGATATACTTAAGATAATTTACATTTTCTTAACAAACCATTATGAATGATTTATATAAATAATGGAAATAAATAACCTATTTTAGTCCTGAGGTATCTTAGATTGAAAATATTGTGTTGAGATTTAAATATCCTAAAAATGAATATATGGTTTTTCAAATATGAAAATTGATAATCAAACTATAGTTTTTGTTTTTAAGAAATTCCCTCTTCTAAAGGATAAACCATAGACCAAGGAAGGAAGTACGTATAAATAAATGGATAAAGTATTTATGTATTAAAGTTGTATTGAATACCTTAGTTAAAAATCTATTTAGTAACTACCCTTATTTCAAGGATTTCCACCATATTTATTTTGGAAATTATATTAATATGATATTATAAAAGGAAAACCATTATGAGTGGTGATAACCCATAAAAACTAGCAAGGTAACATGAATCTTAAACTCATTAATGAAGTAAAATAATGGTTTAACACTAACCACTAACATAAAAATTTCTTGATTAATATGTTATTGTATTTAGTTGAATAATTTGATGAATAAATATATATGATGAACCAGTTTTGTAGCTTTTTTGGTTTATATATTAATTTATTAACCTTATTAGCTTTGGAGAATTTTTGGATACCAATGTTTAGACTTTTCATTCTTTTATGAGCCATAAGATCCATTAAAATTATATTTTAGTACATTAGAAATCAAGGTTAATATATGGATATATATTTCTTAAAGTAAGGGATGAATTAGAATTTGATTGAATCATAACCAAAGATTTTTAATATGAAATTAAATCATATAATTTAAGTGAAATTTCTTCTATTTTTAAGCAGTAAAGGAATTTCTCAGAATTAGGAAAATAATCAAAAAATATATTTTTCTAATACCTTAATTTTTATTGTACTAATGGTCTTTTAAATCATCATAGAATTATGGACTTTAAGCCCCAAACTTTCCTTATATCATTCAATTTTTGTGATTTATGACCATAATCACTCCCGATTAATATTTAAGGTTTCCCTCAAATTATATATCTCTACTTTCCACTAATGATATCCTACTTAGATACCTAGTTATATGTTATTCCATGTAACATTTGTAGTAATAACCCAACAATAAACATAACAGATTATGGTCACTTTTGAATAGATTTTATTTTATTTCATTCCCAAATATATTTTAGGTCTATAGATATAGGTAAATAAAAAAAACTCTTATTTATTACACCCATACATTATGTGTGCATTCTTATACATAGTATCCATTTTTTTCACTAAAGGAATACCTTTTAAAATAAAGCATGGTTTCTTTTCTTATCACATATTCAATAATTTCATCATGACACCTTCTTCTTCCACACCAATATTTAAGCCTTATGGAAAACATTATAAACCATGGGATGAGGAAAAAAGCTCAGTAAGGAACAAAATGAAAGAATAAAATTAGTCAATTGAAAACCCATAAAATATTTCCTTAAAATAAAACATACCATTTCACTATAAAAAAGGGATCATTGTTTCAAAGAGATAATTATATTACCTTCTTAAAATAAATGATTTACATTATAACTCACAAAAAACATACAATATATAAGAGGGTAACTTGGGACATAATTATACTAAAATGGAATAACCACACAGTTGACTTCCATACATGTCACTCTTACAAATGGAATAGCCATACGACTGACTAACATACAGGTCCCACTTATAAATGGAATAGGCATATGATAGACTTCCATACCCAATGCATTGGGGGTTATAATAAAACAACCCATCCATTGTTTATCATGTAACCACTCATAAAATTTACATGTACCCTTATTTAATCATAAAAGATAAAAGATTTCAATTTTCAGCAGTTGACATATAAAATATCATTTTCCATCACAGGTATATGATATTGAAATAATTAATCTAGTTTCAAAACCATTTTCAACCCCAAAATACCCAAAAAAGGGAAAAGGGGGTTTCTTTTTCTTTTTGAAAAACATTAATGCATGTATAGAAATCTAAATATCAAATAATTTTCTTGGAGGTGGATAAGTTTTTGTCACTGAATATGTTTAAAAAATATTTTTTTGTTGTTTGTCAAATGGTCCATATAAAACAATATAAAAATAGTATTTCTTGAAATCCTTAGAATTAAATTAAAAATAGAAATAAAATTTCCTTTATAATACTTTTATATCTATATAAATAAATATGTAAAATAATATCAGGAATATTGACATTGAAAAAAAGATTTTATAATTAAATATTTAAATATTCATGGTGTCTCATACCAGTTTGAACACTTAAATATTATTCAGCATGAAATAATAAATTCAAAAAAATAAATTAAATAAAATTTGTGTGGATAAAATATTGATCTGAAATGTTATAGTATCCGTATATAAACAATATAAAACAATAAAATGTCATATCATCAAGAAATTCCTCAATGAAAGGATATTGAGGTGAAATTCCTTACCGCGAGTCTGATTTGTCAAGCTTGTTCATTATCATACTAAATAATAAATCTAAGTTAATTATTTAATTTCATAAGAACATTTTTTATTTTTATGAATACTTTTATATCACTTTTCTTTATATTATATCAATTACAAAATTAATTAAGTTCACAATGGATGTTTTGATGATATTCGATACATGAGTAAAAAATGTCTTGGTATGATTTCTCTAGCCAAAAGTGTCCATTTTTCCATTTTACATGAATAATATTAATGAAATAATAATAAATTTTAAACAGTCATTATAATTTTAATTCAAAAAAATTTATCTGGTTGTGAAAAATGAACAACATTATAATCATAGAGACGGTGGGTCATGCGTATGCATTAGTAACGTCTCCATTTTTTATTGATCACTATGGAAAGAAGATAATTACTACTTTATCATTCAATAATGATCATAATAACATAAATATAACATTAATAATTTATATATACTTATATCTACCATAAGTGTTATGTGGTTTATAAAAATGAACCACATCACTTCGTTGAGGTGATAGTTCACACTTATGAATGAAAAACATTATCATTTTTATATACATGGTTGGTAAGAACCTAATTGATATATTGTTTTATTATAATGGTAAATATTTGATTAATATCATATATAAATATTAATCCCATCTATTGGACCATAAGATATTGATGGCCCCTCTCTAGTTTTAATAATAAAAAATAATGTCAAATCATGTCCAATAATTTCAATCATGTTTATTAAAGTTTAACTATGTTTAATCATTATTATCTATAATCAGCTATATATTTAAAAAAATTCTAGGTACATTCATGTTATAAGATAGCTCAAACATAAAAATTGTCTATGTATGAGTCATTGACACCAATAGAAGGAATGTCTCACTGATAGTACAAACTGACTCACTGATAGACGACTCACCGATAGTACAAAAGAGACACCGATAGAAGGAAGGACTCAACGATAGAAAAAATGATTCAACGATGCATTGAGTCACCAATTCATAGAGATACCAATAGAATGAGTAAATGATAGAATGAGTCACTAATAACAACAGAAGGACTCACCAATAAAAGGAGTCACTGACAAAATGAATCACCGATAGAGGAGTCCGAAATAGAATTTTTAAATTTTATTTTATTTAAAATTATCTCTAATGATCAAATTTTAGTGTTTCAATGCTACTGATTAAATTAATTCTTTTTCCAGACAATTTCAATTGGGATTTCAAAATTATGAGGTACACAACCTACCCCAATCATGCTTATTGATGGGCTATAGAATATGAAATAGAAAATAATGCGAGCTGAAAGACAGAAACGTAGACAAACAGTAGTGGACTCACACGAACACCCTTACTGAACCTGCTACCAAAACTAATAAGAACACATGTGGTATTCTAATTATTTCTGACTGAACACAAAGACGAATTTTTTGATCACCAACGTTAAAAAACCTCTAAATCGAACAATATAGAACCAATGTAACAGAACATTATCATCATAGAAAACCTTAACACAAAGCATCATGACAGTTTGTTTTCATTGTCTGTTTCCAAAATATGACTCAAGCATCACATATTCTACATCCAAAGATTCCATATCTTTATTTCACAACACACATAGCCTTCTAAACTCTCTCTCTTTATTTCCTATTATGTTGTGTGCATTTTTAATACATTTCGAGCAGTGTGTGCAAAAAATATCATTCAAAAAAAGAAATAAGTTTCAACCTATCAACCTCTGGAATTGGTTCAAATGGATGTTTTTGGACTATCTAGTGTTTATATTCTTCATGGGATGCACTATGTCTATATTCTAGTAGATGACTTTTCAAGGTACACTTGGACTTTATTTCTTCCTCACAAAATTGAATCTTAGTCTTACATTATTATGTATTCTAAAATAGTAGAGAACCTAAGTGGACATAGAATTAAAACCATAAGAAGTGACCATGGTCGGGAGCTTGAAAATCACGAGTTTGAATATTTCTTCCTGTACCGTGGCTAGATTCACAACATCTCTACACATAGGACACCCCAATTGAATGGTGTTGTTGAAATAATAAATTAAACCTTACAAGAGATAGTCTGGACTATACATAATTTTTATTAATTACTTGCCTAGTTTTGGGAAGAATCTATCAACACAGCTTGATATATAATTAACAGAGTCTTAATGAGACCAATTCTTAAGGGAACCCCCTATGATCTATGGAACAGTAGGAAAACCAAAGGTAGTTACTTAAATTTTATTGGTAGAAAATTTTATAACCTTAATTTAAAGGAAAATATTGAAAAAATTTAATCCAAAATTGAAGCGGGGATATTTCGAGGTTATTCAGTCTCTTGTAAAGACTATAGAATAATTAAGAAAGAAACAATGTTTGTGGATGAATATCTACCAGTCATATTTGATTAAATAGACCCACATGAACCCAAGGCCTCTCTTGAAAATTGTAAAGACCCGGAAATTTCAACAAAAATTTTTTCTTATTTTTCTTTGGGATTTTACAAGAACGAACTTTCTGACGGCGCCGGATTCCGAGGCCCGGAGTGTCGAGAATCATTTTCCGAAGTTTAGCTTGGGTATGTTCAATGAACGAACGAGCGGGTTTTCCTAACTTTTGATCCGGTGCTCGAAATTGAAATCCGAGGGCACCAATAAAACCGCAACGCCGGTAATTGCTTAAGAACACCTTTTCTGGGGCTTCGTTTGCTCGGGAGGAGATGTTAAAAATTGTGGAATGTAAAAATAAAATTGAGCTACAATTTTATAACTTTTTAAGTGGTTATATCCATTGATTGGAAGTTGGGGAACCATCCATGAGAGGTTAAGAGGGTGGTGGGGACTACATGAACTCCACCCCTTCAAATTCTCTAATGCCCCAAAACTCTTCCCCTTTAAACTCCCCCTTTAAACTTGTTTACTCCATTTTATTAAGTAACTCTTCCACTTCCTTTTTAATTTTCCAACATACCACTTAATTAATTAAACAACTCATGGTTTAATTAATTATGTGAATTGGATTTGAATTTTGTAAATTTGAATGCATGGCATGGGTAAATAAAATAAGGTGGAGCCTTATTTTATTTTGGCTGGGAATTGTTGTGTTAAGAGAAAGGAAAGAGAGCTCTTGAGTTTTGAAGAACTTCTTCCTCTGAAGAAGAACGCTTCATCTCCTTTGTTGAAGAATGTGAAGAACACCGAAGCTTCGACGAAGAACGCCATCTCATCTTGCATCTTCTCTCCACGTCGAATGAAGCGAGACGCCACATTCTTCATCAGGCGAACACCGACGACGTGCCTTCTCCTCTTCTTCCTCCACATCTAGGGAGGAGACACCACCGCAGGGAACGTCGCCATTGACGACGACTCCCCCTCCGACGTCAACGGAATCGGCACTGATCTTCCACGACGTCCGATCATCATGACGCTTACCTCTTTCCGCGACTCGATGACGTGTGACGTCTTTTCAAGGTAGGGTAATTATATTTAATTTTCACATTAACTTTTGAGAAAATGACGATTAGCGTGGATCAATCGCTGCCCAGTTGATCTGCGGATCGCTTGTTCATGCGGGTTGGTTGCGGGGTGAATAATAGGGTTTGGTTTGAGTTTGATATTCACTAAGAACAACTAACGTGGAGGGCAAGGGCTAACGAACAATGCACGTACCCTCTTCAGATTGTTGTTGATGCGCGGATTGACGACGATGATGAAACGGGGCCACAAAGTCAACTTGAAGCCTCCGCAGTGAAGGTCGGGTCCCGGGAGGACCGTTGGCGAAGACAGAAAGAAAAACGGACCACTGAAGCGCATCCGGTGGTCCGCGGAAAAGCCTGCCGGTGCACCTCTAGAGCAGCGGACGACACCGGCCTACCGCCAGGAGGCGGCGGCACCCAGCGCGCCGCCAGGAGAGTCCGCCGCGGCTGCAGCCGCGGTGGAAGGCGGTGGTCCCGCGGCGGCGCGGGGCCAGGGGAGACCGGGGGTCATAACCCCCTGTGTTCAAGGGAGCGTCCCTCGCCTGGGGGGGGGGGTCGTGGCTTCAATCAGGGTGGTGCGCACCTACCCCCTATCCGCTCATCTCAGCACCGGCTGAGGAGGCCACGTGGGCACCGCGCCAGTGCCAGGTCGGGCCGGGCCGCGCCCAGGTCAGGCCGGGCCACACCGGTCGGTCTGGACCACGCCCAAGCGGGCCAGATCCGGACCCGGTTCGGGTCGACCCGGTTCGGGCCGACCCAGGGGGCTCGGGCCGGGTCGATCCGAGGCCGAACCCCCTATTCTCGTGCAGATTTAGTTCAAATACTCATATCTTGGGCTACGGACCACTGATCAAAGCACCGTCAATTGCGATGTGATCCTTGGATCGGGAAGGTCATTTTGGTATATTACATTCAAGGTTTTGGAGAACTTTGGGTACGGCTGGGTTGGTTCAGACCTGAAACCAACCGGGCCCTCAAAGCGGAAATACATATATCTTGAGCTCCGGATGTCTAATTGACGTGCCGTCAACTTTGATGGATTCCTCTTGATGAGACGAAATGTTTCGCATGATTGGCCTGAGTTTTGTATGCAGTTGGTTAGTGGACGGGTTGGATTGTACCCGAAATCCAACCAGGCCCTTGGAACGGAAAAACTGATAACTTGCAGACCAGACGTCCGTTTGACGAACCGTCAGCGGCGTTGGTGATCACGTTGAAAAACGATGCCTATGAGTATACCCTACGAGAGTTCGGGGTATAGATGAGATACGGTCAGGTTGGTTCATACACGAAACCAACCGGGCCCCTAGGACGAAAAGGCCAACAACTCACAGACTGAGCGTCTGATTGACGCGCCGTCTGTTACGTTGAGACCGCTTTGACGAGTTGGTCATTTGTGATACTTTTTCGAGGGAATTTGAGATACTTGGAGTATCGAACTATATTTCGTGGAGCGGACCCTCCCAAAGACGAGCGTATGGAGTACGGAGACTAAGTAGCTGGCTGAGACCTGATGACTGCTTGTCCGATTCGATTCGGAGTGACATGCGTAGCACAGTGGGGAGTACTACTTTGTGAGGTGGAAGACCCATGGCAGAGGAGAACTACTTTGTGAGGTGGCAGACCCGTGGTACTCGACAGTAGGAGTACCGCTATAGGCTATGAGGGGGAGCACTACTGTGTGAGGTGGTAGATCCATGGCGGAGGAGCACTACTTTATGAGGTGGCAGACCCATGGTACTTGATCAGAGGAGTACCTCAGTAGTCCTAGGTTAGTGAGCAGTACCTCAGAGTCATGACAAGATCATTGTACTCATCAGAGATGGAGCTCTTCAGTAGTTACAGTTTCGATAATGAAAATCCATGTTTGAGATGAGTCAAAGACCTTTGTGTTTACCTAATGATTGAGATGGGTCACTTGATAACATAGGTATATGTTTGGGCATATACCTATGTAGTGGTTATCCATTTATTTCATAACGTTTGTGTTTCTTCATGATTGATATGGGTTACATGATAACTTAGGTATAAGTATGGGCTTATACCTAAGTAAGGGTTATCTGTTGAGATCCTTCTTTGTGGTTATCCTTGTTGGATTTAGTGAGACCTTGAGGGTATTGGGGTCCCCAATGAGTATCTTATACTCAACCCTTCACGGGCTATGCCCGCACCTCATTGTGTTGGATGCAGATGACGGGCAGCGCTGATGGAGGCCGAGTGTTTGAGGACTGGACGGTACCCGGTGGTGGACTTCATGACGAGACGATAATCGGAGGAGGTTGACAGGAGAGAGAATTGAGGAGGCTATCTGTACCTACCCTTTAGGTATGATCCATGGTGGATGATACCGGAGATGCGCTATCTGTACCGACCCTTCAGGTAGGAACCGTGGTGGAAGATCCAGGAGCTGCGCTATTTGTACCAACCCTTCAGGTAGGATCTAAGGTAGATGACCCAGGAGCTGCTAATTTTCTTCAAGCTTTTTGTCTTTTCTGTTGTACTTCCTTTCAGTTGTAGCTGGACTTTTCAGATGGGTTTGTATTATGGCCCACTTATTTTCAGTAAATCCTTTTTTACTTACTGTTTTACTTCCGCGTGTACTATGTGGTGTTTTGTTTACCTTTATAAAGGCAATGCCTCCCCAGTTTATCGGGATTTACGCCTTTGGTGCTAGTCGCCAACCCCTGGCCTATGGAAGGCGGGCTTGGGGTAGTCACAACACGGGACCCGAGGACGGGTTGTGACAAATTGGTATCAGAGGAGTCGGTTCTACCGCAGAACTTGTAACTCCGATATTTCTTTTCTGTGAAGCAATAGTGCTAAGAGTACCGAGTGTGGTTTTTAGTTCAGGAAGTCCAATGTTGGTGAGGGTGGCTGAAATATCCATACACCAGTACCCTGAAAACTGATTTCTGATCATGTGCACGAAAACACTAATTGCCTGTGTGTTTCCAAAAGTTTTAAAAGTCATCTCAAACCAGGACATCTAACCAGGTATAAATCGTTTGACCGTGTCATGTTTGTTTCTTTCAGGATGCCTCCCTGCAGACGACCCCCTAGAGCCCCGAGAGTTGTACGTACTGACAACCCACCGAGCGACGTGGCCTCAGTATAGGGCCCTATCCTAGTTGAGGCACTAGCGGAGGCACCAGCGGTACTACTACCCATTGGGCCACCGATGCCACCAGCCCCAGCAGCAGAGGGTGCACGTTGCTTGAGCGCACTGCATGAGTTCTAGCGCCAGAGGCCACCCAGGTTTAGGGGAGAGATGGACCCGCAGGCAGCTGAGTATTGGCTAGAGGCTATGGTGAGAGTCTTCAGGCCAGTGGGGATGCCAGCAGACTTCATGGTGATGCTTCATGTCAGACTTTTTCGTGAAGCAGTAGGAAGATGGTGGAGCCTGATGCTCCAGATGCATGACGAGGTGACACTTCTGTGGGTAGACTTCGAGAGCCTGTTCCGGGCAGAGTTTGTTCCAGCCACCCTTCGAGCGGTGCGTATACAGGAGCTTCTACATCTACATATAGGAGGTTTACATTGACGTTGTCTTTATCAACTCTCACATATGAATTATAACATACCTACATAGATTAATATTGTGTCCATTCATCATAATATGAATAAAAAATACGTCATGATACTTGAGTGTAGACAAATATCCTTTTCTTAGACTAATCAGATTCTAAAAAAACATGAACAATATTCCTGTTTCACCATCTATCTCAGTATCAATATCTATTCTCTTAGCTTTATTGTTAGTCAAGCTTCCCAATGCTTCTTTTAAAAAAATATTTCACTAGGAGGAGGAGGACCTCTCTGGAAGTCCTAAAAAAATTCCCTCATGAGGTATCCTTAGGCAAGCATCCCATAACCTCGAAGAAAAGGTGCATCTTTGTCCATTATCCAACTTCTCAAAACAAAACCTTATTATGTATCAAATTATAATTGAATGAACTGATAAAATAGAGAAACTAGATTTGGGTAAATCGGCCTTATCTCCTTCGTGAACCAATACATCCATCCCTGCTCTTTGAGTACTATAAAAACATTAAACGTAATTGAAAAAAGTCAATTAAGGAGGATTTCCTTCTCTGGTACCACTATTCTGTCAACAAGGTATGGATTCAGAGGACCTTTATGCTCTATCTTCAGTGCCCTTTTCATTTTGTTCTGAGATCTGTGCATCTCAAGAGTCAAAGAATATGGGTGGTTCATCTTGGACATTCAATGATGGTTCGATAGAGTTTGAGAGAGAGAGAGAGAGTTGTAGGGTTGATGGAGGGATTATGGTTTGAGAGAAGATATCTCGGATGAAGAAAAGAGTGAAAATTATTTTGTTTTTATCATTTAGGTATATCGAGTGTCGCAAATTCAAAAGCACAAGAAAGAAAAATAATAAAATAATTAATTACTGTTATATAGGTTATATTATGTAAATAAAATGAAAAAGAGTCTTTATGGTGATACCATAATAGACTATCACGGTGAGACCATAACAAGTTTTCACAGTGAGATCGTAACAGGTTTTCATGGTGTCATCTCTATAATGTGACTTCATAACCGGGAAACCGTATTGTTTTAAATCGTATGTGCCAGATAGTAAGATAGAGATAGTAACTATGAGATTGTAAAAATCAAACATCAAAATTCCAGATAGTAAACTAATGACCTGTATGAGTTAGACAGTAATCTCAAGGAAGGGACATGTGAAAATGTAAAATGTAAAAAAATATGTTGTGAAACTATAAACTTACTATTTAAGATTTATCATTCCCAATTCATGTATGATGTGATCTATTCAATTATAATTTAATGGTTTGGTGAATATTTAAGCGAGGTGATGTTCGGTTCTAATGAATTCCAATGTGATATCACACTTTTGTTAATGGTATCTCAAAAATTGATGCATTACATCAGTATGTTTTGTCATAATGTGTGAAACTTCATTTTTATTAGATGTTAATAGCACATGTATTGTCACAATTTATAGGCACATGCATGAATTGATATTCATAATCAAGTAATATGTGTTTTATCCTCTAAATATTTGCCCAACAACTACCAGCATCTATGTATTAATCTTCATTATTAGATAATACAACAAATTTTTGTTTCTTATTACACCTGATATTAGTGAATTGCCTAAAAAGTGACATGTTCTAGAGGTTCTCTATCTATATAACTTACAACCACCGAAATTAGTATCAGAATAGCTAACATAATCAAATGATTGTCCTCTAGGATATAACAGTCATAGATTGGTTGTAATCATGAGGTATTTTAAAAATCTCCTAATATAATATATATGAGATTCCATTGGGTTTTCTTGAAAACGAGCACCCATACATACTCTAAACATAATATCAGTCCTACTTTAAGTTAAGTATAGTAAGAATATAATCATTCCTCTACATGTGGTTTGATCAACAGATTTTCCATCTTAATCAAGATCCAACTTACAAGTAGTACTCACTGGAGTGTCACTACTTTTAGTGATATCCAATCTAAAACATCTTATAAGATACCTAGTATATTTTTATTGATTTAAAATAATACCATAATTATTCTGAATGATTTGAAATCCAAGAAAAAATTTTATTTCACCCATTGAACTCATTTCAAATTCTTTTTAATTATTTTAGAAAATTAAATACATAAAGAACTTTTTCAAGATCCAAAGATAATATTATCTACATAAATTTGAACTACTAAAACATCATTGGAAATTCGATTTATAATAATGGTAGGATCAGCTATCCTTTTTGTAAAATCTAAGGAAATAATAAAAGTACATAATCTATCATACCAAGCTCTTGAAGCTTGTTTTAAACCACATAAAGCTTTTTATAATTTAAAAACATGATTTGGAAAGTGAGGATTGGTAAAACTGGGGGGTTTTTTATAAAGACATACTCAACTATATACCCATTTAGGAATGCACACTAAACATCCATTTGAGATAGTTTAAAATTAAGATGTGTAGCATAAGAAAGTTAGATTATAATGGATACAAGTCCAGCTACTTGAGAAAAGGTCACTTCATAGTCAAATCCATCTTCATGATTATAGCCTTGTGCAACAAATATAGCCTTATTTCTAACTATTTTACCAGCTTCATCTACCTTATTCTTAAACACCCACTTAGTTCCTATGGTAAATGTGTCATTAGGTATGTCAACAAGTTTCCAAACACTGTTTCGTTCAATCTGATTATGTTCTTCTTATATAGCGATCACCCAAAATTCATCATTAATAGCATTATTAATGTTTTTAGGTTCTCGTTGTGACAAGAAGACTTGATGTTCAACCTGATTTCTAATAGAATCTTTAGTTTTAGATCCTTTATCTAAATCTCCTACAATAGAATCTAAAGGATGGTTCTTAAGTGTTCTAACAGCTCTATAAAATGTAGGACTGGTGATTTCAGGTTATTCAATAGGTTCGGGTTCATTATGACTTGAATCTGAATAATTTCAATAACTATAAGTTTTCAAATATTCCATTATAATATGGTTACAGGATTTATAATTGATGTATATATTAGACACACCAAACTCTAGGCTCGCTAGAGTGGTCTTAGGCTCATGTGGATCTGTCTCATCAAACTTGACATCGACACATTCTTCCACATATTTATTTCTTTTGTTAAACACTCTATATGATTTACATGAGATTGAATATCCTATAAATATTCCTTCATCACTCTTGGATACAAATTTGTCAATTTTGTCCTTAGTATTAAGGATAGAGACATTTCCACAAAAAATTTTGAAGTAGCATACTTTTATTTTTATATTGTTCCATAATTCATATGGAGTTATTTTAGGAATAGGTCTATTCAACACTATATTCATAATATAGAAAGTTTTATTTACTAATTCAGCCCAAAAATAAATCAGTATGTTATATTCACTAAGAATGTGTCTAGAAATCTCTTGCAAGGTTCTATTTTTCTTTCTACAACTCCATTTAGGTGAGTTGTTCTAGAGAAATATAAAATATAACTATAGCCATTTTGTGAACAAAAGGATTCAAACTCATGATTTTCAAACTCACAACCATGATCATGTATTAATGATTTGATTCTTTGTCCACAATGATTTTCTACAATTTTAGCATTTTTGGTGAAATGAGAACATGATTCACTTTTGTGAGCCAAAAAGAGAGTCCAAGTATATATATATAAGTCATCTAATAGAACATAAACATAATACCTCCCATTTATACTAGAAACTCTAGATGGTCAAAACATATCCATGTTAACTAGTTCAAGATGTTGAGAAGTTGAGACTTCTTTCTTTGGTTTGAAGGAAACTTCGTGTTTCTTTCCCTTTTGAAAAGTATTACAAAATTTATCATTTGGAAACTCATGTTTGGGTAGATCCATAACTAATATTTTTCTAGTTATATTTTTAATGGATTCAATATTACAGTCTCCTAGTCTCCTATTCCAAAGTGAAGAATATTTTTTAAATACACTTAAACATGAAGCATTTTGAGAAACTAAATAAACTAAGTTAACATAGTATACATTTTTATTTATCAATTCGGAAAAAACTAATTCATTTATATAATTAAAAACATTGAAGGAATCATTATCAAATTTAACACAAAATAAATCATCACATAGTTGTGAAATACTAAGTAGATTATATTTCAATCAATCATCAAAAAGTACTTTGGAAATTAAAACTGAGTTAGAGTTAACGATTTGGCTAAGGCCAATGATTTTTCTTTTAGCATTGTCACAAAAGGTGACACATCCACCATCAATTTTTATTATGTTCTTGAAGCATGAATATTCTCCTATCATGTGTCTTGGACACCCACTGTCCATGTACCATAAGCTTTTATAGGAGATCTTTAAACAATTTTCCTACAAAATAGTCAAATAAAAATAGACTTTTGTACCCATATTTGTTGGGTCTAGTAATATTATTGACTAGTGTTTTATTAACCCACCCCTACCTCATAGGTTTCCTATAATAAGTATGTAATGTGATTGAAAAATAAAATATATTTGGTCAAAAAAAGCTTGAAATAGTAGATAGTGTATCATAATTTGAACTAGCTGAATGTTTTCTAGAACTAGGAGTAAATTTGTATGTCCTAGATTTAGAAACAAAATTGGTTCTTCCAAAATTTCTTTTACCAGGTTAATAGCGAATTCTATTGGTATATTTAGATGAAATCTATTTACATAGAGTTTTTACAAAAGTAAATTTACCCTTAGTAAAACATTAATGGTCCTTTTTCAATTGATAATTATATAGTAAGTTCAAATTTAACAGTTGAGGTAAGAGCATACTATTTATTTAAAAACTTGTATTTATATTTTAGTTCACTATATGTCTCTTCAATTATATTATAGTACTCAAACATTTCTTTTTTAGAAATATTCTCAAGATCACTTTCATCTCTAGAATAATAAAAATTGTGTATAGAATATTATAGTTTTACATTAGATGTTTTTTTCATAAAACACATATAGTCTTTATTTTCCTATTCATGATGGGAAGATTCTGAGTCACATGAAATTTCCTCAGAAGCACTCCATGTTGCATTAATTTCCTTTTTATACTTTTTATATTTTCCCTCATATTTATTTTTTTACTTGATCTTGGGATAGTCATCCTTTACATGTCTATTTCTCTTACATTCATAGCATACTATCTCATCAGACTTGTCACTTCTTTTCCAATCTTTCTTCTAGCTTCCCTTTTGATCATATCTTCCTTTGAAGTTAGGATTTCTAAAAAATACCTTCTTCTTGTAAAATCTCTTAAAACCTTATATATAATTGATCCATATCTTCATCACTATTAGGTGATGATTGTTCTCTACTGGTACTTTCTACAGAGACTTCCAATTTCCCCTTTTCTTTGTGTTTAGAGGTGGTGGTCTTAAATGCAAAAAACATTATGTTGGGTTCATCCTCCTATTCCTTGATGACTTTTAACTCCTCTTCATACATCATTAGTTTCCCAATGAGTTATTTTATATGTAAATTTCTGATGTTTCATGACTCTCTAATAGATATAGAGGTTCCTCTCAATCTATCATGTAGATATCTGAGAATCCTCATTATTTTTTCTTTGGAAGTAACTTCTCATCCAAGAGAATTAATTATGTTGAAAATATCATTGAACCCGAGATACATGTCCGAAATAGGCTCATCAGGTTTTATTTTAATGTTATAATATTTAATAGTATAGGTATTAAGTCTCATTTAATTCACACTAGAAGTTCCTTCATG
This sequence comes from Viscum album, assembly GCA_963277665.1. Lineage (NCBI taxonomy): Eukaryota > Viridiplantae > Streptophyta > Magnoliopsida > Santalales > Viscaceae > Viscum > Viscum album. Next base: position 1,432,428,280 of record OY728142.1, on the reverse strand, counting down.
TGATACAGACAAAGTATCCCAAATTTCAGAGTAGTGTTGCATGCATAAATTCTGTTAAATTCCTTTTCTATTAAAGAGAATTATATAGAATTCACAGCTTTGCAATTGTTATTATAGGCAGTCTTGGTTGGTTTATCCCAAATGATTCTATCATTACCAGAAATATTATAATCATATATAATTGAAGACCAAATTTCAAAACCCATACATTCTAAATGCATTTTCATTTTAATTTTCCATTGGGCATAATTGGTTCCATTAAAGAATGGTGGTCTATTTTTTGAAGAACCTTCCAGTCTATTATCCATAATAAAGAAATACTTTTAATGAGATAAAAATTTAGAATTGACCGAAATTTATTGATCTTTAATGTACAACTAAAATAACATTTGAATCGGTTATACAATAGAGCCTTAATAAAATCCTATGATGCCAAATGTTGGTTGGAGTAGAGTACACAACAGGGGGTGAATTATGTACATATAAAAATTTCTATTTGAAAAGTTTTCATAAAATGTTCCCTAATAAAAATAAATACATCCTAGTTAATCAAGTAAATATGGTTATGAATGTTTGAATATTCAAATAACTTCTTAGAAGATTGATTAATTCTCAGTAATCTCAATATCAGTTATTGATATTACTTTTGAAGTTATTATAATAAGGAAAAAAATTATAACTTCTTTCCTAGATTAACTATCAATATAAATCTACTTATTTATGAATTAAATAGTAAAATTGAGAAAACTAAATTAAACAACATAGTGGATATAAAAAAGTATTTCAATCTCGATTTGAGGCCTAATCCACTCCACTTGGTGATCACCTTCCACCCAGAATTTTATATTAATAAACATGATCCAAACCCTGGATTGGGGTAAAAAACAGTGCACACAATTGTCAGGGTAACACGGCCTCTTCCCTAGTATTTCTTGGGTATAGACTACCAGGTCACACAGAGACCTATTCAACAATTATTCTTGAGAGTAAACAAGTTTAAAAAGATATGAGTGGAAGAATATCTTATATCCTTCAGTTTAGTTCAAGAGACAATGTGTCTTTTAATACAAACACACACACACACTACTCGAAAGATAAAAACAATACAAAATAGAGCAAAGATGATGAGATAATGTTAGAAGTTCACTGAGTGTTATTCTATATAGCTCTGGACTTCTAGGATGAAGTATATACAAGTATGAAATCCTCTTGCGAGAAATAGAGTATCACAAGTCTGGTTCTCTAGTTTCTAGTTATATTTGGATCGTGTTCTTAAATGAGTTTGTATTGAGAAGATTTTATTGACTCAGATCTATGGTATCCCATATTTTAGATTCTTGAATGCTTCGTGTGTTCTATATAAGTATCTTGTTTCATGTGCCAGTTCTTTTCTCATGAATGCTTGTGCTTCTGCTCCTCTACCACTACGTTGTTTCAAGGACACACTTTTCTTTTTATTCTTGGAGTGCATGTGTTGGAGCCGACATGATGCATGTATTATACACCACATACCTCATATTGTCAGGTGATATGTCTAAATAGAAATATTAATTATGACAGTGCATTTCAAAGACTCAAATATGACAGTTAAAAATTAAATTGAAATCAAAAAAACATATTAATGAATGGTGTTACAGTCTATCAAGAAACTGTGTCACTTGGAAATGGTGTCACCACAAAATATTTCCTTACTTGTTGCCTTTGAGTGGTGAGATAGTTATGATTGGATAGAAGTATAGATATCAGAAACTAGTAGAACCGATACAGTGTTAGAATCATGATGTTCGGTCCTTTTCTAATCATTGAATAGTGTCCTAACAAAGAACCGGTGTCACAGAATTCAGCTAATATAAAATAGGTTACGGTGTCTGGTCAAAGTGTCTAGGTCACGGTGTTTGGTCACGATTTTTGGGTCACGATGTCTGGCCATAGTGTCTAGGTCATGGTGTTTGGTCACGGTGTCTGGGTTACAGTGTCTAAGTCATGGTGTCTGGTCATAGTGTATGGTTCATGGTGTCTAGGTCATTTTCCAGAAAACTGAAAAAGGTGGCAGACTCATGGTTTCATAGACTTAGCCAAATATCTGTATATAGACATAAGCAGTAATATTCACATAATGAATTAAAATTAATCATTAATAAAAGAAATTCATTATAAAAAATTAAATATAGTCTTCAAAAATCAATCATGATTTATAGTAATCAAGATTGTGAGAAAATTTATTTAAATCTTAAAGAAACCAACCGTCTTTATACATGACAGGAAACATATTAAACAAGATTTGTAGGATGTGTAGGATTTTTGATGATTAAAACATGATTAAAATAGAAGGAGGCCAACAATATATTTCATTAATAATCCCACAAGAGTGATTTGTTAATTTATTAATATAAAACACACTTGTCCATATTTAAATAGTTTTCCGAAAAAACATTTCTTTTTATTTTAAAAAGAGTTTTACACTCATTTATTATTAGTTATTCCCCAAATAATTAAATATTTATATACATATATAAACTATATTTTTTTATAATACTTATTCCCTCTATTCTAATGGATGGGTTTTAATGGTAACATTTAAATATTAATTATATGTTCTCAGAATCTTGGTGTGGGATATCATGTACGCTCTTAAAGATATTGTTTAATTTTAAAAAATCAGGATGTTACATCCCCGCCTCATTTAAAAAATTTATCCTAAAAATTTAAACTTGGGATCAGTAACTAAGGTATGAAATTTCAAAATACATTTATTTCAATCCCACATCGGAAAAAGGATAAATAAAATTGCCACTTTAATTGAAAGAAAGGTAAGTACCAAATCACCTAAGATAACAAATACAAGGGTTCAGTGTAATGAACCAAGGATATGGAAGAGTGAAATAACCATTAAGCTATAATAGATAGTGATAGATAACATTGTCAGGAGAAAGTTAACAATCACAAAACCATAAATTTTTAATGGGTTAAACGATATTTGATTTCGTGGTCGGAAAAGTAAATGGAAAACTTTTTTTGTGACCCTTTTCATATAGTTGAATAATTATATTAATACATGGACTAATATCTTAAGGGAATATACATAATCTATGTGTATAGTTTCATCCATTAATAAATTTCCACCACAAAATCAATTTTTTTCCAAACGATGAGAATTCATGATGAATTTTAAAACCTGAAGTACTACAAACAACTTCTAGAGAATCGCATAATCAAAAAATGATTAAATATATCTTTATCATTTAATTATACATTAACCATCACAAAAATTGGTAGTATAAGAGAATATAATTCCCAAAAAGAATAATCCTTATATGGGAAAAAACAAAATCACTATAAAAAATTCACTAGTAATACCTAATGTTAGACATAGACCATTCAACGAATAACTGTCCTAAAATATTTCTTAAATAAGACTGAAAACCAAAATTTATAATAATTTGATCACATAATATTCTATGTAAAATTTTAACATTTATCTATAAATAAAAACAAATAATCTTGAAGTCTCATACCAAAAAAGTAATTTCTTTATTCTAAAATTCTCTACGTTATGTCAACAATTTTGATAAAAAACATAAATCACCCTAAGTGCACAGAAAAATCATTTATTCTTCCAAAATATAATTCAACCATTACATTTCAAAGAAAATACTATAGTATTATATTTATCATAATCTTATTGGACTCCAAAAACAATGAACATCTTCCGAAACAATATTAATTAGTTAATAAAAAAATTATAATCCCAAGGTTATCTATTATATAAAACTTATGTTTCCAAAATAAAGTTATTATTCATCCATAAAATAATTTAACTAAAAAAAATATTAATATTGTATCTAGAATTCACGTAGGCCAGTGGTAGGTGATACACACCTATTTCCCATCAGTGGTGGGATCAATTCCCACTGTCTATCCAAGCGTGATAGGTTTTCACCCATCCTAAATGATTTCCTTTTTCAAAAAATTTATTATTCTTATAACTTTATTTAAAAATTTGAAATTTCTAAAAAATAACCCTTTATTACCTAAAAAAATGAATATTCCAAATATTCCATTAGTCAACATAAAATTTTATAAGTTAAATCCCCAAAAGGGTTTCTAAGACATTAATGTTACTAAAACTTGAAAATAATAAACCCATGGTGATATCCATATTTTTTAAAAAGACATCCTAATCTCCAATGTTTTATAAACCCTTCTCTGATACCAACTGTAATAACCCAGCCTTAAACATAACATATTCTAGTGACTTTTGACTAGAATTTATTTTCTTTCATTCCCAAAGATATTTTAGGTCTACAGTTTTATAGAATTATGAAAAACTCTTACATAGTAAACCCATACATTACAAGTGGATATTTATACTGAGTATCTATTTTTTCATCAATGTAATCTCTTTTAAAATTAAACATGGTTTCTTTTCTTCTCACATATTCAATATTTTCATCATGACACCTTGTTTGTCCTAACAAATCAATAATCCCTATGAAAAACATTTTAAAACATGGGATGAGCACAAAATATCAGTAACGTGCATAATTAAAGAAGACCATTTTTCCATAAAAACCCATTAAAAAATTCCTTTATATAAAACATACATTTTACCCTAAAAAAGACAACATCATTTCAAAATGATTGTCATTTTACCTTTTAAAAATCAATGTTTTCATGAAAACTCATAGGAAAAAATATAATATATAAGTTGGTAACATTGGATATAATTATACTAAATTGGAATATTGATATTTTCGATATCCATACATGTCACTATTACAAGTGAAATAGCCATACTCCTGATTTCAACACATGCCACTCTTACAAAGGGAATAACCATTCGTCTAACTTCCATACCCAATGAGTTGGAGGTTATAAAGTAACCACTCATACTTGGTTTATCATTTAACCACTCATCAAATTTCCATGTACCATTATATAATTATAACACATAAAATATTTCTATTTTCATCATTTCACTTATAAAATTTCATTTGAAATCATAATAAATAATATCATGATATTGAAATAATCAATCAATTTTCCAAAGCATTTTCAACACAAAAATACCCATATAAGTGATTAATGGATTTCTTTTTCTTTATTAATATAAGGCCCCAGCCTTAAACCTTACTTAATCTTGAGTTATTACAAGATTAGACATTGAGGATCTTTTCAGGTTTAGAGTTTTAGAGAATTAGATCATGAAACTTGCACTACATTCCACATTTAAACAATATGGTTACATAAAAGCCAGTATTCAGTATTCCCATCAACGGAAACATATTTAAAATATAACACGAATTCTTTCTTGAAACATCCTTGACACTATCATCACATCACTTACCTTTACCTTGACCTGTGAAAAACATTTCAAAAACATGGGATGAGCATAAAAAGCTCAGTAGGAGTTATAAAAATATGGAAAGTAAACATGAGTTCATATATACATTAGAATGAAATCACACTTTACCCATAAAACATAGGCATATCAAATCATGAATAAATCATAGAAAACATAAGAAATAAAGGTATCTTGAGGCATTCATAACATTATTACGTAGGGAGTAACCCTCTTGGTTACGTTTGGAATACCCATCACAGTATATTCCCTAAATCTCTTCGGAGAAACCTTAATGTTTCACTCTTTCGCGTTACCCAATGCATTGGAGAGCTATATCGGGCTCACCCGCCCTTAGCTTATCACGGAACCACCCATTTTCATAACAATGCCCAAGAAACATAACATAAACTTATCACATAAAACATGCATAAATGAAACATAACATTTACACATTTCAATCACAATATAACATTTTATTATATTGAAATAATGAATCCATTCAAAAAGAAACCATTTAAAACATTTAATAAAGAGAATTTTGAATCAAAGTGTCTCATACCACCATGAAGCTTTTAAAATGTTAAACCATTAATATCCATATAAATAAATCCTTAAAACCATTTTGAAAACATGGATATTAATAATAACCAATAATTAAAACATTTAAAGCGATATTTTGGTTAAAGGGGTTTTACCAAAATTAGAGACACTTGAATAAAATAATTGAGGAATAACATTTTGTCATAACTTTGTAATATCATTTGAATAAATGGATTCATGATATAATATTCCAAAGGACAGTATATACACCATATAAGAGTGAATTGGTGCATAACAACAATGAACCCTCAATAGAAATGTCAAATGTGATGAAATACCTTATAAAGAAGGTGTCCTTAAATTAAGGACAAATAAATCTCAAAAATATGTGTGACAAATATAAATACACCCAATATAAGTGGATATTAAGTGTAAAACAATAAAATGTCATTCACACATATTCAATGGATGACATATTCAATGACTACATGTTGAACCCAATGAAATCGAAATTGGCTTAAAGAGTTCCCTTGACAGCCCAACGACATCACAACAAAATGAGTTGATGAGAGATAAAAAGTGTATCTCATCACTTGGACATAAAACTTACATCAATGAGGATATATGAGAACATATCCCAACATAACAATATGTAAATTAAAAGACCCAAAAAAAGAAGTCTTTTAAAAAAGATGAGGGTGAAAGGTTCCCTTACCGACTTGGGTATCTTTCAAAACATACACCCCATGAAAGAAGGACAATAGATCATTGATGTAAATTCTCATAAACGAAAGTAAATTACACAAAGTGCAGAATAATGGGCAGTAAATACACCACTCAATGTTCTTTGTGGAAAATGTAGCATAAATCTCACGGGAATAAAAGTGAGATGAAAAATACCTTACGAAAACTCGGCAGCCCAACAACGCCACATAAAACTTCCGAATATGGATTGATGAGATAGAATAGGGTCTCTCATTAAATGAACATAAAAATTACAGTATTTTTAATATAAAATATCATCCCAATAACAAGAAAGATGAGCTTTAAAATGAATGACATAAATGTGTGTACTTAAAAAGAAAGAGAGGAGTAGGATCCCTTACCTCGAGTCCGACTTGACTCGATCGTTCTTTAATTTCCTGAATAATAAACTTGAGTAAATTTCTACTTCCTTAAGAACCTTTTTCAAGTTCATTATTCGTTTTATATCACTTATTACCATGTCATAAACATTATGTAATAATTTAAGTTAATAATATTTGTTTTTCCGATATTTGGTTCTTAAGTCGAAAGTGGACTTCTTACAATTACATGTTGTTCGCGTGGCCAAATGTTTATTATATCCAGAATTGAATTCATGATTTAGATATCATATATGTCATATATATCCAGTACATGCTTGAATTTATAACATTACATAATCATTTAGAGGTAAGAAATGAAATGCACCGTTCATGGAGACGGTAAGCCGTACGTACGCATGAACGCTACTTTCATTTCTATTTCATATTTTATAGAATGGAATAATAATGATATAAAGGTATATTATAATACAGTATAATATCATATATAATATCATAGTTCCATCCTTTATACGTCCCATATAAGGTATTTAACGAATCAAATCACTTTGAGGGGGCGGTAGTCTGCACTTCCTTAAATGATGATATCGCGTTTAACCATAATGGAAACCATAATGGTATGCCCAAAATGAAAAAAAAAAGAAGCTTAAGGAAAATAAAAACATATTATATATCATATATAAAAATAGTGACATCATAATGGCCACCTTTGAAGATGTTAAATGAGTATTGAACAATCATCGTTTCGGGAGGCAGAATTTCGCCATCCACAGAAACCGTATGTTCTTTAACCATTTGATGTAGTTGTGTGAGAGTGTAGCTCGAATAGATCTTATAACAACATCCTAGTATATTTAATATACTGGTTTTGTTACAAAAGAAGTAAATAAAAAGAGTTTAGGGGGCTGGAGAAGCAAAATAAAACAAATGAACATGTGAGAATGAATTACCTTTAAAAGTGTAACTCCTTTTGATTTGAGCCTAAAGGCTTCCTTTGAAAGGATTCTTCCCAAAGGGAATCCTCTAGGATGAGGATAGGGATGTGGAGAGTGTAAATGGGTAGGGGTTGGCCGAGCCAAAGGCTTGAGGAGTGTGTGAAATGAGGTAGAGGTGGGGGCCTTTTATAAGAGGAGAGGAGGGAACTTTTGGAAAGTAAGAAATATTACTTTATTTGAATATGTGTTTCGGTTTTAGAAGGTACCACATTTACATAATTCGTGGATAAGGTGATAGGGGTTCGAAATCCACCCATCCAATAAGTTTTGGACATGTTTAGGTCATAGAGTTTACATTATCTTCTCATTTTATTTAAATCGTCAGATAATGATGTCATTGCTGCATCATTATGATGTCATAAATAATGTAATTTATTTAATGTCTAAAAATTATAAACAAATTACTATGATGTATTAAATAGTTTTATCTTTCCAATTAATATTTATAATAAAAAATCTGACTTGTATAACCCCACTTAAAAATTCTTTTAGTAAAACATTTCATGTTTGTGTCAGTTTTATTTTTACATTAAATAAAAAGGTATTTATGTAATTTCCCATCCAAAGTGGCTCCATGGGGTCCCCAAGTTGACCTATGGCTTTTCTTTGTCGTCCATTACACATTAAATGAGATTAGGACATGTGTCAAGTTCATTTCATATTATTTAAACATTATTTTTACCTTAAACTACACTAATTACCTCTAATCGCGATTAAAAACTTAATAAGTTACTATTCACCAAAAAATTATGTTTATCCCATTGAACCACATTTTACTTCTTAATGACAACAATGTATGTCGGATTTTTGAAATTAAAAATACAAAGATGGCAAAATTTCATTTAAACAGAAAAATCAGTTTTTATAAGTACCACTTAGTGATGTCACTATTCATAAAAAATTGTTGTTTTTCAGAAAAATACCAAAACTTCACCCTAAGCTATATTTGATAATCTGAATTCAAAAATGAAGTCTGTTTTACAAAATTCAAAACATATTAGTCACATTAATTAATTTAATAATTAATTCCCGCTGTCAGAGCAAATAGCGTGTTTTTATAAAACAATAAGTATCAAAAGATTGACACTGGTTTATGTCTGATTTCAAAGTGAAATTAATTCCAACGACCACTATTGGATTTAATGGTAAAAATATATTATAATTTCACTTTAAAACCAATTCAAAAGATAATATAATCATATAAATAAATTAGATTAAAAAGAGGTTTTGAATTAAAATACAACATTTTACACTATTCATTGAAAAAATGAATTTTATCGGAAAGATACCAAAAATTTACACAAAGTAAATTTTGATGTCCCAATTCTAAAGAAGAGTTTTATTTGGTCCAAAATAATGTATAAGAGTGATCAAAACTATATTTAATGACAGTTCTCCATCAAAAGGTGATAAGTGAGCTTTTAGTGAAAACTAGGGCATATACGCCTAAAATTGAATTCTTTCCGTATTTTAAGCCTTTTTATTTTATTGGATAAATTTAAAAACATTTAAAAACATATATAATCACATTTTAGTTATTTCTATCCATTCCCGCCATTACAATGGCTATATGTTAAATACCATTTAAAATAATATTATTTTATTATTAGAGTGCAACGTAAGATTCCCAAGAAACTCGTTGTTGCGTGTTGGGTACGCCATCGAGCATAGTGTCCCCTTTAAAGTAATATCAATATTTTATTCACAAATATGGATAAATATAAAAATGTCATATTCTTTATTTACCTGGGGTGTTACATCCTTCTCCCCTTTTGAGAATTGCGTCTTCGCAATTTTAAAATTGCGCTTGGAAACATCCTTGAAAGTCCCACATCGGAACAAGAGTTGGTAAAACAATAACTTTAAAATAAAGAAAGATAAGTACAGAGGTCACCCGAGTTAACCCATACTAGGATTCCATGTAAGAAAACATGGACATGGAGGAGAAAACATAGGGTCATGTTCTGATGGAGAGTGATAGAAAATATGTTTAGGACAAAGTTAACAATAAGAAAATCACAAACTTGTGATGGGTTAAATGGTATTCGATTCCCCAATAGGAAAAGTTAATAGACAACATTTTTGTTTTATGTTACTTTTTATTGAGGAATTTGTTCATAAGGAAAAATAATCACTTATCATGTTGACTTTCAACTTTTACTATATTCCTTAATCAAACTCATATTTTTTCCAAAAGACGAGTATTTATGGAGACTTGTTCGCATTAAGAGAACTATAATCAACTTCTAGAGAATCACCTAGTCCACAAAAGAGAACTATATACTTCCCATGTCTTTATACTTTAACGAAACCAAAACCAAAAAGGCTAGTACAAGATCAGATAATCCAGAAAAGGATAACCCTTTATAAAAAGAAAATCTATTCTTAATCTCCAAAATTTGTTCAACAAAACCCAAAGTTCAACGAGGACCATCCGATAAACAATTTGTCCATAACATTCATCAAAGTAAACTAATATAAAATTGAAACCCAAATATTTGAAGGATTTAGTCACATAGTCTTCCAAGTTAAATCGTAACATTTATCTCCAAACAACATCAGTTGCTCCTATAGTCTCATATTGAAAAGTAATTAACCTATTCACATATCCTCTATGATAGGTTAATCATTTTCATAAATAACACAAAATCAAATTACTCTTAAGAAAAAAAGAATCAGTCAAACTAACCAGGGACTTCACGTAGTCCAGTGGTAGGCGATAAATACCAGTTGCACTTTGATTGTGGGTTCGATTCCCGCAGCTTTGTCCGACGCGACGGGTAGTCACACGGTCTACGTGTTGTCCTTCTTCCAAAACTATATAACTCTCAAATCATTCCCCAAAAAGGGATAAAATCATCAAAAATAACCATAACATAATTTAACCTCAATTTTATCTCATGCCTTTCACTTCAATCATAACATATAGTAACCCATAATTACCTCAAAAGTAAGGATCATATAAACCCAAATGGTTCTTTATAAATATGTCCACAAAAGAATAGATAACTATTACTTGAATAAAATTTTCCTATATTAAACATCAAGGTTACACATAATATAAAAAGTCTTCTAATGTAACCCCATCATCAAAAGAGACTTAATACTCTTAAGAATTTCACCATAACTCTTGAAGCCCTTATATGTTGACATATTACTCATTCAACATTCTTCATGATCCATTATCCATTCCTTTCCAACTAATTCCGAAATACCTCTTTCCTACAAACAAAATCAGGAATCATATCCTATGATTCCAAAATAGGAAAACAATAGTCCTGAAATAGTACATACCTTTGATTGGTCATTGTCAGTTTCTTCATCCTCAATCGGAATGGCATTAGGTATTGGTAAACGAATATTAGTACGCTCTTGGTGACCCCATTCACGAAACTTCTTCATAGGACATGTGCTTGCATAATGACCATGCACACCACATTTAAAACATTCAATTGATCCCTCAGAAAGAACTTCTTTCCCTTTCCTCGAGTCAACTGGATGCTTCCTTTTTCCATGGCAAGTTCTTGCTTTATGACCTTCATTTCCACATCTATAGCATATTTTTGTCCCTTTGAAACATTTTCCTAGGTGTTTCTTTCCACATCTTTGACACATAGGTTTTTGAACACACTTACCTTTATGATTATTACCTGTACTTCCGTAGGGATTTGTTTCTTGCATATATGATGCCTTAGAGAAATCTCCAAGGTTTAGGTGGTCAATCATGACTCCAGATAGTTGGTTGAGGATAATCACAAGAGTTCTCATTGTAGCTCCCATATCATTCAGTTGCTTTCTCAAAAAACTATCACAGTTTCCTTCACATCCACTGTTACTTTGGTGCCTGCTAGATCCAGCCATTTACTAAAACCAAAAAGGTCAGCGTGAGTATATCAACAAAACCATCATGTACTAATGAGTAAGATAAACACTAAGATATACTTACTCATTCAATTTATCTAAAACTAGGACTCTTTCTGAAATCCTAACCATTATGGTAATGTCACTTATGCTTAAAGAATATCCTAACCTCTAAAGTTATCTAAACCGACCTTTGATACCAACTATAAGGCCCCAGCCTTAAACCTCACTTAATCTTGAGTTATTACAAGATTACACATTGAAGATATTTTCAGGTTTAGAGTTTTAGAGAATTAGATCATGAAACTTGCATTACATTCCACAATTAAAACAAGTGGTTACATAAAAGGCAGTATTCATTCTTCCCATCAACAGAAACATATTTAAAATATAACACGGATTCTTTCTTGACACATCCTTGACACTATCATCACATTATTTACCTTTCCCTTGACCTATGAAAAACAATTCAAAAACATGGGATGAGTATAAAAAGCTTAGTAAGAGTTATAAAAATATGGAAAGGAAACATGAGTTCATATATACATTAGAATGAAATCACACTTTACCCATAAAACATAGGCATATCAAATCACGAATAAATCATAGAAAACATAAGACATAAAGGTAACTTGAGGCATTCATAACATTCTTACGTAGGGAGTAACCCTCTTGGTTACGTTTGGAATACCCATCATAGTATATTCCCTAAATCTCTTCGGAGAAACCATAACGTTTCACTCCATCACGTTACCCAATGCATTGGAGAGCTATATCGGGCTCACCCGCCCTTAGTTTATCACGGAACCACCCGTTTTCATAACAATGCCCAAGAAACATAACATAAACGTATCACATAAAACATTCATAAAGGAAACATAACATTTCCACATTTCAATCACAATATAACATTTTATTATATTGAAATAATGAATCCATTCAAAAAGAAACCATTTCCAAAACCATTTAAAACATTTAATAAAGAGAATTTTGAATCAAAGTTTCCCATACCACCTTGAAGCTTTTAAAATGTTAAACCATTAATATCCATATAAATAAATCCTTAAAACCATTTTGAAAACATGGATATTAATAATAACAAATAATTAAAACATTTAAAGCGATATTTTGGTTAAAGGGGTTTTACCAAAATTAGAGACACTTGAATACAATAATTGAGGAATAACATTTAGTCAGAACTTTGTAATATCATGAGAATAAATGGATTCATGATATAATACTCCAAAGGACAGTATATACACCATATAAGTGTGAATTGGTGCATAACAACAATGAACCCTCAATAGAAATGTCAAATGTGATGAAATCCCTTATAAAGAAGGTATCCTTAAATTAAGGAAAAATCAATCTCAAAAATATGTGTGAAAAATATAAATACACCCAATATAAGTGGATATTAAGTGTAAAACAATAAAAGGTCATTCACACATATTCAATGGATGACATATTCAATGACTACATGTTGAACCCAAAGAAATCGAAATTGGGTTAAAACGTTCCCTTGACAGCCCAACGACATCACATCAAAATGAGTTGATGAGAGATGAAAAGTGTATCTCATCATATGGACATAAAATTTACATCAATAAGGATATATGAGAACATATCCCAACATAAAAATATGTAAATTAAAAGACCCAACAAAAGAAGTCTTTTAAAAAAGAGGAGGGTGAAAGGTTCCCTTACAGACTTGGGTATCTTTCAAAACATACACCCCATGAAAGAAGGACAATAGATCATTGATGTAAATACTCATAAACGAAATTATATTACACAAAGACTAGAATAATGGGCAGTAAATACACCACTCAATGGAATTTGTGGAAAATTTAGCATAAATCTCACGGGAATAAAAGTGAGATGAAAAATCCCTTACGAAAACTCGGCAGCCTAACGGCGCCAAATAAAACTTCCGAATATGGATTGATGAGATAGAATAGGGACTCTCATCACATGAACATAAAAATTACATTAAGTTTAATATAAAAGATCATCCCAATATCATGAAAGATGAGCTTTAAAAGGAATGACATAAAAGTGTGTACTTAAAAAGAAAGAGAGGAGTAGGATCCCTTACCTCGGGTCTGACTTGACACGATCGTTCTTTAATTTCCTAAATAAAAAACATGAGTAAATTTCTACATCCTTAAGAACCTTTTTCAAGTTCATTATTCCTTTTAAATCACTTATTACCATGTCATAAACATTATGTAATCATTTAAGTTAATAATATTTGTTTTGCTGATATTTGGTTCTTAAGTCAAAAGTGGACTTCTTACAATTACATGTTGTTCGTGAGGCCAAATGATTATTATATCCAGAATTTTATTAATGATTTAGATATCATATATGTCATATATATCCAGTAAATGCATTCATTTATAACATTACATAATCATTTAGATGTAGGAAATGAAATGCACCGTTCATGGAGACGGTAAGCCGTACGTACGCATGAACGCTACTTTCATTTCTATTTCGTATTTTATAGAATGGAATAATAATGATATAAAAGTATATTATAATTCCAGTATAATATCATATATAATATCATATTTCCATCCTTTATACATCCCACATATGGTATTTAACGAATCAAATCACTTTGAGGGGCGGTAGTCCGCACTTCCTTAAATGAAGATATCATGTTTACCCATAATGGAAACCATAAAGGTATGCAAAAAATGAAAAAAAAAACAGAAGCTCAAGGAAAACATAAACATATTATATATCATATATGAAAATAGTGACATCATAATGGCCACCTTTTAATGTGTTAAATGAGTATTGAACAATCATCGTTTCGGGAGGCAGAATTTCGCCATCCACAGAAACCGTATGTTCTTTAACCATTTGATGTAGTTGTGTGAGAGTGTAGCTCGAATAAATATTATAACAACATCCTATTATATTGAATATACTGGTTTTGTTACAAAATAAGTAAATAAAAAGAGTTTAGGGGGTTGGATAAGCAAAATAAAACAAATGAACATGAGAGAATGAATTACCTTTAAAAGTGTAACTCCTTTTGATTTGAGCCTAAAGGCTTACTTTGAAAGGATTCTGCCCAAAGGGAATCCTCTAGGATGAGTAGAGGGATGTGGAGAGAGTAAATGGGCATGGTTTGGCTGAGCCAAAGGCTTGAGGAGTGTGTGAAATGAGGTAGAGTTGGGGGCCTTTTATAAGAGGAGAGGAGGGGCACTTTTGGAAAGTAAGAAATATTACTTTATTTGAAAATGTTTTTCGGTTTTAAAATGTCCCACATTTATATAATTCGTGGATAAGGTGATAAGGGTTCTAAACCAACCCATACAATAAGTTTTGGACATGTTTAGGTCATAGAGTTTACATTATCTTCTCATTTTATTTAAATCGTCAGATAATGATGTCATCACTGCATCATTATGATGTCATAAATAATTTAATTTATTTAATGTCTAAAAATTTGTAAAAAAATTACTATGATTTTTGAAATCTTTTTATCTTTTAATGAATATTTATAATAAAAAATATGACTTGTATAACCCCACTTAAAAATTGTTTTAGTAAAACATATCATGTTTGTGTCATTTTTACTTTTACATTAAATAAAAAGTTATTTATGTCATTTCCCAACCAAAGTGGCTCCATGGGGTCCCCAAGTTGACCTATGGCTTGACTTGGTCGGCAATTACACATCCAATAAGGTTAGGACATGTGTCATTTTCATTTCATATTATTAAAACATTATTTTTACCTTAAACTACACTAATTACCTCTAATCGCGTTTAAAAACTTAATAAGTTACTATTCACCAAAAAATTATTTTTATCCCATTGAACCACATTTTACTTCTTAATGACAACCATGTATGTCGGATTTTTGAAATTCAAAACACAAAGATGGAAAAACATCATTTAAACGGAAAAATCAGTTTTTATAAGTACCACTTAGTGGTGTCACTATTCATCAAAAATTGATGTTTTTCAGAAAAATACAAAAACTTCACCCTAAGCTATATTTGATATTCCGAATTCAAAAATGAAGTCTGTTTTACAAAATTCAAAACATATTAGTCACATTAATTAATTTAATAATTAATTCCCGCTGTCAGAGCAAATAGCGTGTTTTTATAAAACAATAAGTATCAAAAGATTGACACTGGTTTAAGTCTGATTTCAAAGTGAAATTAATTCCAACGACCACTATTGGATTTAATGGTAAAAATATATTATAATTTCACTTTAAAACCAATTCAAAATATAATCTAATCATATAAATAAATTAGATTAAAAATAGGTTTTGAATTAAAATACAACATTTTACACTATTCATTGAAAAAATGAACTTTATCGGAAAGATACCAAAAATTTACACAAAGTAAATTTTGTTGTCCCAATTATAAAGAAGAGTTTTATTTGGTCAAAAATAATTTATAAGAGTGATCAAAACTATATTTAATTACATTTCTCCATCAAAAGGTGATAAGTGAACCTTTAGTGAAAACTAGGGCATATACGCCTAAAATTGAATTCTTTCCGTATTTTAAGCCTTTGTCTTTTATTGGATAAATGTAAAAACATTTAATAACATATATAATCATATTTTAGTTATTTATATCCATTCCCGCCATTAAAACGGCTATATGTTAACTACCATTTAAAATAATATTATTTTATTATTAGAGTGCAACGTAAGATTCCCAAGAAACTCGTTGTTGCGTGTTTGGTACGCCATCGAGCATAGCGTCCCCTTTAAAGTCATATCAATATTTTATTCACAAATATGGATAAATATGAAAATCTCATATTATTTATTTACCTGGGGTGTTACAATTAAAATTCTTTATTTCTTGTAATTCAATTTAATTATCTAATAATGGTCACAACGGTTGAAAATGTTTTGGCGCCGAATACGTTAACAAAATAGTTCTTTTATCAGTTGTCAAATATTATGTATAAAACATGTAAAAATATTCTTTTCCAAAAACCATTTAATGAAATCTAAAATAAACCCAAAATTTTCTTTATAATAATTTACTATCCATAAAAATAAATATGTAAAATAAAATCAAGAATATTGACATGGAGAAAAATATTTGATAATTAAATATTTAAACATTCAAAGTGTCACATTCCAATTTGAAAATTACAATATTATTCTCTATGAAATAACACAATAAAAATATTAAATAATTTTTTTATTAATAAAATAAGGATATTAAATTTCAATGTAGCCTTTTATAAACCTTATAAAATAATAAAGGTTCATATCATCAATAAATTCCTTAATGAATGAAAATTGAGATTAAATCCCTTACCTCGAGTTCAGTTCATCCAGTATTTTATTGATCTTACTGAGTAATAAATTTATTCTAGTTATTTAATTTTTTTACATCCTTATTCGTTTTTATTTTTACTTTTTTATCACTTATCACTATATTCTAACAATTACTTAATTATTTATGTTCATGTCATATGTTTTGACGATATTTGGTACATTAGTCCAAAATGACTTTGTATGATGTCTATATACAAAATTGGTCATTATTCAATTATCTCTACAATAATATTCATGAAATGATAATCACTTTTAAACATTAATTATAATTTTAAATCAACGCATTAATGTATGGTTATGAAAAATGAACAACGTTATAATCATTGAGATGGTAGGTCATACGTACGCATGAGTAACGTTCCCATTTTTTATTGATCATTATTGTAAGAAGGTAATTAATATTTTATCATTAAATAATGATCATAATATCATAAATATAATATTAATAATTTATATATACTTGTATATAAAATACTTGTGATTTGGTGAATAAAAACAAATTGCCCCACTTTATGGAGGTGATAGTTCAAACCTACGCACGAAGGTCATTATAATATTTATGTGGATGGAAGGTAAGAAAATAATTGATATATTATTTTATTATAATGTTAAATATTTATTGAATGTAATATATAAAAATTAATTAGATCGTTATAAAATGTCTTGAGACACATCAATGGAAACTAAATTATGTCAGTATGTGCAGCTGATAGTTCACACGTATCCACGAACTATTAATTCATTATCCATTTGATTGAATTGGATATAGATTTAAGTAATCATATTAACATAATAACAAATAATTATATTGAAGATACTTCCGTTTTTATATCATCATGTTTGAAGAATATTTTATGGAAGAGGAAGAAGAAACAAAACGTAAATACTTAATTACAAATGATACAATTCCATTGAACGATCACCATTTATTAACACATAAACACCTCTAATGAGGATTTCATAAATAAAATAAGGTAAAAATAATGTGGGTATGGATTCTATGAAGGTATTTAGATAGATTTTTGCAGATCCAAAATAGTTTTAATGTGTAAAGAAATGATAGGAAGTAGTTCCCTTTTATAACTGAGGGGAGGGTCACTCTTATAATTCCTCAAAAATATTAAAATAATATAAATTAAATTTCTTTTAAAAATGTGTCCCCATTGATTTATTTATAATATAATATTAGTGTGGGTCTAAATATAATCATACAATGAAAATAAAACATGTTTTTAAAAAAAATTAATTCTTAACTTTTTTAACCCTTCTAACTCTTTTTGTTTTATGAAGTAATTTAAACATTGAGAGACAATATAATTCCCCTAACATGAAGAAATTATAATAAAAGAGTCATTAATTAAATTTTAGTTCTTTAAAAAACTATTTGGATGATTATTTTATTTTTATAAATTTTATAAAATTATATAATATATTTTAAATCATAAAAGACAATTAATGTAAATTTTGGCACTATTATTTTCATGAAATTTTAAAAATATTATAACATCATCATATAGTTTAACCAATTCCGGTAAAACATTAGTAAAATTATAAATTAGTCCACAAAATTCATGTATGAAAAAATTTATATATATTATAATATTTTTAATATAATTTGTATGATTCTTCTATTAATTATAAAATTGTCACATCATCATTGTGGTACCCTTTAATTTAATTATTTTCTTACATAAAAACTATAAATATATTAGCATGATGTAGGTAATAATTTTATATTTCTAAATAATATTTTATTAAAATATATCTCTTGTATATATTAATATTAATGATACTTTAATTATTAGAAACAAAAGTGTAACAAAAATGACTTTTCATTGAATATAATATTATTATTGAATTAAAGACATTAAAGTGGATCAAAGTGATCCTAAAATATAACCAGGGATTATATTAGTCATATAAAACTCATATAATTATATTAGAATAGATTTTAGGGCAATGTTATATTTTTATAATACAATTGTTACCTTTAATTACCTAATTTACCATTTATCATGGTAAAAATATTCTTTACTGAAGTTACTATTCATGATCTCCAAAAATAAAAGTGACCTATTTACATAATTTGGACCCTAGGATTCCAAATATGAAATCCATTTTTTATAGTCAAATCGTATAATGAGCATAAATTAATTAAAAATTAATTCTATTGATGGAATAAGAAATTCTATTATCAAAATAAAAACGTTCAAAAGTTCACCATGTTTTCATATCCAATTTCAATGTGAAATTGATTCGAATAACCATAATTAGATTAAATGTTAATAACTGGATCTAATTATACATTAAATCCAATAAAAAATTATGTATCACTTCAAATAAATTTGATGAAAAGTAGTTTTCAATTAAAATGCATTATTTTTTCACTATTCATCAAAAAAATTATCCTAAAAATTCCATAAATTTAACCAAAGTAAATTTTTATATACCGATTCCAAATAAGAAGTTTATTTTCTCAAATATAATTTATAAAAGTTATTAAAAATTTATTTATAATAGGTGTTCCATCAAAATGTTGCAACAATTCCATTTTTGAAAAATACATCTTTTATGTATAAAATTGGATTTGTTCTTATATAATGTCAAGAAAACACATAAAATGAATGTTAAAAATTATTATTATTATATATATATAACATTAATAATCAAAAAATATATATTTGTTTATTTTTTTATATAAAACATACATGTGCACATTTAAATTGTTTTTCAGAAAAACATTTCCTATTATTTTAAAAAGGGTTTTAAATTTATTTTTAAATAATTTTTCACAAAATAATTGATTATATATACATGTGTAAACAATATTTTGTTAATAATGTTCATTATTTCAATTCTATTGGCTAGTTTTTAATCACAATATTTAAATATTATTGAGTTGTTCGCTTGAGCATGATGTGGTGTGTCATGTAAGCTATCTAATTTAGTGTTTCCATTAAAAAACATGGGATGTTACATTTGTAATTCCCATTATATCTTTTGTAAAGGATATATTAGAAATCCTTATCATAATGTGGAATTTCAACCATAGGAAATAGAAAAAAAATATATCACCAATATTGAGTTTAAATTGTGAGGATGAAATTTAATTAAGGTGGGGACAATGTAACACCCTAAAAATTTAAGTAGAAACATTGTATTTTATATAATGTATGAAACACAACACCAACAACGTAAGGGGATATAATATCTAAAGAATGTATAATATATTTACTGTTTTGAATAAATTCAATATATTTTATATCTTGCAATTTATGCAACACTGAGTTAGCATACATCACACACTACAAATAGTTTCTTAAATGGAATGTGTTACACTTAAGACATAGATTTACCAAACATCAATATATTATTAAAATATTGTTATTTATTATAATATGATATAACCTAGCCATTAAATTGTCTATTACTAATAAAATTAAAAAAACCTATAAATATAAATTATTTAAAGAAATATTAAATGAATTCATTTGTTAAAAATTAATTAGAAATGAATATAAGAACTAATTTAATATAAATTGAAAGTTTTTTTATAGGAAGATGTATTCAGGCCCACAAATCTGTTTTATCCGAAAAAATAAAATGAATTATAATTATACAGTTATATTAGTGTAATATATATATATAATTTATATTAAATAAAATATTTTTTATATTAATCTAATAGATTTTATAAGAATAGGATAATATCAAACATAATATTTTGCATAAAATTTCTTTTTATTAAGGCAGTTTTATCGCATTTTAATGAAGAATCTATTTTAAATCATATTTTGGAACTTTTATAAAACATATATGTAAAAATTAACATAAAATTTAAAATTGGTACATAAAAATTGTGTTAGGGAGAACTGTTTGTAGTTTTTTGTTAACTAATACTTTTTTGATGAATTGTGAAAATACTGAATTTTAATTTCAATCTGTTTTTTATTCTAATTTATTTATGTGGTTAAATAATATTTTATATTTTTTATAGTTTAATTAGATAAATATTTTATTTATTAATAAAATTTATTTCATCACAATGAATTTCACATAGAAATTGGATAAAAACACTTCTCAAACTTTTAATCTTTTAAACATAAAAAACACACATTATCGCCCCCACTATGCGATTATATTTAAATTAATTTCTGAACAGTATATGATATTAATTTCAAAATATGGATCCATATTTCTAATCATCATTATTTTTATATTCAAATATTGTAAAATTATTTTTATACCAATAATATGACTCAAATTAATTAAAATTTATTGCAATAAATTTGTTGAAATTAATATTAACAAGGGACCAAACCTTAATCATAAGGGCCAAAATGACATATAAACTTGAAAAAAATACATTTATCGATCATATTTCAACCCTATTTTAAATTTTATCTATTTTTTCCCATTAGTGGAACCAATTTAAATAGAAAACCATGGGTGTAATTTCCTTTCAAACAATTTACAAGAGTGCCACTCCTCTCCACTATAAAAAGTAATTGAAACCTCCCTCTTCCTCACACATATAAAGCCACATTGGTTTGTCCAAAATCTAAAAAAAATATATTCTAAACATACCTCACATAAACTTATAACCCTCACCGTGGACATAAATCTATCCAAGGAATCCCTTTGGTGAAACCCAAAAGGAGTTACTCGAATAAGTGGTAACACACTTCCTGAATATCTTTAGTTTTATTTCCTTTCTACACCCCTAAACTATTATTATTGCATTATCATTTAATAAAATTTGTATCCTTGTTATACTAATAAATTATTTATTCCAAGGTTTCTACCTACAGATACACACACTTCCATCTAATGGTTAATGAACTTACTGTTTATGTGTAGGTTGATCTATCACCTCACACAATGATGTTGTTCATTCTTCCTTTATTACCTCTCATTATGGTATTTATAATTTAAAAACTGTTTATATATGATATATATTATATTTATTATGTATTTATACATTTTTAATAATTTTATAACATATACCATTACAAAATCTATTTTTTTAAATACGATAACATCGATTGTGGAAATGTCGACTACCACCTCCTCAAAGTGATGTGATTCGTTCATGATATACATTGAATGTATTAAGGATGAATTTAATGAAATTATTTTAAATATATGACCTAGTTATTGTACTATAATTATAATATACATATTTATTATTTACATTTCATTCTTATAATATGAAAATGACATTAAAATAGTGTTCATGTGTATGTACGACCTACCGTCTCCATTAATGGTGAATTTCATTTCTTATCTCAAAATATTAAGGATTTTTATAAATACATATATACTAGATATATATTATATTTAAATTATGTTTTACATTCTTTAGATGATGAAACCATGATCTTATTAATAGGAACAAAAAATAACATGTCAAAACTTACTTAAGAAACTAGCCAATTAACACTATAAATAGTTAAAATAATTAATAATTATCAATAAAAGGGTAATAATCTATTATAAGAAGTTATTATAAGATATTATAAATATTATTGTGGTTTTTCTATAAGTTATTCACATGTTTAAACCCCTCATATATGAATTTAAATGATGTTCACCCAAAAATAAATTCAAGTAAATGGATTTCGTCTCAATTTACATTCTATTGAAACTTATTTGTTGTTGTGAACCTTGTTTCTTTTATATGGTGTATATACTTCCATTTGAAACTTTATACCATGAATCACTTTATTCCCATGATTTTTTAAGTTTCATTTTATTTTATTCCACTATGGATATTATAATTCAAATGCCTCAAAGTTGTATAAGACACTTTGAAATGTTTAAAAATTTTTCTACATGAAAACATTTTTAATTATTATCATTGAATCCCACTTATGTTTGTGTTTTTTAACATTTTATAGAAATAATTACTTTATTTTTTTCACCTAATTTATTATATATGGTGTATGTAAATCCAATTCTTCATATAATATCATGATTAATTAATTCCTTGTGATATATTGAGTTTTAATTTGAATTATTTTATCTAAGGGGGTTTGAGTTAAAAGTTTCCAAGTCGAAAATAATTTCCTAACCGAGTTTATTTTAATTAGGTTATATTACTACCTCATTGTAAGTAATACTCTAGGATTAATTATATAATGAATATTCTATCTATTTATTCATTTCCACTTATTTATGTGGATTTATATTTGATACACATAATCTAATAATTGATTGATTCTCAATTAAACATTATAATCTTTTCAAGGGTTTACTTCACAATATAATTTTGTTCAATATTTTTTACACTTAAATTTAAATCGAAGAAAATTATTTGATAATTTTATAAAAAACCATTTCATTTTCCTATCATATGTTTATTGGTGATCTTATACATGTATTAGAACATTTTCCCACTCTTTGGTAATCAAAAAGTTTTAGAAACTATTTTTAAGAAAACCCAACGTCACTTCTCTATTTAGTCAGTGAACCTATTTTCTTTTAAAACCCCTGATTTCTAAAAAAAGATTAAAAAAATGTGTTATACTTTACAAAATAATTTATTAAATATTTTTTTACACTCTTTTGAAAAAAAATTAAAGAATAATCATGTCACTTTTCAAACAATGAATTTTTAGAACCTTTTACTGTGAAAAAAGGAAGGTTAATTTTACATCATACAACAAGTACATATTTACCCACATTCATTTCATAGAATCATCCCTTGCATGTTTAAATGGTTAATTTTTGAAGAAATATTTTTTTAAAGTGATTTTAAAATAAGATGATTCTCAATTTTTTCATAATAAAAAGGAAATTCTCATTAAGAGTGTTTTTAAAATATGTTTTATAGTATTTATATTAATAAATGACAACAACCCTTTATTTATAATCCACATGGGATACATTGTATTAATACCATCCTTATTCTTCCTATGGATGGTTTATGATTGGTTTGTCCAAGGACAGTATTCGTATTCACTTCCTCGATTCCTTTGTTAGTCCCATTGAAATATTCAATTTTCTCTGATCATTAGACATGTAATGTATCATTATTATTCATATCATTAATCTTGAATATGTTTATTGTCTAAACTATATATCATTTTACATATGGTGTTTACATGGACAGTTATTTGATTATCTAGATAAATAGTGATAACTTTGTACTCTCTATTCCATATGTATATTTGATAAGCCATATTGTTTATTAATTATTTAGATTATTATATATGAGGAATTATTTGGACTGTCAATGATGGGTGGGGCCTGGATGTTATATAACCCTTAGATGCATCGACAGTGGCATACGATTTCCTAATTAAATGGGTTTGTACCTGTAGTTTTAAACCATCTTGTGAAAGGATTGATGGTATAGGTTTTCATGTTCCTCAGACATGTTTTCCAATAAATAATAATTTCCCTCATTTAGTTTCAATTATTATTCATCGATGATATTTTGTGTCAACATGTCTATGGATACATTTCATTATCATTTAATTTATTAAATATAATGTGTTTCATTTATTTACCATGTCATGTTTTTTATGATCATTTTTTATGTTTATTGATAAAATGAAATGTTTTTTAGTTATTACCTTTGCATATTGACTATTCTCAATGATTCATTATTTCTTCCACTATACCTTACCTTACTAAGAATTTAAGATCACAATTATTTTTTTCCCTTCCGCATGAATCCAATAAGTGTTATAATAAAGTTGTTCAAGGATATCATATATAGAATAATGTTTTTTTTGTAATTAACATTTTTATTTGTAATACAAGACCCATGCATGTATCTGGTTTACCATTACTACTAAATTCTTCGATGCTTCAGGATTTGATTCCTTGTAATCATGCCAATTTAATAGTAGTAGAAATTAGATTCGAGCTTCTGGGGTCGGGACACTACTATATTCAGGCATTTACTTGGGCCTATAATCCCTTATTTATAGATCATTCTATAATTAGAATTGCTATTTCCCTCATATAATTTAGGAAGAGATGCTAAATTTATAGAGTCAATTATACATCTACCTAAGTACTAATTCTTCATTGGGATCCTCTACTATAATCATTATTCCCCGTGATTGAGGTGACCTCTAGCGAGGCCAAGATCCTCTACTATATAGTTCTTGGGAGGTTTCATGGGTTACCAAGCATTGGTTGTTTATAATATTTATTATTGTTTTGGTATTTATGATCTAGAGGATATTTTTTTGACCCAATTAAGACTATATTTCAGTGATGAGTTGGAACCAATACATGGATTTTGATGGTCTTTTGGTAGTTGGAATGATCTGAAATGTTCATAGTTGTTTAAGGATTGTGAATACTTAGGAAACACTCAGTTTTCATTGAGATTCTATATAAGGATATATTGATATTTAATATTTTTGGTTTTATTTTCTATACACTGAGTGAATCCCCTTGCATATCATGAGATTTAGACCAATATGTGTCCATGTTGAAATGACTATAACGAACCTTATAATACTTGAACAGACATGACATGGGCTATTTTGTGTCTCAGTGTATAAGGGTTTTAGATCATATCATGATTATTATATAATTTTGTTGATTAAATGCCTATTTTAATATATTATATCTATGTTCCTCATCTATGATTTGGTTACACTAGTACCATACATTTCTATAGGACTTGGTATTTTGGATTTCCTTTTTGAATACCACTTGGTCTACCTCTTATACGAAGAGATTATGTTTAGTTTTTTCATCATGTTTACCATTTGTTTTTGGGTCTATCCAAATGGGTATATTTATACTCACCCCTTCATGGGGTTTATGCCTAAATTTTATGAATCTATGTAGATGAAGCATAATTTGGAGATGGTATTAGTAGAAGTCATATTGATGGGGTTTGTTCATAGATGACACCTACATATGCATCATTATGTGTGTTTGAGTAAAGTGGTTCTTGTTGGTGGTAGTAACTGTTTCCATCAAATATCACATCCTGAGTACATGAACTTGGTGTATTGTATCTTCTATTTTAAGATGTTCTTTATATTTATTTTTCATTTTTATTATTCGTTATAGTGATATTTTTTACTTGATTTCTCATGTGTCATGACATATCCTAGTGGGGCATGTGCTGAAACTCCCCATGCCTACCTCCAATAGACTAGGTGATGGTGACTAGAACGAGTAGGCATATCACTAACATGGGAGGAATTTCCTAAGTACATGTACACAAGCACACATATCCAATCCTACAAAATGATAAAATGTATAAACAACTAAATAACCAATGCATGTGTACATCTATATCCCAACAAATAGAGTACGATAGGAAGCACTAAAAGTAAATAGGTCCAAATACTATACCACCATAAAAATGTCTGTAACAAAAGTTTAACTTGAATGAAAAGGTATTGTGACTGCTTTCTGAAATCTGTAGGAACACACCTTGATCTTTCTGATCTCACTAGGCATCATTTAGTCCTGGTCTGCCCAAGACCCCATTAAAAGGTCGATCATCTGCATATGAACAACATAAGTGGGAAAATCATGTGACGTGTGGCTATAACAATACACAGTAGGACACCTCGAAACCACAAAGAATATAACAAAGTAAATACAGTCACCTCTACATAGGTATATGTCTACAATAAATATAATAATAATATCCATATATACACAATAAAGACACATAGTCTAGAAGTAAGACAAAAAAATAGTATTCCAAGCCTATGATTCAAACTCAAATATTCCACAAAGCACTCATTCGAAGAAACACACTTCTGAGTCCTATAGCACTGATAATGTTCATATGAGAGGTACTACATTTCAGGTCTCATCATGAAAAAGATACACTAATAGATTCGAATAGAATAAAAATATATATGATGATCATGACCAAGTCAATGGGGTGATAGCAACAACTCAATGCGTACTAAGCTTCTAGGTAGAGGATTAATGCCCGATTGGATAGGTAATATCGATACCTGTTGGTCGAAGTGGATACTCAAGAGGGGGGGTGAATTGAGTTCCAATTAAAATTTCTATTTTAAAAACTTTGTCTTAAAAACCCCCAAATAAAATACTGAATTAAACTGTAGTGAATTTATATCAAATTAAAGGTTCTGTTGGGTTCTCAAGGGATTGATTATTTCCTAGTTAATCAAAACAGAAAGGTTGATTAACTTTTGAAACCAACTTACTGATTTACAACTAATATAAACACTTGTGAATTTAATTGTCAAAGTGACATTAAAACAGTTTTGGTTTTAAATTAATTAGCAGCAGAATAAAAGAATAAATTTGAAAGATATAGAACATCAGATATAACCAAGGGGTTCAGTCTCAATCCAAGACTTAGTCCTCTCAACAATTTATATAATTGTGATCCACACCCATGATCGGGGTTCACAACAGTTTATAATTGTCCAGGTCCAAGACCTCTACCACTGTTATTTGTGGGAAACAGAACAAAAACAACCATCTATCCAGGTCACACACGACCTCTACCACTATTACTGTGGGAAATGAAAGATGTAAAGAGTTTGTTGAGGATTTACAGGTCCTCCAGCTAAAGTACAGGAGACATTTTGTGTGTTAAATACAGCAGATAACAAACACTGCTCGAAATGTAAAATAATGAATCACAGAGAAGAGATGTAGAGTTTAGAAATGGCTCTAGTGATTGCAGTGAAGCTTTGGACTCCTTAAGTTTTATAAAAAATGGTCTTGAGTCTTCTTCTGGTTATTGTCTAGAAAACAGAGTGTCGTCTTCTTGGCATCCAGGTTTGAAGATAGTGAGAAATGTAGTCAATGAAGTTCTTCAATGTCCTCATGAATGTACAGAACTATTTTGAGTAAGCTTGATTTTGTATGAGCTTATGTGTCTTCTCCTCGTAAGGTCTTCTCTTGTATTCCCCAATTATATCATCCACCACTCTTTGCAATCATATAAGTCTTTTCATTGTCACATGGTATGTTTGCACCAAGAGGGAATTCTTGTATTTATGGCACGAGCTCCAGCAAAAGAAATGAATTCATTTTTCAGGTACGAGGTACGGTTCCCTGACATCCAACAACCTTCATTAAATAAATTTCAGAGCATTAAAATAAACCTAATATGACCATTGGGTAGATTAAATAAAGATAAAGAAATTGAAACAGCTGTTTATGACTATCGGTGAGTCAAGTGATCGGTAGCTCATCAGCATCATCATCGGTGGCTAGACATCTTCGATGACTCTGATGATCATCATCGGTGTGTCATGATCGTTGAATCATTTTATCAGCATCAGTGAGACATATTTGGTGAATCATATGATTAGCATCGGTGTGTCATTATTGGTGAATCTTTTGATCAGCTTTGGTGAGACATCATCGGTGACTCAGATGATCAGCATCAGTGTGTCATGATTGGTGTCTCATATGATATGGATCAGTGCGACCGTTTTCTTTTGATATGGATCGGTGCGACCATTGTCCTTTGATATGGATCGGTGCGACAGGTGTCCTTTGATATGGATCGGTGCGACCGTTTTCCTTTGATATGGATCGGTGCGACCGTTGTCCTTTTATATGGATCGGTGACACCGTTAGATCCAAAATACGTCCAGAATACTTGTAAATCAATAGAAAGAACAGATAAAAACATGATCCAACCAATAAAAACAAATTCACTAAGAGATTGTGATTATGTATATGAAAAATCCAACCAGAATACGTAACGATGATTTGTGATTATTAAAACAGCAATCATATGAAGAATTCAACAATCTTCAAGAGGGCTCAACAATCTCCCACTTTTTGATAATCACACATCTTAGTCATAAATAAAAATAATATAGCATCAATAATAGTGAAAAGGCAGAAAAGCACAATGAGATATAAATCTCCCCCTGAATTTATGCCTTTAAATATTTATGCAAGCATTTCCATAGAACGGTTCTCCCCCATAGATAAAAGAAATCCCCCCTCCCTTTAGAGATGCATCTCCCCCATAGATAGACATCTTTCTCCCCATTTGGGATAATCAAAAAGGAGGGAAAACAGATTAAGAAGAGATTAAAATAAGACAACAGAGAAAATGAAAAGAAAAGAGAATAAAGTTTATAAGGTACATCACAGTACAAACACAACGGGGTTAACCCTATAAACAACAATGCACAACTATTTCTGGGGATGTAACGGGGCATTGCCTTTGTCATAAGGATCAATGGTTGGTAAGTTGGAAGGCTTGGAGGTAGGTTGAAATTGGCGAATTTGAAAAGGTGGTAAGATGATTCTGGAGGGTGGATGAGAGGATGCCACTGGGATTTATTGTGGAGCTGTAGGAGATGGTTGAGAAGATTGCTGAGGAACTGGTCGTAGGTGAGATAGAGCTTGAGCAATGGAGATCTGATTTGGAGCAACATCAGAGGCACTGATAGGTTTAGCAGTAGGAAGCACAATGGCGGTGGCTAGTTCATTCAGATAAGGCTTCACAAGATTTATGAAATCCTGAATAACTTCTCCACCACACTGCATAGCCTTCTCAAAATCATACTTATTCTCCATGAACCGTTCCAAGGTAAGAGTAAAATCTTGGAACTGACGAACTTGAGTCTTGAAAGCTTGAGTGACTGGAGGTAGTCTCATATTGTCAGCTAACACATTTAAATTCGCTATCATCTCATGCTTTGTATAAATCTTTGAAATGTAATGGTCAACCTTTTCCTTGATCTCTCTCTGAGCTTTGGTGGAATCTACTAAATATACTGTTATAATCTTATGAATGTGATCATTGTGCTCCTTCATCTTCCTCAACGAGTCCAAAGCAAGAACTTTTCTAATGTCGGCCAAGTCATCATGCACAATCTGCCTTAGTGCCTCTAGCTCACGAGTAGTGATCTTGGTTACTTTGGTTGTACTGGCTTGAGCAACTATCTGAGTTATCTCAGCTTTCAACTCTCTCAGATCAGACGTCTTAAGATGTTCAATCAGATTCCTCAAAACCTCCATCATACTAGAGATGATTGATCTAAATTCGTTTGATAAAGAAACTAATTCAGATTGTAGATCCTTCATAATCTGATTTAGAGAGGCTATGTGCCTGCCAATAAAATCACCAGTATTGGCTAGGTCTGGTCTAATAGCATTTGAAATTTCTTCTCTGACTGTACCTCTCACAGAAGTAAGTAAATCACTTTTGAACTTATCAAAATTAGACTGAGAGATAGTATAACTAGGTAGATGAGCATCTGCTGCATCAACAGCAGGAGAAAACCTTTCCTCAACTGGTTGGCTTTCCTTCATAACCGCAGTAGATTCTGATTCTTCCTCTTCTTCTTTTCAGAATACTCTTAACCCAAAACAGCAAAACCAGGGTAATCATCCCAGACAGCAGCACATAGAGTATATTTCGGTATATCATAACTTTCTTTTCCACTGATTTCTAGAGAATCACTCTTGCCATTGGCATTTGTTTCTGGTAAAGTTTGATGTTTTTCTTTTGGAGGTACAACAAGACCATCCACTGGTTACTTATCACCATCATCATCATTATCATCATCATCATCATCATCATCATCATCATTATTTCCATTTCCATTCATCACAGAAACATCACTGTCAGATACTTCAGTGTCACTAGCTTCTTCATCACCAAGAACTGGTTCTGATTCAGGTAAGGGTAAAGGTGGGTTGGCAGATCCAAAGTCCACTCTTCTCTTAGGGCTCACAGTATCAGGATCACTCATATCATTTGGAGGTGACATACTTCCTTCTTCTGTTTCAGCTTCTTCCATCCCTTGTTTACTAGACTCTTCGTTGTCCTTATTCCTTTGAACATCTACTTCTTCCTCATCATCAGAGTAAATTGGCACCTCATCTGATTTCAAACCAGGGTCTCATAAACCCTTCGGCCTCTTTCCATGATCAGTGGTATTGTAGGACTCATAAATCTTGTCCTCATCAGCAACCCAACATTTCTTCCATGGGTTCCAATTTATTTTCATCCTTTTACAAATTTCTTTGTTAACACAAAAAGCATTATCAGATTCATCTATCTCATCAGCTTCATCAACACATTTCGGATTCTTTAACATAGCAGAGATCACTTTGGAATAGAACAGGGCAGTGGCTTTCTTAGAAGGTTTCACCATTCCAGCTATGTGCACCATTAGATATCTACACAAATTGATCTTCTCATGGGTAATTAGTAAAACCAATAAAAAAACATCCTAGTATCTTACAATAGAAAAATCTCCTTTCCTAGGGAAAATTTGGTGCTGAATAAACATAAAGAGAATTCTACATTCACCATCCAGCTCGGAGGCTGTGATTCTCCTTGACTCTCTGTTTCCAGTCAAAAGCTCTAAAGATAACTCATAAGAGAAGTATTCAGTGGTTGGAGGAATGTTTCCAGCATAATCCTCATACCGACCCTCATGGGGTACGTTCAAATATCCAGCCCATTGTTTAGACGAAAAAGATATTTTATTTCCTATCACTACATAAGACATTCTGGCAGCCTCTACACCATTTAAATTAACTTGCAGATTTATATAAAACTCATGCACTATCTTTGGGTAGTATACACGAGTGTTATCTGAGAACCAGTCTTTCCATCCTTGCGATTCTAAAACATGTAACAACAACGACTTACTTGTCAAAATCTAGGAAGAAATGACTTCCTTTTCTATATCAATAATCTGAGTTTCCATGTTCGGATTTACTGATCATTGAGTGGTACTACTCGACTCGCCTCGAGCACGCTTTGATGGTACATGACCTTCTGATCCTTTTCATGGTCTCTTTTGCTTATCCATTTGAAGATTCTGGGGAATGGAGGAGTTCGAAGGTTCGAAGTAGAGGAGAAGAGAGGATATAAGGATTGGCGGGAAATGAAAGGTCGACGGTTTGGGGAATAGAAATAGTCATGTATCATTTATTTCATCATTTAGGGTTTCCATAATAAAGATAAAAGTAATTAATTAATTACAACATAACAAAAAGTAATTGAAGGATAGATCGGTTTCACAGATCAGTTTCACAGATCAGTTTCACAAATCAGTTTCACAGATCAGTTTCACAGATTGGTTTCACAGATCCGTTTCACAGATCGGTTTCACATATCGGTTTCACAGATCGGTTTCACATATCCGTTTCACAGATCGGTTTCACAGATCGGTTTCACAGATCGGTTTCACAGATCGGTTTCACAGATGGGTTTCACAGATCGGTTTCACAGATCTGTTTCACTGATCTGTTTCACTGATCGGTTTCACAGATCGGTTTCACAGATCTGTTTCACAGATCGATCATACACAATTCATGCTTAATAAAATTTATTCTTTCGGAGCATAAAGGATTTGTAAAAATATCAGCTAATTCATGTTAATAACTAATAAATTCTAGGGAAATATCACCTTTCTGATAATGATCTCTTAGAAAGTGATGTCTCACATCAATGTGCTTAGTCCTAGAGTGAGACACAGGGTTCTTAGATGTGTTGATCGCACTAGTGCTGTCATAGTTAATTGAAACATGTTTAAAATCAAATCCCTAGTCTAATAAAGTGTGTTTCATCCACAGAATCTGTGCACAGCAACTACCAGCAGCTACATATTCTGCTTCAGCAGTAGCCAATGCAACTGAGTTCTGTTTCTTACTACACCATGATACTAGGGACTTTCCAAGTAAATGACATGTTCTAGATGTGATCTTCCTATCTATCTTACATCCAGAAAAATCAACATCTGAAATACTAGTTAGATCAAATGATTGTCCTTTTGGATAAAACAAACCTAAATTCACATTATACTTAAGATATTTAAAAAAACAATTAACACCCAGTAAGTGTGATTCTTTAGAATTAGCTTGAAATATAGCACACATACACACACTAACCATAATATCTGGTCGACTAGTAGTAAGATAAAGAAAACTCCCAATCATACCTCTGTAATAGTTTTGATCAACTGGTTTCCTAGTTTCATCAACATCCAATTTACAGGTAGTACTCATAGGTATATCACTTTCCTTAATACTATCTAAACCAAAACGTTTTAATAAATCCTTAGTATATTTACTTTGATTTAGAATAATATCATCTTTAGTTTGAATGATTTGAAATCCAAGAAAATACTTAATCTCTCCCATTAATCTCATTTCAAACTCATTTTGTATGACCTTTGAAAATTCAGTACATAAATAATTTTTAGAAGATCTAAAAATAATATCATCAACATAGATTTGTACTATTAACACATCTTTTGAAATCCTTTTTATAAAAAGAGTGGGATCAGCTATTCATTTTGTAAATCCTTTTGAAATAAGAAAGTTAAAAGTCTTTCATACCAAGCTCTTGGAGCTTGTTTTAAACCATATAAAGCTTTAGAAAGTTTAAAAACATGATTTTGAAAATGAGGATTTGAGAAATCAGGTGGTTGTTCTACAAAAACATCTTCAACAATAAAACCAATTAAAAAAGCACTTTTCACATCCATTTGATATAACATGAAATTCAGATGTGATGCATAGGCATGTAAGATCCTAATAGCCTCTAATCTAACTACAGGTGCAAAGGATTCCTCATAGTCAATTCCTTCTTCTTGATTGTAACCTTGTGCAACTAGCCTTGCTTTGTTTCTAATGATGTTTCCAGATTCATCAACTTTGTTTCTAAACACCCATTTTGTGCCTATGGTTATAGTGTCCTTAGGTCTTTCTAATAATTTCCAAACATTGTTTCTTTCAAATTGATTTAGTTATTCTTCCATAGTCATTACCCAAAATTCATCATTGATAGAATCATTGATATTTTTAGGTTCTAACTGTGAAAGAAAAGCTTGATGTTCAACCCGATTTCTTAGAGAAGCTCTAGTCTGTGTTCCTCTATCTAAATTACCTACAACAGCATCTAGAGGATGGTTCTTTAGAATTCTAGTTGGTCTAAAAAAGGTAGGACTCGAGACTTCAGGTTCATCTACAGGTTGAGGTTCAATAGAAGCAGGTTCTGGAAAATTTCCAGAACTGGATGTTTTAATTACAGGTCCACTGTCTTTATCATTAAGGTTCAAAACAGAATGATCATCTTCAAGATTTTCAAGAGAGGTCTTAGGTTCATGTGGATCAGTTTCATCAAATTTGATGTGAACTGATTCTTCCACACATTTGGTTCTCTTATTGAAAACACTATATGCTTTACTAGAAATAGAGTAACCTAGGATAATTCCTTCATCACTCTTGGATGCAAATTTGCCAAGATTATATTTAGAATTAAGAATAAGGACTTGGTAGCCAAAAAATCGGAAGTAGTTAACCTTAGGTTTCCTATGGTTCCACAACTCATAAGGGGTTCTCTTAAGAACAGGTCTGATCAAGACTCTATTAATAACATAACAAGCTGTATTTACAGCTTCAGCCAAAAAATAAACAGGTAGGTCATACTCATTAAGCATAGTCCTAGAAATTTCATGCAGGGTTATATTCCTCCTTTCTACTACACCATTCTGCTGGGGTGTCCTAGGGGCAGAGAAATTGTGACTATAGCCACTGTGTGAGCAGTAAGATTCAAACTCATGATTTACAAACTCACAGCCATGATCAATTCTTAGGGATTTAATTTTAAGTCCACTAAGGTTCTCTACAGACTTGGAATATTTTACAAAGCAAGAAAAAACTTCACTTTTGTGAGCTAGAAAATATACCCATGTATATCTAAAGAATTCATCTACAAGAACATATGCATAGTGCTTCCCATTTAAACTAGAAACTCTGGAAAGTCCAAATAAATCCATGTGAACCAACTTGAGAGGTTGAGAAGTTGAAACTTATTTCTTTGATTTAAAAGAAACTTTATGTTGCTTTCACTTTTGACAGGGATTACAAACTTTGTCGGCTGGAAATTCAAGTTTGGGTAGGTCTCTAACTAAGTTCTTCCTAGCAAGTTTTCTAAGTGAATGTACATTGCAGTGTCCTAATCTTCTGTGAAAATTCCAAGACTCTTTATGAAAAGCATTTAAACACGTAATATTCTGCTTAGATAAAGAATTTAAATCAACAACATAAACATTTTCATTTCTTAAAGCAAGAAATACTAAAACATTTTTAGCATTAAAAACATTGCAAGAATCATTTTCAAATTTAACATAAAACCCATCATCACATAACTAAGAAATACATAACAAATTGTATTTAAGTCCATTAACAAATAGAACATTAGAAATTAATATTGAGTCAGTGTTACCAATCTAGCCTAAGCCGATGATTTTTTCTTTTGAGTTATCACCAAAGGTGACAAACCCTCCATCAACTCTAACTAAGATTTTAAAGCATGAGAAGTCTCCTGACATATGTCTTCAACATCCACTATCCATATACCAAGGCTTTCTACAGGAGCTCGTTAAGAAGGCTCCCTACAAAACAGATTTAGATAGGAAATTATTTTGGTACCCAGATCTTCTTGGGTCCAGACAGGTTAGCCAATAGAACTTTAGGTACCCATATTTCTCTAATGGGTCTCATAAGATTTCTAGAGTCAACAGATATTGAAAGATACATCTTATTAGATCCATAACTATGAATATAACTAGTTGAGGCATATGAAGTTTCAGAACTGGCTACATTCTATCCAGATTTAGGCACGAATTTCATTTTGGTAATTTTCCATTGTCTAGGTTGGTATCCAATACTAGTACTGTATCTAGGTGCTATTTTCTTACCTAGAATCTGAGTAAGAGTATATTTACCATTGGTAAATTTCTCTAAGTCTTTCTTGAGTTTCTCATTAGATAATTTCAGTTCAGTGTTTTCTTTAAGAAACTGAGCATTCTTTTCCATTTCAATATCAAGATCAGATTAATGTTTAACAGTTAAAGCATAATATTTCTTTAAACATTTGTATTTGTCTTTCAGCTCATTACAGGTTTCTTCTAACATATCACAGTATTCAAATAGTTTAGATTTTGACATGTTTTCTGAGCCAGAATCATCTTCAGAATAATATGAATTTAAAGCAGGGGTTTCAGATGTTACCTCAGAGGTGTTTGTCATAAAACACATTTTTTCCTTATTTCTCTGTTCAGTTTCAGAAACTTCAGATTCAGTGGAGCTATCCTCAGAAGCACTTTAAGTTGCCTTCATGGATTTCATAAACTTATTGTCCTTGTATTCATACCTCCTCTTGTATTTCAACTTTGGACAGTCTGCTTTTATGTGTCCCTTTCTTTTTCACTCATAGCAGATAACTTCATCTGATTTGTCAGATTTCTTCCAATTCTTTTTCCAATGTCCCTTGTTATCATATTTACCTTTATAATTTGATCTTATAAAAAACTTCTTTTTTCTATAAAACTTTTTAAACCTTCAGGCAATGTGAGTCATCTCAGCATCACTATCTGAATCACTTTCACTGCCTTCACAGCTTGAACTCTCATTTATAGCTTGAAGCTTCTCCTTATCCTTGTTCTTTGAATTTGAAGTCTTGAAAGAAACTGACTTCATTCTTGGTTCATCTTTTTCTTCTTTGTTAACCATTAGTTCCTCTTCATACATCATCAACTTGCCAATTAGTTCCTTGACTGGCAGTTCACCAATATCACATGATTCTCTAATTGAGACAGAAGATCCTCTCCATCTTTCTGGTAGACATCTTATAATTATCATAATTAGATCCTTTGATGGAACATCCTTTCCCAAAGAAGTCATTATGTTGAAAATTTCATTAAACCTGAGATACATGTCAGAAATGGGTTCATCAGGCTTCATCTTAAAATTATCATACTTAATAGTATAAGTGTTCAATCTCATTTCCTTAACATTAGTTGTTCCTTCATGAGAAATGGCTAAGGTATCCCAAATTTCATAAGTAGTTTTACAGGCAGATATTCTATTAAATTCCTCATCTCCTAAAGAACAGTTTAAGGCATTCATAGCTTCGCAATTATTATTGTAGGCAGCCTTAGTAGCTTCATTCCAAGTAGATCTAACAATAGTAGTAATTTTATATTCTGATTCTATAGTAGTCCTAATATCAAAACCCATGATCTCTAAATGAATTTTCATCTTGATTTTCCACTGAGCATAGTTAGTGCCATTGAAAAATGGTGGTCTATTGGTAGCAACACCTTCAAGTCTATTATCCATGATAGCTTACTTAAAGCAAATATTTTAAAAAGATAAAAATTTAGAAATAACAAAAATTTTAAGAGCTTTAAAATACAACTAAAATCATAGTTGAAAAACAGAGTACTATAGAAAATATTTAAACAACCTCTGATACCAAATTTTGGTCGGAGTGGATACTCAAGAGGGGGGTGAATTGAGTTCCAATTAAAATTTATGTTTTAAAAATTTTGTCTTAAAAACCCCAAAATAAAATACTGAATTAAACTGTAGTGAATTTATATCAAAGTAAAGGTTCTGTTGGGTTCTCAAGGGATTGATAATTTCCCAGTTAATCAAAACAGAAAGGCTGATTAACTTTTGAAACCAACTTACTGATTTACAACTAATATAAACACTTGAGAATTTAATTATCAAGGTGACTTTAAAATAGTTTTGGTTTTAAAGTAATTAGCAGCGGAATAAAAGAATAACTTTGAAAGATATAGCACAAAAGATATAACCAAGAGGTTCAGTCTCAATCCAAGACTTAGTCCTCTCAAAAATTTATATAAATCTGATCCACACCCTGGATCGGGGTTCACAACAGTTTACAAATGTCTAGGTCCAAGACCTCTACCACTGTTATTCATGGGAAACAGAACAACAGCAACCAGCTGTCCAAGTCACACATGACCTCTACCACTATTACTGTGGGAAATGAAAGATGTAAAGAGTTGCTGAGGATTTACAGGTCCTCTAGCTAAAGTACAGGAGACAGTGTGTGTGTTAAATATAGCAGATAACACACACTGCTTGAAATGTAAAATAATGAATCACAGAGCAGAGATGTATAGTTTAGAAATGGATCTAGTGATGGCAGTGATGTTTTGGACTCCTTATGTTTTTTCACAAATGGTTCTAAGTCTTCTTCTGGTTTTTTTTTTGAAAAACAGAGTGTCGTCTGCTTGGCATCCAGGTTTAGAGATGGTGAGAAATGTAGTCAATGAAGTTCTTCAATGTCCTTGTGAATGTACAGAACTCTTTTGAGTAATATTGAGTGTGTATGAGCTTCTGTGTCTTCTCCTCGTAAGGTCTTCTCTTGTCTTTCACACTTATATTATCCACCACTATTTGCACTCATATAAGTCTTGTCGTTGTCACATGGTATGTTTGCACCAACAGGGGCTTCTTGTATTTATGGCACGAGCTCTAGAAAAAGAAATGATTTCTTTTTGCGGGTACGAGGTACGGTTCCCTGACATCCAACAACCATCATTAAATAAATTTTAGAGCATTAAAATATTCGTAATATGATTGTTGGATAGATTAAATAAAGATAAAGATATTCAAATAACTGTTTATGACTATCAGTGAGTCAAGTGATCGGTAGCTCATCAGCATCAGAATCAGTGGCTAGACATCTTCGGTGACTCAGATGATCAGCATCGGTGTGTCATGATCGGTGACTCATTTGATCAGCATCAGTGAGACATCTTTGGTGACTCAGATGATTAGCATCGGTGTGTCATGATCGGTAAATCATTTGATCAGCATCGGTGAGACATCTTCGGTGACTCAGATGATCAGCATTGGTGAGACATCTTCAGTGACTCAGATGATCAGCATCGGTGTGTCATGATCGATGACTCATTTGATATGGATCGGTGCGACCGTTGTCCTTTGATATGGATCGGTGCGACCGTTGTCTTTTGATATGGATCGGTGATACTGTTTTATCCAGAAGACTTCCAGAATACTTGTAAATCAATAGAAAGCACAGATAAAAACATGATCCAACCAATAAAAACAAATTCACTAAGAGATTGTGATTATGTATATGAGAAATCCAACCAGATTAAGTAACGATGATTTGTGATTATTAAAACAGCAATCATAGGAAGAATTCAACAATCTTCCAGAGAGCTCAACAATACCCATGACTCTACCTAGGTCATGGAGATGAATAGAGGATCCCACTCTAATCCTCTTATGGGGATTCCAATAACTCTATCTAGGATGTCTCACTGAATGTATCATTTTCCTATGAGAAGGAAATGATTCGTACCAACCTTCAGGGAAAGGATAAGGGAAGCAAACATTAACAAAACATGTTCAAGATTCAAAGTATAATAGATCAATGCCAAGTAATAAAGAGTACACATCGTATAGTGGGATTTCATTCTGTTTCCCTTGACCCCATGTTTTTCTTGTCTAAATAGCCCATGTCATTCAAATTTTTTCCATGTAGAAGGAGAGTATACATAGTGTAGGGAACCTGTGTACTTTATTCATGCTGTGTGGGGGAGTATACACAGTGTAGGGAACCTGTGTACTCCACCCCTTGTTCGTGTACTTTTTGAAGTACACACCTTGTATCCCTGGAGGGATCACATGTCGTGTGGATCATACCACATGTTTTGTGGTACACATCTACTACCTGAAACTGTAGCAGTCACTTTGGGAGGCCCACATATCATGTAGTCTCAAATTACATTCCATGAGTAACTGGATATTCTAGAACCATTCTCTCACACTCCATTTGTCTTCTTTTTAACTCAATCCACAATTTCGGCTGCACCATGATGGGGAATTCAAGGGGGAGTCTCACGAGAGTCTTTCAACCACTGATCTACCATTTTTGGGACCGCGGTCTGCTCAGAAAAAAAGATCATCACGTGTATTCATTGCACACTAAAGAACATGAAATTGGTATCAACCATTGTTCGATCCGCTGTCTCAACCATCATCGCACCTCCGTTGAGTCATAACGATGTCGTATCTATGATTTCGAATTGTTGTACTAAAAATCAGATGCACAATGATTGATCATTTGAAGAAACATCAAACCACAATGAAAAATTAAGAACATCATAGAGACTGGTGAATTGGGGGAGAAAATAACAAATACAAATAAGAGGAATGAACCTCGATTGATGTTCATGTAGATTTTGCTTCATTGCTGTTAGAACAAAAATTGAATGAATCAAAAATTGTGAAGAAATCTCATGATAATCCCTAGAAATAAACTCATACCATATAAATATTGATCAGTGGGAAATCTTCTCAATGATTAGTTTTTGTTTGTTTTGAAAATCAAGAACAAGGAATCCTAAATTAAAAACACATGCCCTACCTCGATTCTATATGATCACTAATGAAGAATGATCTGTCATCATCATCATTAGCAAGATCCATTGAATTTGAGGTTTCACCAATAAATCGATCCATGATCCATTTCCATTTTACTAAGGGGATTATCCAGAGATCTCTCTAATGGTACTCATACATATTCATGGTTATGAGTCTAACCCTATAATTTCACCATAATCGTCTATTTAATGATGAGTCAATCATTGTGTTATAAAAATGAAATGAAATAATTTATTATATTTATTTTATTCATTTAAATGACCATAATGACTTTTACAAAAATGGCTTACACTAGCTATTTTTAATTCATGCCTAGGGTAATCCTCACATTTTTAGTCCAATGGTACCCTCATATTTCTGATTTAGACACCCATTTATATGTTAATCCAGTTTTTTCAGAAAAAACTTGCATGTGTGATATTTAATATATTTAATATATTTAATATATTTTAACAATTATTTTGGGTACACAGGGCCTTGAAATCACATTTAATCTTAGCACTTGGTCGATATATTAATTCATATAATATTTAAAAATAATACATGGAAAAATAAAAGTCATTTTATTCTCCCAACCGTGGGGATTTACATCTAAAAAAGATAGAAAGAAGGATACTCAAAAAAAATCCGGGTACTAAACATGAATCTAACCCT
Organism: Viscum album; assembly: GCA_963277665.1. Lineage (NCBI taxonomy): Eukaryota > Viridiplantae > Streptophyta > Magnoliopsida > Santalales > Viscaceae > Viscum > Viscum album. The sequence continues at coordinate 1,432,387,259 of OY728142.1, read as the reverse complement.
ATCTCCCCCATGTGCTCTCATAAATATTCTTAGACTTCCACTAGACCCATAGTAATAGAATCAATCACCCACAAAGGATCCTCTCCTTCTGATCCACTATCTCTATAGAGTAATCAGCAATGTTCGATCCATCCCTGATGTCCAGCTCACCCTAGTCAATAACATGTGATGGGTCGTTCATGTACCTCCTTAGCTGCGACACATGGAAGACATCGTGTACTAGTTATAACTATGGAGGTATATCTATACGGTATATCACCTCATAATCTCAACACAATATCTATAAAGTTCCAATGAATCTTGTAGATAGATTTATTCCCTGGCCAAATCATTGTAATCCACGTCGAGATGAAACATGTAGGAACACATGGCCTCCTTACTCAAACTAAAAGGGACTCTATAACCTATTAGAATAAGACTTTTGATGTCTCCATGCAGTCTTCATCCACTCCTGGATGAATTTCACCTTCTCAATCATAGCTCACACCATGTATAGGACCACGAGTGATGACTCTCTTGGATGAGTACTACAAAGTGGATACCTATAGGGTCTCCCATAAAAATCTTTGAATAGTTCCATATCTTTGGTGAAGTGGTAGCTATTGTTTTATTAAAACTCCACCTATGGTAAGTGATCCTCCCAACTATAACCAGTGTCCAACATGCAGGCTCGTGACATGTACTCTAGAACCTGAATGGTCCACTCATTCTAGAAATCATTTTGGGGGTGAAATGTAGTGCTCAGGCGTAACTATGTCCCAAATGCCTCATCTAATCCCTTGCACAGCTAGTATGTCAATAAATCATCACGACTAGAAACAATCGTTGATGGAAACCCTTGGATTCAGAATATCTCATGAACATAGAGGCATCCCAAGCTCTCTACTAAAATTTCATTCATATAGTTAGGAAGTGGGCTGACTTGGTGAGTCGGTATACAATCTCCCAGATGACATCATTCCCTTTATATGTAAGTGGTAAGCCTAACTGGAAGTCCATATATATCCCATCCCACTTCCATTTTGGCACCTTTTGGGGTCGAGCTAGACCCACTAGATCGTAGTGATTAGCCTTTATGTGATGAAATGTAAGGCATCAAGAGACAAACTGTATAACTCCTTTATTTATATCTGACCACCAAAACCGAAAATGGATGTCATGGTAAATATTTAACACACTTGGATGTAATGTTAATGGAGATGTGTGAACCTCTCTCAGAACGTATTCCTACAACATCACGGGTACTATCGTTTGTCTTCGGAAAAGAAAAACATACTCCCCACCTTTAGAATATCCATTTGCAGCATTCCCTATAGATATCTGAGTATGTAATGTATTTCAATCAGTCTCCCCAACATGCTCCTCCCTAACTCGATATAATAGTGGAGAGATAACAAGCGTTTATTAGAGGTATGTTCCACTATCCCCATCCACAAATGGGGAATTGTAATGAGGCCAACTCTCTTGACACATCCATCCAAAACTAAAAAAACATCTCCTAATAAGCGTAAATTCTACCATGCCCTGTTTCCAAGGATTGTAGCCAATTTAATGGTCATAATCCTGGAGGAATTCTAGCCATCACCTTTGCCTCAATTATAGATCCTTCTAAGAGAAGATGTACATTATACTCTTGTGATCATAGTAGATAATAAACCTCTCTCTAATCAAGTAGTGTTGCCACATATTAAAATAGAATACTACCACTACTAACTCAAGATTATGGGTCATGTATTTTTTTCTCGTGTGGTATTAATTGGCATGAACCATACGTGATCACCACATTCCTCTATATCAGATCACTACTAAGCCCGATTCCATATGCATTAGTTGAAAATAAGTACTCGACACCCTCCTTTGGAAATTTCAAGATCGGAATTTTCATCAAACTCTACCTGAACTGCTAAAGGGAATATTGGAGAAATCACTTATGAGTCTCCAGTAATATCCTTCCAACCTAATGAATCTCCTCACATATGTCACGCTCTTATTTGGATTCAAATATAACAATGACTCAACCTTGGCCAAGTCCACTACCACCCCATATGCTAAGATAACACGTACCATAATGAGGACTACCAGAAACTAGAACTTACACTTTGAGATCTTTATGTAAAGATGGTGCACACTGAGTACATCTAGAATTATCCTTATGTGTCCCACATGATCCTCCTCAGTTGTTGAGTACAAAAGGTTATCATCGATAAATACTACCATGAATCAGTCTATGTAAGGACAAAAGATAAGGTTCATTAGTCCCATGAACACTACTAGTGTTTTCTTCATGCCAAAAGTCATCAGCAAGTACTCATTGTGTCTATAGAAATATATGATTTTTGTCTTTGGTATATCCTCATACTATTCTCACCACTGGTGACAGCCTAATCTGAGGTAAATCTTCGAGAACCACCCCACTCCTCTCAATTAATCAAAAATATCATTGATCCTTTAAAGTGGATAATTTTTCTACACAATTACCTCATTCAAGCACTATTAGTCCACATGCAACCCCAGGATCATGTCTATCATAATGGGAAATAATACTTGGGATAATTGTGTGAAACACTTGGTTAAACAAATCCCTTCTTATTAAAGTCCACCAAATACAGCCCCATCTCATGAAGCTCTGTGAGATCCATCCAATATTGTAAAGAAGATATCAGTGTCGTCCTGTGTTGTTGATTAATGAAAAAGTATATCTCTCAGTGGGGAAGTAAACCTGGATAATCATAAAGGAAGACTCTCTCATACATCATCACCACTATAAGATACTAGAGACTCACAATATCCACTGCACCAAGGGTCATCCAAGCTACCTGATGAGTAATCAAATGAAATCTCCTATTCATGAGTCCATCCAATGGTTCTATGGTTTTCTTTTCACTATTAAAGGGGAACTGGGTTCCATCAATGTGGCCACACCACACCTTTCACCTAAAATAGTTAATATGGGAATGAATTTTAGATAAAAAATCCATACAATTAATGAATTCTTTAGGCACCAACAATGATACAAATAGATTCTAATATAAACTGTCACCTCCAAGAGTAAGGTCACTCTGTTGATACAAGTGCAACATCTCTGAGTTTTACCCAGTAGGTGTCTGCAAGTGTAAGGGTTGAGTCAACGGATCAATCAGAATATCTAAGTCTCAAACAAGATTTGTGGTGAGGAAATAATGACTACCACCTGTATCTATCAGTAAAACAGCTAAAATTGAGAAGACATATATCGTACCTAGAATCATTCTTGGAGCGCTTGGTTTATAAGCCTTGACCACCTATAGCTTTCTCTACCACTTTCCACTATCTCCCTTAGCCTGGTGTGACCACATAGGGGTGAGGGTGGTAACATGTTGAAAAGTCATCCACCACCTATTTCTCTCCCAAATCTTCTATTTTTTCCTCTATACTACGAACCTACCTTCTCCTATCGATATCCCTTCCTCGATGGCCCATCAACAGTCTATCTATCAGTTGTACAGATTGTTAAAACATCTTGAGTGAGATGTCCCCTACCATCACATGCATAGAACTGAATCACTCTAGATTGATTGGACCCACCCTCTTTGTCTTGAACTTCATATCCTTTGTCTTGATTCCTCCTCATAAAACATCTCCCACATCATGTTCTTTGAGGTCGATGTCATCTCCTTACTGCCAAGGTCCCTATCCTTTCTTTTCCAATACTGAAAACTACCAACTGTAACTGGTCAACTAAGAAACTCTCGACCACCAAAGCCCTCTCAAGAACCCCAATATATATAGGAATGATATAGGGATAACAATGGATCATATTCATCTGTTCATACCTTGATTTAATTTCTAATCCATTAAGAACTAATTTTGAACAATATGCATTGAGTAACAGGTATGGTTGGTAAACCTCGATGAATACATAGCCACTGTCAAACAACCCTACTAGAGATGGAAAAACTCTTGGATATACATTTATCTCAAAGTAACTAGTGAGAACACCAATTAGAAGACATGATCAAACTCAATCCCTAAAAGAGTCACATCATCATAAGTTAAGGTAACTAAAATCCACCATCTTCATGCTGTGCTGTGAAGAAGGCTCTCTGAAAGGACCACCATCTGACTTGCTAGAGTCCTGACCAGATAGAAAACTTGGGTCAGTGCCTAAATCCAGCTCTCAACTACATGTGGGTTCATATCACCTTATAACCTGAGGGTTCTCTGTCATTGAGACTCATGAAGCGCACTCATCTTGTACTCCTCATCTATTGGTACTACGGGTACCACATGCTACTTTACAGGTGGTATGGATGGTGCGCCACCAGGAGGAAACATCTCAGGAACTATTCCATGTTTCAACACCTTTTCACTGAGGGGATCAAACTCATTATTTTCATGATGAATCCTAGAGATCATACATCACATAGGCATCCTAAAATAAACAAGATGTGCTACGGACAATGCGTACATCTAGAGATATGACTCAAGAAGGGCATGTAAACCATAACCCATTCATATATGATTCATGTACCATTGTTTTCCCATTGAACATTGTTCTCATCTACTATATCAATAACAGTTTATTAGAGTCCTAGTGTATGGATACATTAGTTTCCACACCAACACTAGATTCATTGGCCAAAAATAAGAACTTGAAACACATAACAATGTTTCCCTAAACCAATATTATAGACCCCCACTCCAGAAGTATATCTATCCTCTCTTATATGACCCTGTCACAACCCATACCAGTGGAGTCCATGCTGCGAATCCCTAATCCTACCTCCAATAGGCCATGGGAAATTTGACTAGAACCAAGTTGGCATACCAAAAATATTGGAGCTATTGACTATATAGGTGTACACACACACATATCTCCAAGATCACAAAATGATGAAATGTAAATAAAAAAGAACAACCAATGCATGTATACATCTATATCACCAACTAGAGTATGACAAGAATTACAAAAATTAAATAGGGACAAATACAATCCTACCACAATAGAGACTATAACACAAGTCCAACCTAAATAAAAAGTCAATGAGACTTTTTTAAAAAAATCAATTGGAACACACATCGATTTGTCTAGTCTCACTTAGCACCATCTGGTCCTGTTCCA